>OX352735.1:16250000-17500000 GCA_947095525.1 Trisateles emortualis | reverse complement strand
AAAAGAAAATAAGTAAATCACATATACATAAAAAAGTAAAGGTTACCTGGTAGAAATCGCTTTTAGCGATAAGGCCGCCCATTGTACTGTGTACTCTGTAGCATAAGTTAAATTTAATGTAATAAATAGTGGTGTACAATAAAGTGTAAAATAAATAAATATCTTTGTATCCGAGTGTACATGATGTAACCGCTGCACTGTTCTGTTCTGTTAGATTAGCGGACCGTTTGTTTGTTGGTATGTATACGAGTAGATCGGAATAACATTATGTCCACCTAATAATATTGTGTTGGGGCAATATACTTAGCTCAAGGTTCTAGCATCAGACATAGTAGGAATATATATTTTACGTTTTACTAGCTATAATGGAAAATAGTAGGTATTATGTAAACTATGTATGTATATATATTTATTTTTTTATTTTATACTACCAAGTTGACAAACAAGCATACGGCCCGCCTGATCGTTTTTTTGACGTTTGCAACACCAGGGGTGTTACTCACGCGTTGCCGACCCTTTAAAACCTTATAACTCCTCTCTTGAAGAACCCAATGCTATAGTCTTTTGGGAAAACCTCGGCAGGGAGCTTATTCCTCACCCTAATCGGTATTGATGCACTCAATTAATTTCTGAAATAAATGATTATTATAAGATATTAACATACATAATATATTGAGACAGCTTAAATACGGTTATCTGATCCCAAACTAGTCAGAGCCTGTCAATGGCAAATATATATTGATTTGATATTTTTTTTAATACTGTATAAAATCATTACATTTTTTATACTATTTGGGTGGCAAACAAGCATATGGCCCGCCTGATGTTAATCAGTAACTGTAATCTATGGAGGCTTGCAATACCAGAGGTATCGCTTGCGTGTTGACAACCCACTTTTTTACACCAGGGCTTTAAGGTAGGAGTATCCCTGGGATAGGAATACGATTCTTTCAAAGTCCAAAAAGTAAATTCGTGCTGGAGACCTGTACCCGCACACAGGCACATAACCACACTGCTGTGTGTTATTAGTTATTTTGCTGTGGTTTTTTGTAAGGTCTTTCCCCAGTCGGGTTTGTCTGCTAGTATGGTGCCCCACCTCTCTTAAAACATTATATTAACTGTTTTCTGCACTTCCAACCAACTAACAATACAACGACATAACAATAAACGAATTTTATAAAAATCTTCAACCAGATAAATAAATTAAAAATAGTTTAATTATAAAGTCATTTTATTTACATAAAATGATATTTACATGAATAGTTATTAAAATTAAAGTAATCCAACCTAACCTTCTTACAAACAATCAGATATTGTATTTAAAGGTATATATAAATAAAATATCTGATTGAGGTCGCAGTTCTGAGAAAAGGTACCCAAAAGACTGGCCACATTTCCACGCTGGATTACAAGGCTAATACGTTGACCCAAGTAAAGGCCAGCGTTAGGATCGTGAGATGACTAAATATATAAATAGAAATATATTCTATACAATTTTAAGAAAATAATTTACCGAACTTTAATAAGCAAATTTATTTAGAAAAGCATATAATATACGCCCTTTTAAAAGTGATATGGCAGCCACAACTCAAAAGCTTGACGTTATATTACGACAAATACATTGCACAGTACCATATGCACAGAACATTGTTCCGATTGGAACCTCTCCAACGGCATAGCGATATTTTTACTATCTCTTATTGTTATTAGTACTTTTATGGGCGTTGTAACAAACGTGTGGTTTATTGCTCGTATCTAATGCTTCATGTTTCTTCGGATTTAAAAACGTATAAACTTGTTTTATGTGCTCATGATCTGTATTGAAATCTTTATGTAGAATGCGTTCTGTAATGTTCTTTTAACAATGGTGAAGAGTTTTCTGACGGGGACTCGGTGATCTTACTTATGTGGGATCGTGTTATACTTGGACAACAAGTATCTAAGTAAAGAAAAAAAGAATCTCTCTTTTTTGACTTGCGAGGTAGCTTTGAGCAGGCTCAACGAATGATAAGCCAAAATTTTTTTTTTTTAAAGACAACTTCCGCACTAGAGAACATGCTCTGTGTCGCATCATTATTAAATTTTGCTATTTTCTTCTTTCTTGTTTGTGTCTAAAACTACCTATCTCCATAATCGACAATCCTTAAAAAGTTACTTTAGATTATTATTTGTTTGTTTTTGTTTTTTTTTTTAAGCCAACTCCCGTACTAGAGAATAAGCTCTGTGTCGCGGGGGACTTTACAAACATACAATTAACAACAAACTCAAATAACACCTAGACTCAGAACAACTCTTTGTGGGCCACACAAAGTTTTGTCCTGTGTGGGAATCGAACCCACAACTTCGTGCACAGCAGACGCATACTGCGACCACTGGACCACCAAGGCAGTCAAACGTAACGTTTCTGACGGAGATTCGGGGATCTTACTTAGTGGGATACAGCTTGTTGATTGAGATCGTGTTATACTTGGATAACAAGCATTTCTTAGTCAAAAGAAACTCTCTTTTTTGACCTGCGAGCTACTATTCGTGCTAATCACTTAGCGGGCTCAACAAATGTCGAGCCAAAGTTACAAGGAACGAGTTATAAGGTTTTTACAGGGTGGTACCCCTGATATTCGGTGTGTGAGTCTACATTTTATATAATTCTGTAACCGCTTTTATTTGATATATAATGATTGTATGACCACCAGTGCTACCACCCGTGGGTGTTTCTTTGCTTTTTTTGTTACCTACTTTGACCAACCACGTTGAAGAACTAATTCACTACACTATACATAACATAAAACTGGACACAGAAAGACTTCTTTGTCCAGTTTGAGACCGCTGAAGACCTGTACTCACACACAGGAACACAACTATACCACTGTGTGTATCCATTTGGCTGTGGTCCTCTGTAAGGCGGAGGTCCTTCCCCAGTCGGGCTTGCTCGCTAGTATAGTGCTCACCTCTTTAAAGATACTTAGACTTATTATACTTAGACAAACGTAAGAAACGTATTCCTATCCCAGGTAGGTATTATTATAAAGCTCTAGTGTAATAATTAAAAAAAAAACGACTTCAGTACGGCAAGTTATAAAACTTTTAAAAACCTTAAAACCTCTAGTCTAACTTAGGTATTTCATCAGGATGAAGTTTCATGCAAACTCTCATCTCACTTCTCCTCCCTTAAAGACGGTTCTTTTTAATCTGATATTTACAGCTAAAGTGCATCTCATGACCACTCAAATAAGCCCAAACACGGCTAGATTACATTGTTTAATTATGAAGTTCCGTTGCCCAGCTTCCGGCTTCATCATCAGTTCAGTTCAAATGTAGGTACCATTTTCATTTTCTAAATTACATCCGCTTATTAATAGTTGCTTAGCAACCATAAACAAAACATTATCTAATAGCCATCCGTGAAAGATTTATTATTGAGAACTTCAGATGGCCATCTGTGGTCTTCTTCATCAATTTTACTTCACCAAATTACACTTTCTGAATGCAAATGTTTTATTTGTTGTAAAAAATATTGAAATTGCTATATGTGTGCCCATATTGTTCAGGAGTTCCCTCAATTCCTCATAAATCCCATCATCAGAACTTTCTTTTGATGAAAATGGGACCAAACTGGAAGTATATCCTCTCAGAGAAAATGAGAATTTTTCAAATCGGTTCATAAATGACAGAGTTCTGCGGTACCAAACATTTAACAAAAAAGCTGGTTAAAAAAGAAAAGCGGTTGGCCACACGCAAGTGATGCTTCTGGTATTGCAGGCGTCCATAGGCTACTTTGCCACCTAAGTAGTATAAAAAAAAGTATGTATGTTGTAACTTATTTATCACTTTCGCGGACAGTAACGTAGACACAATGATGATGTTTTATTGCCATGACGTCTATAGACGTTCACTGTCCTCAAAGTGTTAATTAAGTAATCGCTAAATTCAAAAACATTTTAAGAACTATTATTAGTATAGAGTTCCGATACACAAAATAATACAACAATTCAATTACGTCTCAACTTTGTTGAACAAATGAAATATATGAAAACAAGATGTATTATGTGTAAGCTTGTCAGACTCGAGGGCTTTATATTAATCTTGTAAAGGCGTATCTCTTTGACTGTGCGAGTAGTTTCCAACTACGTTTGAATGATCTCAATGCATTATTGCACCTTAACTTTGTGTTTCCAAGTAAGAAATATTCCCTAGAAGTAGGGAGCAAATGGGTGATTATCCATACTAATATTATAAATGCAAAAGTTATGTGGTTGTTTGTTATCTTTTCATGATTGGAGATCCGAACGGGACCGTAGTACAAATAAGCAAAGACATAGATTACTTTTTATTGCGATAACCGATATCCAAACAAACGGATCTGCATGTCTGTAAATTAACAGCCAAATAACTACACATAGTGGTGTAGTTGCGTTTCTGTGGGTAAGTACAGGTTTTCAGCGCTCATTTAGAAATGCATTTTGAAAGAAACTTTTTCCTATCCCAGGGATACTCCATCTTAAAGCCCTGGTGTAAAAAAAAACCCGCAAATAATACCTCTGGCATTGCAAGCGTCCATGGGCTATGGTAACCGCTTAACATCAGGCGAGCCGTATGGTTGATTGTCACCCAAGTAGTATAAAAAATGTAAGATAAAATGTACAGACCTTTCATATGACTACTTCCAGTTTGTCTCCGTTGTTTACTTCAGTTCGTTGACTAATGTCTAAAGGTAACAAATTGATAAAAAGTTAGTTAATTAAACACATTCAAAAATGTACCCTAGCATTATGAAAATAAACTCTAATATTCATTAGCAATACTTTACAGTCTAATTTCAGCTACGAATAAGGGTCGAGTAATAATTGATTTAACCTATATCAGGTAAATGGACAGTAGCAGTAGCAAGTAATAAAATTATAGAGCGGTCACTAATTTGTTAGGCGAGTGGACCAATTGTGGCAATGTTCCTCTAGAGTATTTTAGTATGAGTAAATTAGGGAAGCGAGTGCTTATTAGTGTTCAATAAATCTGTCATTTTGAGTGCATTTTTGATGCTTTTTCTAAAACGTATGCTTTGGTTTAGCAGTTTCTTACATATAGATGACCATAATTGACTTACTGTTGCAATATTAATTGTATATCAAATTAGAATTGACTTGAGAGGTGGCGAGCAAGCCCGACTAGGGAAGGATCTCCACCTTACAGAAGACCACAGCCAAATAAATACACACAGCGGTGTATGTGTTCCCGTGTGTTAGTACTGGTCTCCAGCGCTCATTTAGGGATGCGTTTTGAAAGAAACGTATTCCTATCCCAGAGATATTCCTAAGGCCCTGGTGTAAATAAAATGGTTTGGCAACACGCAACCTCTGGTACTGCAAGCCTCCATAGATAGCATATGGACGCTTGCAGTAACTGCTTAACATCAGGCGGGCCGTTTGCTTGTTTGCCACCCAAGCAGTATAAAAAATGAATAATTAGCTGTTGATTTTACATGAATAAAAATGATTTTAAATATCCATCACAGGATTTACACAACTCTCGATCCTGAGACGACCTTGTCCATTAGTTACCCGCAACGTTTACCAGCTCGTCGGTTAACTATTACTAAAGAAAAATAAAAAATCACTGATATTTCTAAGTGTTAGTCTAACGATAACTCATCAATATTTTACATTCCCTACTTTTCTACAATAGAATTATAAATGCAAAAATAGCTCTTGTCTGTCTGCTACCTTTTCACAATTAAACGGCTCTCTTTATAAAAATTTTGCAGTAAGGTATATAGAATGATACTTTTTTCTTGCAATAACCGATATGCACGCGGGTGAACCTACAGGCAATAACTAGTATAAATATAAAGATTGTTTATATAAAAGTGTGTTCGCAAATTGTATCTTATGTCTGGCAACACTACGTTTGCAAACATCGTCTACAACGCGAGAAGTACAATATTCTCGTGACTTCAAAGTGAAATACGGCTTAGCATGATTGGAATGCGTATTAGCTGTATATCTATAGGTAAATATACTTAGAAATTTAGTATGAGCATCAGGAAATTAACGATAATAATATTATCTTCACTTATCATCTTTACATGATTATGTTAATCTTTTTGTGAATTAAGATTTATTATAGGGGCTAGCTGTTCCTAAAAGGGAAAATAAATAACTCACAGGAAAATAATGTTTATAGGATTTGAGACATAAGTAGTTATCAGAAATATCTTTTAATATTTTTGTGAGCCATTATACTCTAAAACGAACTACTAACAACGATAGTTCGAAATAAAAATATATCGACAAACTAACTAAGCTAAGCTAACTTTTTATAAGAGCTATATTCTATCCCTGTGCCAAATTTATCCAGGTCCGTTTGGCCGTTTTGGCGTGATTGAGTAACAAATATCCATCCATCCAAACTACCGCATATATAATATTTAGTAAGACCTATTTAATATAATATATGTACTTTATAGTTCATTTGTTAATCATCATCTCAGTCAAAAGGCGTCCACTTCCGGACATAGGCCTCCCCCAAGGATTTCCACAATTCTCGATCCTAAGCCGACCTTGTCTTGATTTTATTCTATAGGTTTCCAGTTTTTACTATTATGATAATTATTATGATCACAACAAAGACTTTTTTTGTCACGAATAAATGTGAATGTCGTAGTAAAAATGTAAAGTGTAAATGATTTTATTCGATTTTGTGAAATAAACACAAACAACATTAAAACACGATTACACGTTCTAAAGCCTTTGATAGGTGGAGCTGTGGTCAGTAAGTAAACAATGGCTTTGTAACAATCAATTGATTATTTAGATAGGTACTGTTTCAATTAAATCAATTGGACTCACTATGCCGTTTACAAGTTACGTGAATCAAAATAACGTAACAAGAGAGAGAGAGATTACGGATACGAGAAATTTGAAATCCGCTTAACTTCCAATTCGCACAAATATGATATATTGCAGAAAACATTGTTCGTTTTACTTGCAAAAACGATGCTTCAAAATATTCGATCAAATTCTAAGCTAGACTTTACGCTAAAGCTCTAAACGTTCATCTGTACATCGCGTAACATTGGCTTATTGTTGATTTCTATACGCATATGAAACTGGAACACACTTTGAATAGCGTTTGCAATTGTAATTATTAAAGTTACGAACACCGAAATATGCGATTAAATTTAGATGCTAATTCTATTCCACTTTTGGTAAGGGTTCCTTTATTATCCATTTATATGGGTCATGTTGTATTACTGCTATTTGTTGTACCTATTTGAAATTTGAACACGGAGCTTAGAAATTATTAAATTTTGCTATTTTCTTCTATCTTGTTTGTGTCTAAAACTACCTATCGCCATAATTGACGATACTTAAGAAGTTATTTTTTAAGACAACTGCCGTACTAGAGAATAAGCTCTGTGTCGCGGGGGACTTTACAAATATACAATTAACGGACTCAAATTACACACAGACTCAGAACAACTCTTTGTGAGTCACACAAAGTTTTGTCCTGTGTGGGAGTCGAACCCACAACCTCTTGCATAGCTGGTGCATACTGCGCTCAATGGACCACAAAGACAGTCATTAGATTAATATTAAATGTTAATATTTGCGTTTAAATTAAGATAATGTGCACTTGTAGAAAAATCTGCAATTTAAGCTTAAAGAAACTTTTGAAAGTGTTAATTTAAATGTACAACATCAAACTTGTATTGCAAATTTTGTCGCAGTCCTTAATTAGATTTTAAAAAAAAATTAAGCAAGTGACCCTCCTAATGATAAGTAGTAATCCACAGATATCTATTCATAACTGTGACAAAGGTGAAACCATGGTAACACTCATACACACTCTTTCTATATCATTTTATAACTTACTTAATGAAGGAAGTAGACTTACAGGAACGGCTGGTCCCAACTTTTAGTCGAAACACCATCTGTTGCCACTATCAGAATAACAAAACAATAGCAAAACTTTGGTACCAAACTGCTCGGGCTAATTATTATTATTATTAATAATTATTATTTATTTCTTGTCGCATAAACACAAAGATAAATACCCTTATAGACTAGCATACATATTTTAAACATAAAATTTGGGTTAGTATAAGAGTTAAATAACTATGTTAGTAATGCTTTACTTGTAGTTTAAGTCTTTGTGCGTTCGGGTGGTACTTGTCCGCGGAAACGACGGAATACCACGCCCGGAGACCAAAAGTCCTTTTCCATGACAAGGTGCAGGTAGCAAGTCGCTACTCGTACTACGAATGCCTTAAAGTTGTGGTGCGACTCCAGCAGCTGCACTCTCGGCATGTATTTCGCCTTTTTGCGTACGTAGTATACTATGTCTTCCACCTTTGTGGTGTAGTGCAGGAGAGATATGTAGACGGGTGTATTCGTTATTGAGTATGGCTGCTTATTAATTACCAATACTAATTTAATTTTTAAGAAAACAATTTTGTCCGTTCTAACTCATACAGTGCAGTATTTACCCAACCATACAATTCCTTTATCAATTAAGGAGTCGTTCACACGATAACTCATTAACCTTACACGCGCTTCCATCGACCTTGGAGCCGAATCCAAATCCTTAACCCCAAGTCTCAGTCCAGAGAGCCCTTAGACGATTTATAATGAAAATGGTTTCAAACGTAATTAAACATTTACGATGCTTTTGTTGTACGTACCTCACAAGAAAGCGAATTTTCTTTAAAGATAGAACCTATTTAAAGTAATGATAAGATAATTAGATTCTTGCCTTTTGGTCTGGAAGCTGGATTCAATTTCCACCCAGGATACATCTATGATGATGAACATGATTCTTTGTTGTGTGTGTGTCTAGGTGTAAATTAATTAATTTTGAAATAAATGATTTTTAATAGCACAGTCAGTTAAGAGAGGCAGGGCACCATACTAGCAAGCATTAAGAGAGGTAGGGCACCATACTAGCAAGCAAGCCCGACCGGGGAAGGACCTCCACCTTACAGAAGACCACAGCCAAATGACTACACACAGCGGTGTAGTTGTGTTTCTGTGTGTGAGTACAGGTCTCCAGCGCTCATTTAGGAATGCGTTTTGAAAGAATCGTATTCCTATCCCAGGGTTACTTCCATCTTAAAGCCCTGGTGTAAAAAAATGGGTTGGCAACACGCAAGTGATACCTCTGGTAATGCAAGCGTCTATAGGCTACGGATACTGCTTAACGTCAGGCGGGCCGTATGCTTGTTTGCCACCCAAGTAGTATAAAAAAAAAAAAAACAGTCTCTGTTTAGTATCGAATCAGATAGGCGTGTGTAAGTTATTCCAAGACATTATCATTCTATTTACTAAGGTTTCAAGCAGACATGCTACTTTTAGCATCGGTGATCAGCGATTTTGCGACTGTATCGATGCTTCATCGCGTTTTGGCAACTCTCTGCGTTCGGTGGCGCTGTCGGAATCGTGCGATTTGGCGACTGTATCGATCCTGAATCACTTTCTGACGACACTGTGCGTTCGGTCGCGGATCTTTTTGTAATTACAATGAACCAAATCAATGCGAAATTTATATGCTAATTCTATTCCACTTGTGGCAAGGGTTCCTTTATTATCCATTTATATGGGTTATTACATGGGTAATTACAATGAACCAAATCGATGCGACCGGCATCCGAATGTATGCGTAGTGTATCGTTCGTCACTGTGTCGAGCTTCCGAAAAGTGACTCAATAGCCGTGTGTGCTGTGTGAATGTTTGATCGCAGCATTTAGCTTCTAAAAAGTGATAAAATCGCAAAAAAGCCGATTGTAAAAGTAGTATGTCTGCTGTAGCCGTAAGTCATCAATGAGCGACAAATAAAATCGCACAAAGTTTTTTACTTACCGTGACTTATTTGCCTGCACACGTGCAATCAAATATGACCAAAGTAATTGTAGTCTAATATAGTGTGCAACTTGCTTAATAGCTAAGATTTGGCACTGAAACCTAATTGTAGGAGCCGAACAATATCTGCCAAGTGCCTACTTATTAACTAGGCACGTTCTTTATTCGTGTTTATCGTGTTAAGCACGACGCATACTTGGAATTTATCCAATTGTAGCACGAATGCACGAAAGCACGGTATCACGGTATCACCAATATAGTGCATACGAGGAACTCCATTAATATTTCTGTAGGCAAAGTTCCAAATATCACGGGTAATATTACGTGGATTTGTGTGGAACAGATTTTTGAGTGCTTAAGCTTGGTCTTTGTTGACATCATTAGTTACATTTGCTTAGACTTTGGTGCTTTTATGATACGCATGCTTAGTCAACTCTTATTTAGGACATTAAGGACTGGCGTTACAGACGTTTACGACTGGTTTGTTATTTTAGATTTCCACTCAGTATAAAAATGTTTACATGATGAGCACGATTATTTTTTCCGTGTCTGGGTGGAATTTATTAATAAATAAATATTTGCACTCCGAGAGTTTTGCCGTGTGGTGTTCGGCGGAGTAGAATAACACCAACCCTAATCATCCCAGAGGGTGTCGTAAAAGGCGACTAAGGGACATACTCAAGATGGTGGGCAGCAGCGCCATCCCAGCAACACCTAGAATAAATATGAGTAAACTGCGATCGCCAACCCGCATGCCAAGCGTGGCGATTAATGGCAAATCCCCCTCATAAATGAAGTACACAACAAAACCACGGCCCCTAGTCCCCGGCAGCCTCGCTAGTCTTGGCTACGGTAGCGGTCAAGGTAGCGGCGAGGCAGGGGGTGCTAAGAATCCCCGGCAGAGATCCGGCTACCAACCCCCTCAACGACGACTGGCCCTGGCAACATACAATGCACGCACGTTAAGGTCCGACGAAAAGGTTGTTGAGCTGGAAGAAGAAGTGGACAAGTTGCGCTGGGATATAATAGGCCTATCTGAAGTCAGAAGACAGGGGGAGGACTCGATAGTACTTAAATCCGGCAACTTGTTCTACTACCGGGAGGGCGAACAACTGTCCCAAGGTGGTGTCGGGTTTCTCGTCCACAAGTCCCTCATAAACAACGTCACTACGATCGAGAGTGTGTCGGCAAGGGTAGCGTACCTTGTAATCAAAATCACCAATCGGTATTCACTGAAGGTGATACAGGTCTACGCTCCGACTTCGGCACATCCAGATGACGAGGTTGAGGTTATGTATGATGATATCGTCAAAGCCATACATACCTCCCAAACTCACTTCACGATTGTTATGGGGGACTTCAACGCAAAGCTAGGCACTGGAAAATGCGAAGAGTTGAAAATGGGGAATTTTGGAGTAGGGCAGCGTAACCGTAGGGGCCAAAGATTGGCGGACTTTATGGAGAAAGAAGGACTCTTCATGATGAATTCTTTCTTCAAAAAGCCGCCACACAGGAAATGGACCTGGATGAGCCCCGACGGTTCGACAAAAAACGAGATAGACTTTATCCTGACTTCGGACAAGCGTATATTCAGTGATGTCTCTGTGATCAACAGGGTTAAAACCGGCAGTGATCACCGAATGGTCAGAGGCACACTGAATATCAATGTAAGGCTTGAGAGAAGTCGAATGGTAAAGTCTACGCTCCGTCCAACGACTGCCTACATACAGAACCCCGAACATTTTCAACTCGAACTACACAATCGCTTCCAGTGCCTAGAAAACTGCGAAACAGTGGACGAGCTAAATGACAGAATGGTGGAAACTGTCCAAACGGTTGGAGCTAAGTTTGCAAAAGCTCGCCGTAAGAATAGAACTCATAAACTCTCCGATCTAACTCTCAATCTCATGCGGGTACGGCGCGAAATGAGATTGCAGTCTTCTTCTGATAAGTCGGAATACGCGCGGCTCAATAGACAAATTTCTAAAGCCATACGACGCGACATACGCCTCTTTAACACATCACGTGTTGAGGAGGCTATATTGCGAAACAAAGGCTCAAAAGTCTTTTCAAGAGCTTTGTCTATTGGGCAGCGACAGTTGACCAAGTTGAAGACCGAATCAGGCAAAATCGTTTCGTCCAGACCCGGGATATTGAGAGAGATCGAACAGTTCTATGGACAGTTATACACCTCCACTAATAGCCCTGTCAACATCATGGCAAAAGATCCCAGAGCCAAACTAACCCGACACTATACCGAAGATATCCCGGACGTCAGTCTGTACGAGATTAGGATGGCCCTGAAACAACTTAAAAACAATAAGGCGGCGGGTGATGACGGAATCACTTCAGAGCTTCTGAAAGCGGGTGGAAAACCGGTACTTCAAGTCCTTCAGAAGCTCTTTAATTCCGTTATACTCGAAGGGATCACGCCTGAGGCATGGACCAGGAGCGTGGTGGTTCTTTTCTTTAAAAAAGGAGACCATTCCTTGTTAAAGAACTACAGACCCATCTCGCTTCTGAGCCATATTTACAAGCTGTTCTCCAGGGTCATCACGAATCGTCTCGAACGCAGATTTGACGACTTCCAGCCTCCCGAACAAGCCGGTTTCCGAAAAGGCTATAGTACCATGGACCATATCCATACGCTGCGGCAGGTTATACAGAAAACAGAGGAATATAACCGGCCCCTTTGCGTAGCGTTCGTGGACTACGAAAAAGCTTTCGATTCTATCGAGACCTGGGCGGTGCTACAGTCCCTTCAGCGGTGCCACATTGACTATCGGTACATCGAGGTGTTGAAGTGTTTGTATAGCAAAGCCACTATGTCTATCCTATTACAGGACCAAAGCACAAAACCAATCCAACTGCAGAGAGGTGTGAGACAGGGAGACGTCATTTCTCCGAAACTGTTCACCGCTGCGTTGGAGGACGTTTTCAAGCTTCTGGAGTGGAAAGGATATGGCATCAACATAAATGGCGAATACATCACTCACCTTCGATTTGCCGACGACATCGTGGTCATGGCAGAATCGCTGGAGGATCTTGGCGCCATGCTCAGAGACCTCAGCAGAGTTTCCCAACAGGTGGGCTTGAAAATGAATATGGATAAAACCAAGGTCATGTTCAATGTCCATATCACGCCCTTACCGGTTGTTGTTGGGAATGCTACTCTCGAAGTTGTTGACGAATACACATACCTCGGGCAAATAATGCAGTTAGGTAAGTCCAACTTCGAGAAAGAGGTCAACCGAAGAATCCAACTCGGCTGGGCAGCGTTCGGGAAATTGGGTAACATCTTTTCGTCAAAAATACCTCAGTGCCTTAAGACGAAAGTTTATAGTCAATGTGTGTTGCCAGTGATGACTTATGGCACAGAAACGTGGTCTTTGACTGTTGGCCTTATAAATAAGCTCAGAGTCGCTCAGCGAGCTATGGAAAGAGCTATGCTCGGTGTTTCGCTGCGTGATAAAATCCGCAATGAGGAGATCCGCAGACGAACCAAGGTTACCGACATAGCTCTTACAGTAAGCAAGTTGAAGTGGCAATGGGCAGGCCACATCGCTCGGCGAACCGACAACCGATGGGGAAGAAAGGTTCTCGAGTGGCGACCACGTGCTGGAAAACGCAGCGTGGGACGACCTCCCACTAGGTGGACAGACGACATCATCAGAGCTGCAGGAAAGCACTGGATGCAGGCAGCTCAAGATCGGCCATTGTGGAGTCTTATGAGGGAGGCCTATGTTCAGCAGTGGACACTATCGGGCTGAGATGATGACTCCGAGAGTACCGACAGAAGTGAAAACACTAGGCAAAACAGTTGTTATAAATTTTATAGCAATAAATGTTTTTGTTATTAATCTAGACGCGTTCGCGGTCTGCTATATGTACATGCATATATCGCCTCTTTGCTTTAATAACGTAACAGTCGAAAAAATATTTTTCGGATAATGTCAAGCTGCGTCTCGTAACGGTGCCAATCCAGAGATTTAATCTAAAAATATGCGTACCGTGCTAAAATAAGTTTTCACTTAAATAATATATTATCTTTATGTATTAAAAAAATACTATAAGTATGTTTGTTTACCACTTGTCTGATTGCCATAGTCCAGGCTATTCCTAGTTTGGGATCAGAGGGTAGTCTGTGAGATGTCCCAAGATATATTATTCAAATTCCTAGCTTTTAATTAACTTCTAACATAATATATTCAACACACCTAATATTCTTTTATGATACATATCATCATGCAGCTGTGAAGAACATATTTTATTCACTAGCACAATGTTATTCTGAAAAATAACTAGCAAGACACATTTCAAAGTTTGGAAGCGCCCGCACGGGTACTCGTAGAGCAACATAAAAAAGTGCTCACGACCGAGGACAGGTGATAAAGTTGCGAGCGAGTTATGGCTTATTATGATATTGTGGTACCGCCGTAAAAAGTGCTAACAAAACTACGGTGGCACTATAGCCGGCTTTGTGTTTAAGGAATTGGGTAAATTTTGGTTTTAAAACTAGATTTACGAGAACAATCTTTGATTTGAAAATGGAAAAGGATGCATGGAATTATTTAAGCACGCCACGAATGAACGAATCTGCATTAAATTAGTCACCAATATAGTTTATTCTAGTACTAACCGAACCACACTCACAATTTCATCACAAATAATAAATACTCATTCGTATATTTACACCATAATCTAACTAGACGTTATTATGCATGTACCGTATTAAAGTTGCAGCATACATGTTTCCAGAAACTTCTGCAACAGTTGAAGAATATAAACACAAGTTGGTCTGCGACTGTATCGTCAGTTTTGTACTGGAACGTATAATTTTGTAACTGTTCACTGTGTATCAATGTACCGTCGCCAGTCGTTGCATCAACTTCAACCAAGAGCAAATTAGCATTAAGTTTGTTTTACTTTGTTCTCTCTTCTACTTTTAAAGAAATAATAACTGCTGCAATAAATCGCCTTGTAAGTATATAAAGTTTCTGAAATGTCACTGTATTAGTACGTTGGTTCTACCTTGCCATTTATTACTGCGCGAGCTGGTGTGGGTTTGATCCCCACATGAGACAAAAAATGGTTGTCTTGAGTCTGGGTGTACTTTGTGTTAGTTAATTGTATGTTTTTAAAGTCTCCCGCGACACAGGACCTGATCTCTAGTTCGGGATATTAAATATTGTATAGGTATGTTTATCAGTTGTATGATTAACATAGTACAGGCTGTGTCTAGTTTGGGATCAGATGTCCGTATGTAGTTATCTCAAGATATAATTTAAGTTTAAACTGCACTAAAAGCAACCTGTGTACCAAAACTCAGGAATCTGCATTATAAATGTAAATTCCAAGTCAAATAATAATATATCATACGACTGGACCATTGCAGTCTAATTATTGAAAAAGAGCCGCTCATCTTTAGTCTGACTATGGCAAGCTTTTTTAACCTCCCAGACGAGTCGATCTGCGAAGCTACCTCAAAACTTCTATACTAGTCGCTTCTGAATCAAAATTGATTTATTTAATAAAAAAAACATTTATTTTGATTTAAATTTGCAGACCAGGGTAAATCATGAGAAGAATTAGCAAAAAGTCAAGACTGACATTATTAATACATCGCTAAAACAACTTCGTTTGTGTAGAAGAATGATAAAAAAAGGTTCTCCGATTATAAAATTCCACGTGTACAAAATTGTGAAGCAAAAGCAAGCTGCAATATTTTAAATGAAGAAATACGGGCAACTAAAATGATTACTATGTCGCACATGGTCGCAAAGCTTTAACACAAAATGTGTGTGCTCAGTAACGGTTGTCAAAGAGTAGTGATATATAAACTTTTCCGCAATATCTCTAGTTTATATTTTATTTTTCACGCTAGAAACATTCACGAGCACCTCGGACAGTTGACTCATGTCAGGGTACAAGAATTTAAACTCGACATTTTACGAGAAATTTTGCGGTCTCTCATGCATATTCCGGTTTTATCTTCAGTATATTTTATAACTATTTCTTGATTTTGCTTTTCTGTATAGGTATGCATTTGGTTTTGAAATAGGAGTAAGTATGCTATGTAGCCAAACTGACCAACATGGTTTGAAATATTGAATCAGTTGCAATGAGTCCAGCAGTTAGGGCAGCAGGAAAGTTCAAGAGAGAAAAACATGAACTGGAAGACGTAGCGAGGGGAGGCTTTATTTTAAGAGGGAAAATGTGATTCTATGCATACATGAACCTATATCACGGGATTGAGGTGGTTATGTCGTGTTCTCCACCCTAACTACTGTGTAGTGTGCAGAATCTGAAATTGATATATCATCAGCCTACCCAGTGGTCACCCATGCTACGCGGTCACTGGAACTACGTGATCCAGGGGCAGCGTACGGGCGCACAGTGGACATTCTTTGGCAGAGATAATTAAGATAAATATTTTGCCAAATAAAAGTTTATATTAAACCAAATGGGTAATTTAGACAATTTGATTATCTAGCCTTCTTATCGCTTGTCAACGCAGATCAATAGTTATGCAATTTATTATAATGTACCGCTAGCTATCAGACAGAGCATAACAATAAATCTTCTAAAATTGCAGGTAGCTTCATATAACAAAGGTGGGTAACCCGTTCGTTGACGTCATTCATTTATCTGATCGTCTGTCGTGCAGGTGTCTGAATACCACGATAAATTTACTCGTTACCTCTAACCTCTTTGTTCTTTATTAGACAGATGATGTAGATTTGGAAGTTACCTTTATTGGTTTTATTTCATTTGGAAGGTCATAGCTATTCTGTTATCTTTTAAGTTTTTATTTATTGGGGGTTTTTTTTTGATTTGTAGATGCAGAAACTGGATTAAATTTTCAACAAAAATCTAATTAATATGTCATACAAGTTACAATTATTGCTTTAAAATTCTTATTAGAATTATTATTTTCAAAATAATCATCATCATTATCATCTTAGCCAAAAACGTCCACTACAGGATAATAGACACGTATGCTGCTTCTCCAAAGGTTTTTACAGCATTCGATGTTTAGCTGACCCTGTCTATCACCTGTCGGCAATTTTTATCAGCGTGGGTCCTACTTGTAACTTTTCTACCCCTGCTGCTATCAGTTCTGTAAGCTATTTGCCCTGCCACAATTGATGCCTCCAGTCCTATTTTCCCACGGCAGGGCAAAAGCCATCGAAAAGGTGAGTTCAACCGCATTCATGTCATCGGAGCCTTTATTCAACATTATTTTACTTCACTCAACATTTAATCATCAAAAGTTGTGTTTTTTCAAACTGTTTGTAATATAGTGTGAACGCTGGGTTATCGGTGTAACCTCACATCGTATAGCGTTGATTGGCCGTTAGCTGCGCGCGAGAGGTATGAGCCTAACTCCAGTTAACGCAAGCGGATTAAACACAGTTGTACTTTGTTGATCATGTGGTGATATAATTCAAGGATCAGTAGAGCGTTCAGATTGTTTAAAAAATTAATGTGTGAATAATTTATTTTAATAACTTCTTGCACAAATTTCTGCCAAAAAAAAAACTTGGGTGATGTTTAACATTTGTGAATGAAGATGAAAGATCAAGAGCCAAGACTAGTGTATTCAAACGATAGGTTTAAATTTAATCGTTTTTTTTTTCTATATAGACTACTCCCGCACTAGGACTAGCCCTGTGTCGCGCGGAATTTACAAACATACAATTAACGGACACAAAGTACACCCTGACTCAGGACAACTATTTTTGGATCACACAATTTTTTGTCCCGTGTGGGGATCGAACCCACAACACGCTGCGCAGTGGTAAATGGCGAGGTAACCATTTAAGCCACTGAACCAATCGTGCAGTCATTTTCATTGATATTTATCTTCAAATGTCAAACGTCACAGTACCCATGCTATATGAAATCTAATATATGTATAAAATTCTCGTTTCACGGTGTACGTTATTGAACTCCTCCGAAACGGCTCGACCGATTTTCGTGAAATTTTGTGTAATATGCACACAAAATTTCACGAAAATCGGTCGGGTAGGTCTGAGAATTGGACAACATCTATTTTTCATCCCCCTAAATGTTAAGGTCCACCCCTAAATTTTTATTTTTTTAGACATTTTTTGTTTTTTTTTATGATTTAGCAATAAACAACCCTTAATTTTCACCCCTCTACGATCATAGCTATCGCTATTAAAAAATAGGGGTATTTTTTAATAGCGATATTACTATTTTAGTGGCAAAACGTTTGCTGGATCAGCTAGTATACTATAGTTTTATAGTAGGAGTCAAATATCTAATCTAACGACGTCAATACAAGTATACCTTTTGGGACAGTTCAATTTAGCGTATAGGATAGACAATAGTCGCTAACTGTTCTATCATACCGTCGCTCGGTCAGTACTGTTATAGAGCAATTTACTTGTGTCTATTTGTCTGCACACCTGTTCTAAATGGATAACAATGTTCTGTTACACACACAATGACGTATATAAACACTTAGGTACCTGTATGTACATAGGCTTCGATGGGTTGTAGGTAAACATGAATATCTATTAGATGCTATGTATTCAATGTCTGCATATAAATTGTTTATGTATATTGATCTATTTAAGGACTAGTAGTACGTGCCGGCTTCGTTTTCGACATTTATTTAGTTTTCGTAGGGATCCCGTAATTTTTTTTAAATAAAATATTGCCTATGTTACCCGCTGATAATGTAGCTTTTTAATGGTGAAAGAATTTTTTAAATCGGTCGAGTAGTTTTTGAGTTAAATCATACGAGTAACAAACAAACTTTGACTGCACGGTTGGTTCAATGGCTTAAGTGGTTACCTCGCCATATGCAACTCCGCGACGTGTTGTGGGTTCGGTCTCTACATAGGACAAAAAATTTTGTTCCGAGTTTGGTTTATAAAAAAGACAACTCCCGCACTAGAGAACAAGCTCTGTGTTGCGGGGGACTTTACAAACATACAAATAACGGACACAAATTACACCCAGACTCTGAACAAGTCTTTGTGGGTCACACAAAGTTTTGTCCCTGTGTGGGAATCGAACTCACAACCTCGTGCACAGCAGGCGCATACTGCGCCTACTGGACCACCAAGGCAGTCACCGAGTCTGGGTGTACTTTGTGTCCGTTAAATATATATTTGATAAGTCCCACGCGCAACAGGGCTTGTTCCCTAGTGTGAAAAATATATTTTTTCTTCTTTATAATGTTAGTTTAGACAAGCTATGTTCATTAGATGGCTAAAATGTGGGCTAAAACGAGGCATCATACCGTTACACAGGATAAAGTAAATCTGAAATATTTATTGACTAAATTTCGCATAAATAAAATTTGTAAATGTGTCAATATCTTGTTGTAATCAAAAGTTATGCCCGTGAAGAGCGCGATTCGCTTATTTTACTGCGGGACATCATGAGTAAAAGTTTGGATTTTATTTTTGACATCAAAGATCTTTATTGTTTTTCGTAGAAAACTACTTTAGATGAAAATTATTGGCTTATACATTTATGAAGAGTTAAAAGAAAACTCTACGAACATAACTTTAATATTAAAGCAATGTAGAAAAACACGAGTCTACCAATATAAGTTGTGAGAGGAAATTGTTAAAATTAAGATTTGTTTGGTACATCCAAAGAAATCTTAATTTTAACAAGTTCCTCTAGAAAGTGAGCATTAAATTATAAAAAAGACTATAATGAAAAAAATATAATATCATATATTATTAGATAGCTTAATTAAGCAATTTCTGAGATGAATCTTTTTAGTGGAAAAAAATATGCAAGAGAAAGACGTATTTCTTCCAAAGTTTGGACTTCAACTCTGGACATCCTAAAAACTACTAATTTTAACAAAACAGATTACTTGACATCTTCAATAAAGACCGACAATAACTTATTTGAGGTAGGTTATAATGTTTATGTATCTATAAATACAGGTTGTAATTAATCATCAGAAGCTGCTGTTCTGAATAAAAAGCGGTTTCGTAAATAAAATGCAAGTGATATTCGAGATATTATTCAACAATTTGAAATGTGACGAAATATATCTTACTTGTTTTAATATTTTTGTCAATTGAAAATACGAAATGTCGATACATTTTATATACTGACATAGTCAGTAAAGAAGTTTTCGGGCCGCCTGATGGTAAGTTGTAGCCTAAGAGAGCCTTAAGATATTAATTTTATTATTATTTACACTTAACGGAATCGAATAAACGATTTATTTTGATTTGCTTCAACATTCTACATATTTAAAAATTTTACTTACAAATTTCATAATCAGGTAACATTAATACTTATGTTCGAAATCTGCGTATACATTCACATTGAGAATACTTAATGCGTTTTGCAGTGGGTTTGGAGAAAAAAAACAAACAGAAGCGAAATGAGGCAGGTTGTTGGAACTTTTCTCAAAGTAATAAAATACAAACACATACATTTGCTTATAAATAGCGAAATTTAGGAGTAGTAACGAGTGCCACCTAAGTTGTTCTTTTTGAATAGCAAATTACACATTACGATGAAAGAGAACGTGAATTTAAAGAAAAATAACTTTTCGAACTCAACAAAATTATATATTCAAATATGAAATTTGAAATTCATAAGAAGTCCTCATATTTCGAGTGGAACACAGTTATTTATCGAAACATCTTTCACTAGAACATGAAGCGTTTTTGTCATATTTTTTTTTTATTTCTCCCATTGAATATTCACGTTTACAATCAAGTAGTTTCACCAGAAGTTTCAAATGTTTCGTTTATAGTCGGTCATTTCCTGTATCGGAATGAATTTAAATTTCAGTTTACATTGGGTACGGAAATTGTATTTTTAGAATTGGACTCGATTCCAAGTACTTACTCGTAGGTCTTTTTGTGTAGATTCAAGTCGTATAAGATTACTGACTCTTTACATTGTCGGTCGTTGATATTCCAGATAACCGAGGCTAGAGGGTTAATACTTGATGTACGGTGTTTCGGCCTAGGTTCTATCTATATATGCTCGATTATCAAAGTATCAGTTGTTATAATCTCCACTTAGATAATCCAGCATATATGTTGGTATAGTTTGCTTAATTTGCATGCTTCTTACCACGAATTGAAATACGTACAGCATTGTAAATCGTTGCTTTTTTGTCAGTTCTTTTATTTTTATTACTTTTGTCAGTCTGTTTTCTGAATTTCTTTTCGCGAATTTAAATGCATAAATATCGTTTCCTGCGTACACCTGCAGTCAAAGTGGTTGTCATTTTGGGCCGCAACAATTTGGAACGAATGGACCTCAGCAACAAATTCTAACAATGTTTGTGAAACGCTAAGAAACATAATGACTTCTGATAAAATATATTCATTACTAGTTGTTGCCCGCGGCTCCGCCCAGATGTCAGTTATCGCTACAAAAAGTGTTATTCCAGACCATAATCTATCTCTGTGCCAAATTTCATCCAGATCCGTTCAGTAGTTTTTACGCGAAAGAGTAAGAAACATCCATCCATCCATTCATACAAACTTTCGCATTTATAATATTAGTAGGAAGTAGGATCTAGTATTTTAGTCTTTAAAAAACTTAGATATTGGGAAAATATGATATTTTGATAAAATTTTACAGGGGATAAATTTGAAGATGGAAATTAATTTAGAACATTTTCAACAAACGATTGAAAATAATGCCTAAGGACAAAACCAATATTTAACAACTTTACCTGGAAAAAACATACTCAATCATAAATAAAAACAAACAAACATTTTTAACAACCAAACTGCAGAAGTTTATATAACAGTTGCTATTGATATCTCGATAAAAGTCAACATTGAATGACATCGATATTTACAGGCTTATTGATAAAACTGACACGTTTTTCACTTGTCCGGTATCGGTGAGCAATTTTAGACATTGTCATCATTATTTGCTTGCATTTCGAACGGAATTTGCAATTCATGTAAAATTGTATTATTGTGGCAGAATGAAACCAGGGATTTAAAAAAATATGAAAACAGAATTATTAAAGAGTATTTACTTCATATTGAGTAATATTTTTTAACGTAGATTTTTTTTGAACTCTACGTTAAAAAAACATTACATATGGACTAGGGGTCGCCCGCGACTTCGTCCGCGTGGTAATTTGGAATATTTTCCCCAATTTTGCAACATACTACTGCTCGCTCCTATTGATCATAGCGTGATGTTATATAGCCTATAGCCTTCCTGGATAAATGCACTATTTAACAAAAAAAAAAAAAATCTAATCAAACCAGTACTCTCTGAGATTAGCGCGTTCAGCCAAACAAACAAACTCTTCAGCTTTATAATATTGGTATAGATAAGCTGTGGCACGGGGACTTTACAAAGATGCAATTTACGGATACAATTAACACTGAAACTTGGAACAAACATTTATGAACCACACAAAGTTTTGTCTGTGTGGAAATCGAACCCACGACCTTCGGCTTAGCAGTCAGGGTCACTAACCATTAGATTTTAGATCAACATTCTGATGTATAATTGGTTATCGTTAGTGTTCATTGAGTGTGACTCCTGCTGATTCCCGGTTCGGGCCATAACTTTATACGAGTATTGGGATTTTCTATCAAGATACTCTCAATAGATGCCCAAAACTTTGAAGTTGGTGGTGTTTACAGTTACGTGCCTTGAAAATCGTGTAAAGGTGTGAGTTACACGTCCGTCTTCATGCAGACATGATTGCCATCCCATTGGACTTTGAGAATGAGGGTATAAAGAGTGCATCTGTTTACGTAGACACTTGTGCTCTATAATATCTCCTACAGATTCGATAAGCAGGACAATATTATTATCACTACTAGAAGCCTGGTAGACAAAATTTGAATATCAAATCTCACATTCCTTCTATAGGTCGGCAACACGCAAGATATACCTCTGGTATCACAAGCGTCCGTAGGCTACGGTAACTGCTTACCATCAAACAGGCCGTATGCTTGCTTGCCATCTAAGTAGTATAAAAAAAAAATTGACACCCGCTCTGAAAAAAAACTCAAGATGAAATACATCTCTTTTGCAATTTGATCTTATGCTTAACAGAAAAGGTTTCATATTGCCAAACGGCATTTTTCAAGTTACGCCTTTCTTCCATTGAGTATTCAAATTTATTTCTGACTTGAAGCGCTCACCACAAAAAGGTAAACATAATCGTTGTAATTAATTTCACTTTAATTATATAACATGCTTAACCTTTATTACCCGATTAAAGCAAGGATTGGTCTGAGCACATCCTGTGTACAGATCTAGCTTAACATAGGCTTTAAGCCTTTCATTATCCTGTGTAAACCTAATATCATAATATTATATTTTCGTATTAAATGAAAATAAGATTTTTTATGTGTATAAAAGGAATTTCTACTGAATGTAATAAGTTGGTTATTTGACACCAACAACGCGCTAAATAGTGTTGGTTCCATTTCTGAAGTATTCCATATTGGGCACCCGTTTTAATGGCACCTAAGGTATTCCACCACTCAACCATATGTTCTACTAATGGCACCTGCGAAAAATATCAGTAGGTGCCCAATGTGGAATACCTTAGGTGCCATTCACTCAGGTGCCATTAAAACGGGAGCCCAATATGGAATACTTCCGATTTCTACATGGGACAAAAATGTGATACATGAACGTTTATTACGAGTCTGGGTGTACTCTCAATTGTATGTTTGTAAAGCCCTATTTCAAAGTCAAAGTCAAACTCATTTATTCATTTGAATCAAATACATGATACTTATAAACGTCTTAAAACAAATTTATTTATTTAAATGTCAGCATACTTATTTCCTACGGCCAATTCACGTTCTACGGACGCTTGCAATAGCATAGATATGACTTGCGTGTTGCCAACCAATTTTTTTTTACACCAGGGCTGGCATATGAACACGTTTCTTTCAAAACGAATCCCTTAATGAGCGCTGGAGACCTGTACTCACACACAGGAACACAAGTAAACCGAACTACCGACTAACTTATGTGTTTAGTTATTTGACTATGGTCTTCTGTAAGGTGGAGGTCCTTCCCCAGTCGTGCGTGCTCGCTAGTATGGCGCCCTACCTCTCTACTTCTTTCGCTTCCTCATTACACATAAAACAAAACACAATTCAAACAATTCCAAGTATAATCCAGCGATCATAAAACCAAACAGTTCGAAACTCATTAGATAATTTTCATCTTTAAATTGTTAAAAGCACAAGTGGATAATAAATTCAATGAATACAGTATAAATTGCTTGGCATCCCGTAGAACGTAGGTACCCAGTAACTAATTATACGGAGTGGTAATCCCGAGATAAATAAAGTACTGATGCTTTTACAGAATTAATTCAGAGTGTTGTAGACGATTTGATACATTATTGTAATTAGGTGTGTGTGAGCACTTATACGTGCTGAAATATTTGTTATTTTTGAAGTGAAATCTTCCTTAGGCGCATTGAGCACTTTTTGGGTGCACGCTTTCCATGAACTATATAGTTATTATGTATATTGTGTACTTTTAAATGTAGTCAGAGATTGAGCGCGTTCTATTTGCAGCGGCAATGCATTCCACAGGCGAATAGCAACAACTGCGAAGGAATTATCATAAAATGACGTAGAAGGCGTTGGCATTTTTAACTTCAGGTTTTACGATGATCGTAAGATTGTCGCATGTGTGACACAAAGGAACTCAAAACGTTCCATAAGATAGGAAGGTGATGATCTTATTACTTAGTAGTTTTCCCGGCTTGTTAACATTTTATTTCCCAAAATCCTATAAAAAATATTCACGAACAAAGACAGTCCTAAGTACTTTTATATCTAGCAAAATCCTTTCAAAATTATCTAATCATTATCTTCCTGAAGAATATATTGTTTCATTTTAATGTGCCCAATTCTATTGAAATTTGAGAGTTAAGTCAAGAAATAAGGTAATTCGACTCTCAGGGGTGGTGACCCTTGTCTTATCATTTTGAATTAAGGGCCAAAGAACTCGTATTCCTTTGAATCTGACACGTAAATTGAAACCAAATTAAATCAATTAAAGTATTTGAAACTCATGAAGTTAATTTAAAAAAATACAGATAAAATAAAAGTATTTTAGATCATCAAATGACGGAAAAAATATCAAGCCTACATGTTGAGATAAATATTATTTTATAAACTAAAATGAATGGTAGCTCCTTTCCGAGAAATATACCAAAGTTAAAATATATTTATAAAAAAATATATCGTTTATTTATTTAACTAAATTTGGGTGTAATTTGTGTCCGTTAACTGTATGTTTGTGAAATCCCCCGCGACACAGAGCTTGTTCTCTAGTGCGGGAGTTGTCTTTAAAAAAAAACTAAAATATACTAATTATAACTTGTTTGATCCGCCAACAACAACAACAATATGGCCAGCGTGTGTGGATTAACGATTAAATTCTCTCTGCTCTCTTAATAGTAGAGAGGAGAGGTAGTAGATAGAAGAGGACCCTTGCCTAGCAGTGGGGCATATATAAGTTACTATTATTCGCTGATAACCAGGTGCACTCGCTGTTCAGTAAACGATCAGCGGGTTAAGCTACCAAGGGCGCGGTAACCCTATAGATGGGTTACCGCATAGTGGTATTTCATCTGAGCGTCTCCGTGCTTCGGAAGGCACGTTAAAAGTCGGTCCCGACTGTTAACAGTCGTTAGATCACGTCAGAGACCTAAATATGGGCAATCTCAGTAACTCTGTCACCAAGTTGGTGACTAACTAAACGATATGAAGAAGATTCGAACTAAAACGATCAAATTACAATTGTCTCTTAAAGAACATAAAATCAAACATTTTTCATTACAATTGATACAATATCTAACTCTAGTAAATGTCTTTAATGTATTTTGACAATAAAATATAAAATTTTAAATAACTCTGTTTTCCTCAAGACATTCAATAAATTGTGCTTTATTTTTATTGTAAAAGTTCTTATTTTGTTGAAGCTTTTGTTTTATTGTTTTGTTTTCTTCGTATTAATTGTTTAGCGAGTTAGATACTCCCGGGGAGTTTAAAAGTATCGTATCAAAGTTAAACATCTACTGTGTTTGCTTCATTGGGTAAACTTGGAAGAATACAAATATCAAGTTAGGCTTAACAAACATTGGTGGTTATATTTTGATGTGCTGGTAGCAACATGGAGTCGTCTTTGACTTTGAACGGAAAATAACTCGCCAGTATATATTATTAATAGGGGTCCCCGCGACTTCGTCCACGTAGTAATTAGGAATATTTACCCCGATTTTGCAACATATCTCACTACTGCTCCGCTCCTTTTGATCATAGATGCACTATGCAACAAAAAACTCTACTTTTTGAGATTAGCGCGTTCAACTAAACAAACAAACTCTTCAGCTTTATAATATTAATATAAATTACATACTGTAAATGATTTCGTAGTGAATTTTCAAAATATGTAGCTTTTAATAATAATAAATAATTTAATCGATATTGGTGATAGTTCTAAAACTGTGACGTCATAGTTTGCATAGCACAAAAGATCAAGGCCGCGGTAAAGAAAGTGATCTTGTAATTTCTTGTGCGGTTCAAGGTTGTGGGTTCGATCCATACACGGGACAAAAATTTGTGTGATCCATAAATGATTGTCTCGGGTCTGGGTGTAGTTTGTGTCCGTTAATTGTATGTTTGTAAAGTCCCCCGCGTCACAGGGCTTGTTACCTCGTGCGGGAGTTGTATTTTTAAAAAAAACATTAACAATACTTATTATTTACTGATTGACAGTTGCAACAAATCTACACTAATATTAAGTAATATTCAAATTCTAGACTAACTACGCAGTAATATTTGAACACTTACTAGATCTGGGACTATTAATTTTCAATAAACAAGACCGTTATCAATCCTACGCAAAACCATCCTACTGATATTATAAATGAAAAAGTTTATGTGGTTGGATGTTTGTTACCCAATCATGCCAGATCGTCTGCACGGATCTAAATGAAATTTGGCACAGGCATAGATATCGACTGGCCTGTGAGTCTAGTGGTTAGTAATCCTGACTATTACGCCGAAGGTCGTCAGTTCGATTTCCACACGGGACAACACTTTGTGTGATCCATAAAATCAATATGTTAGTTCCGAGTCTGGGTATCATTGTGTGTCCGCGAATTGTATGTTTGGAAAGTCTTCCATGGCACAGGCTTTGTTTTCTAGTGTGTGAGTTGGTAAAAAAAAAAATAGTCTGTCTAGCATGTAGGCTATTTTTTATCACAGAAAATATCTTGGTTCTAGTGGGATTCTTCATGTGGGTGTAAGCTATCTATACTATAATATTATAAAGCTGAAGAGTTTGTTTTATAAAGCTGAAGAGTTTGTTTGTTTGGTTGAACGCGCTTATCTCGAGAAAGTAATGGTTCGATTAAACTTTTTTTGTTGAATAGTGCATTTATCCAGGAAGGCTATAGGCTATATAATATCACGCTATGATCAATAGGAGCGGAGCAGTAGTGAGATATGTTTGCATTTTCAGGGGACAATAATGGTTTCGATTATATTAATCAACATTTCTCATCTAGAACTCTTCTGAATCACCAAGCCAGTTGTCACACTGTTAATTATTTGTCTGAACTAACGCGTCCGAATATTGAAACGTTTCATTTTTTCTCCAGTTGCCCAGGAAGAGATCAAAAAGATAATCCTCTCCATTAAATCCAATGCGGTAGGCTGTGATAATATCAGTCGCCACATGATTACCACCATCCTAGTTCATCTCCTTCCACCCATAACTCATATTGTTAACTTTTCTTTGTATTCTGGTACCTTTCCATCATTATCGCGCCGTGGCTACATTATTCCCCTGCCTAAAAACCAGAATCCTTCCCTTCCTAACCACTTCCGTCCTATATCAATACTGCCCTTCCTATCTAAAGTGCTGGAGGCCTGTGTACACAAACAGCTGTCTTTCCATATTCACTCAAATAACCTACTAAGTCCACTGCAGTCAGGCTTTAAGACAGGCCACAGCACTGTTTCCGCTCTCCTCAAAGTGACTGGCGATATCAGAGAAGGCATGGAGAACACCAAAGTCACAGTGTTGGCTTTGGTTGATTTTTCAAATGCCTTTGATACCGTCAGTCACGATATCCTTCTAGCCACCCTTGCCCATCTAATGATCTCATCTGAAGCTCTGGAATGGTTTTCCACTTATCTTCGAGGTCGCCAGCAGTCGGTCCGATTTGATGAGCAGTCATCGAATTGGTGCGACATTGATTGTGGCGTTCCTCAAGGCGGTATTCTATCTCCATTATTATTTTCAATTTTTATTAACCTCATAACTCAAAATCTTCAGTGTTCGTATCACCTATATGCCGATGACTTGCAGATATACGCCCAAGCAAGTGTAGATTGCGTATCGTCAGCAGTCGACATGATTAATAAGGATCTCCACTATATCCAAAGCTGGTCTGATAGATTTGGTTTGACTGTTAACCCTTCTAAATGTCAGGCAATCATCGTCGGCAGTCAAAGACTTATGTGCAGATTGGACACAGTAAATCTTCCACCAATTATCTACAATGGTTCAGTCATTAACCTGTGTCCAACTGTTAAGAACCTTGGTCTATTGATCGATTCCACGTTAAGTTGGCAAGCCCAAGTGACTCAGGTAAGTCAAAAAGTTATCGGTACCCTAAGTGCTCTTTATCGCCTTAAAAACTTCCTCCCACGCAAGACCAAGGTAACGCTAGTGCAGTCTTTAATTTTCCCTCTAGTCGACTATGGTGATGTGTGTTATTTTGACCTGAATGCAGATCTACTCAATAAACTTGACCGTCTTCTTAATAACTGCATTCGATTCGTGTTTAATCTTCGCAAGTATGACCACGTGTCTACTTATCGTACTCAATTAAAATGCTTACCTATTACTCAGCGCCGTAGTTTGCGTGCTCTCACTACCCTCTATTCTATCCTAACATCACCCAATCCCCCTTCTTACTTAACTCCTTACTTTCAATATCGCAGCTCTGTCCATGACAGAACGCTACGATCTTCTAATAATCTCCTCCTCACATGTTCCTCTCATACATCTGGATTTGTTCATTCTTCTTTCCCTATTCAATCCATCCTTCTTTGGAATGCCCTCCCTCTTGAAATCAGGAAGTCCACTAATCGTTACGCATTTAAGGTAAAAGTTCGGAACCTCTATCTATCTAATTAAATAATTTGGCAGATTCGTCTCACCTTTGTCATATTATATATATTATTTATATATATTTTATAGTAAAGATAATATATATTCTATTTATTTGTTTACCTATATTTTGTGTTATATATCGTATTCAGTTTGTATAATTATTTATTACTTAACCTCTTTAATTAACTTTTATTTATGCACCTACTTCTTTATATCTCTGCATCACCCTATGGTAGACTGGTAGAGAATGCTTTTAGCATTAAGTCCGCCTATACAAACCATTGTATGAAGTTATAAATAAATAAATAAATAAATAAATAAAATCGGGGAAAATATTCCAAATTACAACGCGGACGAAGTTGCGGGCGACCCCTAGTTTACTTATAAATAGTTCTCACGATATTTAGGGTCAAGTTTTGAAAGCATGAGACGTCAGTTTAACGCGTGAAATGTTAAAGTTTTGACAGGTACAGTACAGGTAGGCTTTACTAAACTATATTAAACACATCTCATGTAATAGTCATTCTTAATATATACTTGAACTATGACTGGCATTTGTAACATGTTGTAATTAATGGACGTCAAATAAGTCTAGAGATTAACAAACATTTTTATTACATTTGTAGTTTTTGTGAATCGTGTCGGGCTGATTTTGTTTTGCAGTTTATTATATCGTTTACTGCAGTTTTAAAGCATATTATGAAGGATTTCTACGCTGGTCGAGTAGTTAAGGTTCATTTTTGCCCTACAACATAATAAAAATAAAAAATGTTTATTGTAAATGATACTGTTTTAAAGAAATGTTTTAAATGGATTTGGGTGACGTACTTTTCAAACGTCAGATTTATAAGGACTCAATCTCAATTTAGTATTAGATTGGATCGAAAGACTATCCTCTATTTGAAATTATCCATAATGTAGTGTAGCCAGCAGCTTATCGTTTGTGAAAACAAAATTCAAAAGTCATATCAAATAGAACTTTTCATACCATATAATATTACTTACAATTAAGTTAAAATTAATTATATTATGTCAACATTTATCTCGTTTGTGTTGGATCCACCCCATTATAAAAGCTGCGAATAAAAAAGCTACAGATGCGACACATAATAAGAATTTTGCGTTTAGAATAATTATTATGTGTAGCATGACGGAAAACAAAAAAGACCGGTAAAACAATCAATCATCCAGTAATTCTCTTAAAATATTCGTAACACAAACACTGGGCGGTGTAACTTGAGTAACATTAATCATGAACATCAAAACATATCCCTAACACAATATCGCAAAACTTTTTTGAGACAACTTCGGAACTCCTTGCTTAACTCCGGTTAACTTTCAGTGCAATGTACCGTACGTAACCTAAAAGTGTCACTTGTGATATAGGTTGGTCTGTGTCACGACTTTTGAGACAGATATGCCGCTTCTGACAATCTGACTTTATCTGACTGAAGGTTCAGGAAACAAGAAAAACTTTATCTACGCGTATTTATGTACGCGATTGTGTGAAATATAGCAAAGTTCTTGTAATTAATTTTAACTTTAGATGATGGAAGAAGGGATGGTGGCTGAGAGGAAAAGTAACCGACTTGCACGCAAGAGGTGCGAGTTTGATCCCGAGTGGCAGTACCAACGTGAATTCCACTTTGTGGAGTTTATAATGTGCTAAAAATTATTCACCATCTGCTAACGGTGAAGAAAATTATCACGAGAAAACCCACATGACTTAGAAGAAATTCTAAAGACATGTCTGATTCACCTACCCGCATTAGGCCAGGATTTGTGAATTAAGGCCTGAACCCTTTCTCTCTTGATAGAAGAGTGGAGAGCCGTGCCCAGCAGTAGGACATAATATGTTAAAGTTAAGAGGCTTTGAATATGACATACTAGCTGTTGCCGGCGGCTGTGTTATGTGTTATTCCAGACCATAATCTATGTCTGTGCCAAATTTCATGCTGATCCGTTCAGTAGTTTTTAGGTGACAGAGTAACAAACATCCATCCATCCATACTTACAAACTTTTGCGTTTATAATATTAGTAGGGATTTAAATCCACACACAGTGTACCGGGGAACAAATATTTATGTACGTATTTTCAATATCTGTACACCCAGGTAAGAACTCAACACGATGGATTGTTCCGACAGCATCGGACAGAAATTGATGGTGAACAGACGTCAGCGAGAAAATGTTCCAAGCAGGCACGATCCTTAGCAATGAGAAAACGGCGCAAAAAGAAGACAGTTTTCTTGCAATATTTCTCGTTATGTTATTTTAATGCAAGGCAAAGAAAATATTCACTTCTTAAATTGTTGACTGGCCTGTTGGTCTAGTGGTTAGTGTCTCTGACTACTACGCCAGAGGTCGTGGGTTTGATTCCCAAGCAGGACAAATCTTTGTGTGATAAGCATAAATGTTCTGTGTCTGGGTTATGTATGTATCTAGAAATATACAAGTATGTTTATCAGTCGTCTGGTTGCCATAGTAGGCTTTGCCTAGTTTGGGATCAGATAGCTGTGTGTGAGTAGCTATTTATTTGAACCTAATTAATTATTATTTATCTACCTTAATTCCTTGAATTTATAACATCAAAACCTTTAAATTTCTCTTCTGTCCATCCAAAAGTTACCTGGCAGAAATTGCTTTTAGCGATAAGGCCACCCATTAAAGTGTGAAATAATATTTGTATGATTAATGTAATTCTCCGTGTGGACGGACTAAGAATACAAATGTCACCACCCCTTCCATCCCATGGGTGTCGTAAAAGTCGACTAAGGGAGAAAGTCAAGCAGATAATACCCACTGCAAGAGAAGGAAAACTCGAAACAAAACCCTATACCAACCCGTCTGGCCAGCGTGGTATAGTAGGCTTATATCCCTCCAAATGTTTGGAGGAGACCCGTACCCAGTAGTGGGACGTTTATGGGTTGAGATGATGATTTATGTAATTGGTGTACAATAAAGAGATTTCTATCTACCTGCAGAGTGGTGGTAGCCGAATTTTAGCTTTCGTTTGCAACAAAGTCACAGAAAAAAATTATCAACATAAAATTGATACTTTAAACCATGCAAACATTGGTATCGTTAAAAGTATAAAATTTACTCGTTACATAACTATCCAGAAATCTGTGAACGATAGCAGCATGAATAATGCCTCCAGACAGGCACGAGAGACCTGATAGCCTGCCAATCATGAAGTGGATGCTTTGCTCTCAATATATCCACGTCCGCGCCGCTAAAGTGAAAGATAGACTCTGTCTGCTGCATAGATACACACATCAATCGAAGCTAAAATGGAATCCAAAGTATAGAACCGAAAATATTTTCCATTTCGCCATATTTCTCATCACTGTCACTACAGTGTACTGGGATTTATAGAAGCGAGTATTTTTGGGTACACTGAAGTGCATCCCGCCGCAGCAATGGACTTAAGATTAGAAAGGTACAGATAGATGTATGTATAATAATATGTTAGTATACCCTTTGATTGTAATTTTAAATAATATATTATCAATATCATCGAATATATAAACAACACCTCCATAAATAAATTATCCATATATTGAAATTATAGTTTAATAAAGTGAAAACAGAAATACGTATGAAAAAGAAACGTGTGAAAGTGACTTCAATAGTTTCCAAGATTTTATTTAACAATATAAAAAGTAGTATATCTCTTTTGTTTATTGTCAACTAGGTGAAGACCGCGGCTCTGCCCGCGTAGATGTCGGTTATCACTGTAAAAAGTAGCCTAGGTGTTATTCCAGACCATAATGTATCTCTGTGCCAAATTTCATTCAGATCCGTTTCGTAGCTTTTACGTAAAAAAAATTACAAACATCCATCCATCCATCCATACTTACAAACTTTCACGTTTACAATATTAGTAGGATATCCACTACTTCCAGACACTTTTTTTAAGTGTTAGACATTTTTTTCTAAAAATACAAAACGAAAATAGCTGTAAAAAATAATGAATTTATAAACGTAAAATACCCCAATACCTAAACAACATTAAAAAAATAGGGTGCCGAGTTGAAGGGAAAATTGAACTTGTAAAACGACAATGTATAAAAGTGAACGTTCGTTGGTTGGAAAGTGTAATCAACGCCGCATCTGTGACTGACTGGGGTTTTTAAAATGTTAAATGTGCAGTGCCGTGCTAGGCAATGCCAAAGCTAAATTGACATGGAGATTTAAAACTAAATAGAGATTCTGTAACAATTTTCAGGGACGTTTTTTCTAAATGAAAGCAAAGTTGTTGATGTTTCATAAGTTGGGCCTAATAATGCATTAGATAGTAATAGGCACCTGATAAAATTAATATGGTGGAATATTCTGTAAGGACATTACCTTTGATTGCCATCCAGTCGCACCTATTGGCCTGTTTGTCATATAAAAAGTTTTTTTAATTTAGTTTTATACCATAATAATTATTAATAGCTATGAAATCTTATCCAAATTCATATTTGCTCTAGTCAAAGGGCGCAAGTACAGTAATTTAGTTAAAAACTACGGTTTTGAGCTGTTTGGAGTTGAGACTGTAGGTTCATAGGATACAAGTACTTGTTTTCTTTACAGGGAGACCTAGCAAAAGGACTGATCGAAGCTTCACGTGAATGGGCTGGCTTGTTTCTCGCACAGAGAATAAGCATTGCCATTCAACGTGGCAATGCCGTTAGCCACGTCAGCACGTTCCCAATGGACAGTAATGTTGAGATTTTATTTTATTTATTTATTTTTATTTATTGGGAAAAGATACAGTGTAGTTTTAACTAATAATACAACTTATGCAATAACTAATCACCATTTACATATTTTCGCAGTTAAACGACTAATATAAACTAATATAGAGATGTATGTATATCGATTCTTAAACAACAATCTTCGTTTTTATTTTGTTTTTCTTATTTATTGTAGTTATATTCAAATGAGTTTTGTATATTATATACGTAGTGTTTAATGTATATATTGTGTAAACTTGTGAATAAGTAAGTAGGGTATTTTAGGAATAAATAACTGAGATTTTGAACCACTTTTCAAAATAGCTGTAAAGCTAAGATATACATGGATATTTGGTTAACATTTTATATAACAAGCAAAAGTTATAATTTGACAACCAAAAAAACAAATTACTGTTCAGAACAAGTTTTCATTAACTACAGCGAGTTTCTTATCGAAACTAATTTTCTTAGTACTTGTCGTGTTCCTAGTTGCTCCTGTGCACAGGCGGTAGACCTGACGTTAATAAACGTTCGAACGGCAATAGCCTGGCTTGCTATATTTACGTTTGACGTGGACCGACGGCAAGCAAGCGCTGTGTTTCAAAATACACTACTCTAGTGCTTATTTCTATTAACTTCTTTCAGTCTACTGATGTTCTATCTTTAAAAGTTGAAATACCGTTTACGTTTTTAATAACTTTAAAAGTTTGAAGTTTCATGTTATTGATTTTTAGGGTTCCTGAAGTGGTAAAAAGAAACCCTAATACTGCGCCGTCTGTTAGCCTGTAAGGACTGTTTATTTCATGGAATGCTATTAATTTAAGATTAGTAACGCTTACGAGACTTAAACCGTAAACAAAATCAATGCAAATGCTTTTAGTTTTGACTAACAGCCCGCCCTGGCTTTGCACGGTTGGTCTTTTATTAAGTTTCTATTCTTCTCTTCTCTTTCGGTATCACTCTTGATAGAGTGGTCGTGGTCATCACTTCAGGTGCTAGTGGCAAGCTTAACAACACGCCGCCACTTTTCTCTGATGGCCGCCTTCCTCGTATATTTTTATGCAGTGATGAAGAGCCATTTACTGCCGCTTTTATTTGGTCAGTCCACCTCATAGGCGACCTTCCACGTGGCCTGGTAAGTTTCTATAGGCATTCCTAATTTCTTAAAAATAATATTAGATATAGCTAAACTCAGTGATATAGCAGTCTCCTGGTGAGAGTTTTTTTTAAATCGTGGGGTATTTTTTGAGTCGAAAATGTATTCTTTTAATTTATTTTATTTTAATTGATGATGTAAGTATGAATATACTTACTAGACAACTAAGGAATCAAAACATAACGAAACCCTTGGCGTACGAGTTAGACTCGCACCTAGCTATTTATTTAAAGTGCTTTCACTAATGGCTTGAGTACAGAATACATAATAGGTTGAATACTTTTGGGACCGCATCAGAACTGCTCCGTTCTAGAAAAGTGTTCTTAAAAAAAAACTATTCCCTTGTTGTTTTTCTTGTGTTAGCTAGTATTGCTCTATTTTAGAAATGATCGATCTGTCTTTATATAAGCAACTTTGGATACTGGATTATTTTGGATACTGATATAGATTCTTTGTTTATTATTTTGTCATGTCTGACTCGTTAGTCATGAGACATAACCATGCGCTTTTGTTTGTGGTTGATCATGAGGTTCTCGTTGATCATGAGGTTTTGTTTGTGGCTGATCATGAGGTTCTCTTGATTCTCGGGTCGGGCAAATTGTTGGCTTATTCTGTTACAAAAAAAAAAACAGTAACGGCATAGAATCTGGAATTTTATTTTATTATCATGTATGGCTATTGGCTCACTCCCTGGCAATTGAAGAAAAGTGGTTCTCACTTTTCTGGGGAAAAATCGTGATGCTATGCATGTAAGGCGTTGTCTGTTGTATCAATAGTATCAAAGTCAAACTTATTTATACATTTACAGCCTTACAAATAAAAATCTGTTATATCACATTTATCTCATTCTTATACGAGGTATAGTTATACGAGTTATAAATTAAGAATAAGTCAAAAATATTTTTTAACAAATAAAGCAGGTATTACTTTCGTATAACTATTTATCCGTTATGTCAAATTGCACGATTTGGCAACAGCACCACCAAAGAGAAACTTCATAAAAAAACATATTTTGTCTATGACAACTGAATCTATTTGTCAACAAAACTTTTTTCTACAGTTTTTAATTTTTAAATCTCATTGAAACTTTCCATAACATGAAGATGTTCGTTTATAGTATGTGGCATGTAAATGTCATCGATTTTTTTCTTTAATATAGACTGCTGAGTCAAACCGTGAATGTCCACAGCATCTTCTTGCACTTGAAGGAACAAGGAACGAGTAGGTAGTTAAATTTGTGAAACTGATAGAACAAATTTAGTTACATGTGTGAATATCCAAATGTTTTTACCTGACGGGGACGTAACCCCATATCTCAAAGCAATCATCAATTCTATTTTCCATATTGAGATATCTACCAAATAATTTATGCAAAAACATCACACCACTTTTAGAAACCCGATATTTTATTTGACTTATCTTGCAGCCTGTATTAAAACAATGACGTTATTTAAATCCATTTCAGACCATTTCTTGAAACTAAAAAAAATATAAAACACGTAAACAAGCCTGAAACGTGGTATTTTTATGATTATACTAGGTTTATACTAGGGTATGGGCGCGTATAACTTCGACATAACGATTGTATGGACAGAAGTGTCAACGCTATACTTGGTATAAGCTATACTTTGTTTATTTGTAGACATTTTGCTTATTCTCGAGTATAACTGTTATACCACGTTTATTTGTAAGGCTGTTAGATCACATGCATGATGTTTATGAGCCTAAAAAGAAATAGAATAGATGTCAGTATTTTCTTTCTACAGCTAATTTGCTGACAAAGGTGACGAGAAAATTGGCAACACATTCTGGGCACTATTTTAAATCGCTACGGTATAACATTTTTAATATGTATATTTAACACTTTGAAGGACAGTGAACGCATTAGACGTCATGACAATAAAACATCTATTGTGTCTACGTTACTGTCCGTCAAAATGTTAATACGGTGAAAAGTACGAATACCAAAGTACCATACAAAATGAAAATAAGATAAGCAGAAGTATTAATCTATGCTCTTGTAAAGGAGTTATGTCCCTTGTAAACTCCTTTAATATTCAAGAATTATATACAAGCATTATCTGCACGATAATTTAATTTTGTTGATAATGAACATAATCGTTTCTTTGACAGTATTAAAACCTAGTGGCGATTGTAGAGACAATCATTTTATTTTAACATGGCAAAGGTGGAAGTATTTATTTTAAATAGCTGGATATTTTATCAGCTGCAATGAACAATACTATAATGCTTTCTGAAAAAAGACACAGCTTTTGTCATTAAATGAATCATTGATTCGGAAATGTGTTCTGTGTTTTGCTTTTTAATATTCTTAGTTGATTAAATATTACGTGTGGTTTCCTTTATATATTTGATAGCAATGTTTATAAAACTCTCCTATGATACAGGGATTATTCATTAATACAGGAGAAGAAAAATATGGGAATTATAAAAACAAGTGCCCACAAACTGTATCGTGAGATGGGTAAGCGTTTTAACTAATGCGTTCGTCCGCGTTATCAGACCAACGCATTTTGCGAATCAGCAATGGCCTGGCGATGTGGTAAGTCTTTTGTGCTCATAACCAAGTGCACTCGCTGTTCGGTAAACGATCAGCGGGTTAAGTTACCAAAGGCATGGTAAAACTTTAAATGGGTGAGCACATGCGTATTTCATCTGAGCATCTCCATGCTTCTAAGGGCACGTTAAAATTGGTCCCGGACTGTTGATAGTCGTTTGATCACGACAGATGCCTTAATATGGGCGATCTAAATAACTCTGTCACTAGGTTGACCACGGAAGCCTGTACTCATACACAGAAATACAACTGCTTTGATGTGTGTAGTTATTTGACTGTGTCGGGCTAAAGTTTTCTTAGTTCCTATTACGGTTCTATGTTCTCCTGATACATTCAACTATTTAAAACAACACCCATATAACTAGGTAATATTGCCTACTCTTAAAACGCAATATAAACATAATACGCTCCTATAAAATACCACAAACATGGCTCATTTAACCTAATGTGAAATTTCAACTGACACAAAACTCGTAAACGTCATTGGCGTAATTGTAAACCCTTACAAAAGTTATAATAAAAGTTTGTAACACGATTATCCTTTAGTAATTATACCAGAAGGGTTAAATTACTTAATGCTACAGCTTTATTATTTTGTAAAATAATTTAATTTGTTAGGAAAATATTCTGTTTGTATCACACCTGCATTTAAGTGTTGAGGAATAAGTTAGCGTTGAAATGTCTAGGTAATTATTTGAAATGTACTGTGAAACTGCACGTTGTTTGTTTGAATATTATTGCAAATGAAAGGATTTTGTAACAATGGTCTGTGCATGTATGTGGCGGATTTCTAGGTAGGTGTAAGGGGCATTGGGCAGCCGACATTGAGTAAAGCAGTGTGAACTAGTCCTTACTAATATTATAAATGTGAAAGTTTGTAAGAATGGATGGATGGATAGATGGATGTTTGTTACTCTTTCACGTAAAAACTACTGAACGGATCTGGATGAAATTTGGCACAGAGGTAGATTATGGTCTGGAACATAGACCACTGTTTTTGCAGCGATAAACGAAATCCACGCGGGCGAAGCAAGCAATAGCTAGTATAAAATAAAGCTGAGTTGTATTTTTTGTTCGTTTTTTGAAACTACTAGTCGGGTTTTCATTGGGGGGGATCAGGATTGGGTTTTTTTTATATAAGAGCCCCATTCTTTGTAGACTATGTTTAAATTCAAGCTAAGACTTAAGAGGAGCATAGTAATAAATGATGACATGGCGTAATCTAAATTTAATGCATGAAAACCAAGAGGAACTGAAATTTTCACCAGTTTGCTGATTGATTGGAAAAAAGGGAATTGCGTTTTCGCTTCTTATTTAATTCTTTGTTTTTCGAAAGTCGAAAAATTGTACAAATCAATTAACTTTACTTTTTACACTTGTACGGATTTTTTTATTTAAATATTTTTTACGCAATATAAGATAAATGTGAAGAGACATTTATCTTATATTCGTACTATGCAAATAATAAATTAATGCCAAACCGTTTTTTTTTGGACGTTACAAATAAATATTTTCGTTTTATTTAGTCCTAATTATAGATATTTTACTGACCGTTCTGTGCACTTCCTATTACTTATTCTCGTAGTCCAATGGGACGGTAAATTGACACTGTTGGAAAGATTGATCTTTCCAACAGTGTCAAGACAGTGAAAAGATTATAAACTATCACATATAAACCACACAAATTACACCCAGACTCGAAACAATATTTTGTGGCTTACACTGTTTTATGTCCCGTGTGGTAATCGAACCCACAATACACGGTGCAATACTAAACGTCGACTTGCAGCCATTAAAACAAGCCTTGGGAGCTCATTGAAATTTCTAATTATTCCCATTTGTGGTACTAAATGTTAATCAGATTTCCCAAATGGACCAAAATTATAACATTTCGAAATATAATGTACATTTATTATTGAAATATATGCATTATTTTTTGTAATATTATGTTGCATTAATTTAATTATTCTGTTTGTATTCGTGGTACTTAAATTTAGATCCGAATATGCACAAATACGTCACGAAACGTACCAAAGGAACAGCTGGAAAGCTATGAATGAGTGTGGTACAGGACCGAAACGGCTGGTGCGCAAAAAAGAAGACCTATACCCAGCAGTGAGTGGATAAGGGTTGATGAAGAAGATTCACAAATGCTACATAGAACAATATTGAGCTAAGGCAGTAAATATTGGCGACAGTCCTCCTTGAGACTTGTTCACTTGATGGTAAGTGGTAATTCATTGCTCATAGAATTTGGCAATGCTAAGGACACAGCAAAAATGCACCCTACCCTACTCACATTTATAATATTAGTAAGGATTATATTAAGTTTAGATATGACTTTTTTAAAGAAAGAAATGCATTTATTCGAACATACACAGGAGACAAAAAAATACACAAAATAAAAACACAAAAATTATCATGTGTGATGTCAGAAAACTCTGTGCTGCGGCACTGTATGCTGCAGCGCTGAATTTCTAAAGAATTATAGCTTAAAAATGTAGTCAACAAGCAGCTTTAAGAACATTGCGAATATTAGACTAAATTAGCGATTAACGACATGCCATGTTAAATTTCCATATGAGGAACCATAGTACAACAGTAGACGTCATCAGGCTTAGATGATTAAAAAAACATGTGATTTTTATTCTCAAGATCAAATGTATTACTGTATTCGCCGAAATGCATAACCTTCAAAATATTTTAACTTAACTTCTGCAGAAACAAGTAAAACTGGCGACAAACTTCCACAATTTTATTCAATATCCAATAATTTATTCATCCTAGCATCGAGATTATTAAAAATCCCTTGACCGTTACAAGAAAACTTTAAATTTATTATGGCTGAAGTTGATCGGCGGATCGCGTCAACCTCCGTTAACCGTGTTACAAAGTTTCAACTTTTCTTGGAAAAAAACTTCCATATTACTTTTAAGTCAACATTAGGGTAAGATGGACGTACATCGGCCTGTATATAAAAAATAAAACGAAGTTGAGTAAGAATATATTTCGTTGGTATGACTTTGCTTTTAGTTGTGTAAAAGGAAAGTTTCTTTGTTTACTAGTATATTATAAATATATATATCGCCTTGTTTGACTTTGATGGAAGATTGATCGATCGATGTAGCTAAGGAATATTGGTTATTAGCGGCCCGCCCGGCTTGAATGAATCAATCGAGACAAACAATTATTATGTATAGATAGATTTATTCTTTCTTAGAACATGTACTCTGTCTTTGAAAGATAATCAAGAATGTATTAGTCTAACCAGATGGTTTCTATCCACTCTAAATATCAAGATTAATTAGTACAGAGAGCGAGTAGGCTGAATAAGTTCAAGTCCATCAGTTTCAATTAATTGTATAACTTACAATAGGCATGTTGAATAATTTATTAGAACACGTCTAAGAGTTCTAATACTAAAATTAATCTTATTCTACATAAAATAATCATCCAAATTTGTCTTGGCAAGTGTCATGTGGTCCGCTATAATATAATCTGTGAATCTGTGATACAAACTCATGTAAACATGCAATATAATTTTATTCTTTTTACTGATTCGTAACGTCATTCCATTTTAATGACGTTTCTCACAATATGTCGAAAAATTGATTATTATATTTTATTTTACACTAAGAATGATTATTAAAAATAACCATAACATCATTTTAGTTCTTTTGAAGTTCATTATTGATATCATGCCATTTATGAACAATGGTTATCACCATTGTTAATATATTATCTGTTGCATAAATCAATCGCATTATGCAACAGATTTGTAACTTGTGACATTTGACTTTGTTTCCAGCCAGCAATTTCAATGTTAATATTACTTTCAGATATTATTTTCTCACACACTGTTTGAAAACTTGACAGGTAGTTAATTAGGGTTAGCATGGAATCCGATCGAGCTTTACTTGACAAAGGAATGGACTTGAAGGAAGGGACGATGGTAGGTCTTACAAGATAAGAGCTAGTGGATATCTTGAGGCATATATGGCTTTGACTGGGTTTAAACTGCTACCAATACTGTACAATGGTTTATAGGATTACTTCAAAGATAGGCTTAGAGTTATCATTTTACAGCTATTTTTATGAAGAATTTTAGGCAACTATCGTAATAAACCAGCACTAAATAATAAAAAAATGAAGTTTATTCCATCACCAACGTCAAAATATTGCAACAAATTATTTTATTTTTTTGACAGCCCTACAACGCTATCTAATCCCAAACTAGGCAGAGTATCATTGCAACCAGACAACTGATCAATCAATCAGCCTGTTTCAGTCTTCTGTTGGTCATAGCACAACTGATGATGAGATATGTTATAAATCATATTAATTAAACCTGGGTATCATTAATATAATTTATTGTGCCTGGGTAGCGACCAAAAATCATCATGCTGGTCGCACAAAGATTTGTCCCGGGTGCAAATCGAAGTCCCCAGCTTAGGAGTTGGGGTTATTATCCACCAGATCAACAACCCAGTTAAAATGGTAAGTACGGATTTGATAGTAAATACGGTATAACAGTGCAACATAGTAAGAATGAAAATGATTTTAACAAGAGAGCAGCTCGAATTTCTTATTTTAAGATATGTACACGTTCAGATCTAGTCAAGTTTATTCAAAGATGCAAGTTACAGAAATACCTACTCCTATGAATTTATTCAAAAGCGCAGAGCTCATTATCTGAATAAAGTGTTGTTACGTGATGTCATGTTATACATTTCCATGTTTTAATTATGAAAAACACGTTAAGTCTATAAATATTCATGCAGTATTTGTTAAAAAAGTACAACGCCATTCGTATAATTCAGTTCGCTCGATGTGCTAATTATCGGTACATCCACCCTACAAGCCCATGAATAAAATCGTCAGATACGTCTGCCTACGTTTTAAATGTAAACAGAATTGTACATTTCAATAATTTGTCCAGCTTTTCGAATGTAAAAATAATTAATACGAAGTCCCAGGGCTTTGAATGAAGCGATTTTAATTAGTTGAGTATGAATATTTGCTTTACTTAATAAATATACTAGCATCCGCTTGCGGCCGCGCTCAAATTTTCAATTTTCAATGTAACTGTACCATACACATTTAATCCATTATGAGTGATATACTACTGTAAAAAGAAGGTACTAGAACCAAAAAATTCGCTTGCAAGTTAAAAAACTTTCGCCAATCTTACCCTGACATTATGGGTTCTAATAGTCTCAAATAAGACTCAATCTTCACTCAAGGTTTCTCCATAGCGTGTTTAATAGGAATTCAATAAGACTTCGTTTCGTATCGTACCATTTTCCTTAATCGGTACAATTCGCCCAACTCAATGAATCGATTTCAATCGTCATCCGATTTGATTCTCGTGGGCTTGATCTTATTAAAATAGATCGAGGTTGACGTTCAATTATACGATTTATCCCGTCTGAGCTTTATTTTTTGAGACATTTGCACTGAATGGAGGGTTATTTGAAACTTGATTTCTGTATTTGTTGATAAAGGAGATGTAGTAGATAAGAAGATTATCTCCTTTGGGTAACTGAGTCGACTTATTGGCAAGGATTTTATTACCACTCGTCTTCTTTCTTGGTGTCTCATCCAACAACTCGCATTAGGCTAACGTATTATACGTTAGCCTAATGTGGATTGAGTGATAGAGGAAAGTAGACCCATGCAATATTAGCAATGACTTAATGATCCATCTGAACATTAACGAGTTGCCGACTCATTTTTTTACACCAGGGCTTTAAGATGTAGTATCATTGGGTCAGGAAAACGTTTCTTTTAAAACAAATCCCTAAATGAGTGCCGAAGACATATTGTACTCAAACACAGGAAATGAACTACACCGTAATTTGTATTTATTTGGCTGTGGCCTTCTGTAAGGTGGGAGTCCTGCCCCAGTCTCGCTTGCTCGCTAGTATGGTACCCTACTTCTCTTATAAAATATATATAATTAAACTGTCAATACAAATTGATAAAAAAGGTATCAATTAATCAGCCGGTGTCAGTCGATAAATACATGCCTGCGTAGTCTCATGTCTGTTTTTCAGAGGAATGGGCAGAAACAATTTTTTACTGCTGTAAATATTTTCATATTGGATAAATATTTTTACTTGACAGTCATTCTGTATTATGAAGTAGATTTATGTGCCCGACAGTATATATTCATTGTCTGGTATATCTGTATCTGTGTGTACAGGTCTCCAACGCTCATTTTTTTATACTATTTGGGTGGAAAACAAGCATACGGCCCACCTGATGTTAAGTAGTTACCGTAGCCTATGGACACTTGCAATACTAAAGGTATCATATTTTCTTAGCAAGACTCAAATACCGTGAGAAATACAAAGCAATGAACAAGCACATTGCTTTTTAAAAATAAATAGGTATTCCATCTTGACTTCATAATACTATATTGCATAAGTTTGCCAGAGAAGGTATACCAAGCATACCGTTTTCAATTCATTAAGAAAATGTATATTTTCCAACCAGTACATTAGCAAGTTTTTCTCATAGTTCTTGAGGTCGTTGTATTAATATTACTTCGCTCTTAATAATAGCTTTTTTTTCTTTAACTCAAGTCGTTTAAAAATGATAAAAAGACTGAATACAATATGACTTTGTATTCTTATTGTTGTAGTGAGCTTGTGTATTGTTGACTAGCTTTTTTTTTAAGATTCTTGCAACTAGCTTACAATTAAATACAAACACCGTAATTAGTAGTATCCTACTAATAATTAAATGCGAAAGTTTGTAAGAATGGATGGATGGATGGATGGACGGATGTTTGTTACTTTTTCACGTAAAAACTATCGAACGGATCTGGATGAAATTTGGCACAGAGATAGATTATGGTCTGGAATAACACATAGGCTACTTTTTATAGCGATAACCGACATCCACGCGGGCGGAGCCGCGGGCAACAGCTAGTGTAACATAATTATAAAATCCTGTAAATGTCTTGCGATAAGACGCCGATTGTACTAACTTGCGAAAAAAAACATGCGGGGCAGTCTTTGAGGACTGCCGATATAAGTTAAAACTAAGTAACTTGTGAATTGTATCGTCGAGCTATTAGAATATTATTTTTGGTTTTTCTCATGGAAAGCGTTTGGTGACGATGACACGAGTTCCATGATTTTTGTTCACCCACAAATGGCTAAACGCGCCTAAAAAAGATTTCACTTCTATTTTTGAATTATTATTGGTTTGTCTCATGGAAAGCGTTTGGTCATGATGACGCGAGTTCAATGATCTTTGTTCACCTAAGAAGTGCTCAACTCGCATAGAGAATTTTTCAAAAATATTTTCATGGTTTACATACATGAAGCTGTAAATGTACATATTATAACTAAGTAGGTAGGTCATACTTCGGGTAGCGTTCGCTTGCAGCTTTGAGGCACAACAATACTTCAGCTAAATCTCTTGAATGAAACGATTGGATATTTATCACTGATTTGACTTTATTGTACTGGAATTCACCTACTCAAACATATAACATTGGATCACGACTCCAAGTAGTGGAAGTCCGATCCTGACTCTTCATGACAACCCTCAAGTCATCATAATATATGTCAGAACCTTTTATATTCAAATATAATTACATTTACATATCTAAAATGCCAGAGGTTTTACTATGGTCACATGACCAGCTAGTGACCACCAATAAACCTCTACAATACTTACTGTATTTTATATTCTGATTTATTTATTTTATTAGGTTAGCCAACGATTGTTTACACAATACATTTAACTTAACTGCTAAAGTAAATACATTTACATATGTAACAACCACTTACTGGCTAACACCGCATGCACAATACACGGATGGATACAAAATATTATTAATTAATGTAGGTTATAACTTTGTTATACATATCAAAATTATTATAAAATTAAAATCAAAAAATAAGAATACGAAAAATAAAATAATTTAAATACAACTTGAAAAAAATAACATAAAATAAATAGAGATTTAAAAAAAAAAAAATTGTAAATCGGCAAATTCAATCACATAATTAATTAGGTAACATTATAAATTATTCAGATATTATTAATATAAATATTATTAATTTATGTATGGCAATGATTTTCTGCCAACTTTGGAGCCATATATACACACAATGACAGCACAAGTAATTTCGTAAAGTCAGTGTTTGTCGTGTGCAAAGACCCTAATAAAGCCACTTATATTGTCACAGTGGATATCAATTAAGTCACTATGGCTATTGAGGATCCGACATAACCTTGGAATTGGTGAGTTTGTGCCAAGAACAGATCTACGTAGTGGTGGACATAGTGGTGTTATGGCATTCCTAGGATATCTAGAAGGCACACGAAATCTGAGAAGATTCAGCAAGTTAGGGCAGTCTATTTTATTTCTTAATACTTTATATAAGAATAAAGCGTCTGTGACTTCCCTGCGGGTGGATAGGTGTTGAACTTTGAAATGATGCAGTCGTGATATATAAGATGGTAAGCACTTACTTTTGCCTTTACTAAATGCCAGGTGCCACATGAACCGTTTCTGGACACGCTCTAACCGTAGCATGTGAGTGGCATAATGGGGTCTCCACACAACGCTGCAGTATTCCAACACACTCCGCACTAGACTATTTACAGCATTATTTTAGTGCTGCTTTTTTTGAATCCTTTACTATTACGAAGAATGAACCCTAACATTTTTGAGGCCTTTTTGATAATGTTGTCTATATGAGGCACAAAGCTGACCTTTCTATCAAATAGTACCCCCAAATCTTTAATTATTTCTACTTCCTGGACCTTGTCTTGACCTATAAAGTACTTAGAGTCGATAAAGTTAATTTTTCTAGTATATTTTACATGATTACATTTACCCGAATTTAGATGCATCTTGTTCTTATTACACCATTCGATAACCCGGTTAAGATCATCCTGCAGGAGCTCACTATCTCTAATGGAGTCAATTTTTCGTGCAAATTTTAAGTCATCGGCGTATAGGTATGGTTCAGAAAAACGAAAACATTGAGGAAGGTCATTAATAAATACATTAAATAGTATCGGAGCTAAGTGGGAACCTTGTGGGGCACCCGAGCATATACTGTGTGATGTGGATTGAGAACCATTTACCACTACATAGAACTCGCGCTTTGTTAAATACGACTTGAACCATTTAAGTAAAGACCCTGTTACTCCATAGGCTGCCAGTTTGTACAGTAATGTAGAATGGGACATTTTATCAAACGCTTTACTGAAGTCCGTATATATTACGTCAAATTGTTTGCCTGCATCTACAGCTTCGGCAAGAGACTCCGTGAATGTAACTAAATTGGTGGCCGTGGATCTTGACGGTACAAAACCATGTTGGGAGAAACTAAGGTACTTTTTAAAATGCTGTTGAATGTATGGACATATAATAGATTCAAAAATCTTTGCAAAGGTGGATAAGATTGAAATGGGCCTGTAGTTGGAGATAACATCCTTTTTATCCGATTTGTGAACTGGGACTACCTTTGCCTTTTTCCATTCTGAAGGAAAGGTTCCTGAAGCCAGCGAAGCATTGAATATAAATAGTAATGGAGATGTTAAGGCTGATGCACAAGATGAAATGAAAATCGGCGGGATGCCATCTGGACCTGCTCCTTTACTGGTGTTAACTGCCTTAAGTTTCTTGAGTAGGCTGTCGCGATCAATTACTAGACCAGTCAAGGAGTGGCTATTATTTTGTAGTTCATGGAAGAACCTTGAGTTACAATCAGCAACTGTGTCGTTGTCAAGTGTGTATGCGGATGAGAAGTGTTTAGCGAAAAGATCACAGACTTCGGAAGCCTTGGAAGTTACGATCTGTCCGTCAGTCATAGACAGAGGGTAGGCACTGGATCCGCCTCGTTTAGCCTTAATGTAACTCCAAAAAAGTTTAGGATTATCTTTAATCTCCTCTTCGACATTCTTTATGTATATATGATATAGATTATTGGCTAACTTTTCACATCTTTTTGAAAGCAATCTCAATTCGATTTGATCTAAGGGATTTTTGAATTTTTTAAAACGCAATCTAAGCTTGTTTTTTTCTTTTAGTAACATAATTAATGTTTTGTCGAACCAAAGCGGATATTGCCTGCCCTTTGGTTTAAAGTTAGGCACACATCTTTTAATAACATCATTTAAATATTTGTAGAATACCAACAACATCTCACTCACGTCATTTAAATTTTTGAAAAGTTCATCCCAGTTCATTGTATCAAGATAATTGTTAATTTCTGTATAATTAGCCTTATAAAAATTAGGTCTCGAGCTCGAGCTATATGGCAGATTACGATGCTTAACAAGTGACATAGTCAATTCAAGGGGGGGATGATATTTGTCGACATCAGTAAGTGGACAGTGAGACTCGTTTACTGAGTGTATTGGGACTGTAGACAGCACGAGATCTAGAATACGCCCGGAACAATTTTTAACTTCTGATCAACAAGAATTGCAAAAAAGCAATGAGCTGAAGAAATTTTCACATACTGTGTTGGGTTTCCTTGTACTAAGGAAGACTTTACAAACATACAATTTTCATACATAAAGTACGAACAACGTACAGTCTTTTGTAAGTCTTTTGTAATCTTTGTGTCATGAGCACGAATGTTTGTTCTGTGTCTGGGTGTAATTTATCTATAATATGTATGTATTTAGAAATATATAAGTATATTTATCAGTTGTCTGGTTACCATAGTACAGGCTCTGTCTAGTTTGGGATCAGATAGCGATGTGTGAGTTGTCCCGAAAATATCATATATTATTAGATTATTATTATATATATTATATGGCTGTTTGCCACAAATACTATATCCACTACTTACATGCGCATGAAGCATAAACATCTACAGTATTGCCACCAGACACAATGCATAATGTTAGTTGCTTTCGCACTATTAGTTAAGCGGATAAACTAATCATTCGCTTAACAGCTAGCCCATGAAACCGAAGCGATCTCGTGTGATAATTGCCGTAGTAAGCTAGCTGCAAAATCAAAACCGATTTGCGAACTAATTAAAAGCAAACAACTATTTATATAAATGTTGTTTTGGCCAACTTAATTTCTGTAAAATCCTACTAATTTATAATATTAGTAGGATTTTACAGAAATTAGTAAGATTTTTACGGTTTCAGAGTAATTTCCTCCCATGTACGATTAGGTTGTGGAATGAATCCCTGCCGAGGTTTTCCCGAGAGACTATAGCTTGGGGTTCTTTAAGAAAGGAGTTATAAGGTTTCTAAAGGGTCGGCAACGCGCGAGTGATACCCCTGGTGTTGCAAGCGTCTATAGGCTACGGTAACTGCTTACATCAGGCGGGCCGTATGCTTGTTTGCCTCGATGGTAGTATAAAAAAAAAGTTTGTGGAGATGTATACATGTTTTGTTACTCTTTCACGTAAAAACTACTGAACGGATCTGGGTTAAATTTGCAAAGAGTTAAATTATAGTCTGGAATAGCACATAGGCTACTTTTTATCGCGATAACCGACATCCACGTCGGCGGAGCCGCGAGCAACAGCTAGTATCGTAGGAATATAAGTACACACATTTAAATAGGACTATCAGTAATATTTAATGAGCATAATGTTAAATGGATTGAATGTTAAATGGTTTGAGTTTGACCAATATTTTACAATATATTTGTCCCATTATTTTGATTGAGCCCATAACTCTCGGAGTGGTTTCAGTGATTAGATAATCATTTAAACTTAGATAGGCACCAACCCATATTTTTTTAAATAATTCTTGCAGACATAAACTCTTCTTGATGGTAAGCAATTACCATAGCGCTGACTGATGAATGTTTGCAATACCTAAGGCTTTATTCTCGAGTTATTGACCCAATAGACTCCATCCTTAGTACAGGAAAACGCATCACTCATTAAAAGGGCATTGAAGACCTGTACTCATGCACAGAAATACATCCATAACACTGTAGTTATTTGGCTGTGATGTTTTTATAAATATGGACAAACTTTTACCAGTCGGGCTAGCTCGCTTTTGGTGCTCCACCTTTTTTCAATGTCGATGATTTCGTAACAAATCAATCAGTAATTTTATTTTTACTTTACAACAAACCTGAGGATTGCTCAATAAAAACATTCAGTAACAAATACCATAAATAAATGTGCCATATATTACGATTATAGTTTAAATGACTCATTTTAAGCAAGTCCGAAACTACTAAATTACGTATTAATTACATAGCTGGTATCGTTCTTTTGGCTGGCAAGTTTAAACGACTGGGCCCGTGAGTTTAATAATGGCCTCCTTTTACTGTCTTCAGACACGCGAAGCTTACTAACTCTTATTTTTTGATAATCTGCTTTTGTTTTTAACAGAGTTTAACTGTACAATTAAATAAGTAATGTAATGATGCGTTTTAAAGAAACGTTTTCCTATTTTAGGGATATCTTATTACATGTCACATTTTTTTGGCTAGGCTACATGCAAGTAATCCCTTAGGCTGTCAGCCTGTGGACAACCGTACATTGACTGGAATAACTGCTTACCATCAGGCGGGCGGTATGCTTATTTGTCACCTAAAGAAGGTAAATTAATATTATTCCTAAGTCTATAAATTCGAGTCAGGGGGCAACTGGCCTTCTACTACGTTAAAATTTTACATAAGTGTATTTATAAAAGAAAGAAGCAGTATATTAAAGATTATATTGTCATTGAGATCATGATTGTGGCCAGTATGTTTAGAAAAAGGATTTTAAATCATAGTACCTATTGACTACCTACCTTTTAGTAACTCCGTATAGATATTTATTTATTTAATAATTTATGTACGTTTGTACAATAGTACAAACGTAGGCTTAATGCCAAAGCTATTTTCTACCAGCCAACCATTGTATGATGCAGACATAAACGTACATATATGTATATATTAGAGATGATAAATACACCTAATTAATTCGCATAGCAACACTATACTAACACCATAGACTTGTGAGTTGTCAAGTGTCAAACTGTTGACTGTCAATGTAACTGTCAGTAGTGCGGTCGTTCGTTCGGGGTGTCACTTGCTCTTTGAACGTCACCTGCGCCGGGTGTGCGCACTGAGTGTTGTACGAAATCAAAATGTCGGACGTTAATAACGGACACGTGGACATTAATCTGTTTGAATCTGCGACATATATACATATGTATATTACTAAAAACATAGTCATAAATATATTGTTCATTATATTTTCATTCTCAAATTAGAGTAGTTACCAACAACCTTATTACTCTTGACGTAACTTTGAGAACAAATATTGATTACGTATGCATTTTTCCCAAAACCAATGAGCCGATAACATGATAAAGTTTCCAAGAAAACTTTTCACAATACAAACAGTTATTGAAAAAGTTTCAGTAAATTAAAACTTTTTGAATTCTAAATGCTGATTCAAAAAACTTCACACACAAAATATAAACTCAACAAAACTAATTTCTAAGTTATGTTCAAGTTATTATTTGTTATGTTAAACATATCTTTTCAGTTATGCTTGTTTGCAGTTTATCTTTTGTATTATTGTGTATGTTCTCAGAAAATATGATAAATAAAATTAATTTATTCGGCATTGATGTTGTAAGAACTAGATCTCGAATAGTATCAACATGAAGCTATGTACATAATAAAATAAATCTTTTAAATTCTTTGGAGACAAGAATATTATCGTAAATATTGTGAAGAACATATATTATAATTATAATTTTTCTTTAATTCTGTTTTTTTTTATACTACTTGGGTGGCAAACAAGCATACGGCCCGCCTGATCAGTATCCGTAGCCTGTAGACGCTTGCATTACCAGAGGTATCACTTGCGTGTTGCCAACCCATTTTTTTACACCAGGGCTTTAAGATGGAAGAAACCCTGGTATAGAAATACGTTTCTTTTAAAACGCCTTCAAGTTTTGTCTCTGTGTAGGAATCGAACCCAAAACCTCGTGCACAGTAGGCGCATACTGCACCCACTGGACCACCAAGGCAGTCAAAATGTTTATTACTCAATCATGCCAAAACGGCTAAACAGATCTGGATGAAATGTGGCACCGAAATAGAATATAGTCTAGAATAGCACACAGACTACTTTTTATCCAGAAAAATAAAACACAGTTCCTGTGGGATTAGGTTTACGAGCGGGCATCATCATTAAACTAAAATTAAACATACAGTTCTATAATTTTTTTTTACTGACAAGTATTAACCACCTCATACTGACTTTGTGTCATAATCAACATTATAATTATTCTAAATAAACCTACAAACTAAAACACATTCCACTCCCTTAATTATTTCGCTTATAAATATGCGATTATCTAAACTTCAACCTCGAATATTTTACTACCCTTACGTTCCTCACCCCTTCATCTAGTTAAATATTAAGTAAAGCTGTATAAGTTAAATAAACCAACAATGTAATGTTAACTTGTTGTAAAACCACTAAACAATGCAATTTCCCTATACTGGACATTATGATAGCGTCCAATTAATGAGTACTTAAAATAGACTATCGAATGTACAATCGGCCAAGTTGGTGATCAACCATTATATGTAGTTTTTGGCTATCTTCTTCTTATCGTTTGGTTAATAGCCAACCTGATGATAGAGTTATTTAGATCACCTATGTTTATTTAAGCCTATGTTGTGATCTAACGAATGTGAAGTGAGTTGAAACCGACTTTTAACATGCCCTCCGAAGCACGGAGACGCTCAGATGCAATACCACTATGCGACCACCTATCTAAAAGGTTACCGGGCCCTCGATAGCTTCTAATTCAAACCTCATTTAGGTTGCAGAGTAATACTTATGAAGGGCATAAATTATTAATAAGTCGGAAAGATGATGTCAGCTTAATTTTTCTACGGCTAGTTTGCTGATGAGGAACCATGAGAAGAATTCGCAAGAAACTCGGGCCTTTCCTTCTAATCGCTAGATAGTTACGATCTTTTGTAAAATATAAGTATGGTAGCATGCAAGCTTATGCAGTAAAAACATGATACTGTATTAAAAAAAAGGTAATTAACGGAACAGTGAGTGTACCAGTCTATGAGTTTGCTATGGTCTTTTGTAAGGTGCTACTCTACCTCCTTTCCCAGTCGTACTCATTTATCGGACACTGTTGATAAAATAACAGATTCCTTATCCCAGAGTTACCTACCCATAAAACAAGATGTAGAAATGACACGATTTGTTTATCATCGTGGTAGTATAAAAAGAGGTCAACAGCTAACTAGCTTCTTTAGCCATATTACATTGTTCATCGAGGTAAGAAAGTGACCAATTACCAGCGAGGGTGCAATTAGAGGCCTAAGCCGCAAGCGTTTCAAACTACACGAGTAATAGTTGGAAATCGCATTTTCTTTCGAGTAGTACATAATCATGGGAATAAATCGGATTAGTACTTTCTAAGATTAAACAAACAAACTCTGCCTTTTTATAATAATAATTGAAATCTATAGTTTACTTTTATGAATATATGGATTATATTGTAATTTGTAAGAATCTGTTAGTATAATTGTATCTACCATATTAATTTACCATTGACCTATAAATGAGTATTTAAGATTATATAATTTATTTGATATCCGATATTAATACTTATAATTGTTAATAATTATTATAATAGTTTATATATCAGATAAAGAATAATATTGTTTATGTTACTGGCACATAATCACAAATATTGAGTAACAGCTACAGCTTTTGTTAAAAAAGAATATAAGGCGGGAACATTGTCGATTGTGTTTTGTTTTTTCGAAGGCGATTATTCGATTATAGTCACAGAGGCAACACGTATTGTAAAGCAAAACTGTATAAATAGATGAAAGATTTAAGGATTATTGGATTTTATTACTTTCTAATATATATATTCCCAAAGCTATCCCTACACTTGATACCTGTTTTTTAGCAAAAGCGAGTATACGGCCCGCCTAATGGCAGTTACCTTAGAATATGGACGCTTGCAACACTAAAGCTATCACTTGCGCATTACCGACCCTGTAAAATGTTATTTCTGGAATTCTGACGTATTTCAAAATCAGGAGATAAGTATTTTCAGGAGTTCAATTGAACTACTAAACACATATAGCAATAAACAAAACTTTTATCATAATATTTGTGTTAAAAGACGAATAGGTTCAGCTCAATTTATCAAGTAATAAAGATCCCAAAGAAAAAGCTTGTTCATAATACTAAAGAGTACTAAGTTTTCCGTCCATAGGCTATGAGAAAAATACCCAACCAGGTTATAAGCCATTGTTCACTGTAGTAAACATGTTTACGTCCTTATTGTCGAGATAAGATTATTTTTTATTGGCACCTGAAGTATCTGATGATGTGCCAACACGATTATCTTTAGTATCTCTTTATTTGTTAGGTTTTCTTGGAAAGCTAACATAGAAGCTGATTTAGCTAAACTAAGACTGAAGAAAATGAAACCGCCCCCAAATGTAATTACGCGAGTTAAGTTTTTGGGGTCTTTGAATGAGTATAAAGACAACTACTTGTTTAGTTTTTTTTTTATACAACCAAGGTGGCAAACAAGCATACGGCCCGCCTGATGGTAAGCAGTTACCGTAGCCTATGGACGTTTGCAACACCAGGGGTGTCACTCATGCGGTGCCGACCTTTTAAAAACCTTGGTAATTGGTAATTATTACTTTTTAAAACATGTTTGTGTTACATAATTGACCGACATAATAATATATGAGATGCGAAACGAGAGTGAGTCTGCACTATTGTTCACACACACAACGCACAGGTACCTATACTACTACACGTACTTTCACTCACACAGATACATAACACGCGCATAACTTCCGAACGACTGCACCAAATTAGATAATTTTTTTTTTGGTGTTTGTTTTTATCAGGGCAAGGTTTGTATATAAGATAATATAAAAAAAATGGTGGTACGAATTTCGCCGGGTCAGCTAGTATGTATATGTATATATTTTTTTTTTTTTGAGAAAATAATTTTAACAAAAAAAAACCGACTTCAGTACGGCGAGTTGTAAAATTTTCAAATATTTGTTTGTTACAATCGAATAAAATCGTCTGAGCGTGTCGGGCTGAACACAGGTCAAGTAGGTATTAAAAGCAAAATTTAATCTGTGCAATCCGCGCTCAATTCATTTACGTCATTATTTCTTATTGTTTTTCTTTTTTGTCTTTATAATATTAGTTATAATAATTTTTTTATTTACAGAAACAATATACATGTTTTTACACTAATCACGTATATACATTTTACTACCTATATACCTAAAACTAATTTAAACATAAATACAAAAAGGAAGGAAAAACATAATACAAATGAAGACTGTTCTTTAAGCGTAAAAATATTCCTCAACATCACTGTCCACTGGGAACGTGCCCAGAAGGCTGGCAGCATTGCCACGTTGAATGGCAATGCTTATTCTCTGTGCGAGAAACAAGCCAGCCCTCTGATCACGAGAAGCGTCGATCAGTCGTTTCGCTAGGTCTCTGTAAAGGAAACGAGCACTCGGACCCCATGAACCTACAGTCTCCACCCCAAACGGCTCAAAAATGTAGTTTCCAACTAAATTGCTGTACTTTCGCCGTTTCTTATTGATTAGTTGTTAAAAATATTGAAATTGCTATATGTGTGCCTATAACTTTTGAGGATTTCCCTCAATTCCTCATGGATCCCATCATCAGAACTTTCTTTTGATGATAATGGGACCAAACTGGAAGTATGTCCAGTCAGACAAAAAAAAGAATTTTTCAAATCGGTCCATAAATGACGGAGATATGCGGTAACAAACATTTAAAAAAAAAAAAAATACACACGAATTGATAACCTCCTCTTTTTGAAGTCGGTTAAAAAATACATACAGTCGAACATAGAACCTTCACCTTTTTTGAAGTCGGTTAAAATGGTCAGCATGACATTATTATCGATGACGATGTAAGTTTGCAAACGTATTAAGTGATCAATTCTATAAAGGAGGTTTTCTTCAAGATTTCGACAGCAGCACATAAATTAGCTTTAATATAAGTATATTACAAAAAAAGAATTCGTCTATTCATCCAAGTTTCTAATAGTAATCATTTTGATTAATGAATAGAAGTCTCAAGTAATTCTGCGGTATTTTTTGAAGATAGTAAGGGTACTAGTTGCACATTAGTAGTCATGTAATTCATCTCTAAGTCAGGTAAAACTCATTTTTATTCTATATTAATCTAGGTTGTTTTATCCTACCAAAAAGGCAAACAAGCATATATAGCCCGCCTGATGAAAAGCTTTAATCTAAAATACTCATAACTTTAGGACTGCTAATTTAATTTTCATAGCAAGAATTACAGAAAAAACCTCAACCTCTTAAAAAACCTCAGTAGCGTGTGAAGACCTTTTCTCTCTCTCTTATTTAGAGATAACCTGCAGTGGGACATAGGATGGGTTTTGTATTATTATCTAACGGTGTGTTGTTTCCAACAGATACTAAAACCTACTTGTTAAACAATAAGAATACAAATGTCACCACCCCATTCTATCCCGTGGGTGTCGTAGGAGTCGACTAAGGTAGTAAGTCAAGCAGACAATATCTACTGCAAGAGAAAGAAAATTTATTGAAACAAAGCCCTATACCAACCCGTCTGGCCAGCGTGGTATAGTAGGCTAATATCCTTCCAAATGTATGGAGGAGACCCGTGCCCAGCAGTGAGACGTTTATGGGTTGAGGTGATGATGATGAAACAATAACTATTAGCTATTTCGAACAACTTTATATTTTAATCACATAGTATTTTAATAAATTCCATGACCATCGAAACTTAGGTATTTTAACTAATGTTCGACAACACGTGTTTCAGGGTTCAGCGAAGTAGGGGGTGGGCGTTACGTACAAATTGGCGAATGCTGCAGTTAAATAAAGAAAACTGTATTTTTTATTAAAAATATATTATTCCAAAAGCTGAATTTGGCATGTAAAATTAAAAACATCATACACCTGTATATATGATAGATAGATGACGTCTCCGAAATGGGGGCACGTTAAAAGTCGGTCCCGACTGTTAACAGTCGTAAGATCACGTCAGAGCCTTAACATGGTCGATCTATTCTCTATTCTCAATTCTGTCACCAGATTTGCCACTACAAAAACAATTAAAAAAAACACAGGAACGTCTGTGAGACTGCATGACATTTAATCAAATAACAAATTTCACATTATAACTACAACACAACTAACTTCAATGTAGTCAACACATTTTCGAGCGCCCCCAGTTCCTTTGTTCTCATTTCCATAACTCTGCAGTGTATTTATTTACATCTCCAAAAAGTTACATTTGCATAAATGCGATCATCAGCAAATGTTACATGTTTAATCAGAAAGTAACAAGAAACTCTTTCGTTGTATGCGAGCCTGGTATTTCGTTACTCTGACATGTGTTTCTTCTCAGCATCTGAGTGGCTGTAAAGGGACGCTCTCAAGGCGACTTTATCCACGTAGAATATACTCCGTTTTCTGTAGGACTTCTAGAAAAGCCTATCTTAGTGATAGATTGATCATATTACTTAGAGAACGTGCCTGTTAAAAAAACAAGACTTAAACTAGAATTGACTGTGCATAGATTATGTCACGCAGTCTATCATCCTTTAAATAAAGTATACAGGCCAGCGGAGAAACCGTCTGGATGCCTATTCAAAGATTCATTAAAGCCTAAACCCACGACTACACAACGACAAACTCACCTATTTAGTCTCAAGGTTGAACTTTGTAGACTTAATTGTAATCACTAAGTCAAATATTTATTTTATCAATATGAATATTGAAAACATCTCCTATAATATCTACAAAGGTATTGAGAAAACCTTCAGTGTCTTTTTAGAAAATATATTGTATTGCTATTCAAACAAATTATTAACTACCTATCAGATAAGAATAGATAAAAATACTTTAGAAACGTTGGCGTCTGCCACCACAAATGATAACATAAAAGGACTCCCTCGTTCCGAAATCCTTTAGTAATACCAATATTTATGTACATACGTGACACGCCATTCTCACGCGGGGCTTACACTCATATTCCGAGTTTATCTCGTGCCGTGTGACGCAAGAAGCAATTTATTTTTCTTAAAGACTCCGCGGTTTCATGAAGATTGATTGCCTGGGCAATGACGCAGCTCCATCTGATTGACGTTGCAATTTACTTCATTGGCGTTTTTAATTTATCCAATCGTTGTCTCACTAGATTGATTCACTTCGAACGGTTTTATTAAGATTAGATATTTAAAATGTCCCAGATGTACATTTTGAATAATAAAACATTATCACTTTTTGTTGAATTAATTTTGTAGCTCGTAATTCTTCTTCTTCTTCGTGTCGATGGTACGATAAATAATTAATTGTACAAGCCCAGAATTTTAGTTGTACTTATAAATGATTAATAAAATGTTTTGATGATAGGTACTTTAATATAAATTTGAATAATAATAGCTTAGGACCTCCCACAGACGGTCATCTTATCCCAAACTAGGCCTAAAACCTGTAATCTGGCAACTAGACGATGAACCATCCATCCAGATATAATGACAAATAATCATGATCATTACTCATACAAGGAACATTCTTATCCAAAAATCCCTGTTCCAAAATAGTTTAAAAGCAAATCCGTGGAGGCTTTAGATTAATGCGAGCGTTATCAATCGTGCGATATGAGTCTAGCATCTGCTGCCTTATAAATGGATGGCTGTGACGAACGAACCGACGGAACGAACCCCTCACTCCTTCTCCGGACCTGCGTGAACGACGCTTTGCATAATATCTGCATATTTAGCGAAGATTATTGTTAAAAGGTAAATATTTGCGAAGCATGATGTAATTCTTCAAGTTAAATGTGTGAATTGAGTGAATATAATATATAAGTAAATTGACAAGTTCTGTACTGTTTTGTTGAAGATAATGTAATTGTCAAACTGGTTTTTTATAATTTAAATGTTACTTTACTATTACTGCCCGGCTAAGAGATTAATTGATAACAATTTCAGTAACTAATATAGATACAATATATGATTCCCTTTTAGAACCTAAATGATACCTAACTGAATATTATTCACAATTGATCGATACAATTTATAATAATATGTGATACATTAGAAACAGAAATAGATTTAAATGGTTTCAAATTAATCATTGGTGAGACGAAATGTTGGCATATGACGAAATGGTTTAATAGAAGAAAACCGCATAAACCACATCATCATGACGCTCTAAAAACAATACTAATTTGATAAAACCAACCATGTTTATCCATTTAATACTCATCAAATTATTCTGAAGAGTTTACTTCGTAAATAAAATTAAAACATACTTTGTACACGAAAGGGTCTAGCGAAATGGTAATTAAGCGACTTATTTATGGAAGATTGGAATCAAATGGCGTTGTATTCCATCGTCGTGTTGAAGCTTTTACTCAAAATGGACAAACTGGAAGAACAACCTCAAGTTGAGTAAGCAATAATTAAAGTCAAAACATTGCCTTGTTCGTTTGCGGCCATGAACCAAGCGAGCTCAAGTTGAAGATAATTTTGTTCGAGAAGCTCATTTAAGAGGCCTCAGACATTTTCTTATCACTGGGTTACCCAAAAACCCTGGATTTTCGGGTTGGAAACATCGGTAATTGCTTACCATGACGCGTAGACAGAAAAACTTCTGTCTACGCCATGACGGTTGCTTGCTACCTAGGAAGTATAAAAAAAATCTGATGGTGCGTAATTTTTGGTAGGTATAATGTATACAAAGAGCATTAATTTATCGTCCCAGTCCTTATTTTTCGATTGTTTCTAGTGACACATCCTATTTGACGGATGTTAACATGTTATAATGCATCCTGATCCGTGCTTAGCAATACATAAATGATGACCAATACAAATTGGAACAATATTGGTACGCGCAAAGAGAAACACCATCCGTTTCTGAGCTTATTCGAATAATGATAAGTCCTTCAGTTGTATTGGTGTTGGTATTCGCTGTCGTTATGGCCTCACTGTCAGTGTGATTGGGCCAAAGAAACAAAAGACAGGCAATTTATTATGAGACTCAGGAGTCAAGGATAATAAAGGATTTTCTAATATTTCAAACTCGAAAATTTAATAGGCGTCGAGAATTCATTCGTTAATGATTTCTATTGTCTAAATATAGGCCCATTAAAAAAATCAAACTTCCTGTGTACCTACTGTTGTATTTTACTTTTTTTAACTTTTCCAATAATTCTCAAAAAAGAAAACAACCAGGATGAACGTATAAAACAGAAAATATCGATTAAAAACAGTGAAATCATATGGCTGCCGTAGATATCAAGTGACAATGAGAGATATAGACTATTATTACTGAGATTTGCGTTACCTCGAATTTCGGCCCATCCATTGCCAACTCTCACCCTGAAACGTTTCGTAATACCAAATTGCGTTGTTGTTCTTTCGACCACAGTTAAAGAAACATAGGTACTTACATAATGTGGTATATAAAAATAGGCATCATTTGACGGAATGGAAAAAAACGGTAAACAACAGTAACAAAAGCCCTCAAATTACTCTAACAATATTTCACTTCTCTTTGAAAGTCTTGAAACTAAATTCACACGACCGAACAACAAATCCTAGGTTATGAATAAAAAATGCATTCACTGCTCATAGTTCATAGTACCTTATATAACCACTTAAACAAACGCAAATATAGCATAACTACATCAAAACAGTACCTAATCATTATTTAAAGACTCGCAGTTTAACTTCGTACTCGTATTATATAATCATCTGTTTCTAACTTGAAAAACCACAACTTAAATAAAACTCTTTTTTATAAGAAATAAAGTTAAAATTTCCTTGAAAGGTTCATTTGTTCTTAACACATTACAAAATAGCCGTGCTCATCCGCGCAAGTTTACCCAGCGTTTTCATTTGAAAACCGCAGGAGAGTCGCTGAAATGCCGGATTCGTTTTACTAGATCTGGCGTCCTTCCAAATTTGCTGTACTAAATAAATTATGATGTGAAATGTACGTAGGCTGCACCGAGATGCTTAGATAAGTTTTTTTACTGAGGTCCCACCATTTTTATGTTAGTTTACGGTTGAAGTTGGGTGACATTCTTTGGGTTTATAATTTTATGACGAAGGGCATTTTAGTGTTGGGAGACTAGAGTAATCTTCTCTTCCATAGTATTGGTTTGATAAAGGGTAAAAAAGATCTTAGATATTTTGCCGATTCCAGTAACAGTTCAGTTTATATAGAGCGCTTTTTATATAGAGGAATTAGCTATACGAATAAGTGAACAAGTTTGGAAGTAGAGAACACAGAGCTAAATGTAAATTAAATTAAGCTGACCAAAGAAATTCGAAAATATGGAAATGTTTAACATCCCTCATCCCCATCCCCTCCCGTTATTCGTGTATTTTCTATGTATAAATATTATTTTATTTTCCCTTTTTAAGAAGTATAAATATATTAGGTATATGGTATATTGTATATATATAGATGTAAATAATAAATCTTTATAAATTCATTATCATTAGCATCATGCCTATGGCAGAATTCATTTTTGTAATAATAAAGGTTTCTTCATTAAACTTTTTACAATTTCCAAGTCCTTTTACCAATTCGTCATCTGTAAATCTTCCGACTTCTACTTTTCACAACTTCTGTGAACCCAAACACAAATATTGAAGAAAAATCTACACTTACAATTTTAATTAAAACGAATAGCCAACTTATTCTAAGCCGGCCTTTAATGAAATTGTTCTGCTAATTTGTTGTTGGTTGCAAGATCTTACTCCTTTGAAAAACCTTAATTAATAAATGTTCTTTGTCCTTTAGTTACAATAGCTTTATTAATTTAAGATTCCGTATAAGTGTATTCTAAGGTTTATTAATTTACTTTATAATCTCCGTCTTTATCTTTTGTAGATTGATTAGTTAAGATATGAAAATTCGATTGCATTTGAGTCTTTTAGAAGCTTCCATGGGCTAATTATTAGCCCTGCACTGTATAATTGTAAAATCTTAGATGTTTTTGAAATAATATCTATAAGTACTACATTTTCTGTTTTGTCTTTCTCTCCTACAGTAAGTTTCTTATCACTTGTCAGAATTACTTTCATTTTCTTTATTAGCGAAACATCCATAACAATTTATTGTACCAAAATAATAACTATCTGATTCATTCATATAAACAATTTACTAAAACATTATCAAATAATAAAGACGTAATAAGATTTATCTCAAGATAAAACATAATACAATTAAACATAGAAACTTATAAAGATTACACAAATAAAGATACAGATAAAACAATAAATAAAACTAATATAATAGCTTAACTTTACCAAAAAGAACAAAAAAAAAAGAACCGCTTAAGTAGGCAGTAAGTCATTGGAGCGACTAAAAAAACTAAAAATACGTAAAAAATCACGAAATAACCTTAAAATTCACTACAATAGCTTTAAGTCGTAAGTAATTTATCTTGCCAACGGATCCGAGCCAAACAAAAAGGGGAAATAACAGTGTCTATCGCTGTCTCAACACTATTCATTCGACAACAAAAGAATTCGACGTAATTTGGTGGTTATCCAAGCGGTGTCACGGGCTTAACAGACAGTTGCGGATAGTGATGTAACACGCCGGGATTTTGTACGGGAACTCCCAAATTAACGGGAGACATAAATGTGTCACAAACAGAATATATTGTTGCAAAAATACACGTGGAATCCTGAGCAAGGTACCGACTGCAAAAATGGTAAGACAGACAGATAGTCACAACAATTCATTCTTTCAATAGTAGGTAACTGACATAACGCGATATTGTGTCGCAACTTGAAAGACTATTGGACAAAATCAAAGAAATGTGTCACAGCGATGTGAATTTTTTGCCTAATCAATCTTGATCAAATCGTAAAAATTGACATAAATATATGTTTACTCTGAATCACTCCAGAGTACTCCTGATTAGCCCTTTTACATGTACGTCAGTTATTCGATCCGCAAAAGTTCATTTAAGTATTCCCCTTCCAATTGTCCAATCCACACAAGTATATTATATTATCAACACAAATCATGAATCTAAAAAATATTTCTAGAATACTCTATTTTTGCGTGAGTAAACCTAGGTTTTTCATTAAATAAATATCTAATAAATCTTTTTCACCAATAGCAATTTGAGTGACGGGCGAGGTACTATCCCTGTCAGGTCCCTTTTCTAAGAAGGAAGGCCTCGATCTTTTGGTGACCCCGATGTGATTTGAATACATATTCTTCTCAGATTTGAATATCCTGTGTCAATTGTTGAACGTAGGTTTCACCGGACCGACCACCTTCCAGAATACTTGAAATTTTCTCTCCCAACAAATAAAATAAATATTTTTCAAACGTTTTTAGAATAATATGAATAATTTTCTTTGAAAATACTTACAATTTATATCAAAAGAAATGAATTTTGTATTGATTTTCCCAGAATGTGTTTTTCGAATTGGAATAAACAAAATGCACATCACTGGTTTGGGATGCTTACTGCGGGTATTATTATTAGGGAAAGCCTCGCGACTCAAAACGGAGAGGACTCGTTTTATTATAGCTTTTACGATGTCAAGAGGAATTTATCGGACTGTGACTGTTTGTTGCCATGGAATATAATGCTGGGTTGGAATTAGCGAATGTATTGTACATTTTGTTCCGTTTATTTATCAAGCTGAAATTAAACGTGATAGATTTGTGAAATTTAATACGCGGCGTAGTCGATAAGTTTAGCGTGAAACGCTGGCGTGACGACCGATCCGAAGTCTTTAAGTAAAACTGGTGTTCATTGATTTTGATAAGTTGAAATAATAATAATAATAATTTTAACCGCAGAGCAGCTTGTGGCGGGCTGAATGTGAGTGGCGACACTGCGGTCTCGAATGCCCCAGAGAGTCGGTCAGGGCCTCGTCTCCGGCTTGCCTTTATTGGCTGTCGGAGTGGACTAACAAGAGCGCCCACAGAACTCTCAGCTCTGGCTTGCCTTAATTGGCTGATCAGAGAGGGTTCGCCAGAGCTATATGCTCGGGGGTAGAAGTGTCATTTTCAAGGGCATAACTACGGGGAAACCCGCTCTCGGGTCTCAGAACCCCGATGGTGAAACCGGCGCCGCACCGCTCGATACCCCTAGCCGCGCACTATGGTGTTGCCCTTATGCCTGTGGGCTGTTGCCCATGTCGGTTGTTTCAAGGGGCCCATCTAGTGTATAGGCGAGTCACCGTCTGCCTATTTTACATTTAGAGTATATCCCAACTTTCAAATGATGGCAGGCGACGTTTTATCCCATAATCATTGTAAATCAGTCCATAATTATTTGATTTCTCATGTTGCAATAGCTCTACACTTACCATAGGCATGTCATGGCTGTACTGCAATAGTGCAGCTGTGGCATGACTATGGTAAGCGTCTCATCCCATTTTAAATTAAAATTCTCTAAGGGCCTCTGCGTGTTGGATCTATGTCCCCGCGTAAGCCTTCCAAAGGCCCGGGTATTCTCCTTGAATGATGGGAAAATACCCGTGATAAAGAGAGACATAATAATTTAATTCGGAATATTCCATATTTTGTTAGAAATAGAGCGAGTTGGATTTTATATAGCATAATTGTTACTAGAAACTATAGCGTAGGTGTTGTAATCTTTTTAGTCTAAATTGAAATGAAAAAAAAACCCTTTATTTATCTGCTCGGTGACCTTTTATTTAAAAAAATCTTTGTTTAATATACTCTGTCTATTTTATTTAAGAGTAAGGTTAATATAACCTTCCACATTGTAAAGGCCAAACAAGAATAAAACATTTGTAGTAAAACAAATACCCAACTTATATAAAGTTTATAGTAAACAATCTGGGAAAATATTCAAACTTAGAATCCTTTTACCATATTCACCATTCAGCAAAAAACCATTATACGAAGGTGTAATCCCTTCTCAATATTCCAAACGCATAATCGCGTTATTATTCAAAAATGCTTGGCACGTTCCAAAACTGGGCCCAAACATGCTTACGTGGAGAATCCGTTGAAAAACGTATAAAAAAGTTATTAAAGACTAAAAAGATAACATTTTCCTGTTCGATGCGTCGCTACGTGAGGGACACTGGTCGGCTTTTGCAAACATCGGAACAGTTAAATCGACGTATTTTAATTAAAAACTAGAATAACGGTTCATGTGTGAGCAATTTTTATCGATTTTACGTTTGTGTGACTAACTCGTAAACTAGTTTGCGATAGAGGTCTATCAGAGTGATTGATGTACGGCCAGAAGATAAGCCTGATACGTCAAATGTTTTTATTTATTGTTGTCTATTCCGACGATTCTAGTTCACAAAAAATAAATGATTGAAGTTAATACAGTCAAGTGTACTATTCTTCGGAAAGTTTTTAAATATTAATCGTTTGTGAAGACTACCATAAAGGTTCAGTCATACATATCAGTCAAGTTACCGTCAAATCTATAACTTTGAAAATAAAGGAAAAAATACTGGCCCGTAATGTTGGTCTGGTCTAGCGAATCTGACTGCCAAGCCGAAGGCCGTATATTCGATTCCCATCCAAGGAAAATATTTTTGAGACGAGCACGATTGTACGAACTTTTTGCCTATTAACGTATTTTATTTGAATTTGGTATTTTTAAAATCACAATCCGGTTTTTTTGTACTTTACTTTTTTTAAATTTTGCTCTGTTATATGTAAACTATCATGCCCATGTTGGTAGTTAAAAAAAATACTTTTATTGCTTTCTTATATACTATGAGAGGAAGAAAAGAATACTACGTCTTATACAAATCGGTTTTCTGACTGCGGCCTCAGTATCCGAGGATACCGCTCTTGTCGTTTAATCCAATCGTCTTTACTAACAATTTCGTATCCAACCGTTTTAATAAAATAATATCTTTAGGGAGTATTAAATTTGTCGTTGCTACGTAACCTATTAAACAATGAAAATGGTTGCTGGCGCAGTGTTTTGATGACGCCGAAGTAATAATATCTAGAACATCTGGTTACTAATGAGAAATCGCGACTGCCAACTTCTGGAAGCTGTTGGGCTTTAAATTTTGTGTATTATGGATGATTGCTATTTATATTTGTTCAAAATTTATTGGTTTGCTGTTTGTGGTTAACAATTTGCCAAGTTATGACTATTCAATTGACTGCCTCGGTGGTCCAGTGGCCGCAGTCTGCGCCTGCTGTGCACGAGGTTGTGGGTTCGATTCCCACACAGGACAAAACTTTGAGTGACCCACAAAGAATTGTTCTGAGTCTGCGTGTAATTTGTGTCCGTTAATTTTATGTTTGTAAAGTCTCCCGCGACACAGAGCTTGTTCTCTAGTGCGGGAGTTGTCTTTAAAAAAAAAAAAAAACTTTTTTTTGATGCAATGCATCCGAATGCTTTGCAACGTATGTTTATAAAAATATAAATAATTGCAGCAACATCTTTAAATTTTTTAAAGAAAAAAAAAAGTGTTTTTGATGCCGGAAAAAAGCTTGACACTACTTGTTATTTAAGATACTAGAAGTTAGTAAATAGTCTGCGCGAAATTTTGTACTTATCACAAAATCTTCTAAATTTTTTTTCCATCTTAAAAAAGCCGTTGTTCTTACATAATCTATTAAATAAAGACAAGAGGCGTTACCACGAACGTATTTCATTTTAAAGAATTAACTAGGCGCCCGCAGCGACCCTGTTAATAAACACTCTTAGAAAAGGTGCGACCACAGGAAAAAGGAAAAGAAATAATTTTCTTTGAGCCCTATAGAAAAACAAAGTAATTCATCACTCATAGGAATTTTAGTAGTTTGTTGTTGCGGTGTTTTATATCACCGAGTATTGTTGTACTGTATGGTATTTTTATAGTATAGTATAATTCGACGCTTTATCATGACGGCACATGCCCCAAGGCGTCGGAATGATTTGTTCCGCATTCGCTTCACGAAGTTTCGCCCCACGTAAAAAAGTCCGTATTCGTCCAAATTTTTATACCATTTTAGCCCCAAATGTAATATTTATTCTGAATTTAATATTTTAATTCCGTTCCGTCCCATTTTTCGTTCTTTAGAATACCACGCGTGAAAGACTTGATACCACTTAGTGAGCTTTACTATTGCACGATTTAAAACTTAAAGGAATTACTATTTATGTAAACTTAAAACTAGCTGGTCGTAGCTGGATGCGGGAAGCCGAGGATCGTGCTAGGTGGCGTGCCCTTGGAGAGGCCTATGTCCAGCAGTGGACTGCGATAGGCTGATGATGATGATGAAATTTAAAACACTAATATAAGTTAAGTTTTAAAACAAATAGAAGTGAATAATAAAAATATTTTTGGAACAACCTACACACCGCCATCTGATCCTGAATAAGGCAGAGCTTGAACTTGTGCTAGTATGGATATTTGTTACTCTGTCACGTAAAAACTACTTAATGGATCTGGATGAAATTTGGCACAGAGATAGATTATAGTCTGGAATAGCACATACTTTTTATCGCGATCCATACTGGCGACGATAACCGACATCCATACTGGCGGATCAGCAGGCAACAGCTAGTACTTATATATTTATAAATACATTCATATTATAAACAAAACACCTAGGCATAGAACAAATATCATCTGCTCATCACTTGGGTGGGTATCGAACCCACTACCTTCGGGGTAGCCAGAGGCACTATATTTTGTTACATATTTTGTATTCTTGTGACTACACGCTTACTCGGTTTCAAGTTAAAGCTTTGAAAGCAGCGGCGAAATGAGGAATATCCCGGATAAAGACGTCGCCAGCGTCTTTATTCCTATGCTCCTATGTTAAACGTTACCCGAGTTTTTTTTACTTCTGTTCTGATTCAGACGAAGACTAAGATTGTATCACTTCTTAGAGTCTCGCAGGCTTTGCTCGTACTCTTATTAAACAGTATGAATGTTGAAGGAACTGGTATTAAAATAACATGCCTCAAGCTGGCTTTTCATTAAAAATATAACATAAAAACCTGGTCTTTAGCAGTTTAGACACTCTGTTTATATAAACGGCGATGTTTAGGGACTGTACTGAGCCTCTAGACAAGTGGCATAAGTGATAGACGAATCGATAAGTCATAAAAGAAAATGTATGAGATTTGACGTAAGTTTACGACATTAAATCGTAGACTCACGTCAAATTCCATACATTTTGTTTTTTGACTTTTCGATTCGACTATCGCTTATGCCACTTGTCCAGAGGCTCTGATCCCAAATAGAACGTTACAAAGTTTTGCATTCAGTCCCTATAGACAAGTGGTATAAACGGTAGTCGAATCGAATAGAATAGATATCAAATGTATGGGATTCGACGTTAGTTAAAGCCACTGACATAAACTTACGTAAATTTTACTGATTCGACTACTGTTTATGTCACTTGTCTAGAGGGGCTGATCTATAAACGGCTTTTTGTGGGATCGACATACACACAAAGATGCACACACACTCACTCAGATATATCAATATGCGCGATCTCGCTAACACATGTTCGTTCTTATATACACACATACACTTACTTTCTTGAACATACTTAAAAGTTACACGTGAAATCTTCCAGTAATTTATTAAGCATTAGATACTACTATACATATATACTCTCACTATTTCTTTCTCTGTATTTCACTATTTCCCAGATAGAAATTGGTGGTATGAGTTTGATTCATTTATCGAAGACTGGTTGTTAGCGGCATTATAGACGTAGATAAGTGATAGGAAAGTGGGAGGTCTTTGCCCTGCACAGACTTTATACAGGCTTATGATAATTAAATAACTTATTTCTATCTTCGACATGAGATATCTCAATAATTGAGAAAGGTATGGCACCATACTAGCGAGCAAGCCCAAATGGGGTACGACCTTACAGAAGACCACAGCCAAATAACTACACACAATAGTGTAGTTGTGTTCCTGTGTGTCAGAACTGGTCTTTAGCGCTCATTTAGGGATGCGTTTTGAAAGAAACATTTTCCTATCCCAGGGATACTCTATCTTAAAGCCCTGATAAAAAACAATGGCTCGGCAACACGTAAGACAAGTAATACCTCTAATATTGCAAGCGTTGATACGCTACGGTTCACGGTATCATCAGGCGGGCCGTACCTACGCTTGCTTGCCAACTTAATAATATAAAATAAGACTATATATACTATACAAATAAATATATTTAAATTTAATAAACCAACTTACCATTATCACATTGTTACAAAGAGCTAGCGGTATTGTTCCAACGCAACAATCTCTTTGATATAATGGAGACAGAAGATTTCTTTGACGATACTTAAGATACGACACAATGGAAATAATGAGAAGACAGATAGAAGCACAGTTAGGTGCATTGACGTTTGATATTATTATTTTTCAGTATTCTTTGCAAACATTGTGGTGAACGTATTTTAAGGTCCGATTTACTTTCATTGTCGAAATATTTTATTCGTTTTGATTTAATAGTAGTTTTTTTTAACTATAGTTCGACTGCCTCGGTGGTCCAGTGGCCGCAGTATGCGCCTGCTGTGCACAAGGTTGTGGGTTCGATTCCCACACAGAACAAAACTTTGTGTGACCCACAAAGAATTGTTATGAGTGTCGGTGTAATTTGTGTTCGTTAATTGTATGTTTGTAAAGTTCCCCGCGACATAGAGCTTGTTCTCTAGTGCGGGAGTTTAAAAAAAAGTTTGTACATTTTCATGACTTAGAATATAACAAATATAAATGCGTTGCTGGCTCTCCCTCTATATAATATAACAAAAAAAAGCTTTTGACATAGCAATCGCTCTACAAATAACAAATGAAAAATAAAAAACAAACTTCGAATACTGAACGCCCCGTTTCATTACTGCAAGCCGCGAAATTGAAAAAACTTGCAGTTGATTTTTTACCTTCCAAGTCAACTGTTGTTTTTGAGCTCTGCTTTGGATATGAACTTTGTAAATTTGTTTTGTTTGCACTGGTAGTAGAACTTGATGTACCTAAGTCTGTATAAGTGTTGAATAACTATTTTTTTTATTGTAAACTTAAAATGATGCTTCAAGTGCAACTTTGTGCTAGAATTTTAGTATTAAATAATCAGGTCTTAAATCTAGTTTGTTTGTTTTTATTACGTAAATTTTACGTATTTTATGAGGTTGATAATTTTTAAAAAGAGTTAATTGACCAAAAAGATGAAAATATATTTTATAATACATATCATCCACACTGGAGCATTGCAAATCGCAAAAAAAATGCAAACGCAAATCAGTTATGTGCCTTTAACATTTTATTCTAAGGGCTACAGCAGACATACTATTTTTAGCTTTGGCAATTTTTGATTTAGTCACCAATAGGCATACTGAAAACTAAAAAAATGCCAAACACAGGCGGTTGAGCCGTTTTTCGGAAGCTTGACACAGCGACGAACGTTACCCTCAGCACACTTTCGGATGCCGGTCGTGTTGAATTGGTTCATTGTTTCATAATATTACAAAGAGATCCGCGACCAAACGCATAAGTCACTGAGTCATACGATTCTGATACCGCGACCGAAACCAGAGACTCGCCAAAACTCGATGCAGCATTGATACACTCGCAAAATCGGTGATCGCCGATTCTAAAAGTAGCATGTCTGCTTGAGGCCTTAGAAATGTGTGTCCTCAAAATGTATGTTACACCGTTTTTAGATTCAGTCAATACAAGATGGGTAGTTTCCCGTTAATTAAATATCATAATAAATATGATAATAAATACAACCATTTTATGAACAATGCAGGCGGAATAAAACGAAGTAGTTAACAGCAACCAATAAAGGTGCAAGCTGTACAACATTTATATTACTAGAATAATTGGATGGAGTGTAATTGGACTGCACTTTTTATTACACAATTAATAGCTATTTTTTTATTCTGGAAACTACTAGATCCTGTAATATTTAACACAATGTTCACCAATATGAATAATATAAACGATCAATATAAATTCTACTGCAGGGCTCGGCCACGGACCTATCTACAACGTTAAAAATCTCGCCAATGTCAGTTCCTCGTTCGGTGATAGTTTCCTGAAGATGTACACATGGCAACGGAAATAGCTGCACAGGGCCACAATATGAAAACTTAGTTTTTTAAGAAAACCGTTGTATGTATTTCTGTGCAATTTGGTTATAGACAACAATTAGACTCAACTTAGAAATGAAAATATCATCATCATCATCATCTCAGCCAAAAGACGTCCACTGCTGAACATAGGCCTCCCCCAAGGTTTTCCACAACTCTCGATCCTGAGCCGACCTTGTCCATCGGTTGCCCGCAACATTTACCAGATGGTTGGGGCAGAAAGGTACTAGAGTGGCGACCACGAACTGGAAGACGAAGCGTAGGCAGGCCTCCAACAAGGTGGACCGACGACCTGTTAGTAAAAGTCGGTTACATTGATTAAATTATCGTTTGAATATTGGAACGCAAAGTTACGCGAGACACAGTGTATATTCCATTGTGTTTGGTCAGCCGGCATCCGCATCCGAGAGTCTAAGTCAAAGTCAAACTCATTTATTAATTTAGATCAAACACACGATACGATAAATTGTTGTTCTACGGGCACATACCTCGCAGAACTGATGGCCGTTGGGGCAAAAAGGAATGAAAATATATTTCACACAAATTCATACATTGGTTTTCCCATAAAACTAATCTTCATATATAGCGGCCCTGTACCTACAGCTATCACCGTTGCCCACCAAACATCGTACACTAAAAAGCACATAAAGCCGTTAGTCCGCCTGATCTTTCTCCTGACGGTTAGGATTGTCTTCTCATCGAAGTACCTAACGTCTTTTAACCTGAACATTTACGTGAAAACACGTCTTTGATTACGGTTGTAAGAAAATCTGGTTCCCTTCAGACAAATTTCAAAGTTTATTCATCATTATCATATTTTTAAGCCGAGAGACTTCCGCTGCTAAACATAGGTTCCTCTCAGGGATATCCACAGCATTCGATATTGAGTTGATTTATTGTCTTTTTTTAAAGGAAGTTATCTCCTATCTTAAAGAGAGGTATGGTACTATACTAGCGAGCATGCCCGACTGGGAAAGGACCTCCACCTTACAGAAGACCACAGCCACACACAGTGGTGTAGTTGTGTTCCTGTGTGAGTGCAGGTCTCCAGCGCTTATTTAGGGATGCGTTTAGTAAGAACGTATTCCTATCCTCTCTGCCAAGAGCGAAACGAATTAGAAGATTCCTATCCCAAGGATACTCCCATCATAAAGCCCTGGTGTAAAAAAATGGGTTGGCAACACGCAAGTGATACCTACTTTTGGTATTGCAAGCGTCCATAGGCTACGGTAACTGCTTAACATCAGGCGGGCCGTATGCTTGATTGCCACCTAGGTAGTATAAAAAATAAATAAAAACAAAACTCAGCCAAAGGACGTTCACTGCTGGACATACATAGGTCTCCCCCAAGGTGTTCCATAGCAATTGATCTTGAGCTAACCTTGACCATGAACTGGAAAACGTAACGAGAGCAGGCCTCCAGAAAGCCCACCTTTCTGGAGGCCAACTAATTTTTTAATTTTCTATATCTACCAACATAATAATATTATTCTCAAAATGTTATCTCAAGCCATTTTTTCGCAAAGATAGAAACGCGATCGCTTCTGTATACTCAACGACTTTAATCCTCAGGCTGTTGCAAAGAGCATCGTTGAAGCAGATTTATATATTTCTACGTGGAATACAGTCTGCAATCTACAGATTAAGCCGGGATAACTTCAAGTAGATCTTAGCGAACAAAAATAAAAGAAAAAAAGCGTCTTTAAAAGCCAGGTGTTTAATAATTTATTTTAGACCGATTTGAGATTATTTTAGAGCTAAGTTAATATAATCAAATCTATACTAATATTAGCTATTTATAAGCTCAAGAGTTTGTTTCTTTGGTTGAACGCGCTAATCTCAGAAAGTAGGTACTGGTTCGATTGGAAAAAAATCTTTTTTTTGTTGAATAGTGAATTTATCCAGAAAGGCTTTATATCATCACGCTATGATTAATAGGAGCGGAGCAGTAATGAGATATGTTGCAAAAACGGGAAAATATTCCAAATTACCACGCGGACGAAGTCGCGGGCGACCCCTAGTTTAATAAATAAATGAGAGTATCCCTAGGATAGGAATACGTTTCTTTCAAAACGAATCTCTAAATGAGCGCTGGAGTCCTGTATCTACACAGAGAAACACAACTATACCGCTGTGTAGTAGGTCCTTCCCTAGTTGGCCTTGCTGGCTAGTATGGTACCCTACCTCTGTTTAGCGTATCCAAGATAAATCAGTTATATCGATACCTCCCACGTAAGTTATTGTAACCCCAAAAACAAGATTTTACAGTAGAGCGTTTTAAAGTTATAAATTGAAATATAATCGTCATTTTTTGTAGTATTTTTGTGAAATTTGGTATGTATATATAATTTTGGGTACTTTCAATTATAAGGCAAGAAAATTTATGAAAATATTGGTACTTTTTGAGATTTTGCTCATACAATATTTTACAGCGATGTGTATCTTAAAAAAAATTGTATGTGATACTTACAATCGTTTACACTGGAAAATAATGGTTGTATTTTATTGTATGTGTTAGATACTATAGTGTACGTTGGATGAAACTAAATATATGCAGTATTGTATGTTAAGAAAATTAACTTTTATTAATGAAAATAAACTTAAAAATATTTCAAATAGGGACAAAACATACTTGTAGAGTTTTTCATCTAGGAACTTGTTCTAGAATTCTAACGAATAATAACAAAAGAGATCAAAGGAATACAAACATAAAAATGTAAATACAATGTTTCATACAGAAAGTATACTAAGTATCTTTCTTTCTTTTTCATCTTTTTTTTAAAGACAACTCCCGCACTAGAGAACAAGCTCTGTGTCGCGGGGGACTTTACAAACATATAATTAACGGACACAAATTACACCCAGACTCAGAACAAATATTTGTGGGCTACACAAAGTTTTGTCCTGTGTGGATACCGAACCCACAACCTCGTGCACAGCAGTCGCATATTGCGACCACTGGACCACCAAGGCACTCAAGTCAAGTATAAAAAATATAATATATATATATATATTTTTTATACTTGACTTGATACATAATCTCTTAATTTTAAATTTCTTTTTTTGGTATGGTGTGTTGGTTTCGAACCTTTTTGGTACCCTCTTCAAATTGTAACTCATATGAAATTGTAAATATTATACCTTGGCGATTAAAAAGAGTAGCCAGAGTTTCTTGCCAATTCTTCTCTAGGCCCTACCCATGTCAGCGAATTGGCCGTAGGAAAAAATATGCTGACTTTTGTTTATTTTGACGTTCATAAGTATCATGTATTTGATCTAAATGAATAAATGACTTTGAGTTGAGTTGAGTTAATCAAAATAATGTGTGTTGCTTTCAATCAATAATAATTTGCACCCTACTTTCTTGTACAGTTTTATGGATAAATAATAAAAACTGTAACAAAAATTCTTCATCAATAAATTAACATTACTAGTAATTAAACAAATGTCTATCTCTGAGATCAGCTTACAATCAAGGTTCATAACGTTGACTTCATTCTTTTTTAAGTTATCTGAATGTCAGTATCCAAAAAAAATCTGATAGGAAGCCTGCCATTGCGATAGAACTCTGGTGATCTAGATTCGACAAACTGTCTGAAAGCAATATGTATTGTAATATAGTCCGTAGGAGCAAGGTCTGGCGAATACGGTGTTGACGAATGGTATCTAATTGCAGTTCCTGTAGAGTTAAATTGGTTTCTCGTGCTGTATGAAGTCTCGCGTTATCATGGAGCAATAATGGTGAAGATCGATTCATGAGTCGAGGCTGTTTCACTGCTAGTTTTGCTATCATTGTTCGGAGTTCGGCACAGTAGACATCTGCCGTTATTGCTTGACCAGATCGGAGAAAGCTATAGCGAAGAATAACACCACGCTGAGACCACCAAACAGTTACTATTACCTTTTTATTGGTAAGCTTTGCTTTAGGACACTGTTGCGGCGTTTGACCTGGGACCAGCCATTGCATTTCTCGCTTACGGTTATCGTAAAGAATCCACTTTTTATCGCATGTCGCAATTCGATACAATATTCCTTAATTTCTGTATCGATTCAACAAGGCAGCACAAGTTTCAATACGCGTTTCTTTCTACAGATCAGTCAAAACATGAGGCTCCCATTTTTCATATTTTTTATTTTATTGATTTGTCGCAAATGAGTCAATATTGTTGGTAAAGCAACGTTAAACCATGCCGCTAGTTCCTGGATAGTTGGCTCGGATCGGCTTCCACCATCTCTTTAAATTCATTGTTATTCACGTTTGTGGGCGGTCTTCCACGTGGTTCGTTCTTCAAATCAAAGTTTCCATCACAAACGCGTTAAAACTAAAATCACACGGTGCGTTCTTCTCTCCAAACGCAACATTGATATTGCAAGCTGTTTCTGCCGCGTTAGTTCCGCGTTGGAACTCGTATTCAAAAATCACTCGAATTTTAGAAGTATCCATCTTTCTTGTCTAAGCTGAATAAAAAAAACAACTGAAAGTCGATAATCGTCTTGTGGTATATCTAACTCGAGAGTTTCTGGGCTTCGGCAGGTACGTAAAGTAATTGTAAAGATCCCGGTGATTACGATTGTAATAATCGTTAAGCTAGGTAGAGAAATCCTAGGCGGCTTGACAATCAGTAGGTGGACCACTAGCCTACTCCCACCATCTACAATTGACTAGCGTGGTGAAGTATTTACCCAACCCCTCCCAATTTTAAAAAGGAATGTTATGTAATGTTAAGCAGTCATTTCATAAATTCTTAATGAAATGGAAGTGGTAGAATCCCATGAGCTGAACCATAGAAATAGCTGATGCATAAATTATGATAGCAGTGGCAGAAAATGTAAGAATTTTAGGCATATTCTATTGTATATAAATAAAAATAAAAAATCTTAGCAACGTAAAATATGCCATGTCAACATACAATATAATTTTTAGTAACCAATCCCCATGTAAAATATTGTATGTATTACATAACACTTAATTTGTTATAATTCCGCAACGTAAATTGTTGTATGTGATTATACAATATTGTTGTAGGTTATTCTTAGCGACGTAAGTTATTGTAAGTAATCTATACAACAGTTTAGGCTGGCTTTGTCAAAATAAAATAAAAAATTTAAATAAAATAAAGAAAATTAAATGATACTGTTACATTTTGGAGACTTGAATTACAAAAACTTTCGGATTTATTATTTAATTATTTGGTTGAAGGACATATTCTGGTTTTCTATTGATTTTTCCTAGCAAGTTTCGGTGGGTTCATCAGTATTATTTACCATATCACAGAGTTTTCGGCCTCTACTTTGTATTTTTTGTTTACGCTCAATTGTTTTAAAAAATAGCTAAATAATAATACTGTTAAAACATTAAAAACGTCCGATATTTATCGCAACCAGTGCGGCATCCACCCGATCGAGCGCCCCCGGGCAAGACTATTGTATGTCACACATACACGGCGCGAGCGCTCAACGATCCCCGGCCCCGACCCGCGTAAACAGTTGCATCGACCTGATGCAATGTTATACGCTGTGGTCATAATAATGATACAACTGTATACGTCTGAAAAGTACCCTAAATATGACTGTTTTTCAACTTTTTTAATTTTTAGTAGGTAAATATAGGTATAAAAAGACGATATAGCTAAAAAAAGCAAAATGTCAAAATTGTGGGTTACAATAACTTACGTGGGAGGTATCGATATTATCAAAGATTTTTCATTTTATTTATTTTATACATCTTAGTTTAAAACGAAAATAAAAATTTCAGTTTAAATAAACATCATTGTTTTATACCATAACATTTATTATAATTGCGTGCATTTTTTACATGCATGCGGTCGCTTGGTGGTAAGCAGTTACCATGCTTGTTTTGTCACCTGTAATAAAAATATGACAAATGAAATAATAATAAACAATACTTTCATTTGGCTGAATGAAGACAGATAAATATGCACACATTTAATATGAAAATATTTATTGTAACCTAGCACTGATGCAAATACAAAAAATATAAAGCTCAATAAAAATGCATGCGGTGAGGCAAAACGAATACAACATTGTGTTACTTTGCGTTCGAACGAGTCACACTAACATTTTATTTGCCTCAATATATCACCATAACAAAATACTACCTAAATATTTATAAAGTTTTTATTTATTTTTTTTACGAAATTTGACAGTTACATAGTTTTTTGCCCTTCGGCCACGTACGAAACTGTTGATTCGTAACCAGTTACGAGTTAGTAAACATAATTTTGAATTAGTTACGAAGTAAAAACCGCGGGTACAAATTAAGAAAATTAATTATCTGTTCGTAGCCAATTTGATGAACTATTATTATTTTCAGCCTGTATTGTCCCACTCCAGGGCAAAGGCCTCCCTTTCCTTTTTCCACTCAACCCGATCTTGTGCTAAATATGCTAATAGACCAGTCTTTAATGTACGCGTCAAGCTCGTCCCGCCACCTGAGTCTGGGCCTACCACGATGCTATTGGACATTTTCATTGATGAACTAGTTACCAAGTAAACATAATTAGTTATCTGGCTTCGAACAGAGAAGTACAATCAACACAAGCTTTGTGGTAGCGCAGGAAATCTGTCCCCTGCGACACAATGTTTCTTTCATTTCAGCACGGGAGATTTCTTAATAAAATTTTAAAAAAATTGTTAAAAGTGCTTTAAATATTGTTCCTCGAATAACTCTACATTTAAATACAGCTCCAACAAATTCCTTTATTAAAATCTGAAAGCTAAATAGAACAATGTTTCATCTACAATATTTTAAAACAACAAAAATATTAATAATGAACTGTAATGTTTGGAACTCAGAAAGAGAAATACAGTTCAGTGTCTTTCATAATCCTTAGTAAATATTCAAGATAGAATAAAAAAAATCATGCTTCAGTGAGTAACAATGGGTCTTGGAGGTCCTTTGTGTCCGTACTCGATTCACAGCCGATGTCAAGTTATCCTATAGGTTGTATTTTATTCTTACTTTGAATTTTATTTGAATGAGTAGTATTGTGACTCGGTCTTTGTTGGAACAGTAATGAGTTATTTTGTGTAGTTTGTTTTGGATTACATAAATGTTAACAACTAGTGTTTCTATAGATTATTTATCTTTTAGTATATAGGCTGATATGGTTGAAAATTGTACATGATAACGTCTACGTATATTACATTTAAATAATTCGAGAGGTTAAGAGAGGTAGAATACCATGCAAGCAAGCACGCTTGAATAGAAAGAATATTATCTTATAGAAGACTAAATATTTTAAGCAATAAAAGACACATTTATTTCATTAGATATTTACAAGAATAGTTATTAAAATAAAAGTAACTTAAGCTAAACTACTTACAAACAATCAAATATTGTGTTTAATAAATATTAACCTATAAATTAAATATCTGATTAAACTCCTAAGCGGTGGACAAATTCAAACTCAGAAGTACGAGCTTGGATGACACAACTTATAGAAGATCTTAGTCAAATAACTACCGTAGTGTAATTGTATACCTGTGTTATACTAACGATTTTGATACACATTTTTTAAAGAAGCGTTTTCCATTTCAGGGTTACTTAATCACAAAACCTAATTGTCCAAATTTTTGAGTCAGCAATATGCTAGTAATACTTCATCTATACTAATATTATAAAGCCGAAGCGTTTGTTTGTTTGGTTGAACCCGCTAATCTCAGAAAGTATTGGTTCGATTAGAAAAGATATTTTATTCTTGAATAGTGCATTTTTCCTGAAAGGCGATAGGCTAACATCACGTTATGATCAGTAGAAGCGGAGCAGTGATGAAATCTGTTCCAAAATCGAGTAAAATATTCTAAATTACCACGCTGACGAAGTTTCGGGCGATCCCTAGTATATATATATATATTTATTGTTAAAAAGACAACTCCCGCACTAAAGCTCTGTGTCGCGGGGGACTTTACAAACATACAATTAACGGACACAAATTACACCCAGACTCAGAACAATTCTTTGTGGGTCACACAAAGTTTTGTCCTATGTGGGAATCGAACCCACAACCTCGTGCACAGCAGGCGCATACTGCGGCCACTGGACCACCGAGGCAGTCAAAAATATTATATTTAGACAGTATACAAGAACCGCATAAAAAACTAAAAACGTATAAAGCATTCTTCTAGTCACATAAAAATATTCCCTTACAAGAGAAATAGTCGTATTATTTATAGCCTTCGTCTGATGCAGCCTGGACGTAGTTAAATACCAGTTCGTATTGCAGTAATGTCTTATAAAATTATATTATAGTAATAAATTGTAAAGTAACACTTTATTATTGTCCATTATACGTTTATACTCGGGAGCGACGAGGGATTTAGTTAATGTTCTAGAATAAACTGGATGTTTATTTGAAATAAAAATGATATATTATATAGTCACAGTAAAATATATTATGACAGTTCAAATACTTATTTTTGACATGATAAATTATAGATTCACGTGCTTGGTTTTTTGTTAAGCCGTATTGACATTGACATGCTGCTTGGAGAAGTTGCTCATCAGCCCCGCTAGACAAGTGGCATTTGTGATAGTCTAATCGAAAAGTCAAAAAACGAAATGTATGAGATTTGACGTAAGTTTACGACATTATATCGTAGACTTAGGTACGTCAAATCTTTTATGCCACTTGTCTAGAGGCTCTGAGCTTGTCAGAAAACGTTTAAATTGGATCGCGAGGCAAACGCGTCTCCATATTACGAAGTTGCCGTGCGAGGCATGTCGATGGGTACTTTATCTGGTGACTTCATTTTAGAGCTGGGAACTAAACAAAGATGCACGACACTGTAGTAAATTCGAGTTTTATTTTTAATTCTTTATACTATTACTAGAAAACATACATACATACCACACACAATTCACAGTCACAATGTACACCCAAATTCATTAATGGATCACACAGAGTTTTCTCCCGTTTTGGAATCAATTTTCTTGAGTCATTAGCTCGCTCAAATCGTTTCTGTAATTGATAGTTCTCTTTTGTAGCCATTTAGGCAATTAATTTTGCCTCGGCCGTAATTTTTACGATACTTAATTTCACTTTGTGGTTCAGTAGCCCAATTAATTGCAAATGGGCTATTTGGCCCAAATATTCGATAATGTGACTTTTACAAACTAAATGACAATAAAAATCCACGGTGAAAAACAAGCATATGGCCCGTACGGTGGTAAGTATTTACCGAGCGTAACGCAAATCATGCGTGCTTTCACTACTCACTACACAGTACTATTTAAAACTGCATTTATACCGCAATTAATTTTTTTATACTACACTACTTGGGTGGCAAACAAGCATACGGCTCATCTGATGTTAAGCACTTATCGTAGCCAATACCAAATCACCCAGTATCACTTGCGTGTTGCCGACTCATTTTTTTACACCAGGGCTTTAAGATGGAGTACCCTTGGAACAGGAAAATGTGTTTTTTAAAACGCATTCTTAAATGAGCGTTGGCGAACTATACTGACATACAGGAACACTGTAATTTTGTAGCTTTATTAATAAACGTGGTGTAGTGTAGCGAGTGAAAAGTTACGCAATGTTTTGTCCTTTTCTTTCAAATATCAAATTACTGATGACAGAATGAGAGACTATAAATAAAACTACACCTATTCTATTCCACGTTTATTAATAAGGGTGATAAAGTTTAGTGCTTCATACAAATCCAGGCTTTGTAAATATAGAGAGGACGTCATCGTAACGGTACTAGAACGGTACCCTTGGTACTAAAACCGTTGGAGTACAAGTATATCACAAATCAAGGTTTTATCGCGCTGGTCGTTGCAGGAAACTATGTATCATAAGAGTCCATCGATCCAGTGCCAGCTGCGATTTATTGCTGTTAATGTTACTTATCTCCTACTGGAAAAGACCGTACTAATATTGACATAGAGACGCGTAACTTGGTTATACACTGGCGAGCAAAAAAGTCGACTCACTTCATACTTTCGCACTCAAAGTGCTCTAGTTTTAAAACTAAGACCTAAATCTTAACTTAGGTCTTAAATTCTTTAAGTTCTAGATGTTGGCTTTAAAATGAGTACAAATACTCTTAACTTGTACTCATTTTCTTGAACAATAAATGGTTTCAAACTTTGTGAGTAATAAAACTTGAAAAGTTAAGGTAAAAAAAATTAAAATAAAAGACATCATAACATTTTAAATAAACTTTATTACTTAATGATTACCACTTTAATAACGAATGTTACCCCCTCTTGCTCTGATGACAGCTTCTAAACGGTTCCTCATTGACTCAATGAGGTGCTTCACTCTGTCTTGTGGTATACCCTCCCATTCCTCGGTCAGAGCCGCTTGCAGGTCAGCTCTTGTACCTGGTGCAGGATCTCTAGCCCGGATTCTTCTCTTTAGGTCATCCCATAAATGCTCAATAGGATTCAAGTCCGGACTACGAGCTGGCCAGTCCATAACAGCGATACCCACTTCTCGCAGGTACTGCCGCACGACATTTGCGCTGTGTGGACGGGCATTATCCTGCATCAGGATGAAGTTTTCTTCAATAAAACCAGCGTATGGGATGACGTGGTCTTCCAAGATATCTTCAATATACCGATGTGCGATCAACCCTCCCACATGGCGGCCAGTTTCAATGAAAACCAGTTCAGTTTTTGCTTCCATTGATATGCCAGCCCACACCATGCAGGAACCTCCTCCGTACGCAACAGTTTCTGCTATGCAGCATTGTGCGTATCACTCCCCCGGCCTTCTGTACACCCTTCTCCTTCTGTCGCTACCATGTAGGCATACTCTGCTTTCATCCGAGAAGAGAACAGAGCGCCATTGATCCTCAGTCCAATCGACGTGTTCTCTTGCAAAACGTAGCCGGGCTGCTCGATGACCTGCAGTCAATTTGGGACCCGTTGATGGTCTTCTTGGAGTGAGGGTTGCTGCCTTGAGTCTTCTTCTCACTGTCCAAGAACTTACAGCTACTCCACGTGTTTCTCGGAGCTCCCGTTGAACTTGGACCCCGGTGAGAGAACGATTCCTCAGCGAAGTACGGACGATAAAGCGATCGTCTGCCTCCGAAGTGGATCGATTTCTACCGGAACCTCTTCGTCGGTGAAAGCCACTAGTCTCCCGGTGCCTTCGGTATATTTTTGATACCGCTGACTGGCTCATCTGCAAAGTACGAGCCACTTGACGTTGACTCAGGCCCTGTTGCAATAGGATAACTGCTTGAGCCGCTGCTTCCGCTGTTGTATCCATTTCCGGGAAATTTTCTTGCTTGGAGATTGAGGAGATGTGTACCTGTTGACGTTTCACGGTCAACTGATAAGGGTGAAAGGGGTACGTCACCTTTTATACGCCCTAAAGTCACGCAATGCTAACTGAGTTAACGAGTACGAAATCATACAGTTACTGTTCCTCGACTTTTGTGACAATGTCTAAAAGTTAACACTGTAGTAATTGTTATTTTTTTAAAGCTAACATCTAGAACTTAAAGAATTTAAGACCTAAATTAAGATTTAGGTCTTAATTTTAAAATTAGAACACTTTGAGTGCAAAAGTATGAAGTGAGTCGATTTTTTTGCTCGCCAGTGTAGTTCATTTAAATATCATTGAATTAAAATAATGATAAAACCCTGACCCTGGTGTAAAAAAATGGGTTGGCAACATGCAAGTGATGACCTCTGGTATTGCAAGCGCCCATGGGCTACGGAAACTGCCTAACGACAGGTGGGCCGTATGCTTGTATGCCTCCCAAGTAGTAAAAAAATATATCAGATCGATTTTTGGTTAGAAAGAAAGAAAGAAAGAAAACACATTTAATTTGTTTAAAGGCCCACAATAACAGCGATAATAAACATCACAAAAAAATTTATTACTACAAAACAACAAGAGAGTAGTGAAAAAGTAAAACATAAAATTTGTACATAGGTCGACACGCTGTTTTGGAAGCCCCTACCGAAAAGGATGCCATCTTATGAGCTGGGCAATAAATACCCAACGCTGGTTTTCAGTTGGCAACCTTAGAGGTGAAGACACAGACAGGAGTATAGCTAAGACATAGAGCTTATATAATACATAAAAAATAACAATATAAATATATAATAGATTGTATGTTTCAGATTGAATGAACTCAAAATCCTTACTAATATTATAAACGCGAAAATTTGTAAGAATGGATGTATGGATGTTTATTACTCTTTCATTCAAAAAGTACTAAACGAATCTGGATGAAATTTGGCACATAAATAGATTATAGTCTGGAATAGCAGGTTACTGTGACCTATCTCAATAAAGAGTCAACGATGGTATGTAGTTACTATAACTTATGGACGCTTAAAACAACAATGGCATCACTTGCATTTTCCGGACATGAAAAATTATAAGTTTTGTGATAGGGTGAAAACATTTAAAACGCGTTTCTAAATGAGCACTGGAGACATGTAGACCTAATTAATTATTCTAAAACCACAATATGTCGGTTTTGTATATGATTATTTTATACCACCATGGGCATTGTTGAACTATCTTTACCCGACTGCGCAATGCGACGCGTGCGCGAGGGTAATGTGTTATTCAACCTATGTATCAAACTCAAACTCAAAATTCATTTATTCATTTAGGTTACAAAGTAACACTTATGAAGGTCATAAATTATGAATAAGCCAGAAAGATGAGGACAGCAAAATTTTCCTACGGCTAGTTCGCTGACGTGGAGCCTTGAGAAGAACTAGCAAGAAACTCAGGCCATTTTTAACAGGTATCATTTGTTTGATCATTTGTGTCAATCCGCGGGCCGATTTTTACCTACACATAACCACACTTGTCTTCCATTGGGGTAGCCAGGCAGTATTCGTTTCCTCTAAATTCGTCAAATTTTTATATTTTGCCCTTCTTCAGAACCCCATTACACTATTTAATCGATTATGTTCGACTAGAGTGGCCTTACCTTTAATAATATAAAAGTGAATAGTGCCACTTTTAGTATTTTTAAGTCTGCAAGCGCTCTTCACTATCAATATTGGTGTAATTTAAGGCCAGAATAAAAGATAACTACTGTTCGCATATTGGTCATATAAACAGCAAATGATTTTAGTTTGTTGTTATGACTTGGGAGGATTCTTTTTATTGAAGTTTTTTTATATTTTATCGAGTATACGAATAGAAAAAGGAGAGGTTTAATAGCAAACCATTTATAAACTCTCTTTACTTTCTATTGCTATCATGCATCATATTTGACGAAAACCTATAAAATAACGATTTATCAGTACATTATTAATTTCAGTACAGTAGATATTTTTTTTTATTTATTCGTGATAACAACAGAAGTAGATACCTACAGCTTTCAATTTAATATAAGATGTACTGTACTCTTGTTTACCACCATGGTGACATAAAAAAAACATAGCTAGGAATATTTATATATATACATCCTTACACTCACCCAAACGCTCATTCATATAAGTACATATTAAAAAAAAATAAAAAAAAAAATTGCATGTTAACATTAGTTTTGTACTAATATGGGAAGAGACTGAGCCTCACGACACAGGGGACCCTAGTGTGGGACTCAGTGAATTGTACCTAATTAATAAGCTAAGCTTCTTTTTTAAGGCCAAATGCTTTTATGTAATACTAATGTACAAGTGTTTTTTTGAACTCAATAAAGATTATTATTATTATTATTATTTATGTAACCACAGGAATCAATACCACAAACGAGCTTTATTACCCCATCGCTACCCATAATACCTTTCATTACATAAACGCCTTTATGGCTAAACCTTTCCTTCGTAAATCACACCTCAAATCCTGAAACAAACACGAAAAACAATTAACACTGTCGTCGCCATTAATAAATAATGTCAATAAAATTTAATCGCAATATACACATGGCTATAGTAAATAAAATGTTTGGAATACCCTCAGACTAATAGAATAAGATAGACGGAGCGTGTAGAACTCGCGCGTGAAGCCGCCAAAAGCAATACTAAATAGCAATGTCATACGTTTCCGCGCGCAGTCTATTTGAGCCGCTAGTGAGTATGCACGTCTAAACACGTTCTGACAAAATATTATTATAATGCCGTATTGTGTAGTAAAACGTTGTAAACATACTTCAGCAAATCTCAAAAAGAGTTCTGGAGTATCGTTCCATAGGTAAATAATTTTAACATTATAGATTTCTTATTGTTTTCGTAAATATTTTAGTTACACAAACTAGGAACACAAAACCTCTACCATGTTCTACAGTGTTGCCATTCTTAGCATATCTTTTTCCCTAAAATATTTTGCAACGTGTTAGTGGGAATATAAAACAATATTAATCAGTCTATAGATATACTATTTAAAATAAATCTGAATGATAGTTGGGATCCACGCGAAAAAAAAAAGAAATTGTTGTTTGCATTTAGCGAGTAATTCCGTATTTTTGTAGTGATTTTAAGAGGTACCTAGGTAGGTACTTAGATAATGTTTTTCTATGTTATTCAGATGATGATCAATTAATATTAATTTAATAATAATAATTGATCATTTAAATTCGTAAAATAAGTTAGTGTTAGGTTTATGATTTATTAAAAAAAAAGTATTTACATCCTAACCACGGCTGTGAGCGGCGGCGGCGAGCGGTATGAACAAAATTTGTTCTTACCGCTTGCCGCTAAATATTTAATTTTTTTTTATACTACTTGGATAGTAAACAAGCATACACCATATATATACATTTTTTTAGATACAATTTTTGCCAGTTTTGTTTTACGAGTAATATGTTTTGTATTTTATGTTTGTTTTTTTAATATAATATTGTATTTTGTCTTGATATGTTTGTTAACAGAAACCTTTTTTTAATGTAACATAATGCTAAGATGTATGATGTTATATTTAAAAAGATTTATTTTTAAAGCATGTAGTTAGTGTTTATTGTTACCTATTTATTTTGAAATATTAATGTAAAATAATTATAAATAATAACATTATTTAAACAAACAATTTGAAGTATAATTTTTAATATTGATATTGCATATTATTATCACGAGTTAACAGTTTTGTTTCAACTTTTGTTGGGAGTATTTCATTTGCTGGCAACATCGTTTTCCACGTCACACGACATTGACAGCGCTTTGTGGCTTCACTGATTTGTTCTACACGCTCCGTCTATCTTATTCTATTAGTCTGAGGGAATACCATGGAGAATTTATGGTCGATACACGCGACCACGGACTCATCAAATAAGGGTATTCGTTTTATATTTGTAAATATTTTGATTCAAATGAAGGTATCGTTTCATTTTTAAATATGAAAGTTTTGATGGATGGATGCTTGTTACTCTATCACACCATAACGGCGAACGTAGAGGGTCGCCAAAACGCGTTGCAGCATTGATACAGTCGAAAAATTGCCCGATTCCGATTCTGCAACCGAACGTAGAGAGTCGGCAAAACGCGATGCAGCATCGATACAGTCGAAAAATTGCACGATTCCGATTCTGCAACCGAACGTAGAGAGTCGCCAAAACGCGATGCAGCATCGATACAGTCGCAAAATCGCTGATTGCCTATGCTACAAGTAGCATGTTTGCTTGAAGCCTTACCCGTATTTATTAAACTGTAACCATAAGCCTAGGTGATGTCAGCGTATTTAATAAGCTACGTTGTTCAAACGTAGGCAAGTGTAAAAGTTTGTTTAACTTTTAAAACCGGATAAGCTCACGCCGATAGGCAAACTTCACTGTTGAGCATACTTTAGCATTAAAGTGAAAGCCAGGGGATGGGCCGCGTAGTTTTAATATACCTTCGGGGCTTTGTTAAGCTGTTTTGTAACAGAAATTTGTGATTGAAAAATAATTAGGTTTGTAAGTTGTTTAGATTATATTTTGTCGATCTATAGTAAGCATATTCGTGTTCTCACGATACAAGGCTTTGTCAATACCTTTTTTTGAAGAAGAAAGAAAATATTTATTGTTGATAAACTTGAACAGGAAAACAAAACACTTAATAAAAATAAAAACAAATTTACCTTAACCTTTATTTATTTATACTATTCAGGTGGTAAGCAAGCAAACGACTAGCCTGATGTTAAACAGGTACCGTAGCCTATGGACGCTTGCAATGCCAGAGGTATCACTTACGTGTTGCCGACCCAATTTTTTTACACCAGAGTTTTAAGATGGAGTGTATCTGGGATAGGACAACGTTTCTTTCAAAATTACTTCCTAAATGAGCGCTGTAGACCTGCACTCACACACAGGAATACAGCTGTTTGTAGTCATTTGGTTTTGATTTTCTGTAAGATGGAGGTCCTTTCCCCAGTCGGGCTTGCTTATATGTATGTAACCCTACGTCTCTTAAATGTCTTTAAAATGTCGATGTGGGATTTACAGTACTTGGTTACTGTGTTAGCGTTTAGGCGGCCACCTTACCTATTTACTATTTACGCAGTCTTTGTTTTGCTTGCTAGCCTTCGACTTTGTTCGCGTGTTATATCGATAAAAAAATAACCTATGCCCATCTGAAATAATGAACATTTTAAATTTAAAGGATTTCTCAAATAGGTTCAGTTGTTCCCAAAATTTGCTCTCTCTGTCTTTACAATATTAAGCATAATATATTGTATCTCACTCTAATCAAATAATGGCATTAAACTCAAGCAATGTATTACCGTAACTGATTGTTGCAACATAGACCGCTTCTAACTAAGCGGTGTTCGAGAACATTGCCAGAACGACTACTCTTGGCAGAAGCATTAGAGATGCGATCCCCATTAGCTAGTAATATGTTGTTAATAGCTTGCAGGTGGATATTATGGCTCGTAGAGTTTGGTACATTTAATATATTTAGACAACTCACACATGGGCATCCGGCTGAGCCTGTACAACCAGACAAAAGATCGAAGCGAACGGATGACGACGAAAGATCCGATTTTCAACATCCCCTTTCTACATAAATAACACTTCTCTGCAGAGCTCTAGAGACTACCTAAAGTAATATACATACATACATACATATCATCACGCCCGCGTCCCAATGGGGTAGGCAGAGACTATGATACGCCACTTGCTTCGATCCAAACATACTTCCTTCGCCTCCTCTACATTCATCAACCTCTTCATGCATGGACGTCGATTCTGGGTACTTTTAATTTGGCCGCTGTATGTTCTCCTAGGGCGGCCCCTACCGACATCTCCATTCATTCTTGCACGATATTATTATATAACTAACAAAAGAGGTATCTCTTTTGTTAGTAATATAATAATAACTATTCAAATCATTCGTAATTTGTCACAAAATGAATGTTAATAATAACCCAATCGGTCACTAATTTATCCAAGGCATGAGCAAATTAATTAAATAATTAATTAAGCCTGTGAGAGATTTATTAATTGAAAAAGATAGGGATACTAACAACAGCTAAATACTAAAAGGAAAAAGAACAAAGCAAAAACATACCGAAAAATATTCCCAAGACAAATGAGATTCCATTTAGTGACAAGGGCACAGATAATTCGATTATTTGCAAGTCCTGTGACGGGAGAGCTACTGTATTGGAAAATAGACATCTTGTGGTTCGTAGTATGCGAACTTTGAACGATTTCCAATTCAATTACTCGTTTGCTGCTAGACTATGCGAGATGTGAACTATGCTAGTGGAAATATTTGTTTCACTATAGCATGTACTATTTAAAACCATATGTCGTCCATAGGCTTCGGTAACTATTCAACATTATGCAGTTTTACGCCTATTACCTATCACAAAAGTAAATAAATAACTAAATATACTTGCACAATAATATACGTTGGATTATTCATGTATATACTTGTATGTTCCACTAGATGAGCAATAACTGCAAAAACGTGATACCAAAACAATGTAAGACCTCGGTAATATACCCAAGCGTCTTTTGTTTCTTATATGGAATGCAACACTAAGCATGTCATTGCAAGTTATATCGCTGTCTCTTTCATATATAATTTATGTCTTCTTGCCAACGAACTGGAGTATAATATATATATATACTTTAAAATGTTTGGTAATTTCAAAGCGTCATAATGAAATAGCGGAAATAGCAGGCTTTAATATTTTGATAAATATGATATGGCTTTGCTAATCTATATGTTTACCTCGTGCCTTAGGTTGTCTGGTAGACAATGTCTCAGGCACAAAGTCTATCATTAAATATCTTATTCAAGTATATATTATACGCTTTTAAAGAAGTTGATAGACAATTGAAGGCATTTGTGAACACATCAAAGCAGCCAGCATAACCTTTTATACACCCCAAAGCACAATGATGAAAAACACGTCCCTAGTAATTTATAACTTAGAAGTAACCCGACAAAATCACCGCGATTTGCAGTAAAAGTAATAAAATTGATCCACAAAGTTGGTACAGAGTCGTTACATAAACGATAGGTCGTATTATTTGGATGCCTAGCGTTTCTAGTGTTTGCGACCAAACGTGACCGATTGAGTGTCATTAAAGGAGCAGGGTTCGGTTACACTACAGTGTATTTTACGTTTCTGTATAAATTTTACATACCAACTTGAAAATACTGGGAAGAAACGAGTTCAACTGTAAATTGAAATATGTGAAATTGATTTAAGTTAAGCTTTTCGATTTAAAAGTATGTTAGTCCGGTACAGTTTGGATTTAAAAGCAGATATAAAACTTATTTAGTTTTTACTTTGAACTTATTTGGCATGCTATCGGACTGTCCACTAAGTGAAGTTTGTTATTTGAACCAAAGAAGTGTCTTTTTGTTTTTATAAATGGAACATTGGCTATTGATTATGTTAGGAATGGGTTTATTGATTATGTATGGGTTCTTTTTAAATTAAAGGGTGAAAGTTGGGGATAAGGGTGAAAAAACATATTTATAACAAAGCAAAATTACAATAAAATTTTCCTAAAACTTTTTGTAAAAAAAAATTTGCTATCGTTCATTCCGCAGTCATTCCGATAGCAAATTTATTTTTTGTGAATACAGTTATTATATTTTTGTGTCAAAACAGCAATTTACATACATTTTAATATTTGCTATTTTATTTTTGCAACTTTTTTTTGGTTAGACAAAGATGTATGAAGTGCTGTTTAAAAAATAAAGTAGACAAAATTTGCTTTAAAATCCTGAATCGAAAATTTATTATCATAACGAATTAACCGAGATATAGCCATTTGCAAAACGCTTTTATTACCCTCATAGATACAAAAAACTTTTAGTTTATTTTGCTACAATAAATAAACATTACTCCAATACATTCCCCATTCCACCTTAGTATTAAAATTACAGGTATTTAAAATCTACTCAGTTAAATACATCACAACAATATTCCAACCACAGTTTCCTACACTGATTTCCCGTGTAATAACCGTACAGAAGTCTCTTAAAGATACGTATCGCCTATCTTTCCGCTAAAATTGTGAGTCAACTCGAGGATATGGGTTAATAGAGGGTAATGATGTCGACAACGATAAGACATGTCTGTTTAATAGTTTGTTCGTACAGAAATGTAAATGGATGGCGGTTTTTATGGTCAAGCGGCTTTTTGTCATGTAGGGAATGAGGTTTTGGGTTAAAGGGCACTGTTTGTGATGATTAATTGGTTCGTATTAACAGTTTATTTTGATGTAAACCTATGAAGCTATAGGTATCTATTTAAGAGAGGTAAAGCACCATACTAGCGAGCAAGCCCGACTGGGGAAGGACCTCCACCTTACATAAGACCACAGCCAAATAACTACACACAGCGGTGTAGTTATGTTCCTGTGTGTGAGTACAGGTCTCCTCACGCATTTAGGGATGCGTTTTGAAAGAAACGTATTCCTATCCCAGGGACACTCCCATCTTTAAGTCCTGGTGTAAAAAAATGGGTTGGCAACACGCAAGTCATACCTCTGGTATTTCAAGCGTCCATAGGCTACGGTAACTGCTTAACACCAAACGTGCTGTATGCTTGTTTGCCACCCAAGTAGTTTAAAAAAAAGGGTCTTTTACATCACGGAAGGTTAGCGTACGGATTTGTGTCGAGGCTTTAGTCACTTCAAAGTCGCGGTATGTATAAAATGTTATTATTTATTTATTTTAACTGTCTCGGTGGCTTAGAAAGTGTGACTGCTGATCACAAGGTCCCGGGTTCGATTCCTGGGTCGGGCCATAAATTTATATTAGGTTCTTCTGTCAAGAAATTCACACTAGTTGCCCAGAGTTTAGAAATTGTCGGTGTTTACACCCCCGTTTGCCTCATTAAGCACGTAAAGCCGTTGGTCCCACGCCTGATCTCTCTCCAGTCGTGTCGGATTGCCGTCTAATCGGACTATGAGAGTGAGGGAATAAAAAGTGCACTTGTGTTTGCGCATACACTTCTGTGCTATAATATCTCCCACGCAGATGGCTAGTCTCCGTTGAAATTAGCCACCGTGACCAAAATTCGATTAGGAGGACATTATTATTTAAGCTTGTTAGGTATACATACAAAAAGGTTATATTTGTTCTACTTAAGTGACAAATAAGAATGACAGCAAAAAGTTACTGTAGCCTATTGCAATATACTATTGCAATACCAGGAGCATCACTCGTGCGTTGCCAACCCTGCGTTCTGTGTTTTGTGTCATTAAAAAAAATCTTACCCATAAATGAGTACTGGAGACCTACACTTACGCATAGGAACACAACTGCTAGGTAGATATTAGACTGTTGTCTTCTTTAACGTGGCCACCCTTACTCAGCCACAATACTTATGCTCACCCATCTTTAAAAAAAGCTAATAATTAGACACCTACACAAACATAAAATATAAATCTGGTACATAGTAACTAGTACGTTAAAAACAAAATACAAAAAGTAGTGGCCCGGCCAACACTCATATTCTGATATTCATCATCTCAATCCACAAACGTCCAACTGCTGAGCACAGGTATCCTCCATACATTTGGAGGGATTTAAGCCTACTATACCACGCTGGCTAGACGGGTTGGTATAGGTTTTTGTTTCGAGTTTACCCTCTTTTGCAGTGGATATTGTCTGCCTGCCTTACTCCCTTAGTCAACTCTTACGACACCCACGGGATGGAATGGGGTGGTGACATTTGTATTCTTAATCCGTCACCACACGGACTAATCTGATATTCACTTGTTTAAAAAAAAATATAACCCCAAAATAATTCAAATAAAATAAAGTTTAAAAACTAAAACCCGACTACTTAAAAATCGTCCTCTGAAAAGTATGAAATAAGTAAATTTTATATAGGTACAGAGGGTAGCCGTGGTCGTATGCCACCTTGCCCTAAGGATCGCTATATTGTTATGTAAAAGGTGGCATACGACCACGGCTACGCTCTGTACCTATATAAAATTTACTTATTTCATACTTTTCAGAGGACGATTTTTAAGTAGTCGAGTTTTAGTTTTTAAACTTTATTTTATTTGAATTATTTTGGGGTTTTATTTTTAAGACAATATTATACAATGCAGCTTTAGGATATATTCAATTTGCATTACATATTACATAACATAAATATGAGGGGCATTAAATACTAAATTAAATTTGCTTTACATATTACATAATAATAACATAATATAATATGGCAAATGAAAACATATTTGAAAACTATATTATTTATTATTTTTTGTAGGTCATCAGACTTTTATAGTCTAAACTATTGGGACTTGAGTTTTATGCCTAATGAATCATTTTTATTATTTATTTTTGTAATTTACAGATTTTTTAAAATTCCTATCTTCCAACTTCAACAACACATCCTAAGCACCACCTAGAAATATAGTTCTCGTCAAGATAAATCCAACAAACATGACGTGGCTATCTTGTTTCGCAAGAGTTCCTAAGGCCAGCTTTCGAATTCATTATCACACCCTAAACACCACTTAGAAGTATTAATATGCTTCTAGGTCACAACTTAGAAGCATATTACCCGTTTTAGTTTGATGAGTAATCCCGTCAAGATAAATCTAATGAGCCCAAATACGACGCTTCTACGAGTATCTTGTTTAATTAAAAAGTACCTATGGCAACCTTCCGACTTTCATCATCACAACCCGAAAACCTAACTAGGAGTATAGTACTAGTCATAAATGAATGAATCAGATAAATTCATCGCACCAAAACGCAACGCGGCTACCTTGTTTCGTTGAAGAGTTCTCATGGGCACCTTCTGACTTTATCATAACGTCCTGAATACCCATCTAAGAATATAGTACTTGTCATGATAAATTCATCGCACCGAAACCCAACGCGGCTATCTTGTTTCGTTGGATAGTTCCTATGGCCACCTTCCGAATTTATTATCACGTTCTGTACACCTACCTAGGAATATAGTACTTGTCACGATAAATCCATTGCACCGAAACACGACGCGGCTATTTTGTTTCGTTGAAGAGTTCCTATGGCCATCTTTCGACTTCATCATTATATCCTGAGCACCCACCTAGGAATATAGTACTTGTCAAGATAAATTCATTGCACCTAAACACGACGCGGATATCTTGTTTGGATGAAGAGTACCTATAACCACTTCCCAACTTCATCACCTCGTCCTGAACACCCACCTAGGTATAAAGTACTCGTAAAGATATATGTAACGAACCCAAACACGACGTGGCTATCTTGTTTCGTTGAAGAGTTCCTAGAACCACTTTTCAACTTCATCACCTGGTCCTGAACACCCACTTAGGAATAAAGTACTCGTAAAGATATATGTAACGAACCCAAACACGACGCGGCTATCTTGTTTCGTTGAAGAGTTCCTATAGCCACTTCCCAACTTCATCACCACGTCCTGAACACCCACCTAGGTATAAAGTACTCGTCAAGATATATGTAACGAACCCAAACACGACGCGGTTATCTCGTTTCGTTGCTGAGTTCCTATGGCCATCTTCCGACTTCATCATTATATCCTGAACACCCACCTAAGAATATAGTACTTGTCAAGATAAATCCATTGCACCTAAACACGACGCGGATATCTTATTTACTTGACGAGGTTATTTGCCCACCTTCTGACTGCATCATCAGACTAGCTCCATGGTATTACATTATTACATTGTCACCAAAGTGCCGTCAGTATACCAAATTTCAGCTCAATCAAACATTAAAAAGTGGTTCAAATCTTGCAAGCAAGATTTGACCTAAACCAACTAACAAACAAACAATGCAGGCACACCAGTGTGCGAAAGCTAGTAATATTTACATATTCGAAACCTGCAAATTAAATCTTATCATTTAATACCTATCACGGCACTTTTTAAAGAAATTTATTTTTAGTTTTTATTTTTAGGTTTCAGGTCCCACAGAGGACGCCATATTGATTTTATTGTGACGTCACATAGCCTATAACCAGCAGACAATCAAGACGTTTCTAACGATACCTCATTTGTCAAGTTATCATAAATAGTTTAGAAGTTATGCGGGAACAGATGAACATACATACATACATACATACAAACATACATACAGGTCAAAATCATAACCCTCCTTTTTGCTTTGCCGTAGTCGGGTAATAAAGCCATTCCCCTACCAAGATTCCATATTTCTTCATCATTGTAAACACAAATACGTGAACTTTTATTCCGCAGCATTTGTTGTATCTCAGGACTATCTCACGCGCGGCCCGGACGTGAGTGGCAGATGTGTTTACAGTCTGTTGAACCCCGGCCCACGTCCCTCGTCACGAAATACTACGATTTTGTTTTGATTTTCAAGCTTTCTATTTATATTACTAAACAGTGATGATGAATTTGATAGATACAACTTGTTTATTTTTTTAACAAAAATATACTTAAAAGTACGTTGGCGGACTTAATACCAAAAGAAAACTCTCCATATTTTTATGCAGAAAAATCATAAAGATATATTTTTTTTCTGTTTAAAAAGACAACTCCCGCATTAGAACAAGCCCTGTGTTGCGGGGGACTTTACAAACATACAATTAACGGACACAAAGTACACCCAGACTCGGGACAACCATTTGTGAATCATACAAGTTTTTGTCCCATGTGGGATTCGAACCCACAACACGTCGCGCGGTAGTAATTGGCGAGATAACCACTTAAGCCACTGAACTAACCGTGCAGTCAGTCAATCACAGTTCTATTATCTATGTTAAAAAAAAACAGATGGACCTCCTGACAGTAAGCAGTCAGTTGAGGCATCAGTTGAGTGTTGCTACCGTAAAAAAATTCTCATCAGTATTTTGTGATGGTATATCTCTTGGATAAAAAATCCAAGATCTTATATTTATTTCGTCACCACGTCCAGTGGTTGAAAATCTTTAACCAGTTAGTGACCTAAGCTAAATTAGAAACACGAAAATATGTCCTCCATTACGTGGCAAAAAAGATGGTAATGTAATCTGTGCACATAGCACTTAGTGTTGACCGTGGACACGACAAAATCCTGAATATTGTATAGCAGATTAAGGCATTCAAGGGTAAGGAATATCGTGTAATTTGCTTCTATTTTTTTTTTTGCCTGTTTTGTACCAATGTCGTAAATGGAACGATTTTGGAGTGTTTGTTTATGGTCGCTGAAAATTGGGTTTATAGTTGACTTTTTTTTCAAGGCTCTGTTATTTCTGATGTCCTGTCTTGTATGTTTTCAGTATGTGGTATTTTCTGTAAATGTTAAACGAATAGTTGTTTCTCTTTATAGCCAGGAATCAACACAGTAAAAGCAATATTATGCTCGCAGCTATATAACAAAACCCTGGTATTATAAGCATTCACGAGCTTGTATTCTGTAAAGGATTACCACAACAATCAGCCCTGAACTGAAATTGTCCATTGGCTGCCAGCAAGAAGGAAACTTGAGGTTCTGAAATAGGATAGGCAGCATGGGCAGATCTCTAAGAAAAAGCACTTGAATTAAACACAATAATTTTATTATAATCCAACATTGTATTAATATTATAAATGTGAAAGTTTATGAGGGTGGATGTGTGGATGGAAGTTTAGTCACCTTTCACGTAAAAACAACGTGAACGAATCTGGATGAAATTTGACATAGAGATTATAATCTGGGATAGCAAATAAGCTACTTACTATCACGATAAACGATATCCACGCGGGTGGAGCCGCGGGAAACAGCTAGTTCTATTATAAAACTATCTCATAAAACAAAATTAATTTCAAAACCGCACAATTTCAACTCACTAATTCATAATAAACGAGTTTCTAAAGCAGTTACCGCACATTTATGTCATAATTGTTTTATTAATATTAACACTTTCACGGCATTACAGAGCTTGTTAACACGGTTCTTTAATTCAACTGAAGATAAATAGATAAATTTTCATTTTTCACCAATTTTCATTTTTCTCCTACTATTAATGATTCACTTTAAAACAATTAAATAAATTATTGTCATTCATTAAAATGTTAAAAATGTTTATGTGAATAAATAATTTGAAATGATTTGACTTGTTTAGTATACAAAAAGTCTTGCTTACGCAACGTATACGGTAAATCGCAGATTATCTAGTTAATGTGCGTATTAACGTATTTCGCATTGTTACTGTCACATACATATATACACATATATAAAGGAATACGTGATGTTAGCTGATGTTTAAGTACCATGTCGTCGCATCGTCCGCGGGGAGCGCATCAAAGCGGTTAGATAAATACGGATAAGCTAAATTAATGCAACAGAGACTCGCCGATGTGGAGGATTAAGTGGGATATTGTGTGAGCTTTGAAGAGAGTTGCGCAAGAGTGAGAGATTTAAGTATTAGAAAGAGAGGTGATGTTTGTTCCTGAGCTATTATTTTATGGTGGAAGTTTTGATATGTCGTAGAGCTTTTGTAGCGTATATTCGTTTCGTAGCACTGCTACGATAAGTGTCGTAGACAGTCGTAGCAAAACGTAGCTCGTTTGGTATTATTTGGAAACTTTGATAATAAATCAAATCATCCTCTACTTAGCTTTATGAAATAGACCAGGACATGAATCAGTGGTTCTTGTAGCAAGAACCAGTTTTAAGACTGTCCTCAATTATGTCATTGGACAAGGTTTTAGTTACTTGTTAAATATAGTGTAATTCAATTCACTAACTCTGGTACATTGAGACTCTGGTCACTTTGACGACTAAAATTGAAGTATTTTTTATTTACAGTCCAATTAAAAAATGAAAACACATTCAAATCGAATCATTAATAATTTCACAGACAGAAAACACTATATTTAGATGTTGAATGATAAAACATGAACTAGTTGTAACCTAATAGCCATATTTCAACATGTTCCACACCCTGAACACTAAATTCTTCGGCAGCGGAATCTCGACGACGTACAGTGGACTATCGTACTATTCACGGAACGTTAACCGGATAAATGTCCAATGTCCATCATTGTCTGAACCCTACTACAGCTACCCTACAGCTGTTTGTCAGTTACTGAACATCACTTGGACCACCCTTATTACTTTGATTGAACCTTTATACATGCAATATTAAGCTTTCTGTTTTTAGAATAGAGTTGATTATTGAATGATAGTATAAACAATAAATTTTGCTAACATAATCCACGTATTGTTCATGGTTAATCAATTAATAGTCTTGTGGACGATACATTACACATTATTTAATCGTCTTTGTTTTAATATTTCTATTTATTTAGCAGAAAGACGTCCACTGTTGGACGTAGGCTTCCACTAAGAATTTCCTCAGCACTCGATCCTGAGCAGTTCCCATTCATCGGTACGCAACCATCATCAGATCATCAATCCACATTGTTGGAAGTCGGAAAACCGGCCCATGCTGCTTCTTTCAATTTGTGGTCGCCATATTATCTGATATTTATAATAATAAAACTATATTTTTACGACTGGCTCGTTTTTGTCAGCTATGTTTGGAACCATGTACTAGAGGTTAACCCTAAAAAGGACTTCATGCTACTACTTAAAATAATCTTCAAAAAACCCCAAATAATACTTCACCTAAACTTACCATCAGCCGCAGCCATAATCCTAAAAATGTAATCTTTTTCCTTCAACATTACCATCTCAGCACAAATCAATGTTTGCCTAAACGTTGAACAAGAAGCAATAACACAATTTAATCAACACCTGTACAGATCAACAATAATTATATTGATCAACATGTCGAATATTGTTTACTTTAATTAACCTATCATATTGGATTCGGGTTTAGATATTAATTCGACGAATTTTCTGATTGCTTAGCAAATCCTTGTAAGTCTAAGTGGATCATATTGTAATGTAATGAGGTCTACGAACTGTATAACTTCTCGTATATTATCTCACCAAATACATTTTAATCTCACTGTTCCTACTTAGATATTATTGGTTGGGACAGATTTTGCAACTATACGAGGGTTTTTTAGAAAATAAAATGTTTAGAAAACGAAGTTTCATCATACTTATTTTTCTTTATAGTATCCCAACGGGTAATTAGCGGTACTATCCTAGTTTTCTTATTTTATATTAGCTTAACAGCAAATAAGAAAGAAAGAATATTAATTTTAAGCATACGCCCCGCCTGATTGTAAGCAGTTACCGAGGCGATAGTTAAGGCATCACATACGTGATTTAAAAAACTTTTTACACCAGTGTTATGGGGAATACTGGAAAAGGAAAATATTACTTCAATAAAAACGCACCCCTGAATTAGCAGTGGAGACTTCAACTTATAGGAACATAACTACACTACAGTATATAGTTATTTGGTGATCTGTGGTCTTCTCTTAGTTGAAGGTCCTTCTCCAGTCAGGCTTGTATGCTTGTGTGATGCCCTACCTCTCTTATGAGTGTGAAACTAATCAATTTGTAAAGCACAGCATTTTTAGATCACGCTAATTTTGTTCCACGTGAAGATCGAACTTACAAAACGCAACACAATAGAAAATGGCAGAGCGACCACGTAATCTGTTTTAACTTTATCTTTATTACTAGGGGTCGCCAGCGACTTCGTCCACGTGGTAATTTGGAATATTTTCCCCGATTTTGCAACATATCTCACTACTGCTCCGCTCCTATTGATCATAGCGTGATGTTATACAGCCTATAGCTTTCCTGGATAAATGCACTATTCAACAAAAAAAGATTTTTTCTAATCGAACCAATACTTTTTGAGATTAGCGCGTTCAACCAAACAAACAAACTCTTCAGCTTTCTAATATTAGTATAGATAATGTGAGTTCGACAAAATCATTTTAATTTTTGAAACGAGTATATCCCTGAGTATCCCCCAATATTGATTAACAACATTCGAAATATTTAGTTCATTAGTCATTTCACAGAATATTGTCAAAGTTCAATTTGTTTCATTAGCTCACTATATCGAATTGAGAGAGTTAAATAATAATTCAAAGTTAATCAATGTAATTTCAATTTGTTTGGTTAGTAAGTTCATTTTAAATACTAAAGTATTTCAGTCTGACTTACGCGTTTTTGAAGCAAAATTATTGTATATTTTACCGTATTTGTTTAATATAACAAAACCCCTTGCAGAAGACCACAGCCAAACAACCACATAGCGATGAAATTGTGTTTCTACGTGTGTGTAAAGGTCTTTAGCGCTCATTTAGGCATGCGTTTTAAAGAAACGTTTTCCTACCCAGAGATCGTCGTGTCAACCCATAAACGTCCCACTGCTGGGCACGGGTCTCCTCCATACATTTGGAGGGATATTAGCCTACTATACCATCCTGGCCAGACGGATTGGTATAGGGTTTTGTTTCGAGTTTTCCCTCTCTTGCAGTGGATATTGTCTGCCTGACTTAGTTCCTTAGTCGACTCTTACGACACCCTCGGATGGAACGGGGTGGTGATATTTGTATTCTTAATCCGTCATCACACGGACTCGAGATACTTCACCTACCCGGAGATACTTCATCTTAAAGCAATGGTGTAAAAGTCATAAGGCACAAGTGTGGGTATTCTTTATATTGAAAAATATATGTGTATTGTTTAGTTATAGTCATTCATTGGTACCTAATTGTTTTTATCTACCCGCTTTCCTTATTATAACGACACTAAATCCCTTTCGCTTTTTTTATCATATTTAATTTTCTTTTCTGTCCATACAAAGGTTGCTTTTAGCTATAAAGCCGCCCATTGTATTTATTTAAGTAAAAATAATCTTTGTATCGTATCTATAAATGTAATTGGTATACAATACAGAGTTTTTTATCAATTTATCTAAGCCCGTGGCCATTGTAGCGTGGACCTTAAGAATAATATTAGCATATATTATATAGATAGATAGATAACTCTTTATTGTACACCAAAATCCTTACTAATATTATAAATGTGAAAGTTTGTGAGAATGGATGGATGGATAAATGGATGTTTGTTACTCTTCACTTAAAAACTACTGAACGCATCTGGATGAAATTTGGCACACAGATAGATTATGGTCTGGAATAACACATAGGGTTTTTGCAGCGATAACCGACATCCACGCGGGCGGAGCCGCGGGCAACAGCTAGTATATAAATAAACACAATCTATAGTAGATATTACCCGAACTAATGAAACTACACGGACGTATAATTTCATATCTTCAAAACCGTGTCTCACCACGAGGGCGAACCACACCTAATTTTCGCTCCCTATAATTATATAACAAGGAATGTAAGATTCTATTTATCAGGTAGCGAAACATAAATGTATCAGTTTTGTCAACCTCTTCAAGGAGAAGAGTGTGATAATATGTACATAATATGTACCACGCAGGTTTCCTTGCTTCATTCGATAGTTGAATCATAGTTTCAATAACTATGATTCAAGTATCGAATGAACCAAGAAACGTAGGTATATTTAAATCAACACGCAAACACATAAAAAAACCATTGATCATCATTCAGATTTTATAGTAATAAATCAAAATAATCCTTTCGAATGATTGCGTTAAATCGTCGAAAATTTTACAAAAGGCTAAACTTTCCAAGTGCTGTACGTGATGTGAAAACAGAGCGGTCGAAGGGTTAACGACTATTGTTTTTTTTTGTACAAAATGCCAACAGTATATCACTGGCGAACACTACTCGTATTCGGTTCACGGTAAAACCTACCTGAAAATCCGCGTAATCGAAATATTTTGTTCGTTTTTATTTAATAGTAGTTTTTTTTAACTATTGTTCGACTGCCTCGGTGGTCCAGTGGCCGCAGTATGCGCCTGCTGTGCACAAGGTTGTGGGTTCGATTCCAACACAGGACAAAACTTTGTATGACTCACAAAGAATTGTTCTGAGTGTTGGTGTAATTTGTGTCCGTTAAATGTATGTTTGTAAAGTCCCCCGCGACACAGAGCTTGTTCTCTAGTGCGGGAGTTGTCTTTAAAAAAAAAGTGTCCTTTTGATGTTTGGAATAGTTTCTTATTATCTCTAACATGCGCATACGGAAAATTCGTATGAAAACTCTTGTAAACTGTTCGTTAGCCAGTGGCTGCCATGGGTGGTTTACGCGGCCTTAGATTAAATTTTACGATTCTCACACAGGACCAATGCTTGTGTAATATATAACATGATTCTTTATTATGTATCTAAGTGTTATTTATCTAGAATTTACTTATGTATTTAGTATTTAGAAATAAATATAAATTATTATATAGCAGGGTTTTGAGATAATATCACAAAACCCTGCTGTTATAATCATTGGATAGCTTATAATTTAAGGGTATTTAATGCGCGAATAATACTTTTATACTGCAACCGTCAATAAGCTCAGAGAACTGCTTATCTTCAAACAGGCCGTATGCTGGATAGTCACTTTTACCTAAATACTTAAAGTGCGCCAGAGAGGTAAAATAGTGAAAAGTGGACTTAGTACCGTTCTTCTTCTTATCGTTTGGTTAGTGGCCAACCTGGTACCGTTTTATTCAGTCAATGTAAATAGATAAGTTTCGTATTTTTTTCCAACACACGCTTTTATTCTTTATTTTTGTAGAGTATGGGTTTTCTCACAATTAATCCTTACGAATATTATAAATGTGAAAGTATGTGAATTTGGATGGATGGATGTTTGTTACTCTTTCACTTGGTACAGAGATAGATTATGGTCTGGAATAACACATAGGCTACCTTTTACAGCGATAACCGGCATCCACACGGGCGAAGCCGCGGGCAACAGCTATATCTAATAATTTGACACGCGGCTATCTTGTTTCATTGAAGACTGTCTTTGAGTTTCACCTTCCAAATTCATCATCATAGCTCGAACACCACCCAGGAAAACCCATCAAGATGAATCCTACGAGCACAAACACGTCGCGACAATTTTGTTCCGTTGTTGAGTTCCGATGACCACCTTCCAACTGCATCTATATCTATATCTATCTATAATATATCTATCTAGGATAGCTCGTATAATAACATTGTCACCGAAGTTACGTAAGTTTCAAATTTCAGCTCAATCGCCTCCGGGAAAGTAAGTCCAAGAAACAAATATAACTACTGACATTAATTGCAAGCTATTCGGGACAATCCCACCCACATGCCCACCGCTGTGACTCCTGTGAGCCAGGATTAACAGCGGAGTAACCAACTGACACACCGAGTTTTGACACTCGTGCGTCCCATGGACAACTAAACCTACTGTCTTGGACCCCGCAACGAATTTAATCAGAAGTAAATAGGAGGAGTTAGAAAGAAAAGTTTCCACTTCCCTCCATAAGCTATATAAAAGCTAGTAAAAATCAAAAACGTACCAAGAAAACAACATCAAACACCAAACATTTATCAAACCCATCGCTTATTTGTTACAAAATAAAACGAACAACTTTCAATTCAATTAAGTTTTAATAAAAGCGCAATCGAAAACCCCTTACTGTATAAACTGCGGGCCTTTTGTTGGGACCCGGAAGGTTCCTTAATTAACTCCCTCTGTCTTTCCAATCTTGACCCGGACAACGTGAATCTTAGTTTAACTTCGATATAAAGACAGTACCAACTTTATTTACACTTAAAAGTTTATTGGATCGGAGCATTCGGATGTTAAGTTGGTTTTAATTAAGTCGTGTACGGAGAAAACGTATTGACCCGTGTTGGTATCGAATCAAACTACAACTTACCGATATATGTATTATGAGTAACAAATAAAGGTACCCATAACCAAGGGCACTTGCTAATCAATAAACAACCAATGCTATTTCTTTTGAGCATCTTCGCACATAAAAGTCGATCCCGACTGTCAACAGTCGTTTGATTACGTCAGATGTCAATTTGGGAAATCTAAATCCAAGTTTGTATTCAGATAAGCCACTAACCACTTTACCAGGTCGTCGGTCCACCTTTGGGGAGGCCTATGTCCAGCAGTGGACGTCTTTTGGCTGAGATGATGATGATGATGATGACTAACCACTGAATAAAAAAGATACATTTTAAAGAGGTAGGGCACCATACTAGCGAGCAAGTCCGACTGGGGAAGGTGGACTTACAGAAGACGACAGCCAAAAACCTATCCTAGGGATACTCCCATCTTAAAGCCCTGGTGTAAAAAATGGGTTGGCAACACGAAAGTGATACCTCTGGTATTGCAAGCGTCCATTGGCTACGGTAACTGCGTAACATCAGGCAGACCGTATACTAGTTTGTCACCCAAGTAGTATAAAAATAAAAACAGATTTATTTACAGACAGTTGAAAACTAGTAGAAATAATTACTGACCTCGACACAAATATATTTCGACCTATGCATCGAATAAGATTATATGTGATTATAATACCAAATGTGTTAGACTGGCCTATATAATACACTAGTAAAATCATTAATTTAAAAATATATGTATTTACAAAGTTACCAATTGAATTAGGGTACATGTAGAATATTGTCTTCACCACCATGCACAAAACATCTTGATTTCTACGATAGTACATTGTGTCTAGTATTATATTTTAATCTTGCGAAGCCACTTATGTCCACTACTAATCCAAACAGTTTATCAAAGTAACTAATCTACGTAAAACGTTTTCCTACCTAGCGCAGAGACAAGCTCACCCAGATACAACAAAATTAATTAATTACGAAGTCTAAAGTCCGACCACAAACTTGGGACAGAATACCGTTAAAAAAACTCCAATGTCCGTTGGGAAGTTTATCTCGGGTGTCTGGAAAAACAATAAAACACAATACGGGTCAAACTCATATAACTGCTGAAACTTCATTAATTAAGACTACGCTTCTGAAGCCTAAGTCGGCTTCGCGAGGCAAGTACCTACGTCACTTGATTTTACGTCAATGATATTCTCTCTCGTCTCGCTTATACGGCTTTTTTATTTTTGAATGCGATTTAATTTCGCCTTTTTATTGTTCTTAGCATTAGCATTTCTACTTTAAGGTCAAAGAAGTAGTCTTTTAATCATGTAGATCAAATACATGATACTTATGAACGTCATAAAAACAAATGCCGGCATATTTTTTTCCTACATGTTCCCTACATTTTAAAACAAAATCTCAATGACCGTTCGATATTTGACTTTGTGGAATTCCAATAAAACTAGCCATGGCGGTTCATTTTTTTAACTGTATTTTAGCGGTTTTATTTTGTTTAATAGAACCAACCTATATGCGTGTGTTTCGATTAAAACTGTCAAAGTTAATTTCAACATGTTGCAATCAAGGAAGCCTAAAAAATACATATTGGTTTTTGAAAAAAACACTTCGTTCAAAAGCTAACACTTCATATAATGGAGTATGGGTGACGCGATAGTCATTAAACAAGTTAAATCTTATCAAAGTTAGACTGGCCTGTTGGTCTAGTGGTTAGTGACTCTGACTGCTAAGCTGGAGGTCGTTCGAGTCTGGGTTCGATTCCCAACCAGGACAAATATTTGTGAGCACGATTGTTTATGTGTATAGGAATGTATTAGAAATCTGTACTTATATTATAAAGCTGAAGAGTTTGTTTGTTTGGTTGAACGCGCTTATCTCAGAAAGTACTGGTATGATTAAAAAACATTGTTTGTTGTTGAATAGTGCATTTATCCAGGAAGATTCACATTCATATCATTTATTTGCATTCCACAATGTGATATTATGTACATTATGGACCCTGTCGGGCACAACAACATTTTATATTTTAACACTATCCTATACAATAATAAAATGCGTTTAGAATCTAACACTTACTTGCTAATAATTGAGATCAAATTTACAATAAAAATAAAACAGGAAATTAAAAAGAACATTAAATTTAAAAAAAAAATACACTTGAAGTTCTTTATGCTTTTTTACAATAACAATGTCTAACAGTAACAGTGTAATCATACTTTCATAATAACGAATATCTACATAATAATATATTAATATATTAGGTTATAGGCTATTTAACATCACGCTATGATCAATAGGAGCGGAGCGGAGATATGTAGCAAAATCGGGGAAAATATTCCAAATTACCACGCGGACGAAGTCGCGGGCATCCCCTAGTATATTAATATGTCTGTCAGTTGTCTGATTACCATAGTATCAGCTCTGTCTAGTTTTGAATTAGATGGTGATGAGTGAGTTGTCGGAAAATATTGTAAAAAAAAGCCACAAGCATCTGTTATGTTCTATGTATAAATAAGGTAATTGCACTTTTTAAAAAGAAAGCATTATTATCTTACTAATATTATAAATGTGAAAGTTTGTGAGTATGGATGGATGTTTGTTACTCTTTCACGCAATAACTACTGAGCGGATCTGGATTAAATTTGGCATACAGATAGATTATAGTCTGGAATAGCACAAAGGCTACTTTTTATCGCGATAACCAATATCCACGCGGGTGGAGCCGCGGGCAACAGCAAGTATAATATAATATAAATAATTTTACCTAGATAAATATAAATTTAAGATTGCTGCAATTTTTTATCTGTAATTCTGTACCTATGACAATTTAAAGTGACTTGGTTAGTCAACTGTTTTTCTAAAATAGCAAACATTGCATGCTGTCTTTTCTACTTTTTAATTACGTACATGAACAAAATAAAAGAAGTTTCAGTTACCTGTGGTAACTAATTACGTAAGTGCTTTGACATTTCAGTAAAAGTTCGCAAAGTTAAATGGATTATTTTGACGTTCAGTTACCGAGTCGGCAATCTCGATAATTACTCAATGCACTAGTTCTTTGATCCAAATTGATTCAGAATTGAAAGGAAAGCAGTTTTCGCTGATTGCCTTAGTCACGAGAAGAGTTTTACGTGAACATTACTGAAGGCAGTTTTTTTTTTGATATACCTATTATTCAATAAAGAATGTTTAAAAACAATAGTGAAAGAAAAAGCCAAGATAAGAAGAGAAAATGATAGATTTACAATGGAAGAAGAAAAAAAAATCAATATATAAAGAGAATTGGCAATTTTATTTTACACAATTTTTTTGTTAGGTACTAGTCGATAGATCATGACAAAGACCTAAATATAGGTGATCTAAAAATCTCTGTCACTAGGTTGACTACTAACCAAATCATAAAAAGAAGAAGATTTTATACTATTTTAGTGGCAAACAAGCATACAACCCATCTGATAGTAGATGGTGTTGCCGACTCAATATCTTTTAACCCCTCTGATGTTAATCGAATTTGAAATGGATTAGCCATGTAATAGGATTTCCTTTCTTTGAAAACGCATCCCTTAATGACACTCTTTATTTCTAATCGTTTGGTTTGTGGCCAATCTGATGACTGAGTTATTTAGATAGCCCATAATTAGGCCTCTGTCGTGATCTAACGACTGTTAATAGTCGGGACCGACTTTTAACGTGCCCTCCGAAGCACGGAGATACTCAGACGAAATACCCGTATGCGGTCACCCATCTAAATAGGGTTACAGCGCCCTTGATTGCTTAACCCGCTGATCGTTTACCAAAGAGCGAGTGCACAGTGCAGTTAATGTACCTATTGTATTAATGACACTAGAGACCTATCTTATCACTCGTAAATTCTGAAAAATCTTATAACATTTTTTTACAGTGCAAATGCCGTAAATCACATTTAAATTATACCATTTTTTTGCTCCTTATTGACATGAAGGACTTAATTCAAATAGTCGCAGTCACGATCTAAAATATACAGTCGTTAAATCACCAGAAATGCGTTACAACAAGCTGAATATTGGGCGATGAATTAACATAATTTTATTTGCCATATTTACTACTTTCGACGCTAATAATAGGCTTTATTAAAACTAACTTTGTTTTATTATAGCTATTATATGTCAGGCTAGCACGCGATATTAAAACGGCTTACTGAATTAGATGGAAATTCGTGAAGTTCTTGGATATTCTCCAGAAAGCTAAGGAGTCTGAGAACAAAATATATTATGTATGTTTTAAAGACGAGCTTGACTTAAGTTTTGCTTCTAGTCGGAGTATATTAATGCACGTTTTGAAGTTAATGTTTACTAGAAATAATAAAATCTATATAAATATACATGTGGTAGTGACTGACTAAATGATTAACCAATCATTTAGTCAGTCACTGAGCACTAAAAAGATATAGGTATTTGGAAATTCTAATCCCAAACGGTTTATATAAAATTGCATTATAAAATCAATCAATTGTCCGTGTGGTGACGGATTTAGAATACAAATGTCACCGCCCCATTCCATCCCGTGGGTGTCGTAAGAGCGACTAAGGGATTATCCCCTTGCAGTGGATATTGTCTGCCTGACTTTCGTCAGGCAGACAATATCCACTGCAAGAGAGGGAGAACTCGAAACAAAACCCTATACCAACCCGTCTGGCCAGTGGTATAGTAGGCTAATATCACTCCAAATTTATGGAGGAGACCCGTGCCCAGCAGTGGGACGTTTGTGGGTTGAGATGATGATAAAATCAATGTGATATTTTCACTTCAAAATAAACCACTTTTGGACGCATTAGTACCTCCTACACCGAAGTAGTATTAAAAGTCGGTTACATTGTTAAAATTATCGTTTGAATATTGGAGTCTAAGTCAAAGTCAAACTCATTTATTAATTTAGATCAAATGCACGATACGATATGGAAAATTCACTGACTATAGTGTATTTTATATATATAGCATCCATGGGTACTGTGAGATTTAATATTTTTAATACCAGAAACCCAGATAGAATTGTGTTAAAGTACCAAGAACAGCTATGTATATCAAAAATTGCATCACTAGTAGACTATAAACACGTCTACTAGTGATGCAATTTTTGATATACATAGCTGTTCTTGTTCACGCTTTACCAAATTACATAAAAGAATTAGGTACCTACTTATAAGTTCTCTAAAAAACTAAAACTGTGGCTTTTAGACAAGACATTTTATTCAATAAGTGAAATATTGCAATGTAATAAATATAAGATTTAGAAATAGAAATTATGATAGTATTATAAATTGTATTATGTATTTGCATGTCGCCAAGCGACAAAATGTATAGGACCTATTTTTAATACTGTTATACCTGTTTTTGTACCTATATTTTTAGCAAATAAGGATTATTATATTCTATTTACGATAAAGATGAAAATAAATCATTGATTTAATCTCTAACTAATAGGCTCATTTATGATCAAGAGCCTAGAATATTCAATCGATAGGTCGTAATTTAATCATCTATCAAAATTATTGATATTTATCGTCAAATGTCAAACGACACAGTACCTACCCATGCTATGTGAAATAATATACTATAAGATAGGGCTTGATACCTTTCAATAGTAATGCAAATTAATATAATATTCCTATCAATAGTTACGTAATCATCCTAAAGCATTTAATCCTTTATATTCTCTTAATGCAGACGGAAGCTGGATTTATAAGGAGCGTACCAGATGTTTTGTACATTCTGCTAAATTTACTCTTACCCATTCAACGAAAACTGTGTTACAATTTTCATCTTTACCTCAAAGAACAGAGAGTTTGAATTTGAATAAAAGCTAACGTAAGTTAGAGCTAAGATTTGCTTTATCGTTGGAAACCGTTAGTTTCTTAATATGTTTGGTATATATAGAAATGAAATTATCACATTTACTTGGGGTAGTTTGTGTTGTACTGGATTTATAATTAATATTTGACTGGTTAGGTGGTGACATGGTTAATGTCACCCCAACATTGGAACCATTTCATTTGTTTTGTTCAATAATTATTATATCTAGTGTAGCTCTATTAAGGCTTCATGCATACAAACTTTTATTTATTTATAATATACTTTATTGTACACCATTAATTACATTTTTACAAAGAACTGCTTATAAATAGGTTTGTACAATGGGCGGCTTTATCGCTAAGAGCGATTTGACCCACTGTTGGGACGAAATGTAGTGGTTAAGCGCATTTTGATATTGACTTAAAGACTATTAGTACCTACGAATAATGTTTTTAGCTAAATACACTATTTATAAAACGAATAGTAGATTTTTAACCCATTCTCAAATTTAGTAGAACACAAAACAAATACAGTAATATTCTAAGAATTATCATCGATCTTATCCAAACTGCGTATTCAAATTCATGGTCTCCATCTCCATCTCAGCCATCAGATGTACACGGCCTCCCCTAAGGTTTTCTACATCATTCGGTCCTAAACTGACCTTGTCCTTCGGTTGCCTGCGACCTTAACCAGGTCGTCGGTCCCCCTTGTTGGAGGCCTGCCTACGCTTCGTCTTTGAATTTGCTGCCTTGGTGGTCCAGTGGCCGCAGTAAGCGCCTGCAATGCACGAGGTTGTGGGTTCGATTCCCACACAGGACAAAACTTTGTGTGACCCACAAAGAGTTGTTCTGAGTCTGAGTGTCCGTTAATTATATGTTTGTAAAGTCCCCAACGACACAGCTTGTTCTCTAGTGCGGGAGAAGAAATAAGAAATTAAATTGTAACAAACAAAAATAAAATTAGTTTTATAATATTAGTTTATCCGAATATAATGCAAATTTGAATTTCTTTCGTTCATAAATAATATTTCAAAAACCCGGTCTGCTTTATCTGATGGCCAAACAAACTGCTACTCTCTACTAAATCATCAACTACAAAGTAAAAATCCCACATAAAACAGCCTCATGTTGAAAGATGATTATATTATTCATAAAACGGTGACATTACATGTAGGTACTGTGAATCTCAGGTGCAGTGTAAGGGAGCTCATAGATTGAGCTAATAGTAATATGTTTAAAAAGAGTGGTAGGTACTAGCGAGCAAGCCCGACTGTGAAGACAACCTTACTGAAGGACTCCAACGCTCATGTGTCAGATGCGTTTTGAAAGAAACGTATTCCTATCGCAGGGATACTCCTATCTTAAAGCCCTGGTGTAAAAAAATGGGTTGGCAACACGCAAGTGATACCTCTGGTATTGCAAGCGTCCAACTGCTTACCATGAGGCGGGCTGTATGCTTGTTTACCACCCAAAAAGTATAAAAAAATACTGGATTTGAAATCTTAGGTTATTTCGGAATATACACATATTCCGAAATAACCATAGCAGCTGCAATTTAAGCTTACTTCAAAATATGTAATTCATCGTTATTCAGGCGATAAACTAGAAATACTTTTTCACTGACACCTCAGAAGAAGTAAAATATGAAAGCACTAGTTTTTTTAAATAATAAATTATATAAATTTAAAAAATGCCATCTTCTGCACTTGAAAACAAGCCTGGTGTTGCGGAGGCTTTAAAAACATACAACTCACAGACATAAATGACACATTATTCATAAAAATATCTGAATCACACAAAGTTTTATCCTGTGTGGGAATCGAACCTACGAACTCCTACACACACCTAACACTAAAGCAACAGGCCAGTCAAACCCTAGTTGAAAGATTTGTTGTTCGTTTACTTGAAAAACCCCAAACACTAATTAGGTTTTTTTTTAAAATAGCAACCCATATAATGTATGTTCCACTGCTGGGCACGGGTCTCCTCTCCTGTATCAAGAGAGAGAGAGGGTTTAGAACTTAATTCACACACGCTGGCCTAATGCGGGTTGGTGAATCAGACATGTCTTTAGAATTCTTCTAAGACATGCGGGTTTCCTCACGATGTTTTCCTTCACCGTGTTGAATCGTTTGATTAGTACATATAAACTCCACAAAGTGAAATTTACATTGATAGTGCCGCCCGGGATCGAACTCGCACCTCTTGCGTGCAAGTCGGTTACTTTCCAACTCGGCCACCGTCGCTTTTAATATTTATTATTTTATATTTTCTTGGTAAGTATATTTTTTTTCCATTTATTAACATTTTAAAAAGTCTTATAGAACATTTTGTAGGTATAACTTAACATATAGAAGCCACTAAGGTTTATGAATTCAAATAGGCACGTAATTGTTACCGCTTCCCATTCATCAAAGAATGCTTTTAAGTAAATGTGATCATGTTTGACAAACAAACAGTTAAGTACCTACTTAAAACATGTCACGGGATCAACTCTCAGCTAAGTTTTGTTTATGCTGTGTGCGTTTGATGAATGCGAGCTTTGATTCCGAATTCCAATTCGGGGTACTGAGTTTCTAAATCCAAATTTGAAGCTCCACAATCTGAATTTTGAGTTAAACGCCGAGACGAGACAGCAAAAGCACAGGGCACTACTTACCTACTTTTTTACGAAGCGTTTCGTCTTTTTTTTTAACCTTTATACAGTCGGTCTGGATACTGCTAGAAAGTACAAATTCTCAGGATTTCAATAGATATCATGTACATTTAGACCCAAAGAAAAAAAATAGCTCATCCCACAAAGACTAATCTTGGGTTGAAACCCACCTCTGGGTCAGGCTCACTCATCAATAGACCAACCATCAGTTAATAAGAATGGTTGTTAAAGTTTTATATATTTTTTAAAGAAAGATAACATTTATTGTGCCGGCAAGTAAACCAACTCTTGTTAGCTTTTGCTGCTTTATTGATAGATCGAATATCAACAGAACAGAACAGAACAGAAGCAACTAGAATTACTTGTTTTCATTACTACCATCTTATATATAAAAATGAATCCCTATTTCCCTTTGTCACGGCATCACGCGTGAACGGCTGGACCGATTTCAGTAATTATTTTTTTGTTGTGTTTGTTATTGTCAGGAGAAGGTTCTTATGTAAAAAAAGATGCACTGAAAATAGTTTAGCCCGGACGAAGTCGGGGCGGCTGCTAGTTTTATATAATAATGAAAAGAAGAATTTCTTGTTTTCATTGTTATTAAAATATATATGCTTAAAATATACAATATATTATGTATGCTCGAGTTACTTGCCGCACAATAGTATTTCACACAATCAATATTTTCTAAACAAAATACCTTGCATTTCAGAAACTTTCCATTAAAGCTTTGCGTATAATGCCACATTCGGTCAGTGCAATCCACTCGGTGTAAACGTTCCGTAATCTGACGTCACAGGTAGCGGTCTCACGTTTACTACGAGGATTACCGCAATACGAAGTGCGGTGAGCCATTTTCACATGCTTGCGAAATATTCCAGTTAAATAAGGACTTAGAGTATTTGAATGCATTTTATTACATCCTATTGTATGGTTAGTAGCTAGCCACACATTTAATGTTATAGTACACACAGCAAAGTGGTTTGCTGAACAGGCAATAGATAAAAGTGTATTGATATAATGTATAAATAAACCTGTTTGCGTAGGCTCAATGAGCGTATTATGCATGTACATATGTATGTACTGGGACACAGGCGTGATGATATGTATGTATGTACATACATATCATCACGCCTGTGTCCCAGTGGGGTAGGCAGAGACTATGGTACGCCACTTGCTTCGATCCAAACATACTTCCTTCGCCTCCTCTACATTCATCAACCTCTTCATGCATGAACGTCGATTCTGGGTACTTTTAATTTGACCCTTTTTTTTATGCATGTATGTGTAACTATTCGAGATATGCGTTTTAATTGTATAATAATAATAATATATTGTTTTGTTCAGGTAAGTACATACAGTGTTTAAATTACGATAGGTACAGCAATTTGCGATAAAACCTTTGTAAGAGCTGGAGTTTGTACTAGGTACGAAACCTGTGTTACAGATCTCCAGGCTCTCCTTCAGTAATGCATTACAAGTGTACAGCTAGACTAATTAATTTTAGGGTATATTACATGCATCATGTACTCTTTGTGTATAAATTGGATAACAAATATGAACTATAGCCGGTGTAGTTGTGTTCCTGTGTGTGAGCTCAGGTCTCCAGCGCTCATTTAGGGATGCGTTTTGAAATAAACGCATTCCAATCTATCATACCTATCCGGTGTAAAAATTGCGTTGGCAACACGAAAGTGATACCACGGGTATTGCGAGCGTCCATAGGCTACGGTAACTGCTTAACATCAGGTGGGCCATATGCTTGTATAAAACAAAGGTGGAGGTCCTTCCCACGTCGGCCTTGCATAGTTGTATGGCTCTCCATTAAAATTCGTAAAAACTTCGTCTTTAATACGAAAAATATTACAAATTTAAATAGAATGTTATACTTATACACTTGTGTAGTATAATTAAAACAGATAACAAATGATATTGTCTCTAATAATAACCTTTTACTCAAACGCAAATCAAATCCAATTAAACTAATTCTAAACAGTTCACTTTACCTCATGGCTGCGTGTCGGCAAACATAATTGGTAGTGGTGCATGTCGTTGAATATAATTACAGACTGCTCACACACACATATGCATAATTGACTTTGTAGTTTCATTTTCTATGTCGTAATTACAATTGGTAGTGATAGGTCATCAAAACAAAAGAGAATTGTGGTAAAAGTCGAGCCCGGAGCGAGATTCGAACCTGCATCTTTCGGGTTCCATCCATATTATTGTGCCATCTGAGCATTTTATGAAGTTCCATTTTTTTCATATTGCTTTTATATTTAAGTATATTTGAGCTAATTGCATAGCAAAAATGAAGAAAAATCCTACTAATATTATAAACGCGAAAGTTTGTAAGTATGAATGGATGTTTGTTACTCTTTCACATAAAAACTACTGAACGGATCTGGATGAAATTTGGCACAGAGATAGATTATGGTCTGGAATAACACATAGGCTACTTTTTACAGCGATAACCGATATCCACGCGGGCAGAGCCGCGGACAACAGCTAGTATTTAATAAAACAAAAAAGGTCCACGAATACCTCAATGTCACAATTCTGTGTAAGTGTAACGGGTAATGCTTTTTTTGGTAAGCCTCCAAAAGCTTTAGTATTTTCTAACCATCAAGTAGTCTGTATGCTTTCCGTGGCCTTTGTTGGTTTAATATTGCTAATAGAACTATCATTTAAATTATTGTCGCTTGCAAATACCAATAGCATTTATAGCACGTTTTTGATTCTACCCTGTTTGTGACTCACATAATTGGAATATTGGAACCCTAATGTGTCTTAAATACATTCACACACATGACACATTAGTGTTAAATAGTAAAAAGGCACCATGGTATATATCTGGACTGGCCTGTTGGTCTAGTGATTAGTAACCCTGACTGCTTAGCCGGGAACGACTGCTAAGCAGTCAGGGTTCGATTCCCACACGGGACAAAACTTTGTAATTCATAAATGTTTGTTTCAAGTCTGGATGTAATTTATGTCCGTGAACAGAGCTTGTTTCCTAGAGCGGGAATTGTCTTTAAAAAAAAACATTCATACCTAGCGTAAATAAAAACAGACAAAAATCTTGCAATGTGGGGTCCATAACTTGATTTTCTCTAACAGTTTCCTTGATCCCAAAACTACATATCCCAAACATACATTTGATTACTAAAACACCTCAAGGCGATAGAAAAGGTGCTTTCCATAATAAAGGCGTGTTCGAACAACGTCATTGCCCTAAGCTACAAATTCAGTGGCATTCGACAGACATCGTCGAAGCAGCCAAACGTGACGAGTATACATTCGATGTTCGACGCGATCCGAGTGCAATGCTTTGTGACAACCGAGACTGCGGATTTATAAAGAAAGAAACCACTTATTTAAGTTTCGATGTTAGAAACCTTCAAATGATTTTTGGTACCTGGAATATTTAAGTTTATTTTCAAATACAATACAGATATTTAGAGCTGGCATTTAAATATTAGACTTTAGGATCATCAGTCTATTTTCCATAGAAACTCAAGAAGTTTTTCACAAATAAGTCCATAAATAGTAATAATCTGATACGCCAAATTAATCAAAGATTGCTGTCAACATTTTGGAGTTCTAAAATTGTTTTAGTCAAAGTAACTTAACAATTATCAACATTTCAAAATTCAAAATAGTTCTTCGTTAGTTCTGATCCCAAAGCTGTCTTCAAAATCTCGATGTAGCAAACTTGCCCATTCGACTTTAGAGTAAACGTGACTATTGGCATTCGATTGCTCCTTTGTCGATTTCAAAGAGCCACAGTAGAAAATTTTCATTGTTTTCGGACGTGAGTTGACTTGAAGTATGAAGTGGTGCCTAATTTCTGGATGCGCTGTATTGAAGTTTCATATTGAGTTTAATATTTTGTTATACATTTTATTTAAAAAATAAAATCTCGAGTCTTTGGGCAAAGTCTACATCTCCATTATTATCGTCTACAACACTAATATTACAAAGTAAATGGATTTGTATGTTTGTTTGTAATATGGACTCAAAATCTACTAGACTAAAGATTAAATCTATTAGACTGATTAAATAATATATCTTATTAATTAAATACAATATTAATATTAAACAAATTAACCTAACTTAAAGTGAAGCCAGGACAGGCTTATTATATTATATTATTTATTATACTGAACAATAAGGCAAGAAAAATTAACAAAAACTAATTAAGCATCCTAACATAGACGCAACAATAAAGCACAAATGTTACCGCATCAATTCTGAAACAGATTTATGAAAGGTTTTCATTTGCACGAATGTAACAAATTAGTTTATTGCAATTTGTATTTCGGATACGAACGTGTATATATTTTGCTTAAAACACACAGATCAAAAAGCTTCAACTAATCATGGTTTTCCGTGTGGTGACGGATTAAGAAAACAAATGTCACCACCCCATTCTATCCCGTGGGTGTCGTAAGAGTCGACTAAGGGAATTGTGAGTCAGGCAGACAATATCTACTGCAAGAGAGGGAAAACTCGAAACAAAACCCTATATCAACCCGTCTGGCCAGCGTGGTATAGTAGGCTAATATCCCTCCAAATGTGTGGAGGAGACCCGTGCCCAGCAGTGGGACGTTTATGGGTTGAAATGATGATGATGATGATGAATCATGGTTAAGGAAACAATTCTTTTTAGATAAGGCCAACCCTTTCTTGCTCTTTTGTGAATATATTTTTAACATTTCAATGTAAATATACAGATAAACTAATTATAATGGAAATGCAATGTTGTTTTAGAGAAGAATCGACACGCAAAGAAGATAAAAGGCAGACTTTAGCGAGTGGAGAGACATTAGTACTGCTACGTGGGATCAAACTCGCACCTCTTGCGTGCAAGTGTACCACGCGGATAGCACCTCTCCAACGTTTAATAAAGGGCGGTTGAAATATTTGAACTAAAACGTTATCGCACCAATTATAGATCTGTATGTTTAGTAAAATGGCCGATCCGTCAGCTAAACGCGTCGTTTGTATTTTTCCAAGCGACCGTGCGTACAATTGCCTTCATTTATATGTTGAACGTATTGACGTTTCCTAAAGTCCTAACGATCGTTCGTTAACTCACTTTATGATTTATTCAATAAAATATTTATCCGTTGAGTAGAAACCGACCTTTTTTCTCTTGCATTATTAACTGGTGAATGAAAATATGATGAGAGTGCTCTTATGTTCTTAAAAGGAATTTATTTTATTAGATTAACAAGGTATAAACTTGTTTTTTTATTAAAAATACTTTCTTTGTAATATAAATAAATAAAAGGTTAATGCTATGTAATGATCATTATGAGAATATGTTTTATTATCCTAACAATATTCAGGCTTATAATAGGCTTGCTCATTTGTATGAAAGAAAATATATAAATCTACCTATATATATATATATATATATATATTGGTTATTGATTCTGAGGTGGTACGAAGTTTGCCGGGTCAGCTAGTAACAAATATATACTCATCAAAGGGTATATCGTTATCAATTTTGAATTCAATTAGATCGTCACCCAAAGCTTAGAAAACAAAACGTTGTTATGGATAACACTGGGATGCGTACAGCGCAATCTTACAAAAAGGGGCAGTATCAGCACTAGATATAAAACAGTTGGTTTACATCAATAATTACATAGAATAAAATGCACTATTCTGCATTGAATGTAGACTAGTGTATTTTTTCATTTAATGTACATTGCTATTTCCTGATATTTTATTTCAGGAAGATCTAAATAGTATGTTAGTTTTTTTTATATTTCCAAGCACAGCAAGCATACGGTAAGTAGTTACCGTAGCATATGGACGCTTGCAACACCAGGGATGTCACTCTATGTTGCCGACTCTTAAAACTCTTTATAACTCGTTTCTTGAATACTATTTAGATCTTCTTATTTTTCTTATAATGATATTATGACTAAAGAAAATTAAGAGTCAAGACTGCTCACCTACCTACCTACCTACCTAATGATTAATAAAAAAAATATAGAGTTTATACCACAACAAAAGACTATAGCATGTGGTTCTTCAAGAAAGGAGGTATAAGGTTTTTAAAGGGTCGGCAACGCGTGAGTGACAACCCTGGTGTTGCATACGTCCATAGGCTACGGTAACTGCTTACCATCAGGCAGGCCGTATGCTTGTTTGTCACCTTGGTAGTATAAAAAAAACAACACATTTTATCTACAACAAGAGCGTAAAATATATTGTAGGTAATACAACGTTTACTCGTACTCCGTACTTGATACATAAAACACGTGGTATAATTTGCCAGGTCTGCTCTAAGAGTACTTTTTAGCGTACTTAATCATGTCGCACATTATTTCTAATTAGTGTTACACCTGCTGACAAAACGCGTTACCCCTCTCACTCTCGTGCTTCCCCCCACCCGCCAGCAGATGTCATCTTGTGTTACAGCATCATTCATCTATGTTAGAGCACACAGTGACTAATGCACTTCCCATGTCGCCGCCTCATCGCTCAATCAGTTCCCAAATTTGTCCCATTTCGAAATCGCAACAGAAAACTTTCGGATATTTAATAAAATGTATTTTTGATATTTTTTACGTTTACCTCAACACAAAGGGTACCTCACTATTACTATTAAATAAAAAATATTTACTGCCTTTAAATCTACCTAACACATGAAATACACCTAAACGGAAAACGGATCGGAAAAACTATGTGTTACCACTAATTGATACTCATATTAAATTGTAAAAATAAAATTGGCAAATATAAATCCAAATTTCTTCACGTAGCTTTAGAGCCAAAAAGTTAAAAAAATACATCTATAGTACGGTTATAAGTATCATGCATAATGATTAAAACAAAAATAGTTCAAGTTAGTTAGGTCGAAACTCTAGGACCAAGGGGCCCAAGTGCCCACAAATTGTATCGTGAGATATCAAGGTTTGGTCGAGTCATCTCACGATCCTAATGCTGGCCTTTACTTGGGTCAACGTATTAGCCTTGCAATTCAGCGTAGAAATGTGGCCAGTCTTTTGGGCACCTTTCCTCAGAACTGCGATCTCAATCAGATATTTTATTTATAGGTATTAACCTACCTTTAAATACAATATCTGATTGTTTGTAAGTAGGTTAGGTTAGGTTACTTTAATTCTAATAATTATTCTTGTAAATATCTTATGAAATAAATAGTCAGGCTTAGAATTTGTTGACCTCGGCAATTTAATTTTCTCTCGTGTAGATCAATTTTCACACGAGACAACTATTGGAGTTTTCAACAAAGTATAGCTCCTTCGTGGATTAAAAGGCTAGATAAACACCCTAATTATTCACTGCGCGACACGTGCATTCAACTTATAACTTTAAAAAGTAGTTATAGAACGTGAGTAAAGAGCAATAGGCAGACTTATCACTACGAGCGATTTCTTAAAGGATTAAAGACACTTTCACGTAAAATAACTGTAAGTAAAAGAAGCAAAGGAAAAAAACGAATCTTCATTCCAATTTCGATGAGAACTCAAACACAGACTCAAAATTCATTTAGGTTACAAAGTAACACTTCTGAAGGTCATAAATTAATAAGCTAGAAAGATGAAATTTGCCTTCTTCTGCAAGAAACTCAGGCCATTCTTTTTTAATCGCCAGTTAGTTGCATTATTTTGTAAAATACAATTATGGTAGCATACTAGCTAATGCAGTCAAAACACGATACTTACTTCATTGATATAAAAACTAGTCGTACTTAGTACTGGTCATCCTGCCTTAATTTACATAATATGTATTATTATTGCTATTAAGGAATACGTGTGAGAAAATGTGAAAAACTCCTGTGCAACAATAAATAATATATATGTATTATTAATTGGAGTGAATACGCAGGGGAATCGAGAGGATTGTTACGAGGTACGTTCTTTTATTAAAACACGTACATTTTTAATTATTTTGGTAGCACAAGTGATGTATAGACCTAGTTACTGCTGCAGTGAAAATTATACTGTGCACTCCTTACTGTTTTATAAACCATAATTATAACATACTAGGGGTCGCCCGCGACTTCGTCCGCGTGGTAATTTGGAACGTACATTTTCCAGTTTTTGCAACATATCTTACTACTGCTCCGCTCTTATTGACCATAGCGTGATGTTATATAGCCTTCCTGGATAAATGCACTATCAAACAAACCACTTTTTTTTTCTAATCGAACCAGTACTTTCTGAGATCAACCAAACAAACTCTTCAGCTTTATAATATTAGTATAGATTACTAACAAGTAAACTTCACTCAAGTTATATTTTTATGTAAAAATCTCTATAAAACACCTAAATAAATAAACTTTTTTTTTAATCTAAATACTAAATTTTATCCAAATCATTAATGCCATCGTTTGATATACGTAAAATATTTTGCATAATTATTGATCACCTTGTTTTTCAATTTTAAAATGTTTTATAATGGCCGATCTTTAAGTGCTTGAATTGAGGTAGTCCACCTAGAGCACCCGTCCGGGTGAACCTAATGCTTACATCTCAACCTATATACATCCCACTGCTGGGCACGGGTCTCCTCCAAACATTAAGAGGGATATTAGCCTACTATACCACGCTGGCCAGACGTGTTGGTATAGGATTTTGTTTCGAGTTTTCCCTCTTTTGAGGTGGACTACACTTCCTCCCTTAGTCGACTCTTACGATACCCTCGGGTGTCTCGAGTTGTAACTAAAAAAGTCATTATTATTAAAAACTAGCTTACCCGGCAAACTTCGTACCGCCAATTTTTTTTCTTTTAATTTTCATCTATACAAACCTTATCCTGACAATAACAAACAGGAATTATCTAATTCAATCGGAAGTTATGAAATCCCCCCAATGTATGTCACATTGGGGGGATTTCATTATTATTTTTGTATAGATATTTTAACTCTGTCTCTTACACTATAATGGCATGAAGTTTGCGTTGATTACAGTTTCCAATATCAGAACGATGCGCTTTTAATTGACACCTACAAGCTGCCAATTTTCAATTATTAATTTAATAAATAATGAATCAATCAGTTCAACAGATGTTGTTATTAATGATCAGGACGATTGATTTAATATTAATTTAATTTAAAAAGTGGCCTATGTGTTATTCCAGACTATAATCTTTTTTAAGTGTTTGCGTGAAAGAGTAACAAACATACATCATTGTTACAACCTTTCGCGTTTATAATATTAGTAGAAAATTTATAGTACACATACATGTGGTGTAAAGTTTTTTTTGTGAAATTTATACGTACTAATCAAATAATATCGGTCGCCATCTGCTGGTTGTGAAGGAAAACATCATGAGGAAACCCACATGTCTTAGAAGAAATTCTAAAAGCGTCAGCGTGCGCGGATTAAGACTTAAGAAGAGCAAACCAATGCACTATGCACCAATGGGTGGTTATTATAAAATTTAAAGCAATATGAAAATGAAAAATTAATCCATGTGGTGACGGATAAAGAATAAAAATGTCACCATCCCGAAGGTGTTGTAAGAGTATATCCACCGCAAGAGAGTGAAATCTCAAAATAAAACCCTATAGGTACTAACCCGTTTTGCTAGCGTGGTATTGAGTAGACCAGATAAAATTTACAGTAGGTTGATATTCTACATACATACCTATCACGGTAAAATAACTATATATCGATACATTAAGTACGTACAGGTGAACGCAGTTATTGTAATTTGAGGCGAGTGGAGATCTCTGTGCTACATTCCTTTGACGTGCAGCTTACATTTGCCAATTTGAAATACGAAGACAGACGTCTGTTATATAATGATTCTACTATAACCCCTTTAATAAAGCCGTAGTAGCCAAATGGGGATGTAACCGACTGGTACTCATGAGGTGTGATTTCGATCCCGGGTGGTACTGCCACCTGGGATGCCACTGTAATGTAAACTTTGTAATAAATATTCGTACTAATTAAATGATTTCAGGCGCCACACCCGTCTACTGGCGGTGGAGGAAAACGTCGTGAGAAAATAAACAAGAAAAATTTTCAATCAATCAATCAAAATTATTAGGCCAGCATGTGATCATGGTTATATAATGGTAATCCAAAAATGGTTGTTGGTCGTATGTTTGCAAAGTTTCTCGCGACTTTTTAAAAAGAAATGAAAATAAGTATATTATATTGACTACCTTGGTGGTCCAGTGGCCGCAGTATGTGCCTTCTGTGCACGAGTGAAAAAACTTTGTGTGACCCGTAAAGAGTTATTCTGAGTCTGTAAATTGTGTCCGTTAAATGTTTGTAAAGTCCTCCGCGACACAGAGCTTGTTCTGTAATGCGGGAGTCGTCTTTAAAAAAAAGGTTGTTGTAGAGCATAACTAAGTACACAAATAAGATAAGTATTATAAAATTCCGCCACATCACTACCACTGTCTTTACATTACATAGTCCGTTAGTACTGGTCAAAGACACAGACCACGTTTTAAAACCCATCTTTTAACATTTTAAGAGCAAAAAGATGATACAGTCTAGTCTCAAGTCCGAAGTGTTAAATTGAATTTACGATATGGCATCAGAAAAGCGAGGGTCCTTTATATATTCCCATGTGAAAATGCGATGGGAATACGCCAAAGTGCAAATGTTTCTACTCGCGTTTCGTTTACAGTTTATAGTGATGGTTCAACGCTAGGTGTCAAAGATAATGTCGAAGCATTTTATGACATGGTATATTGATATTTTACTGTCTCGTTCGTGAATTATTTAATAAATGTTGTTATTTTTATTGGTTAAATGTTCTGGAACGAACTGGAAGACGAAGCGTGGGCAGGCCTCCAACAAGGTGGACCGACGACCTGGTAAAGGAAAACACTTACTGAAAGAAAGAAAGAAAAAAGAAAAAAATATATTTAACATCTCACAATAAAACAAATAATACACAGTGTTATATCTTTATATATATTATATAACTAGGGGTCGCCCGCGACTTCGTCCGCGTGGTAATTTGGAACGTACATTTCCCCGATTTTGCTACATATCTCACTACTGCTCCGCTCCTATTGATCATAGCGTGATGTTATATAGCCTATAGCCTTCCTGGATAAATGCACTATTCAACAAAAATGAGTTTTTCCTAGTACTAAACCAGTACTTTCTGAGATTATCACGTTCAACCAAACAAACAAACTCTTCAGCTTTATAATATTAGTATAGATTCTTCTGAACGTATGTACGAGTATGTCACTGAAGTCCTCCTAAACGGCTCGGCTGATTTTAATGAAACTTTGTGTGTGTATTCGGGTAGAACCCCGGATGGTTTAGATTCACAATTGGACCCGGTAGGTGGCACTGCTGTCAGTATATCAGCTTTTCCGGGTAGGACGACATCTGTCAGGTCCGCTAGTTAGCTAATAAGTTTAACAATGTAATTAGGCACAAAGATTGGGTATTGCGAACTACGCACAGCGGTGTAGTTCTATACCTGTGTGTGAGTACAGATCCCCAGCGCTCATTGAGGGATACGTTTTAGAAGACAAGTTTCAACTATCCCAGGGATACTCCCATCTTAAAGTCTTGGTGTAAAAAAAAGGGTTGGCAACACGCAAGTGATACCTCTGGTATTACGGCCTTCCAAAGGCTACGGTAACTGCTTAACATCAGGCGGGTCGTATGCTTGTTTGCCACCCAAGTTGTATCAAAAAAATCATAAAACCCTCATGTAAAAAAATGGGTCGGCAACACGCAAGTGATATTTCCAGTATTGCAAGCGTCCATAAGCTACGGTAACTGCTTAACTTCAGGCCGTATGCTGGTTTGCCACCCATAAGTATCTTTACCATCTGTTAAAATTTCATAATATTATAATGCCTAGTTCAGAAACGTTAGCTTTATTTATGTATGAAAAAAAGAAAGAAACATTTATTCGTCCTCGCACTAAAAAATAAAATATAAACAAAATTAAATCTATGAAAACAATAAGAAACTAAAATTAGATCTAATGATATCAACAGATAGGGTATAAAAAAAATATAAATCTAAAACTAAACAAATATTTAAATAAAGACAGAATATAAATATAAAGACATATAAAGACAGAAAATAAATATAAAGACATATAAAGACAGAAAATAAATAAATATGTGCTGACTGCACTGTATGTTGTTAGTGAAATTATAATAATATCCAGTTAATTCTTGTTTAAGATAATATCTAATTAATGCGTATATAACTAATTATCGTCTTATTATATAGGTATCTCATTATTATACGATTGTCATTATAGAATCAATATTGTGGATATTGATTATATTTTAATAACATAATTAATAATGTCAATAATTGTATTAACTAATATAATTATGGTGATAGTAGGCTGGTTATTGTCTAGCAAACTTTAATTAAAAAAGATTATGATAATATAAAAGACATAATACACAGGTTGCCAGTTCTCAATTAGAGATGCATTTTTAACAAATCATTTGTCTATACCAGGGGTAATTATTAAACCCCATTACAAAACCCTCAAACTCAAAATTAATTTATTCATTTAGGTTACAAAGTAACACTTATGAAGGTCATAAATTATGAATAAGCCAGAAAGATGATGTCAGCAAAATTTTCCTACGGCTAGTTCGCTGACGTGGAGCCTTGAGAAGAACTAGCAAGAAACTCAGGCCACGCTTTTAACCTGTTTTCCAATACCTAACTATTGATGCTTGCCAAAGGCGCTCATAGTCAGGTACACTCGCTGTTCGGTAAACGATCAGCGGGTTAAGCTATCAAATTCTGGTGCCTGTACTAAGTGAAAACTAGTATCACAGGCGGTAAACCTATAGATGGGTGATGGTGAAAAGTCGGCCCCGACTAAATATGGGCGATTTAAATAACTCTGTCACCAGGTTAACCACTAACCAAACGATAAGAAGAAGAATACCAATAATAAATATCACTAATTTACTTTTGATTTTGCAAGCATCTGGGTCGATAACTGCTTACCATTAGGCAAGCCATTATTAAGCCATTGCATCGCATAGGCATTGTTTGCTAGTATAAATAAAACCCGACTACTTAAAAATCGTCCTCTGAAAAGTATGAAATAAATAAATTTTATATAGGTACAGAGGGTAGCCGTGGTCGTATGCCACCTTGCCCTAAGGATCGCTATATTGTTATGTAAAAGGTGGCATACGACCACGGCTACCCTCTGTACCTATATAAAATTTATTTATTTCATACTTTTCAGAGGACGATTTTTAAGTAGTCGGGTTTTAGTTTTTAAACTTTATTTTATTTGAATTATTTTGGGGTTTTATTTTTAAGACAATATTATACAATGCAGCTTTAGGATATATTCAATTTATTTTATTTTATTTATTTAGGACAACAAACAATTGTACACAGTGCTAAATATAAATACTTATTACTAATACAATGCTTCGTACATGTACAACCAACAACGTTGTCCGCTAAAGATAATAGTAAAAAGAGTATGACGCACAATATAATATAACAGTTGCTACATTGAAATCTGTGTTTTACAAATTAATATTTTGCTTTGCTTACATTATTTATTTGCTGACATAAATTACAATTTAATATACACATTACAGTATCAACCATTTTCGTCCTCAACTATTTCTTTGAGTCTCTCAACCATACACACCCTGAATTTTCTAGGAGATAACACAAACAAATCAATATCTGTAAAATATTCGTTGTATAGTTTCATTATACGGCGAAGGGGAGCTCTCTCACCTGCATTCGTTCTACATAGCCTAGGTGCAAAAAGAGCACAGTTATGTGCAGCGCGTATACGAGCCGAACTACTCGGAATTCTTAATTGTATTTGGTTCATTAGGCTGTTACAGTCGTATTCGCTACCACAAATATTATATAACGATGACAAGTCCATCAACCACCGTCTCTTTTTGAGGGACATTATAGAGAATTTTTCCTCCATATAATGATAACTTCTCCTGCGAAAACATCTATAACTAACCGTACGAAAATATTTACGCTGCACCAATTCCAATTGTTCGCTATATTTAGCATATCGGGGATTCCATAATTAACAGTGGCATATTCCAATTGTGACCTAACTAATGACTTGTACAGCAGTAGGTATGAAGCTGCCTTCTTAAAGGGTATGCTATTGCGCATAACAAATCCATACATCTGAAATGCTTTATTTACTATATAGTTAATATGTACGTCAAGATGTAGTTTAGAGTCTAGATATATTCCAAGGTCTCTGATTGTCGTTACTTTTTCTAAAGCATTATTACATAGGAGGTAAGTTTGTTGAATTACATTAAGTTTTTTTGTAAATGTTATTGATTTACATTTACTAATATTTAAGTGTAATTTATTATTAGTACAATAAGTGGTAAAGCGGTTTAAATCTTCTTGTAGTTTAAGGCAGTCACTTTGTGATTTAATTTCTCGATAAATTTTTAAATCATCTGCATACAAAAGGTAATTAGAATGTTTGAAACAGCTGCCAACGTCATTAATAAATAAAATGAATAGATTTGAGAATTATAGAAATGAATAAATAAATTTGCATTACATATTACATAACATAAATATGAGGGGCATTAAATATTAAATTTCAACACCACATCCTAAGCACCACATAGAAATATAGTTCTCGTCAAGATAAATCCAACAAACATGACGCGGCTATCTTGTTTCGTTAGAGTTCCTATGGCCAGCTTTCGACTTCATTATCACACCCTAAACACCACTTAGAAGTATTAATATGCTCCTAGAACACAATTTAGAAGCAAACTTAGTCAAAAAATCTTTATTATCACGTTATGTACACCTACCTAGGAATATAGTACTTGTCACGATAAATCCATCGCACTGAAACACGACGCGGCTATTTTGTTTCGTTGAAGAATTCCTATAGCCACTTTCCAACTTCATCACCACGTCCTGAACACCCACCTTCGTATAAAGTACTCGTAAAGATATATGTAACGAACCCAAACACGACACGGCTATCTTGTTTCCTTGAAGAGTTCCTATGGCTATCTTCCGTCTTCATCATTATATCCTGAGCACCCACCTAGGAATATAGTAATTGTCAAGATAAATCTATTGCACCTAAACACGACGTGGCTATCTTGTTTCGTTGAAGTGTTCCTATAGCCACTTCCCAACTTCATCACCACGTCCTGAACACCCACCTAGGTATAAAGTACTCGTAAAGATATATGTAACAAACCCAAACACGACGTGGCTATCTTGTTTCGTTGAAGAGTTCCTATAGCCACTTTCTAACTTCATCACCTCGTCCTGAACACCCACCTAGGAATAAAGTACTCGTAAAGATATATGTAACGAACCCAAACACGACGCGGCTATCTTGTTTCGTTGAAGAGTTCCTATAGCCACTTCCCAACATCATCACCACGTCCTGAACACCCACCTTGGTATAAAGTACTCGTAAAGATATATGTAACAAACCCAAACACGACGTGGCTATCTTGTTTTGTCGAAGAGTTCCTTTAGCCACTTTCCAACTTCATCACCTCGTCCTGAACAACCACCTAGGTATAAAGTACTCGTAAAGATATATGTAATGAACTCAAACACGACGCGATTATCTTGTTTCGTTGTTGAGTTCCTATGGCCATCTTCCGACTTCATTATTATATCCTGAACACCCACCTAAGAATATAGTACTTGTCAAGATTAATCCATTGCACTTAAACACGACGCGGATATCTTGTTTATTTGACGAGGTCATTTGCCCACCTTCTGACTGCATCATCAGACCAGCTCCATGGTATTACATTATAACATTGTCACCAAAGTGCCGTCGGTATACCAAATTTCAGCTCAATCCGGGGTACCACAGGGGTCAATACTTGGTCCCTTGCTATTTATCCTCTTTATTAACGATATACAAAACTGTTTCCATCATTGTAGATTTTTATTATATGCAGATGACTTAAAAATATATCGAACCATTGATGATCTTTATGATCAGCATAAGCTTCAGGAGGACCTTAACAGATTCACCAATTACTGCAGTATCAACAAATTGCAGCTCAGTCTCGATAAATGTAAAGTAATCACATTTACAAGAAAACGTTCATCATCTACATATACTTACTCCATAGGCGGCCGTTGCCTCGATAGAGTACAGACTATTCGCGACTTAGGAGTCACGTTGGATACTAAGCTAACCCTGGATACACATATTGATAATATTTGTAGCAAGGCTTACAAAGTGTATGGTTTTGTTTTGCGAGCAAGTAACGATTTTTCACGCTCACGTACATACTCGCACTTATATAAGTCTTTGGTTCGTTCTCAGTTGGAATATGCTGTATGTATCTGGAACCCATTATATATGAAATACTCTGATTGTATTGAAAGAGTGCAAAAGAAATTTCTGCGATGTATGCACTATAAATGTTGTCATAGCTACCTATCCTATCCCGAGCTGTTGCGTAAATATAGGCTTTTGGACCTTAATTGTAGGAGAATACAGATGCAGGCAATGTTTTTATATGATATTTGCCATAATAAGTACGACTGTATTGATATTGTCAATAGCATTAGCTATAGAGTGCCTATTAGATCGTCCACGCGAAACTGTCGTACGATCTTACCATTTGCCATACCAACATCACGCACCAATGCAGGCAAGCGTGCACCTATTCGTAGTGTCCTTTACACCTACAACTCTCATCTTAGTCACATAGATATCTATGCGAATAGTATGGCTGTGTTTAAAAGGCTGGTGTTTGCGCAACTGCTTCAAATGAGCGATCGGTAGTTGTTTATTACTAAAACAGTAGGTACTACTCTCAAAATGTACTTTCCTGATTCTTTTTATTTCTTAAATGTATTTATTATAATTGTGGTAAACGGTGTGGATTTCACAATTGTTAATATTATATAGCTTCACACTACTTTATAAATGTATTATTGTGATATTGTTTGTTTACCCTAATAAACGGAAAAAAAAAAAAAAATCAAACATTGAAGAGTGGTTCAAATCTTGCAAGCAAGATTTGACCTATACTAACTAACAAACAAGCAATGCAGGCACACCAGCGGGCGAAAGCTAGTAATATTTACATATTCGAAACCTGCAAATTAAATCCTATCATTTGATACCCATCACGGCACTTTTTAAAGAAATTTAGTTTTTTATTTTTAGGTTTCAGGTCCCACAGAGGACGCCATATTGATTTTATTGTGACGTCACATAGCCTATAACCAGCAGACAATCAAGACGTTTCTAACGATACCTCATTTGTCAAGTTATAATAAATAGTTTAGAAGTTATGCGGGAACAGATGAACATACATACATACATACAACAAACATACATACAGGTCAAAATCATAACCCTCCTTTTTGCTTCGCCGTAGTCGGGTAAAAATAATAGGTTAACTAACACATGGCCAATTGATGGTAAACCCTAGTTTGCAATGCATGTGTGAGTTATGTCATATTATTATCTTCAGAGTCTATAATTATATGGCTACCAAAGTTGTTCCAAGTCTGGGTGTAGTTTGTGTCCGTGAGCTATATGTTTTAACACTTGTTATCTAGTGCAGAAGTTATAAAAAAGAAAAATTGAATATTACACAAAATGCCAAGCACCAACTGACTGAATTAATCTTTCCTCGGCAAGAAACATGATACTTTTATTGTTCCCTTAGAAAACGACCCCCATTGTTTCATCCCCTAACAAATGCATTCGCAAACAAGAACAAATCCACGCACCCGATCTTAGGCCCTTTATACACGTAACATTAGGGCTGGAACACACGTGTGTAATTGCTTACTGAGATGCAAATCGGTGATCGTGCTGTGATGTTATGCATGTCGAATGGTATGGTCGGTAATTGACCTTATTTGCAGGAGTCCCTCCCATTTATTCGGATCTGTAGCGTGCCATCGATATGGTGTACTGTCGATACAACGTATTATCGATGTGATATACAGTCGATTCAACATACTATCGATTTGGTTACTAATATAATGCGAAACGCTCAATTTTGTTGAAGAACTGATGAATCGTAATTGTAAAAACTTAATAATAAATAACTTTTATAGATATTTAATTTTAATGTGTATTTAAATGCAAGAAATACACATTTTTTAATATTAATTTTAATATATTTAATTTTATTAATATTCTGGGTATGTTAAAGCTTATAATATATATTTTTATCAATCAATCTTAGTAATTAACGTCAATAAAAAACATCAATTTACTTATTGCAAGTTAAGTAGACCCTTTATCTAATCATATTCTCTCTATTACGTTTTTTTTTTTTTTTTTATACTACCAAAGTGACAAACAAGCATACGGCCCGCCTGATGGTAAGCAGTTACCGTAGCCTATGGACGTTTGCAACACCAAGGGTGTCACTCACGCGTTGCATAAATAACAGCATTTTTTCCCAACATTCATTTTCCAAATTCATTAGTGTCTTTAAAAGAGCATCAAAATCTCTGCAGTGTACGAACCTTTATTTTTTTCCCACAATGTACGTGCATAATTTACCTAAATGAGCTCTCGGGAGGTGCTTCTCCTACTTTTATTCCGCTCCGTTGATATTAAAAGTTGGTCAAATGTGCATCTCTATTGTACCTTGCAACTCTTTTGTTTCTATGCTACCCTGGTACTTTTATATTATGTGGTGTAATTTATTAGTGGGAAACGCTGATGGGCCGTAATGTAACTTTTTGGGGCTATTACTCGTATGATGATAAAATGTTGTGTTAGCAGACACAATATTTTTTTTATTACTCTAGATGATACAATTTATATACAATTAATATGGGCGTAAGTTTTTTTTTATACTACTTTTAGTTATGTTAATCTTGTTTCAGCTCTATTTGTCATTAAGTTTATTTTTCTTTTTATACTTTTTTTTTTTTATACTACTTAGGTGGCAAACAAGCTTACGGCCTGCCTGATATTAAGCAGATACCGTATCTTATACACGCTTGCAATACGAGAGGTATCACTTGCGTATTGCCCACCATTTTTTTTACACCTAGGCTTGAAGATACCTATATCACTGGGATAGGAATACGTTTCCCTTAAAACGAATCCCTAAATAAACGCTGGAGACTTCTACTCAAACACAGGAACACATCTTTACGCGGAGGTCCTTCCCCAGACGGGTTTCCTCGCTAGTGTAATGTATTAATGAAAGACGGACGATTGCAGAATGATGATACTTTTATTGGGTAAAAATAATACAGCTAAAGTAGTAAAAATAAAACTACCTACAACCGTAGGTAGTTTTAGATGAAACTACCTACATACATAACAGCTAGTATGGTGCCCTATCTCTCTGATAGATAGAACAATAGTATACTCGCGGAATATAATTTGTTCGACCTTAATCATAAGACTAGAGACTACACACCTGAAACACCTCAAAGTTATTCAACTCTGAACTCCAAGTTATTCAACTCTCCAATACGTTACACTTTTAATTGCCCTATGTAAACTTGTACGGTCATACGGCCTGTTAGAGGTGTGCTTCACGGCTCCCGAGCGAGCCGTAACTAAGTTATAGCTCCCTTGACAACAGCAGGGATGACCGCGGACAAGACGGCCAACAAACTTAGATACGAGATACTATTTATATCTATTTATTACGGCCCGCCCCGACACCGGAGGGGTTAACCTATTCTTTACACGTTTAGGAATTGAACTGTCAAAAAATCTTTTCGGATGCTTACGTTATAAAATAAACCTGTGTTCTAAATTTCAGCTTTCTGGACTTACATTATAAGTTTTGGCTGTGGGTTGATGGGACAAACAATTTTCTAAATATGATGTTTGGATTTTACAGTGCTATTGAAATTCCATACAGTTTTCAAGAATATAATTATTATCTATGAAATTCATTAAAAACTTCACTTCAAAAGTATACATTGCATATTAGTTACTTATGACTATTAGTTACTTATGATTTAAATTGTTTTTATTTTTTTATTATATATTTTTGTGGCATGATCATAATTGTAATTACTACTGATATTCTGCCTTTTTATATACACTGACATTAAATAGCAATTTAAATATAATTTATTTATAATTTTGTAATTAATATGAGAAAGTGTAACAATGTTTTAAAATAAAATACTTATTATATAACAAGGAAGCTACGTCTTACAAACTGCACAGCAGTTTGTTGGCAGAAGTATTATAATTATTTAATATGTTTAAAAATCGAAATAAACACTTTTTATTTATTTTTTGAATTTTTCATTTCACATCCTACTAATATTATAAATGCAAAAGTTTGTAAGAATGGATGGATGGGTGGATGGATGTTTGTTACTCTTTCATGTAAAAACTACTAAACGAATCTAGATGAAATTTGGCACAGAAATAGATTATGGTCTGAAATAGGCTACCTTTTACAGCAATAACCGACATCCACGCGGGCGGAGCCGCGGGCAACAACTAGTAATAATATATATCTAGGCCACAAACCGATATTCGACGACATAATTACGAATTCTCCAATTAAACATGACTTCTACTTTGTTTATGAGGTTTGTTCCGCATTTGCCACACGTAGTTTTGCCCCACGTAAAAAAACCGTATTTGAGGCTTAAAACGAAAATAAAATTTAGCACGAATACGGATTTTTTAACGTGGGGCAAAACTATGTGAGGCGAATGCGGAAGAATCCGTTTATAATCGTATATTATCCAAGAGACAAGCTGTACTTTTAAATCTATTATGGCGATTAGATTTTTTTTATAGTGAGCATAATCCCTTTAGTTGTTTTTTGTTTTGTTGTAAATACTATTAAGCTTTGCTAACTTTTGAAATTCATGAATAATATAATGCTGATCGCCAGGCAATAGATAAATTTGATAAAAGACAGAGAAATAGAGCGACGGTTGCCCACTATTGTTACGTAGGATTTGTGGTACGCCAAAATTGAATTGTGAATTCTGATCGAGTCAATACATATGTGTGCTACAAAATGCTGTGAGTGAGCAGACGGGTGTCAGTACAAATATATTTAGCTTACTTGATTTCTATTGGTTGTGTTTAATATTCTTCTTTAAGGCTGCCCAACTGCTTAAGGTCGTCGAGCAGTTGGGCGAAGCAAACACGACCTAATTCTCTAGGCGAGCGCGGGGATACAAACAGATGTAGGTACTCTTTGAATGGACGTCTTATTAATTTTTAATAAATTAAAATTTTAACTTATTCTAAATATAACATAACCAAATTATAGGTGTATGTTTTCTTCATATACTGATTTTTTCGTATTATTTGATAAAAAATGATTTCATAAAGAGGTTACATCTCAATAATTTGGTGCTGATTCGATGATTTTTTAACAAAGTATTTAGAATTACTATATAATTTATGACAAAACCATGTTATGAAACACATCTTGTAGAATAAAACTGTATTTTTTGGCAGTCATTAGTCTATAAATGCCAAGGAAAAATGGTTTCATTTACACCTCTTTTTCTGAGATCATTTTTTGAGAGAGGGGCCTTAATATAAGAGCGTACGTCGCTGTTCGCTTTTCTATGCTTTATATTAGAACTGCTAAAAGTATTATAAAAAGTACGATATTTGAATAACTGATAAAAGGAAGATATCTTTCGAAAGTAACATTGTATTTGCAATTAATTCGCACAAGAATATAATACGCTACTTTGCGGGATTTAGGAGGTTTCTATATTTTGTAAGTTAGGTTCATGAGAATTCACTTATTCAAAAATAAAACAAATGACTGGCCCGTTGGTCTAGTGGTTAATGACACTGACTGCTAAGCCAGGTCGTGGGTTTGATTCCCACCCGGGACAAAACTTTCTGTGATCTAGAAATGTTTGCTCTGAGTCTGGGTGTAATTTGTATCAGAATCTGTGAATTGTATGTCTGTATGTAAAAAAAAAGGGAGTAGTCTTCCGTGAATTGTACGAGTATGTTTTTAAAGTTCCCCGCGACACAGGGCTTGTTCCCTAGTGCGGGAGTTGTCAAAAACAAACGAAACGAACAAAAGAAGCTATGATTTTTCAAATAATATTTTTTGATACCAATTATCATTTGTTACATAATAATGATCAGTCCAGACCGGTTCCTGCAGATAATATGAGCACATGTATAGCAGTCTGTAGAATTACGTGATGAAGAAGTCGCTTATTAACAAATTCTGTAGAATTACTTTGAAAAGTAAAAGACCTAGTATAAATACAATTATATTAAATCGCAATTATTATTGTACTAATTAGAATTAGTAAACTAGTAGAATAAAAACAAACGATAATCTAGACTATCAAGCTCATTGTAATGCCCACACCGTACAGTAATTATTTTCAATTAAGCTGCAAAACAAAATTAAACACACTGAACGAACCAGTGCTTCAATAACATAATTCGCGCCATCTGCGCGTGCAAACAGGCCAATAGAAAAGTCCTACCGATATAATTTCACTTGAGTTTCTGAACGAAATAGTTCAGCACTGTGGCAGAACGTGCTCGGTCTCTCAGTTGATTTAAAAAATTAACCGCACCTTTGTTTCAGATTTGCTGAACTGTCTTTTGTTCGTCTCTGTTTGTATAACGGGACAATTCTATAGATATCTTTTGCATTATCTTCGAATACGAAAAATCGTTTTTTGTTTTTGTCTTTTTAAAATACGGTATATTTATTTCAAACCTGAAGTACGAAGCATAATTTCGTAGTACTTCATCATCATCATCATCATAATCTAAAAAGCATCCACTGCCGCCGGACACGAGCGTTCTCCAAGGATTGCCATATCATTCGGCCTAGAGGTAATCCCGTACATGGCTGCCCATATGTATATGGTCTTTGGTTTACCTTTATCGTTTACCCATACTAACAATTCTGTGGGCGTCTTATAAGCCATCTACACATTTACTTTTCGCCTTTCTCAGTAAGAAAATCTTTACACTCCTGAATTTATAATAGCTGTTGCATGCCTAGACTGCAGTTTCTCTAAATGAAAACTCTAGTTCTGTTTCGTTTTTGCTATCATTTGCAGAATCTGTACAAAAAATATACAAAAGAGGTTACGCCGCCTGACGTAACTCTTTCATTCGTGAGATAATAGCTTTTTTATTTCTGAATCAGCAACAGTTCGTCGGATTTCTGCTTCTTCATTTTATTTTTTAAATTTAATCCGGAGCATTAGGGTGTATTTTGAATTGAAAGTAGCTGTTACTGGAGCCAATGGATAAAATACTTGGGATAATAAGCAAGTGTAGGGTACATTTGCGTGATGCCCCTGGTATTGAAAGCGTTCATGGGCTACGGTATGTTTTTTTTAAAACACAACTTTGAATGAGCACTGGAGTTTTATATCTATTAATGACTACACGCAGAGGTGTAGTTATGTGCTTGCTCATGAGGGAAGACAATAATGTGCAGGCCAGCCATACGAACTACCAAGGCACCACCGAGGCAGTCCAATATACATAATCTTTTTACTGGTACGGATTTTGATAAAACTTTATAGTTTTAAAAACGAGAAAGTAACCGATTTGCACGTAAGATGTGAGTTCAATTCCGGGTCGCAGTAATAATGTGAATATTACTTTGTAGAATTTGGACTTATTAAATGATTTACCATCTACTTACAGTGAAGTAAAACATCCCAAAGAAACCAATATGTCTCAGAAGAAATTCTAAAGACACGTCTGATTCACCAACCCGCATTAGGCTAGCATGTAAATTAAAGCCTGAACCCTCTCTCTTTTGATAGAGGAGAGGAGACCCGTGCCTAGTAGTGGCCATATATGGGTTTTATATATATATAGTGACATGTTATAATATAACACAATGGTTTTTTTAAAAATAAATTCATGCGGGCAAAGTCACGGGAAAAAGCTAGTACTTACAATAGCAATATACAAATTTATACTAGGTAAAGCAAGTATTAATTCGTGCAAATGTACAATTACTTTTGAGGATTACACCGCGTATGTTTAACTAACGTATGTAAACCTTCATATTGACCAAATTGCTGAAAATAAAGCTTGAATTCAATAATATAATTTATATTGGATTATGGATGTATCTCTATATAAATATGAAATAAAATAAACGAAGGACATAAAAATATATCTATCTCTCTCTTACTAAAATATTCGACACAGCTTAAATACCAGGATTGCATAAGAATGAAGAGCTGTCCGTTGTCACAGTTGATACCAAGCGCATCGTAAAATAGTTTAGTCACGCGACCTTGATATTAATTGCTTGTTGCCGCGCGAGAAGACGAACAACTTGCATATTTTATTTTTAGTCCAAATTAGATTGATGATCATTCGTATTTAGATAATTAGAACGTTTTAAATGATGGCCTTCATGCAGGTTAATAGAACGTTTTTATAATGGCAGCTGATTGGAAATGTCGTATTGTTCTCCTTTTCTATACCTATTATTTGGGTAACAAACAAGCATACGGCCAGCCTATTGTTATGCAGTTTTCGGAACCAATGGACGCCTGCAATACCAGGTAACACTTGTCTGTTGCCGACTATTTTTTTTTACACCAGGGCGTTAAGATGGAGTATCCCTAAGATAGGAAAATGTTTAATTCAAAACGCATCCCTAAATAACCGCCGGAGACCTGTACTCAGACACAGGGACAGAAGTACACCGTTGTGTATATTTATTTGGCTGTGGTCTTTTGTATGGTGGAGGTCATTCCTCAGTCAGGCTTGCTCGCTTATATGGTGCCCTCTTTCTACATCAAGTGATAAAAACATAATTATGGTCTTGCAATATTAGGGTGTCAACCGACGACCTAAAACGGAGGGGTATTCCTCAAAGCGCACCCATTTTGAAACGCACCTAACAAAACACACTTAAAGTATTCCTCAAAACGCTGCATATACCGCACATGAATGGTGCGTTTCGAGGAGTACTTTAGGTGCGTTTCAAAATGGGTGCGCTTTGAGGAATATCCCAAAATGGATTGGATGCGGAAGGTGGAGGACCGTGTGCTGTGGCGCGTGTTGGAAGAGACCTATGTCCAGCAGTGGACTGCGATAGACTGATTGATTGATATAATATATTAAAGGTACAGTCAAAATAAAATTGTTCTCCAGCAGTCTATCAAAAATATTCGTTCGCAGCAAAATCTGAATTATTTTATTTCTTTAAACTCTGTCCTCTAAGTATAATTTTTCATTAATTAGAACATTCCAAGTTAATTACGCTAATTAAAGACCGTAACAGTTCATTAATTAGCAATCTACGATGGCTTTAATTAGATATCTATGTACCTACGTATCTTTAAAATTATTTGAGCTATTACTATAATTTAAGATAGTACCTTACTAGAATCCCTAAGTCAAATATCTACAGCCAGTGGTGTAGTTAAGAACGTATGCGTAAGTTTTCTGCGCTTATTAAGGGATGCGTTTTTGAAAAAATGTTTTCCTATCCCAGGGATATTCCATCACAAAATCGGTCGGCAACATGCAAGTGTTGTCTGAGGTATTAAGAAATGAAAGCGTCCTTAGGATAGTTGCTTACCACCTAGCGGGTCGTATGCTTGTGAACCACCTAAGTGGTTTCTAAAAAATATATCAAAAATCAAAATCAAAATTGTTTATTCAGTAACATGGTTTACAGTTTTTATATTAGGATGGAGGTATCCTTTTAAGTATGAAAATACCTGTGTTAGGATACCCCTTTCTTCTATAACGAGTTAACTATATATTACTTTAAAATATATTAATTTGACTGCCTTGGTGGTCCAGGGGCCGCAGTATGTGCCTGCTATGCACGAGGTTGTGGGTTTGATTCCAACACAGGACAAAACTTTGTGTGACCCGCAAAGAGTTGTTTTGAGTCTGGGTGAAATTTGTATCCGTTAATTGTATGTTTGTAAAGTCCCCCGCGATACAGAAATTGTTCTCAAGTGCGGGAGTTGTCTTTAAAAAAATAAGTGTATGGCTTCATAAATTCTAAATGGAATAATATGTTAAACTATGGTGGTATGGTGGATGTCGTAAATTAATAAAAAATAAATTAAATTTCAAAAAATGTTGCCTTAGTTACTCTTTAATACATCAGCTACCTGTCAGAGAAAGTCCCATCAAAATCTTTCCAGCCGTTTCAGAGATTAGTCAGAACAAACAGACAGATAAAACAGGTAAAAAATGTTAATTAGTATATGTACCGTGTATACATTCATTTAGTAAAAAGAGTTCTTTTAAAAGCTATAATCAGACACTCCAGTTGTATTTATTTGTATAGATAACTAGGGGTCGCCCGCGACTTTGATCGCGTGGTTGGAATATTTTCCCCGACTTTGCAACATATTTTACTACTGCTCCGCTTCTATTGATCATAGCGTGATGTTATATAGCCTATAGCCTTCCTGGATAAATGTAATATTCAACAAAAAAATATTTTTTCAAATCGAACCAGTACTTTCTGAGATTAGCGCGTTCAACCAAACAAACTCTTGAGCTTTTTAATATTAGTATAGATAACTAGCTGTTGCCCGCAGCTCCGCCCGCGTGGATGTCGGTTATGCAAAAAGCCTATGTGTTATTCCAGCCCATAATCTATATCTGTGCCAAATTTCATCCAGATCCGTTCAGTAGTTTTTACGTGAAAGAGTAACAAACATCCATCCATCCATCCATTCTCACAAACTTTCACATTTATAATATTAGTAAGGATTATGCTTCATAGTGCAAATAGTCACTAATGCATCACAAACTAACAAACTAAATTTACAAATATGTCGTCAAAGGATGGTTAATTCAACTATTGAATCAAAGTTACTATCACTATAAACCACACACGAATGCCTGTGCATTATTATCTATTTTATTATACAATACTACCTGAATGACCTGTTTGAATGCATCCCGTGATACTAACACAGAACTATATTGTGAAGCTTATAATTATTTGATGACGTATGAGGTATTTTAGTTATGTTAATACTTTGAAGGACAGTGAACGCCTATAGACGTAATGACAATAAAACATCTATTGTGTCTACGTTACTGTCCGCGAAAGTGTTAATCTTGTTTCAGCTCTATTTGTCGTTAAGTCTCCTAGGCCAAAGAAACTTGATTAGTAGCCGTAATAAAATATATTTTTATTGTTTTTATAAATTTACTGCACGTGTTGGCTAGTGATTTTACAGAAGTATGGGTCCTTACAAGTGAGCAAGACCTTCTGAGGAGAAATTTACAACTTACAGAATACCACAGCCAAATGACTACACATAGTATTGTAGTTGTATTTCTGTGTGTGAGTTCAGGTTTCCAGCGCGCAGTGGAACACAACCTCTGATATTGCAAGCATCACGTTGTCAGTTAGATTAGAGTTGAGAGCCTTGGATGCATTCAAGCACAGGTTCAACCAGTGGTTTACGAAAGAAGCGTATACACATCTCAACCCATAAACGTCCCACTGCTGGGCACGGGTCTCCTCCGTTAATTTGGAGGGATATTAGCCTACTATACCACGCTGGCCAGACGGGTTGGTATAGGGTTTTGTTTCGAGCTTTCCCTCTCTTGCATTGGATATTGTCTGCCGGACTGACTCCCTTAGTCGACTCTTACGACACCCACGGGATGGAATGGGGTGGTGACATTTGTATTCTTAATCCGTCACCACACGGACAAAGAAGCGTATAAACAATACCAAAAAAGGTCTCTCGAGTGAAAATTGAAGATAATTGAAACACATAATTAATCACATAGATATATTATATCTAGAAAGCTTTTTATCATATTAGTAAACATCACACAACACTGAGAAAATGTAGACACATCTATATACCACTACATCTACGAACAGAATGGGTAAATTAGTTTGTCAGACGCAGCGGCCCGTCAAGCCTTTGTGCCATCAACAAAACAAAGTTATTCATATAAAAGTTTTGTACTGCTATCTCGGAGTTGTTTTTAAAGTTACTGTATACTCCATATATGACCTCTTTTAGTTACGCTTTCAGAATAAAAGGGTGTTTAGAAGAATTATGGATGTTGGTGTGCAAATTTTTTGGTTGGCGTTTCCGGATAAGAATGGGAATCCCTTTGTCTTTATGTTGGTAGCATATATATCTCAAGTTATACTGGTAAGCCGAATGATTATTTTTAGAGCTTTGGACTAGTAGTTGCGTGAAGCACAAATTGGTTGTATGGCCATTCCAATATAAGTGAAAACCGTAATTTATTATTGTGTAAAAAATATCTGATTCATAAGACGTCCACTGCTGGACATAGGCCTCCCCAAGGTCTTCCACATCATTCAGTCCTGAGCTGACCTTGTCCATCGGTTGCCCGCGACCTTTACCAGGTCGTCGGTCCACCTTGTTGGAGGCCTGCCCACGCCTGCGCACGTAAAATGTATACTTATTTTTTTAAATTAGACTTTGATGTGGTTCGTCCAGTCCACCGCATCCACCTTCACTTGCAAGCTTGCTCGGGCCTGCGGTGTGCCCTATATAAGGATGCACCGAAAGCCATCAAGCGCTTTACGACCTACTAAGTCAAATGTTGTTATTTCGCCCTTGCGACCGACCAGTCAAATTTTCTAATTATTTATTATAACAAATAAAATATGGTTATTCACTACTTACTATGCTTTTCAGAACTCGTATGAAGTACTCAAAGTAATGCAGGATAAAAAAAATAATAAAATTTTGTATAAAATGTGATATAAAAAATTATGATACACAGTCTGTTCATATTTAACCATTTAAATTCATCCATTTCATCCATTCCATTTAAAATATTATAAATGTGAAAGTTTGTAAGAATGGATGGATGGATGTTTGTTACTCTTTCATGTTAAAACTACTGAACGGATCTGGATGAATTTTGGCACAGAGATAGATTATGGTCTGGAATAACACATAGGCTCTTTTTGCAGCGATAACCGATATACACGCAGGTGGAGCCGCGGGCAACAGCTAGTTATTCATATTTTTTTTAGTACTTATTATGAATTTATAACGTCCATATTGTAATTGAATAATTCAATTGTAATTATATGAATTTAAATAATATTACCAATAATATACTAGTAGTATACCTACTTAGGTAGTATAAGAGCAGAATTAAATTTGTCGTAAAGAGCATAGTGCTCTTTTAGCCTCTAATATAAATAGCAAACAAATAAACAAAAATGTGAAAAGTTACAAAACGAATAGCATGCTCTTCCTTAGACACGTTTTCACCATTACGTATCTCGAACAGTTCACCATCTTTTATCTCAACCTCAAACAATGCTGCCAACAAAATGAATAGTCATTTTATATTTAGAATGTACAAACTCATAAATTTTCCTTTTATAACACCTTAAAAGAGCAAGAGCATTATATAAGTGACGTGAAGTCCAACTAGAGAGGGAGTGATACCCCAGGAATTGCAAGCATCTATAGGCTACCGCTTTCCGTACGTACGCTACTACGGTAGCGTACGTACGGAAAGCGGTGGTGGCCGAGTGAGAATGTAACCAACTTGCACGCAAGAGGGGCAAGTTAGATCCCGGGCAGTACCAATGTGAATTTCACTTTGTGGAATTTATATGTACTAATCAAATGATTCGCCATCTGCTAACGGTGATGGAAAACATCGTGAGGAAACCCACATGTCTAAGAAGTAATTCTAAAGACATGTCATTCACCAACCCGCATTAGGCCAGCGTGGCCTCTCCTCTATCAAGATCTTTCTCTTGATAGAGGAGAGGAGACCCGTGCCCAGCAGTGGGACATATATTATGGGTTGCAATTATTATTATGTTATTATAGGCTACAGTAACTGCTTACCACCAGGACAGTCTATTTTCTGCGCCAGTAGTAGTGAAAAAATATAAGATAATAATTATAGTAAGCACTAGTTTTAATAGTAAGTAAGTAAAAGGTGACAAATAGATTAGCAACTAATCATTTTGTTCATAACGTCCCAAAAGCTATTGTTAGAATAGGTAATGATCAATGGTTGACAGTTGTAATCTTATAAGTCTCTGCGACCCTATAATTTATGTCTACCAGATGGCTTTATTGCCGTATGTAGTGTGTATTGTATTTACAAAATATAATTCACCCGCAACAGGTGAAATTAAGAATTGTATAGAATTACGTTTTGTCGGTGATATCACTCGTGAAATTCTGAAGTTTAACAGCTTATTACACTTTCCTTTTGTTTAAGCCGTTTATGATCTAAGAACCGTTAAACGTGTTTCTAAAGAATATAGACTTCAGTTTTATTTTCTTTCCATCATCCATCTCAGCCATAAGACGTCCACTGCTGGACATAGGCCTCCTCAAGGTCTTTCACATCATTCGGTCCTGAGCTGACCTTGTCCATATCGGTTGCCCGCGACATTTACCAGGACGTCGGTCTACCTTGTTGGAGGCCTGCCCACGCTGCGTCTTCCAGTTCGTGGTCGCCACTCCTTTATTATTATTATTTTCTTTACCTAAGTATAATGTTGTAATATCTTGCGACAACTTACACACAATCATGTACTTAATACCAAAGTAGCAAAGCACTATGGAATAACCAGACAACGCTAAACATACTTATATATTTTTAAATTTAATTACATTATTATAATACATAGAATGAGTCATACAATTACTTGGCAACATACTAGCTTTATTATGCAACTAGGGGTCACCCGCGACTTCGTCCGCGTGGTAATTTGGAACGGACATTTCCCCGATTTTGCAACATATCTCACTACAGCTCCGCTCCTATTGATCATAGCGTGATGTTATATAGCCTATAGTATTCCTGAATAAATGCACTATTCAACAAAAAAAGATTTTTTCTAATCAAACCAGTGCTTTTTGAGATTAGCGCGTTCAACCAAACAAACTCTTTAGCTTTATAATATTATTATGGTATAGATAGCTGAGCAGATCTCCATAGAGCATATAGGAAGCCTTTTTCTGATCATCCCCAATAAATAAATATGAATTTAACATAAGAACTCATGTATAATGAAACTAATATTATTCACAAACGTATACCGAGACCGCAACGACACCTTTTTTCCTAAACCTTTTTTCCAACCTCAAAATAACATTTCATTCTTGTATTTATCCTATAAGAAATCTCAAAATCTCTGTATTGACATAAAAAAGAATGAACACAAATGACGCTGTAGAGGCCACCATACCTGGTTCACAGAATTTTTATTTGTATATAAAGGTATCTTTAAGATGACATATTTCTTACCAATTTTGGAATCACTTGACTCAATTCTGTTTAGTCTATTCAAGAGATTTTTATTTTAAAATAGCTGCGTTTGATTTAAATTAATTTTCTTTGCAAGCTTTCTCTAGGATGAAGAAAAGTAAAAGAGCGTATCAATCCCATGTCTAGTATCTATAACTGACACATAACCGATAATTGGGACTAATGTAATGACCGTGTTTACTTGGGCCTTTTAAATATTTGTTTAATCACATCCTACAAAAGTCCTTGGGACCGAAAGTCTTTGAATATCCTATCCATCATACCACATGAATGATATTAGCGGTGGAATTTAATTGGAAGAGGAGTAAAAAGGAAAATTATTTCTAGACTGGCGACATTTTAAAATCTGCCGTATTTTGTTCGCATGATTGCAAAATGAAATTTAGGCGTAAGTATTAGGTATTACCATCATCATTTCTGCCAAAAACATGCCTATTACTGAAGCTCCTCAATAGACTTCTTCAACATTAGGTCCTGAACTGACCTTATTCATTGGATGCCCGTAACCTTTATCAGGTCGTCGGTTTGCTTTGAGACTTGCCCACGCTGCATCGTCTTTTATTCCCATCACAATAGTTTATCGTAATTCTTAAATAGAATCATAAGCGCTGCACTGGCTGCACATGACTTAGCAAAGTCATTGGTATGTATCGTGATAAATATTTTCAAATTCAGCAAAAATACAGAATATAACAATAGTAAATTGATGATTTGCTGTGAACATGCTTACCAAAAACATTGTTCAATGAAGCATAATAAAACGTATATGAGTATATGCAATATATTATTGTGTTACCTAAAGACGTTTACCCACTGTGAAATTCCTTTTTCGAACATTTTAAAAGTTATATTAGTCATAGCATTAGTTTAGTCAAACTGCTGATGGAACTGTGTTATACTATACTACCACAGTAAAGAACAAGCAGACCGACTAATAATAAGCAGTTACGGTAGCCTATGAAAGTCTGCAATACCAAAAACAGCGTTGTCAACCTTACAAATATTGTAACGCTAGAGATTTAGTTTGCTTTCTTTTCATAAATGATTTTGTGCTGGTATACTTTAAGTGAGTGTAATGCTCCCAAACAAACTATGCTCCTCCTAAGCAGTGCTCTATGTGGGTACATTTCCTAATATTTCATGCCCCATAAAACACATAAAACAATTTATTGTAAGTTTCCTCAAAGAAAATGGAACGAGTCAGTTTCTTTTGATAAGTGTTCTATAATTGAAGTGTCGCGTCGACTTATTATTCTCTAAAGTGTGTTTCATGTAAAGCAGTATTTATTTTATTTGCAAATAAATTCCAACGTCTGATTCCTGTTATTGAACTAGAAAAAGAAAAAAAATATTGAACAAATAAAAGTTGTCACACAATTAAAATTAAAATTTTATTTTGTAATGGATAATAGTGTAACTTTGAGTCAAAATGTTTGAGATAATGAGATAGATTAAAGCAACCTGAACTATCGCAACTTTTATATTCAATTGTTCAGAAGATAAACGAATATCACACACAAACCACCAAGACATCCCACCCCACATATTACATTGTGACTGCAATATATCTTCCCTTTAACTTTTTTTTTTAATTATATTTGAAGCACGTATATATAATATTTGTTATCATCCATCTCATTCGAACATTCAAAACTAAATACGCGTGAATAGGACCGAAGCATACCTAACAGTCACGAAATTGCGGCATATCTAAACGCCAAGTCGTAAAACAATTCCACACACCCAAACATTAACATCGAATTACGTTTACCACGAACTATTCATGTTAACGTTAAGTATATCGTAAATGCATGTACTGGGCGGACATAATGTCTATATGAGTAGCGAGGGACAACTCGTTGGATACAGAATACGATAGTCCAGAGCCTGGAGTCAGTGACAAACATTATCCTCCCGGTACTGAAGCTATACGACCATAGCACGCACACAAACAAACTATTCACACAAACACTGATGCTTAAACACGTGATGATACAAAACCGGCCGCTAACATCATACAAAGAGCACCAATGTGTGTGTAAAATTATGACAATTGTGAGGTTGTGTGCAAACATCTCGTATTCTAAGTTCACACAGTGAATTTACTTCTGTTAGAAATGGTGATGCTAACCGTGAAAATGGTTTAACTGCTGTGTAGCAATAAAATGCAGCCATCAACTGTTCTTGCCAAAGATGTGCCCTGAGAATTGGTCTATTTATTGAATTACATGTTTTATGTGGCCATGTTAATGTCTCTTGTAAAGTATCAGATGCTAAAGTACACCAACAATTTTATGATTATAAATTTTCGATTTTACATTTAGAGTTTATTGATGTCTTCAATAAGAAATATGAATAAAATTAACCCTAAAATGGTGCAACATCATTATAGTTACACGCTCCAACTTTTCACAAAAGTATTTTACCGAGCCTACTTTTGTCAACCCTCAATTTAACGGTGAATCGTTTCAATCCCAATTTAAATTAACTAAAATTTGTGTTACTAATGATACTTTTAGCCGAGCAATTAACACCATTTAAATAAATAAACCAAGCAAAAGATCCCAAGTACCGAATACTTGAAAAAGAACTGAGTTAGGGTTCAAAACTCATTCAATTAAGTGGTTGGCAATTAACTCCTGGCCAAGGAGTGTTCGAGCCATAACAAATGACAATGGAATGGAATGAAGTAAAAAGAATCTAGTTATATTACACTTAGAACTTAATAATAATGGAATGTCGTTTTTAGTACGGTCAAAATTCATTACAGAAATGGATGTAATTTGTTTTAAGAATACATTGGACCAATTGAAATAATGTAGCTACTTTAAACTTTATTTTATAGGTTGAATTTTAAAAGATAGAGTCTACACTCTATCTTTTATATTGGTCTACACCAATATCTTCAATAAACTTTATATTTTTAAATAATGGATGGTCGCCCAACTAAATGATTGGTGGATAGGGAATTTGAGAAAGTAGTTGGAAGATATTTTACGGTATTAAATTCGTAAAATAAAAAATACCTAAGTGAGATCTACAGATATTGTTATAGAGGTGTTTTTACTTGTGTTTTATTATTGTAATTTCTTTATACAGTTCCTGGCTTTTCTTTTATTCATGTGAATAGTATAAAAAGATAAACAATAATTTTCGTGGAATATACTAGAATAAAGTTTATGTAAGTGTAGATAATATAATCAACTATAGCATAGCGAGTAATGGAAGTAGTGCACTCGACAAGTGTCGACGAGGGACGGGCCGTCATCGCCCATTGTCTGCCATGCTTCTCAAGCTAGAGTTTAAGAACTGCTGTATTTTGTTATTTTATCCAGTGATATTTTAGACTAGTTCTGTATATTTGTTATTGTCTTTCTTGAAAATTGCAAAATATTTATTATTAATTTATTTCTTGACTTATAAAGTTGTAATACAAAAGGGGGATGTATCAACTTCTGTCTTAATGTCCGTCTTTAACTTTCTAGTTTCCATTGTCTACAGTAATTTGAAAGCAGGGATACTATTGTTATTAATAATTTCAATACGACAGTAATTGCTACATATAACTAAATTGAAAATTGTATTAGTTTATATTTAGCACGTTACCACTGACTATAATAATGTGTATGTACGTGTAGGTAAAAAAATCAGAACTGATTCCCGAATGTTAACAAATATAAACTTCTTATCGAAATAAGATTGTACCTACAAAACGTAAAATATGCTAGAAGCCGAAGTGAAGTTACACCTCTATAGATGTAATCTTTGTGCCAAATATCTTAAAGAAACTGTTTTCTTTGAGAAATTTGGCACAAAGATTCCTAAATGAGCACTAAGAAAGTTATGGCAATCAAATTCATTATCAGATAAAAAATTGTCCAACCCAAGTAAAGTCAAATGGGCCACTAATAATAGTATACACTAATATATTATTATTATTTTGATGTCCTACCAAAATCTAAATTTGTATCTTCATTGACATAAATAAAACTTTATCATATCCCGACAAACATTTAAAAATAAAATTAGGATTATCTTTAATATTATTAATTTCCCAATTCATGTCATTTAACACCGTTCAGAGATACCCCAAACAGAAGATAACGTTAATAAATCGCAATACATTTAACCCGGAGACATTATTATCTATATTATTATTAATATAAACGTGCACGAAGCGATCTTTGTCCTTCGTGTCCCGATCATCACTTAAGAACTGAATCGAACTGGATATTTCTACTGGCGATAACATTTGTTTGGGTTACTTAGATTAGTAAGGAGGCGTGTAGGTGTGTTGCGTAAAGTGGGAAGAACAAGATGGATACAAAAACTGACGTTTTGTTTTGTGAAACGTACCTAATGTAGGTTGGATTGATTGCGCAATAGCGTGATCGTATGTTCGAGAAGCACCTGATTATTATAGGTCAGTGAATGCAACGCTCTCTTGATAAATGTACGGAATTAATGTAATTTTAACTAGTTTTATTTATTGTGGTTGTTAATTTGTTGCTCATGTTTAAATAAATTGATATTGGAGAATGATAGAAGCTAGCTAAAGTTCTAGTATGTACTTTATAAGTTTATGAGTACATCGTGTAGTGAGCAACAAGGGTTAGTCAGATTTATTGATGACTTATTACCACGTACTAGAAACGTATTTTGCACATACATATTACCACTTTGAAGGACAGTGAACGCGTATAGACGTCATGACACAAAAACATCTATTGTGTCTACGTTACTGTCCGCGAAAGTGTTAATTGTATTTATTTAGAGCACCATGCAAGCGAGCAAGCCCGACTGGGAAAGGACCTCCACCATACAGAAAACTACAGCCGAATAAGTACACACAACAATGTAGTTGTGTTCCTATGTGTTAGAATATTTTTCAGCGCTTATTTAAAGAAGCGTTTTCTTATCCTATGGATATTTGACTGCCTTGGTGGTCCAGTGGGTGCAGTATGCTCCTGCTGTGCACGAGGTGGGTTCGATTCCCACACAGGGACAAAACTATGTGTGACCCGCATAGAGTTGTTCTGAGTCTGGGTGTAATTTGTGTCCGTTAATTGTATGTTTGTAAAGTCCCCCGCGACACAGAGCTCTAGTGCGGGAGTTGTTTAAAAAAAATGGAAAATATAAAAAATTACATCTTTTTTTTTATACTACTTGGGTGGCAAACAAGCATACGGCCCGCCTGATGTTAAGCAGTAACCGTAGCCTATGGACGCCTGCAATACCAGAGGTATCACTTGCGTGTTGCTAGCCCATTTTTTGACACAAGGGCTTTAAGATGGAAGTAACCCTGGGATAGGAATACGTTTCTTTCAAAACTCATCCCTAAATGAGCACTGGAGACCTGTACTCACACACAGGAACACAACTACACCGCTGTGTGTAGTTATTTGGCTGTGGTCTTCTGTAAGGTGGAGGTCCTTCCCCAGTCGGGCCTGCTCGCTAGTAAAGCCATGAAAAAAAGTAGTCTTTAAGCCATGTTGAAAAAAAATGGGTTGACAACACACAAGTTTTACCTCTGGTATTGCAAGTGTCTATATGCTACGGTAACTGCTAAACATCAGGCGGTCCATATGCTTATATGCCATCTAAGTAGTACATATAAAAAAACATAACACGTTCAAAGATCTTTATAAAACATAACACTTGAAATATCTTTAAAACTTTTTCGTGTGAATATCGTAGTAGGTACACTTTGATACTTTGAACAAAGGTGAAAGATTCTGCAAGTAGTAAGACCTTTCTAGGTACCCACCAGGGACATTAGCGAGTTTCATGTTTCCAGCCTTTACTTGTTCCTAACTGATGTTTGTTGAACAAGTATTGATATGTTCTGACATTGGTATTTTGTTACTGAAACATTATATTTTATTCTATTTATGAAAAGTTATTGTATTTGACTTGTTTTTATTAAAGGTATTTTGTTTGTTTACTGTCAATATTATGTTGTATTATTGTATAAAATTAGCGTTTATTTGTTGGGACATAATTTGGACAGTAAACTTAGTTTTGTCTTTTTCCTTTTTTTATTTTATAAAAGACTGCTCCCCCACTAGGAAAAAAACTCTGTTTGATGGGGGATATTAAAAACAGGCAAGTAACGGACGTAAAGTATAACCAGACTCGGGGCAACTATTTGTGGATCACACATTTTATAGTCTTAATTCACACACGTTGGCCTAATGCATGTTGGTGAATCTGGCATGTCTTTAGAACTACTTCTAAGACATGTGGGTTTTCTCACGATGTTTTCCTTTACCGTTAGCAGATGGCAAATCATTTGATTAGTACATATAAAGTGAAATTCACATTGGTACTACCACCCGGGATCGAACTCGCACCTCTTGCGTGTAAAACGGTCTACACAGCCACCACCGCTTTTTTGTTTATGAAAATCTTTTTTTTCCGAGTCATATCAATTAATGACCACGGTGCACTACACACTTTGCGGAACACTGCACTAGACAGTGCAGTCAAATTCCAACAAAGGACACAAATCTAACATTTGTACCTTTGTTAGAATTTGACTGCACAGGATTATTTAAAGAATATTGTTCATTACAATAAGTAAAACGCATTTTATAAGATAATACTAATACACATCGTATTCGTTTGATCTTTGAGATCACTTTTGATATGAGTAGTGACAAACCTCACACGTGGCTACAGCATGTGAACGACATTGGCACTAATAGTGATATTTTATCGCTATAAAGTGATATTGGGATCACTTTATAGTGTCACAGTAGTGCCACAAATACACGTTTCGTAACTGTGATCGATATTCAATGATCCATTGTAATTATAATATTTTTGAAGATATGACATGAGTTTTAACATTCATAATAATGTTTACGAAGTTTATTAGTCTATATTTAATTTCATTTCAACCCATAAACGCCCCACTGCTGGTCTCCTCCATACACTTGGAGGTATATTAGCCTACTATACCACGCTGGCCAGACAGGTTGGTATCCCTATACCAACCCGTCTGGCCAGCATCTGCAAAAAGAACTGCAAATAGAAAGAAAACTCGAAACAAAACCCTTATTGTTTCGAGTATTCCCTCTTTTTGCAGTGGATATTGTCTGCCTTTACTCCCTTAGTCAGCTCTTACAACACTCCCGGGAAGGAACGGGGTGGTGATATTTGTATTCTTAATGTGACGGATTAAGAATACAAATGTCACCACACGGAATTTTAATATCATCAAATTTTTTACTGTCGTTATAAAGCTAATGAGTCCCGCATCATAGGCGATAGGCTTATTATTGCGACCGATAGTGGTCCAGGGTTTAATTCTCAGGAAGGGCAAATGTTGTTTCAAAACTCGCAGTAACAGCACTTAGTATGGAATTATATCCAGTATAATGGCAATAGATAAACCCCAAATTATTGGCTCCTAACGTAGCTTACAAAACGAGGGTGTGTCGTACAATCTGCAAACCTGTTCGGAAACTCACGTGATTCGGGACAATCCCACCCACATGCCCACCGCTGTGACTCCTGTGAGCCAGGATCAACAGCGGAGTAACCAACTGATACACCGAGTTTTGACACTCGTGCGTCCCGTGGACAACTAAACCTACTGTCTTGGACCCCGCAACGAATTTAATCAGAAGTAAATAGGAGGAGTTAGAAAGAAAAGTTTCCACTTCCCTCCATAGCAAAGCGGGAGACAAAATAAATCTGTATAGGTTTGTAACCTATGAAAAGCACCACGGAGGACCTTAAACTACGGGACCTAAGTGAGCTAAGTTTGATTGCTATAATATGTATGGCAGAAACGTTTAAATGCACGGAAATTCCCCCTAGATGAGACTAAATCCCCATAGTAAGCCGCTCCAGATGATATATGTAAGCTGTTCAACATAATAGTACGATCATTATGCCAAAGACTACACTCCCAGAGTATGTGATGAGCAGACTGCTCCTGATCGGAGCCAGGTGTTGAGCATTGACAGTTCGGCGAATCAACTAGCTTAAATGAGTATAACTTGCTCCGAAAGTTACCATGACCTGTAAGGAACTGAGCGACACTGTGATCAACCTCCAGCCATGTCTTTGCCAACCGATCAGTAACGGAAGGAAAAAACTGGTAGAGGTGGCGTCCCTTGGTTGATGTATCCCATCGCTGTTGCCATTCATTAATGAGGGTTCTATAAACTTCAGTTTGTTCTTTAAATAATCGGGTGATTTTAAGGCGATCACGTGGCATTAAAAAGTTGGAATTGATGTTGTCACGTGTGGTGTAATAAATCGCCGCTCGTCTCTGTACCTCTAGATCGACAGGAAGAACACCTGCCAGTACTGGTAAAGCTTCAGTGCTAACTGTCCTATACGCCTTGCACAAAAATATCAACGCCAGACGTTGACTCTGAAGCAACTTGCGTCGTGCGGCACCGATGGTTGCCCTATCAGCCCACACAGGTGCACCGTAACACATACAACCCAAATAAGTTGCTCACGTGATGCTATTATAAATTATATAGTTGACTGCCTTGGTGGTCCAGTGGCCGCAGTATGCGCCTGCTGTGCACGAGGTTGTAGTTTCAATTCCCACGCAGTACAAAACTTTGTGTGACCCACAAAGAGTTATTCTGAGTCGGAGTGTAATTTGTGTCCGTTAACTGTATGTTTGTAAAATCCCCCGCGACACAGAGCTTGTTCTCTAGTGCCGGAGTTGTCTTTTTTTAAACAATTAATACAAAATGAGCACAGAGTAGGAGTAACTCTAGCTAGTATGTTACATTAGAAAATCCCAAAGATTTGTACTGAATAGGAATCGGAACTGTGACCAGCTTATCAGTCAGGGTCTCTTACAGATGACTAATCACTATGAACGATGATCAACGTCAACATAAAAAATTCATACAATATTTTGAAACTCCACAACAAAATGCCACAAAATAACTACAAACAGCGGTGTAGTTGTTATCCTATGTGTGAGTACAGGTCTTCAGCGCTGTATTCCTATCCCAGGGATACTCCCATTAAAGCCCTGGTGTAAAAAAAAATGTGTTGGCAACAAGTGATACCTCTGGTATTGCAAGCGTACATAGGCTACGGTAGCTGCTAAACAGCAAGCGGGCCCTTTGCTTGTTTGGCACCATGTAGTATAAAAAAAGACGTGTGGCACTCGGGGACTGCTGCGGTAAAGCTATTGCATATTTTTTAGTACGATTTTTTTATCGAAACAAATAAAAAAATACTTTACAGAATTATCTAAATTATATTTTATTCTCAATGATTCATAAAAACATATAATAATAAAAATGAATACTTGTAATAATTCCTTAAGACTCCATAGACTATAATCTTTTTTACATTAATATTATTCTCTTAGATCAAAACCTTCTTACACAAATTTGACATTTTATTATTGGCCGTTTAGAGAATTCGTCATTAAAGAAGTATCATCGCTGTGCCGGTCGGAGTGGGGGGTGTTAGGTTTATTATTTTCGTTACGGAATTTCTGGATTCGGTCTTCACGCCCAAGGCCCGCGATAGAAGCTATGCAATAGCTTAAAAACGCGCAATGGTAAGTACTGACGCCCACCTTATAAGAACAATAATGACATTGCAAGAATGTTTGTATATTTATGTTATCTACATAATTCCATGAGTCTGGCATGTTATCAGTGGCTACACGACCCACTGACCTGATGCGCGTGGCTAAAACCGGTTACAAGTCCCCAGTTCTGACCTATCACCTAAATATGATAGACATTCATACGATGAATGATTTTATTATTACCTTTAGACCCATTTGAATTAGGATTATGATTGTGACGACTAGGTGGTGAAAAATTCCGTTACAAAGAACGCTTGGTTGACAATACTGACTTGCAATTGGTCAAGTTTATTAATATCTAATTATTTATTTTTGTCGTCGTTTTCAAGGTACTTATATTTTCTAAATGAATACCCACCCATAACACCATGTAAGGAAGAGACTTCCCGATACTATACCCGTAATACCTTAATATTAGAGGTTGCCCAGTGCTTGAAATTCAACCGTAACTTATCAAATTGAAGGTGGTTTTTGATATTTACCTTCTTATATACAGATAACTGCATAAAAATATTATTATGATGAATTTATTGTGAACATTTTAAAAATAAACTTTCCACTTCTCAGAGGTTTGCTGTAATAGAACTCAATTTTGAGTTAAGCTCACCTTTGTACATAATGTTATTAATACCTCTGTAACTATTATCTGTATTTCTCTTGTGTACTGTGTACATAAAAGAATTAAAGACAGAACATACGTTTATTTATCTTTAATTACTTGGCATTTCGAATTATATTTAAATTGAATTTCTTTTGACATCAAACACACTATATGACTGACTTTGTAGTCTACAATTTGCTTAAAAACACTAATGTTCTAGTCACTATGATAAACGAATCGAAATTTAACATCCGTGATAAACTGTGTTAAATTGCAATTCAGGTCAAAAAGTAATTTAATAGGTAAATAAAATATTTTTATTATCAAGAAAAAAAGTAAATTGCACGTTGTATATTAGAACATTATGATGGTGTTATAAGTAATATACGATGGTTTAAACACAGTTTTTAATTATCAAGACTGTTATGGGCCGAAATATTATTTACAGTTACTGTCGGTAAAAATAATTAATGGTTCCTCCCGTCAAATATAGAGATAGATAGAAAGTTTAATAGCACCCTTATGGAACTAGAAAGCCAATTTCAATGGATATTATCCAAAAGCATAGGACAATTATTTATAGTATGCATCGCTAAATGTCCGCTAGAGACCTGCCCCTCTCGACAAGTGGCATAAACGGTAGTCAAAACAAAAAATCAAAAAGGAAAGGTATGGGATTTGACGTTAATTTACGATAATAATATATATAATATCATAAAGTTACGTCAAATCCCATACCTTTCCTTTTTTGACTTTATGGGATTTGACGTTAATTTACGATGATATATAATATCGTAAAGTTACGTCAAATCCCATACCTTTCCTTTTTTGACTTTATGGGATTTGACGTTAATTTACGATGATATATAATATCGTAAAGTTACGTCAAATCCCATACCTTTCCTTTTTTGACTTTATGGGATTTGACGTTAATTTACGATGATATATAATATCGTAAAGTTACGTCAAATCCCATACCTTTGCTTTTTTGACTTTATGGGATTTGACGTTTATTTACGATGATATATAATATCTACGTCAAATCCCATACATTTGCTATATTGACTTTTCGTTTCGACTCTTATGCCACTTGTCTAAAGAGGCTGTTCTCACGCAATGATTGCATAACAATAGTACATGTTTCAAAATGTTACTATTAGGTATAATAATTACAGATATTGTTTTAATGACCACACGTGGACAAAAAATAATAACCTCGAACAGATAAAGCCTAAATTACACTACTAAATAAACATGACATGTGTTGTGTATAATAATTATCAAAAATGAACTTTTGATAATACAAAAGGTTGAAAGTTGATCTAAATATTTGTTTTTTTATTTAAAAACGAACAGCTAATTATAGAAGAATTATTATATAGGTATTTTATGTAATTAAAATCGAGGTTAATCGATAAGATACAATTTATGAAGTTAGTTGTTTTTTAAATAGGCTACGGTAACTATTTATCTTATGGCCATATGCTGTATGTGTTTATTGACTCCATCGGTACAAAAAAGGAATAGCAATAAATTATCAAGGAGCTATGTATATGTTTTATAAGCTTTTTGCATGAAACTAATAAACTGCGGTTGGTAGGCTTCCATGGTCAAAATATGTATTATTTTCATGAATTATTGTCTTCAACTATGTCTATGATTTAAACTAAAATAAATGATGTAAGCATGTGGTATGTAATTTCTCTACAGAAAGCCAAAAAACAGGTAAATAAGTTGAAGAAGAACCAGGTCTATGATTAATGCTAATGGTCAACTACTAAAGAAAAAAGTAATACTTTTTACAACAAGAGAAGATTTCCGTTCATTTATTTTACCTACCAAATGTTTAACCCTAAATGTGTTAGAACATTCCTGAAAAAAATCTTATCTGACTATTATAAATACCTAAACTTAGAAAATATAAAAAAATACGGATATTTATAGCTAAATCTAGAATAAAGACACATTAAATTATCCACTTATTTACTTAATGCCTGGTTGCGACATCAAGGCCGGTGAACTTTTTTCTACGCGTGTTTTTGTGAAGAAAACTGTAGCAGTAATCCAATTGTTATACTTTTTTATGTTTATTTATATATCTTTTATATATAACAAAGTCTACTGTATAGTGTTATTATTATGTTATTTTTTTATTTTATATGAGGATTTGATGTTTCGATATTACTGTATTAAAATAAATATTTCACTGTGGGTGTTTGTTAATTCATTTTTTTCTATTTAATTTAATTATAGCAGCCCATATATGTCTCACTGCTGGGAATGGGTCTTCTCTCCTCTAGCAAGAGAGAGAGAGAGAGGGTTTAGACCTTAATTCACACATGTTACCTAATGCGGGTTGGTGAATCAGACATGTCTTTAGAATTTCTTCTAAGACATGTGGGTTTCCTCATGATGTTTTCCTTCACCGTTAGCAGATTGGTGCGAATTCGATCCCGGGTGGCTGCATTCGGGATCGAGCTCGCACCTCTTGTGTGCCTTTCGGTTACTTTCCCACTCGGCCACCACCGCTATTTAATTTAGTTGACAATTAATACCATAAATTTGAAATGTAAAACCTGAATCTACTATGGCCTATTCCTGTATTGCAAATTAGAAACTCAAACTTTTTAACATCTTGCTTATTTTAATTTCGCTACCATACGCATTTAACTCAAAAGAGTTTACAAATAACAATTTATGTACTATACTTGGTACTCTATTAATCACCTGTCAATATTATTCTGTGACAATAACTGTCATACACAGAGTAATTTTTGCTATCAAGACAACCATTTCTGTAAAAAATAAAATTTAAAATGTAGATACATATTAAAAGCAATAAAACCTAATTTAGGCAATAAACTAAGTAAAATGTGAGATTTATAAATATGATATAGGTAATAATTTGGATGACGATTTTTCTACCATCAGGTTTTCTTTTATCTTCTGTTTACACTTACTTTTTCAATGTCTCTAATATATTTATATGAATAAGTAACTGGCGAAAAGTGCCATCCTATTCTATCAGACCTTTTGCAATTAAACATACCTTATTTCAATTATCCGAAAATACCATGCAAAAATGGATGTGCCTAACTTTGATAAACCTTTCACCGTAAACAAGAGAAAAATCCTCAATCTATTAATATCAAGAAATGTCTTCAAATTGAAAACCTGGCGCAAAAAATCCTTCAACGACCTTCAAGCTATGCTATTAACTGACGCATATAACCAATTTTCTATTTCAGGAAATCTATAAACTGTATCAACACTTTCAATCCCATTATACTTAATTGCTCCAATACAAGAAAAAAACTAAACATTTATACTTAGACGAATTATGTGCTTTATTTATACAGTTATCTGTTTTATTTGTACACAAATACTGAATGTATTTAAGGGAGCGTTCTCTAGGTTTGTTATCAGTTTGTCTTAGAGCTTGTGTAGAACAACTTGATTGACGTGATATAAATATATTAAAATGCTTGACAGAACCGTCCCGGCTTTTACCCGGCTCAGTGAGTTTGGGAGTGTTGGTGTAAGTTTTTTTCTCAGTTTTATCATCATTAACATTTATATCATTAACATTTTTATCATTAATTATTTATTACTTTAATTTTATTTCGTAAGAAGCTTTTTTTTAAACATTTGCCTTTGTAGTTATGGGATTTTAGACATACATGTTTATATCAATTTATAATACACTTAGTTTATTTTTCAATGTATGTTCATTCAAGTTGAAAATCATAAAGGCAGTTATTTTATCAACGGCCCTCGTGTAATCATTAATAATTAAATAAATCACTACTATATTAATGAGCATTATAATCAACTAGTTAATACCAGTATCTGTCCAGTCTACCAGTAAATACCAGAACCCAACTCACTATTATATATTTCTTAGATCTCGATGAATATGATGTTCTCTTTGTCCTTAGATTTATAGGTATTAAAAAAATCCAATAATTTATACATCAAATATACTTTATATGCTTTCTCTCTTTTCTCATGGCAATAAGCCGAAAAATGTTTGCTACTTTTTCAATTATAAATGTTGAAATTTCAAAGTTGAGTATTCTTCTAGTATCTTCTAGCATTCGATGCACATTTAGTTTACTATTAAGGGATCGATATGCCACTCGGAACAAAAAAGATTTTAAGGAACTATGTGTACTTTGTGTCTGTTCTTCTTCTTCTTAGCGTTTTGATGGCAAAAATCATTAATTATGTTATTGCAGCCCAAAATTCAGCTACATTGACTGCATTGTCTGAGGCATCCATCAAGTCCTCTTGTGTCTGTTTATTCTACATTTGCTAAGTTCTCCGCCATTTAGGGCTACATAGTGCAGAAGTTGTATTCAAAAACAATAATCGTACACGTTTCTATAGATACATTCACACATACTGGATTTACATATTTGTATTCGTGAATTGTATGTTTGTAAAGTCTCCCGTGACATGGCTTGTTCCCTAAAGCGAGGGTTGTCTTTTTTTTAAACAATAGAAAACATGGTTATTATTACTACTGTCATCAGTATTTTCATTTCTTCTAAAGTTACCTTAGGTACAGCTATTGAGTAGAGAACTAGTAAAACAGTCGAAGAAGTTAAAATTAGGCCAACATCAATATTTTCTTTTTGTTAATAGGCTGGAGGCAAAGTAGTCTTTGCAACTGATGACTTCTTTGCACCATGCGAAAACATGATAGCTGATGGGGACCCTGTATGGATTGCCGACAAGTACACAGAGTTTGGTAAATGGATGGACGGCTGGGAGACGCGTAGGAAGAGAATCCCTGGTCATGACTGGTGTATCTTGAAGTTGGCTACTAAATGTGTTATTCGTGGTAAGTACTTTTTGGCCATTTATGAATTTAGATTTTTAGTTTTGGAAATCTTTGCATGCCTCTCATACTCTGATCGTATATGTCTTCTACCATTTTACGAGAGAAACTAAGTCTTATATTACTTTGTGTCATTTGTAAAATAAAAATTATACAATCCAGACACAATTTTAATTTTAACATAACACGCAGTAGGTTATATGCATTACTATTTGAATAACCAAAAACCGTATGCATATACATACTTTAATCTAATGACATATAGAACTTGAATTATTTTACTGAGAACATGGTTTTTGTTTAAGGTCTGTTAGTGGATACGGGGTTCTTCACAGGAAACCATACTCCGAAGTTTTCAATTCAAGCTGCTTGTTTGACCCCTGAAGGTGAGTTAGAAACCTTTTTCTCATTATACTTTTAACCTCTAATACCCCCTATCTCTCTTGATAGAGGAGAGGAGACCCGTGCCCAGCAGTGGGACATATATGGGTTGCTATTATTATTATAATAGATCCTGGGGAAGGACATAGTTATGTGTATATCTTGAAAACCAATATCGACAAAGGCAGCCATCCGTAACTAACAAAATATATCTTGCAATTAAACCTCGACTTCAACTCAATGAACACTTTAAAAATTTGCTGACCTGTGCCCACTTTATTATGATTTTTTTGGGTTAATATATTATAGTCTATCTCTCTCTCTTCCTGACTATTTATCCCACATGGTGGTAGGGTCAGCCCTTTTCGTGTTCTTCTTCCACTTCGCTATGCAATGTTTTGAAAGACAACTTCATAGATAGGGATCTGAGACGTCCTCTTCCAATACATTGAGTATGCCTTGCCCTCATATCTCTGCGTACTACATCGATCCATGTAGTCTTAGGTCTATGACACTCACAAATAACGTGGCATTTTATTGGTAAAATATACAACCTCACAAAGTGTACCCTTTTATAGTATTAGTATAAATTAACAAAGGAAAAATATTTTACAAGTAAAATATCAAATGACTGACTTCACTATTCTACGTTTGCTTAGTAAAAGGGTAACAAATATTCAAAATACTTCCGCGTTTCCAACACTAATTCCATACTTTTACATATAAACTGAACCTTGACAAGCTTATACTTACGTCAAGTTATTAATTATGTATGAGTTTACCTTAATTACTAGTAAGAAGTACTTTAGAGTTTGTATTTGTATTTACATTATGTAAGTGTTGTATAAAACCTTTCATTACTAAAATGTCATTTCCAGTTCTATATTAGTTGCTTCATAACTTTTTTATTTTTTTTCTAGCTCTCTTTTTTCTTCACAATAATGTTTATTTTGTGTACTTTTAAAATTGCCATTGTTCATGCCTACACATAATATTAGGTAATATACCTATTTATGTCTATTTTTTGAGGGATTTCAAAAAGTTACTACTAATATTATTAATTTTTGAATAAAAAATAATCTTCCTATTTAGAAATTAGTATTTTATTATCAATAAAGATAGTGTTTTACCTTCTATTAATATTATTAATAGTTCAAACATATAATATTTTATTAGCTTTCATCTGTAACTTCGCACGCGCAGCATATTGAACAAAATTAATAGCCACGTTAAGTTCAACCAATCAAAACTCATTTAAAATCGGTTAATTATAGAAATTACCGTAAACAAACGACATGACACGAGATTTTTATATAATTAACTAGTGGACCTGGCAGACGTCGTCCTGCCGGAAAAAGCTGAAATACCGACAGCAGCGCCACCTACCGGGTCCAATTGTGAATCTAAACCATCCAGGGCCCTACCCGAACACACACACAAAATTTCATCAAAATCGGTCCACCCGTCTAGGAGGAGTTCAGTCACATACACACGCACACAAGAAATATATATATTAAGATTATGTTGCTTAATTTACCCTATGATTAAAACCACACAGTATAACTACACAAATAACATTTAGATACCATCATTGTATACTACGTAAATCTAACCCAAGTACAAAACTATACAAGCTACATTTACCACAAATATTGAAGTAGCAGTCACAAAGCACTTAGTTCTAGCCCAATGAGGCGTGGTCTGGCAATTTGCCAATGCTATTTACCGGACACTCGTTATTTTTGCCAGAGAAAGGTCTTGGAAACTGAGATTCTTTATCCCCAGAAACCTAATCAATCATTGAGACTCGAGATACTATATCACAAAGCTAAAGAAAAAGAATTTCTTTGAATTGTTGTTGTATCAGAAAATTATTAGATCAGTGCTCGTAAAAAAACGTTACATACAAACGTTAGATACAAGATTTACGACTAGATATAATTATTATTAGCAAATTTCAAAACTTAAATTAACAGTCGTTAGAACACAACGGAGGCCTGAATATGGGCGATCTAAATAACTCTGTCACCAGGTTGGCCACTAACCAAACGATAAGAAGAAAATTAAAATTCAAGTTTTAGAACACTTATTATAATTTTGATTTACACACGGCAACGGAGATAACGGAGATACATATGTATACAGGGCCACTGTATGAAGATTCGTTTTTTAGGCAAGCCAATGTATAAATTAGTGTGAAATATATTTACATTTTTTTTTTCAAAGACTACTCCCGCACTAAAGAACAAGCTCTGTGTTGCGGGGGACTTTACAAACATACAATTAACGGACACTAATTACACCCAGACTCAGAACAACTCTTTGTGGATCACACAATTTTTTGTCCGTGTGGGAATCGAACCAGCAACCTCGTGCCCATACTGTACCCACTGACACTAAGGCAGTCAGTTCTATTCTAAATAATCTTCATATAGCGGCCGAGTATACATATCTCCGTTGCCGTATGTACATTAACATGGTATGTCACTGTAAATAGCTCTTGGTTACTAAAAATACAATTTTGTTGTTACAGAAGAAGAATCTATACCAGATAGGTTGCCCAAAATGGGTACGGCGTGCAGCAAATACGACTTGCAACAGATCGAACGACTTAAGTCTGACAAATGGGACAAGATAGTGCCTGTTACTGCCCTACGGCCGGGCTATGAAGAAACCAGGCTCAATTTCCAAAAGGTAAATGTTAAAAATAAAAACGGTTTTATCTTTTACGGTTGAATGAATTCCGTAGAACAAGATCATATATTTACACTGAAGATTAAGTACTAAACAGATTGATTTTCAGTCAACTTTGACTATATTGATGATGGAAATTATATAGATATGAAACTAGCTTCATTATTAAACATACGTGGACATTAACAATGATTTAAAACAAAGCTCATGTTACGAATATATGCTATTGTTTCAACTACAGTCGTGTTGTCAAAAGTTATTGATAATGCCTAAACGTGAATGATATTTCATCAAATAACTCATTCACAGACAGACTCGTTTAATTATCGCATACGGTAGCTTTGTTAACACGGTATTATGTTTATGTCATACTAAAATACGTATTTAATATCATTGTGAAGCAATAAAGTACACGATATATTTTGCTAATGTTCATTAAATATAAGTACTTTATGTTATACTATAGGGTTATGGGATAATATTGTTATTTCGTATAAAAGTACATTAAGTAAAATGTTAGAAATATATTTATTTTAAAATGTTAGTTCTAAATATTCTTTGTGTAGCGAAGAAAATTGAGCTAGATCCTTGTCTAGGAGATATAGGAGACGCGACGATGATTGACTCCTTTAGAGCAAATACCAATTTATATAAATCGCCTATAAATATTACATTGCTTTCAAATTGCAACTTTTTTGAAATCGTACGTCGTCTAAGTTGGGATTCTCAGAATAATACCAGACTATATCTGTAAAACAAAATCTTAGAAATAAATCCAATTACTTAGATTTAGAAATTCATTGTATACTTAGATCACACTTAGATCAAATATATTAAATTCAGAGATACATTTACGAAATACTATGTAGGTTAATTTAAATAATACTTTATAAAACGTCAACATAGTTCTGTATACAAATGAATGAAACGTAAATACTTTTACAGTTTTTTTAAATTAACGCCATGTCGCCGCAGTCGTCGCTACAAATTATGAAATATCAAATTTAAATCCCGCAAACAAACTCATAATTTCAGATAAAAAGTTTGAAACATTCACACTACCACTAATTTACTGCATACTGTGGTGTGAATTTAAAAAATGTAGACAGAATAATGAATAAATGAAAACATGCAACTTTACTCAAGATGTTTTATTTTAGGTGCTGAGTGATGAAGCTTTTACTCATATAAGGGTGAACATGCATCCAGACGGGGGTATAGCTCGCCTTAGAGTATACGGTGAGGCGCAGCCTGAGCGACCTCAAGTGAATCAAATTCTAGACCTCATGTCGCTAGTGAATGGAGCTACTTGTCAAGGTATAATATAATATACTTATTGAACGATATGAATTTGTGTATCTAGTAAAGTATGTATAATACACACATTAACATTATTGGAAATAATAATAATAATATTTTGGGACAACTCTCACACCGCCATCTGATTCCAAACTAGGCATAGCCTGTACTATGGTAACCAGACAATTGATAAACATACTTATATATTTCTAAATACATACATATTATAAATAAATTACACCCAGACACAGAACAACCAATTATGCTCATCACACAAATATTTGTCCTGGGTGGGAATCGAACCCACGACCTCCGGCTTAGCAGTCAGAGTTACTAACAAATAGCTTATTAAGATGTTGCATTTAATGTATAATTTAGATCAGTTTAGGTATTAATGTTGATATCATCAATATGCAATCTACTTGTTAATAAAATTAATAGTATGACTTCGTTTATATATTTTTTATAATCTACCTATTTTGTATAAGCTAAATATATCTAAACTTTTAATTCTTATTTTAGGTTTTTCAAATGCGCACTTCGGTCATCCTAGAAATATTATGAAGCCTTCAAAAAGCGAATGCATGTCTGACGGTTGGGAAACAGCAAGACGATTAGATAGACCTGCAATAATTGAATCCAATGCAGATGGTACGATGAAAGTAACAGGTAATTTAAATTCTTACTAATATTATAATTGTGAAAGTTTGTGAGTATGGATGGATATTTGTTACTCTTTCACGTAAAAACTACTGAACGGATCTGGGTGAAATTTGGCACAGAGATAGATTATGGTCTAGAATAACACATAGGCTACTTTTTACAGCGATAACCGACATCCAAGCGGGCGGGGCCGCAACAGCTAGTATCAATATAATTAGAGACGTTTATTAAAAGTGAAGTCATATACTATAACGTTTCTTCTTTATGAGCCATTAAAAATGATTCTTTAGTTAATTTTTTTTTTTTTTCAAATTTATAATTGATCTTTTATTACACTTCTTAGGTGGCAAACAAGCATACGGCACAACCAATGGTAAGCAGTTACCGTACGTACGCTTGCTATACCAATAGTATCACTTGCGTGTTGCCACCTACAAATTTTAACACCACTTACACACAAACACAACTACACCGCTGTGTATTTATTGGCTGTGGTATTTAGTAAGGTGGAGGTCCTTCCCCAGATGGGCTTACTCGCTTTTATAGTGCGATACCTCTTTTTAACGATATTTAAACACAAAACTAATATTTTTTTTTATTAACAGGTGAAGAGTGGGCAGTTTTCAAACTTGCTTTTCCTGGAACGATTAGACGATTTTGTGTTGACACAAAACATTTCAAAGGCAATTATCCAGATAGTGTGAAGATTGAAGCAGCGCGTTTAACTCGACCTCATTGGTATTCAAAAAGTCACTGTAACTGGACAACTATATTGAAACCGAGCAAGGTAATATATCTTTCTTTATTTCATTAAAACAAATTTTATACGAAATCAAGTATAGGTACTTAATATAATTTTCAAAAAAATCTCCTATCTCTAAAAGAATATTAATAATAATAGCAATCCATAATATGTCCCGCTGCTAGATGCGGATAGTCTCCTCTATTCTATAACAAGAGAGAGAGAGAGAAAAGGTGAAGGCCTTAATTCACGCACGCTGGCCGGTTTAATGAATCAGATGTCTTTAGAATTTCTTTTAAAATATATAACTAATTATATATTTCAAAATTTTCTCTGTATAAAATATACAACTGCACCCGCTGTGTAGTCGTTTTACTGTGGTATTCTGTAAAGTGGAGGTCCTTCCCTAGTCAGGCCTGCTCGCTAGTATGGTACCTTTCTCAAATTATATTAACGTTCCCAATTTTGATTTCAGATGACAGCACATAGTGAACACTGGTTTGACTGTGATTCAGGTGTAGTGACACATCTTAGAGTAACAATGGCTCCAGACGGCGGCTTCAGCAGATTGAGAGCATTCGGATATATTGAAGACGTTTAAATAATTTAATTCTATATTAGACAACATTATAGTCCTTATTCTAAATGCAAGCACCTCGCGAAATGTATCAGGTTATACGAATACTACAATAGATGCGATAAATGGTAAAAGAACAATCGTGGAACCAATTCTATCGACATTTACTCAAGTTAATTATTTCTAGTATATCATACGTTTTTAAGTATTTCTTGTTGAACCGCATATATCTCCTCTGTAGTGCCTTTATGTCGCATATTGATATTCAATTTCCATTTCTACTGTATACATATAAAAATAAGCACAGATTTGTTCCTTCCAGTTATCACGTACAAACATCAAAAAATATTTTTCACTTACAAATTTTCGAGATCAAAGTACTAGATTACTAATTAGCTTTTTTGTATTATTAGTTGTTTAAGGTGTTGGTACAATTTATATAAAATAATAAATTATTATGTAAGTTAGAATTGATGTTAAGATTTTGTTTTGTATTGTCATGAGAAAAAGTAGTTTATTGAAAATACTAAGAATATCATGGAATTACGAAAGAAGTAAAATATTCCAGAAACTTCTTCTTGATGCATTTTAGTGAAAATTAATTTAAAAATGTATGTAAATGTTTTCAGTAAAATGTGATTTGTGATTCCATGATGTCACTAGGTATTTTTTGATATCTCAGATATTCATATTTCTCGTCGACATACTACTTTTTTCATTTAAAACAAAATCTTTCTCATCATCATTATGTCTTCAATTATGTTTGCAACAAAAAACTATGTTTTACAAATAAACCTACAAGTATTACTATTAAATAAAACTTGTTTATTGCCTAAACTAACAAAAGTGTTATTATTATGCCCAATTCATTGTAAACAATAATCGCAACCTACATATATGTCCCAGTGCAGGGCATTGGTCTTGTCTCCTTTATCTTGATAGAGGAGAGGAGACTCTCTCGAGAGGGAGTTAGGAGGGTTTAGGCCTTAAATCACAATCATGTCAAAACACGCCTAATGTAGGTTGGTGAATCAGACATGTCTTCAGAATATATTTTAAGACATGTGGGTTTCCTCACGTATTTTCCTTCACCGTTAGCAGATGGTGAATCATTTGATTAGTACATATAAACTCTACAAAGTGAAAATTAATTATCTACTTTCATATATAAATTTCATATCTATTTTCATAGAAATCTCTATAGCAATGACAATCTGAACTAATTCTTTGTCTGGTGAAAATCATATTAGCTATCGACTTTGCTGTTTTATTTGTCCTTCTAAAAAAAACATAAAGGTTAATTACCTAGTACCCAATACATTAGGGAAATGAGTAAGCCTAACGATATTCGTACAAAGTTTAGTGACATTTTAAGTACTGGCGGCCATATTTTTGTGTACACCTTCGAGCCTTTAAGTGTGTAGGAATAAGAGTAATGTTTTATTGCTTGTAATCATTCTGGAGTGCGGTTTTATGGTGATACAAATTGGTAAACATCGAAATTACACGACATAGCACTTTGAGTTTGAATTTTCTTTGCATGTCCTTATTCTGGAGATGATAATATACTCGTACATTCTATGAGCTTGAAATATTCGTACTGATTATTATTTGTTCGTTTGAGATAAAGTAGCTCTGCTAATAAATGTCGTGCGAGGTAGCCTCTCTATATCGATACCTGGCTATAGATTGATAGAAAAAATTATAAATGATTTATATTTCATCGTCATCATCTCAACCCATAAATGCCTCATTGTTGGGCACGGTTCTTTTCCATACACTTGGAGGGATATTAGCCTACTATACCACTATATTTAGGTACCCTTAAAAGCCGAATATACTTCATATAATGTATCTAATTTTTCTACAAGAGGTTTGTAGCTAATTAATTAAATATTTTTTATTGTATCTTAGTGCTAGTTGCGCCTTTCGTTAGATCTGCATGGTAATGCAAGCTTGCCGTAATCTCTTTATAGATGGGTGATTATTTCTAAAAACAAACCTTCGTGTCTCGGAAAGTACGTAAAACCGTTGATCCCGTGCCTGACTGATCACTTTACGGTTGTTACCCTAGTCAGCGAATTGGCCTTAGGAAAAGAAGTATTCTGGCATTTGTTTTTATGACGTTCATGAGTATCATGTATTTGATCTAAATGAATAAAATGAGTTCGACTTTGACTTTGACTTTGACTATGGGCGTGAAGGTATAGAGTGTACTCGTTTGCACCCACACATACTTGTGCTGTCATAGACCCAGTGCATTTGACCAATTTCCATTGAGATACTTTTAAAACACTGTTTTCTATTTCACATTGCGAACCAAAATTAATCATCCCAGCCAAAAGACGTCCACTGCTGGACATAGGCCTCCCCCGAGGATTTCCACAACTGTCGATCCTGAGCCGACCTTGTCCATTGGTTGCCCGCAACCTTTACCAGGTCGTCGGTCCACCTTGTTGGAGGCCTGCCCACGCTTCGTTTTCCAGCTCGTTGTCGCCACTCCAGAACCTTTCGGCCCAAACGGCCATCAGTTCTGCGAGCTATGTGCCCGGCCCATTACCACTTAATGTAGGCAATTCTTCGAGCTATGTCGGTTACTTTGGTTCTCCTACGGATCTCCTCATTTCTGACTCGATCTTACAAAGAAGCTCCAAATATAGCTCTCTCAAATTGCTCTTTGGGGAACTTTCAGCCTTCGCACAAACTAAAATTATGTTTACCAAGGAAAATGCTCTAAACAACATATTACATCTGTACACAATATCGTCTTTAACCTATCCCTCAAGTTGTACCCAAGTTACGGATACACGTGAGTCTCAAAGTTCCAAGCCGGATATTGTTCAGGAGATTGCAGAACTCTGCTTAAACCGCCCACTGGGGATTGTCAAGGCTATTTTGTTATTTTAAACGCCCCTTCAAATATATTGCCAATATTGCCATTTTATAGTGGCAATATAAAGTTAGGGGTCGGATTACGTGTATACTCGATATTGGAACAGCGACCGTGTATCGCTATTTAGGAATTTTGAGACACTTTTAAAAATATTTTGTGTGAAATAATATGCAGTAAGGTAGATCAGAGATGTATCAACAGTTTATGATCTAAAAGGATTCTTCTATTCTTTTCATCCATACTTAATTTTATCAATGCGAATGTACCTTTTCACGATTAAGCGGCTGAACGGATCTAAATAAAAATCAAGAAGATATACCGCGATAACTGACATTCACGTGACTGGCCGCGGGAATCAGACAATTTTGTATAAAAAAGACGAAACCAATAGTAAGGAACAAAGCTTAAAAACAAAGGTCGTTTTGTCTGTGTATACGATTCCCAGATACAATATTACATCCAAACATTTATGAATTGCACTTAATATTGCCCCGTGTGGGAATCGAACCCACAATACTCGGAGCGGTGTTAGTGCAGTCATTTGCACTAGTGAACTCACAAACTCGCTTAAGATTCATCATTTATTTTTTGTTTTTACGATCAAATTTTGACCACTAGACAACTTATAGTTAATTTTAAGAAAGCATGTAAAAATTACCATTCTTTTATGAAGTAAAAATGGTAATATGAAGATAAAGAAAGCACCGTTTTGGTAAGTATATCACGCTGCCGAACCATGCATCATAATGTAAAATTCTGGGAAAAAATCTCATATACTGTAAAATGGAGAATACACCCGTCAAGTCTTTGTGCCACTTACTCACTAAAACGGGTATTGCGTAGGGTAGAGTTACCTATCGTCAGCACGACATTTATTCTTTTTTATTTGTAGTATTCATGTAGGTTCCCACTTACCGCCAATTACAAACTTAAATCAACTAATAGTTTAGTCGGTTGCCAAATTAGTATAGAATACATACATACATACATCTCAACCCATAAACGTCCCACTGCTGGGCACGAGTCTCCTCCAAACATTTAGAGGGATATTAGCCTACGATACCACGGTTGGTATGACTCATTTGGTTAGTAAACGGATTTAAGACTATTGTTAGTAAAATTCTAAGTAGGTACTTATAAACTAGTGATAACAATATACAATATACATTTTACAGGTAAAATTAACCGCACACATGGCCCGACCCTGCTACATCCCATAAGCGATGGCACAACATCGGTTCACATATGTGCAGTCAAGCCTATCTGCGATCATATTAAGGATGCTGTTGGAGCTGGTCCGCACCCTGCGCACCAAGGATGCACACCTTTTACGCATGGTTGCGTAAAAGCAATTTACTTGCGTATCCGCGAACATACCCGAGGCGCTACAGAAGCGGGGCAGCCCCACCAACACCCTAAATGCATTGTTATATTGAACTCGGAGAGCGTTGTAAGATCTTTGAGTATATCTAGCCCACAGGCTGCATGTGTAAAAAGTTGTACAATAGGCTCGAAAGAGCGTGAGTTTTACACTTAGTGTACAACGTGCAAACCTGCGGGCCAGCCTGTTCGCTATAGGGTTTTGTTTCGAGTTTTCCTTCTCTTGCGGTAGATAACACTTACTACCACTTAACTTAGTCGGCTCTTACGACACCCTCGGGATAGAAGGGGTGGTGACATTTGTATTCTTAATCCGTCACCACACGGACTAGTGTAGTAGTATAGAATACGTTGTTACAATGTGCTCATTTGCTTACAATACTCAATACGTGCAATTTTGTACTAATTAATCATCAAACTTAAATTTGCAGTCTGCAGAGCTCTCTTCTCTTGATTTCCTAAAATAAACAGTAACAGTACAATCTAAGGATCTATTAGAGAAAATTTTTGCTTTACACTGTGGTAAAACATGAGATTCCAAAATTTTGTGCTTTTTAACTGTTATCTATTTGTATAATTGATGAATTAACTAGATAAACACCATATTACCGTACTTAAAAAGTAGTTTATATTCGTTATAAGTATATAAATTATCTACTCATTTATACGACCTCATTTTTAAATTACATGCACAAGCCAATTACGTCCGTAACAAAATCCTTTCAAAGGGTTGATTAAAGTAATCATCGAAAATTGCCTTAGAAATTTAACAGCCGATAACTTGTAACTTTACCCCAATATTTCAAATGATATCGCTCGTATATCAGCAGGGTCAGTGAAATGTGTGAAATTGTAATTTTATGAAGAAGAAACGCGCCCACAGACGTGTATTCGGGTACCGTAGAACAGATCTTGGAAAATATATTTAAGGCAGGCAGGAATTGTGGCACAAAAAATATATACTTACATCTGGCCAAACGAGAATAGTTCTTAAGATAAGTATTGATTTTTATTTAATACTAGCTGTTGCCCGCGGCGCCGCCCGTGTAGATGTCGGTTATCGCTGTAAAAATAGCTGTAGCCTATGTGTTATTCCAGACCATAATCTATCTCTGTGCCAAATTTCATCCAGATCCGTTCAGTAGTTTTTACGTGAAAGAGTAACAAACATCCATCTATCCATCCATCCATACTTACAAACTTTCACGTTTATAATACTAGTAGGATTGTTTTACAGTAAACGAAACTACAAATTATCTGAGAACAAATGACTGCACGATTGGTTTAGGGGCTACATAAAGTTCCTTTTAACTACTGATCTTCGACTCAGGACGAAACTCAGTGTGATTCATAAATATTTGTCTGGAAACTTTGTGTCTTGAGCTCTGAGTCAATATTTTGTCTAGTATGAGAATCGAACCCACAATACTCTGCGCGCTTTTTGATGAACAGGTGACCTTAACAATATACAATATATTCAGTGTAATTTCTAATTGTCACAAATCCCAGTGTAAAGGAAAAAAGTTCCAAGCTCTAAATCAAGATCACATGTCAACGTGATACGGTTAAAGCAATAACGATAATGTATTCAATAATTTATATGAATAATTTTTAACCTTACCTTTGACATTTTGAATAAAAACGCGTTATTACAACACGTATTTTTTATCGGTATTCGTATCGTGAACTCTTGGGTTGTGTAATATTTAATAATAAAAGGTATTCAGTGAGCCCCTGTGAAATTACTTTTTCTCGATACGAAATTAAAACTGTGAAGGTATTGCTCGGAACGTATACACGCCAATGAATAAAAGAATGTTGTCAAATTAAAAATATACGTATTTCGTAATACCTCAAGCAGTTTTTGTGATATTATTGCGTTATTTTTTATATTACTTCTCTTCTCTTTAAAAAGACAACTCCCGCACTAGAGAACAAGCTCTGTGTAGCGGGGGACTTTACAAGCATATTATTAACGGACACAAATTACACCCAGACTCAGAACAACTGTTTGTTAGTTACAGAAAGTTTTGTCCTGTGTGGGAATCGAACCCACAACAACCTCGTGCACAGCAGACGCATATTGCGCCCACTGGACCACCAAGGCAGTCAAATAACAAAACTAAGATGACAAACAAGCATACGGCTCTGATATTAATCAGTAACCATTCTATATTTTGGACGCTTGCAATACTAGAGGTTTTACTTGCGTGTTGCTGACCCATTTTTTTACACCAAAGCAATAAGATACGTTTCTTTCAAAACGCATTCCTAAAATAGGAATATAATTACACCGCTGTGTGTAGTTATTTGGCTGTGGTCTCCTGTAAGTAGAGGTCATTCCCCAATCGGACCTGCTCGCTGTATAGATATAAAGTATAGCCTATGTGGAATTCTAGACAATCTATATCTATGCCAATAATTTCATTCAGATCCGTTCTGGTTTTGCGTGAAAGTGTATCAAACTTCCATCAACCCTCAAAAAATCACATTTATAAAATAAGTCCATTGTTTTGTTATAATTTCTTCTAAATTAGATATAAATGTATAGCCATTATCCTCTATTAGCCCATAGCTAAGTATTGAATCCACTAGAGCATAATAAACCATGAGAAGGGTATGCTTATCTACACTGCTTACGCCTTTAGGGAATAAGTGACACGATTATTATGCCATGAATTTGTGCTAAGGCCTTACGTACACAACGCTACAGAAGTCTTCGATACTAATGTTGTATACTTACGTCGCGAATATCTTGTAGTGGTCTATATACAGCATTTTTTTTTAAAGACAACTCCCGCAATAAAGAACAAGCTCTCTGTTGCGGGGACTTTACAAACATACAATTAACGGACACAAATTACACCCAGACTCAGAACAATTCTTTGTGGGTCACACAAAGTTTTTTCCTGTGTGGGAATCGAACCCACAACCTCGTGCACAGCAGGCGCATACTGCAGCCACTGGACCACCGAGGCAGCCCGAAAGCCGTATAGCTGCTACGTGTAAAGTAGCTGAATAGACAACACCAAGACGGGAGTTGTCTATTCAGCCACTATATATAGACGTAGCAGCTATAGCGCCCTAATTTACAATCCTCCTTTCTTCACTATCTTTGAAATCGCGGCGACGGCAACGACACACGTTTGTATCGAAGATCTCGCCCGGCAGGTAAAGCGCGCCTAGTGTCGGTGACACTTAAAAAAATGTAGGCGACAGGTGCCTGTATACGAACCTCTATGAATTAGTATTGCGGCAGTCGCTAAGAGTTTAAAATCGTCAGGTATCAAAGATTTGCGTAGCGTTGTGTACGAAGGGCCTTTCTGATATTAAGTGAAGTATAATGATAACATTTATTCATGGTAATAATTATGTTAATATAATTATGTTCTTATATGTAAACAAACAAAGCTGTTTTAGTAAACTAAGTTTACTGCATCGGTGGTCCAGTGGTCACAGTATGCGCCTGCTGTGCACGAGGTTGAGGGTTCAATTCCCACACAGGACTAAACTTTGTGTGACCCATAAAGAGTTGTTCTGAGTCTGGGTGTAATTTGTATCCGTTAATTGTATGTTATTCCGTGTTATTCCGTGTGGTGACGGATTAAGAATACAAATGTCACCAACCCCTTCCATCCCGAGGGTATCGTAAGAGTCGACTAAGGGTGTAAGTCTAGCAGACAATATCCCCTGCAAGAGAGGGAAAACCCGAAACAAAACCCTTTACCAACCCGTCTGGCCAGCGTGGTATAGTAGGCTAATATCCCTTCAAATGTTTGGAGGAGACCCGTGCCCAGCAGTGGGACATTTATGGGTTGATATGAAAATTGTATGTTTGTAAAGTCCCCCGCGACACAGAGCTTGTTTTCTAGTGCGGGAGTTGTCATTTTAAATTATTATAAGTCTACAATATGTATATGTACCTGTTTTTAGGAGTTGTCTTTAGAGAGGTAGGGCACGCCTGCCTGGGGATGATCCGACCTCCACCTTACAGAAGGCCACAGCCAAATAATTACACATGGTGTAGAAGTGTTCCTGTGTGTGAGTACAGGTCTCCAACGCTCATTTAGGAATGTGTTTTTAAAGAAATGCTTTCCTATCCCAGGTATACTACACCTTAAATCCATGTGTAAGTAAATGGGTTGGCAACACGCAAGTGATACCTCTGGTATCGCAAGCATCCATAGGCTATGGTATAATGGTAAAACTGCTTAACATTAAGCGAGCCGTATGCTTGGATGCCACCCAAATAGTATTTTTTTTTTTACGAATTTTGTTACGTACTGGGTCCCGGAGGACGGACGTCACAGTCAAGGTCTCTAAACGATATCTTGATGAGCTGGATGTTTAAATGCTTTGTGGGAGATGGGTGGAATTAACGATTGCCTAGGATTGGAACTAAATCGGTTAAAAAAAGAGTACAGCGCTGATTTCCATTTGAATCGTCTCAGATATGCAATAGTTGTGCACTACGATTCATTTCTTCAATTCATAGCTTTTGTGTTCTTAGCCATAAGGTTATGATACATGTTCATATCTGTATTAAACTGATTACACTATAATAATAATATTGTCGAGACAAATTACACATCGCTGTCTAATCCCAAACTAAGCAGAGCCAGTGGTCATGGTAACCAGAAAACTGATAAACATACTTATATATTTCTAAATACCTACGTACGTATTATAGATAAATTACACCCAGACACAGAACTATCATTCGTGCTCATCACACAAAGATTTGTGACCCACGACCTCCGGCGTAGCAGTCAGAGTCACTAACCACTAGACAACAGGCCAGTCAAACTTGTCAAACAACTATAGAATTGTACGAAAGCTATTGTATACTAATTATGGTAAATATATATTTTTTTTTTATACTACCAAGTAGGCAAACAAGCATACGGCCCGCCTGATGGTAAGCAGTTACCGTAGCCTATGGACGCTTGCAACACCAGGGGTATCACTCGCGCGTTGCCGACCCTTTAGAAACCTTATAACTCCTTTCTTGAAGAACCCCTTGCTATAGTCATGCCATACAATTCTATTCTGTGACACAAGTATGTTTCAATTCGTTGGATTAGTAATTAATTCAGACGCAATTCCCGTCACCAACGTGTATCATATTTGAAAGGCAATAAATTTACAATAAACACGTAGTTATTAAGAGATAGTCACGCTTACGCTCAAGTTCACATTCAATTAGTAGTCTGTAGCAGATATATCTACAAACAACCCGTTTGGCACGTGGATAAATATAATCTATTCGAATGACAGTATAATATATATCATGATGATGCTACTGCCATATTGTCTAGCTTTATCTATCTCTTTCGTATTATGCGTTGTTTCATTCGGGACAATCCCACCCACATGCCCACCGCTGTGACTCCTGTGAGCCAGGATTAACAGCGGAGTAACCAACTGATACACCGAGTTTTGACACTCGTGCGTCCCGTGGACAACTAAACCTACTGTCTAGGATCCCGCAACGAATTTAATCAGAAGTAAATAGGAGGAGTTAGAAAGAAAAGTTTCCACTTCCATAGCAAAGCGGAAGACAAAATAAATCTGTATAGGTTTGTAACCTATGAAAAGGAGCACAACGGAGGACCTTAAACTACGGGACCTATGTGAGCTAAGATTGATTGCTATAATAATATGTATGGCAGAAACGTTTAAATGCACGGAAATTCCCTCGTGCGTTGTTTCATTCATCATTTTCCACAAAATGACTGTTTGTTGACGTAATTTCTTTTATTTTTATCATATTTTTTTCATGATGATGTCAAATTAATAACTAGGCTAACTCAGAGTGCTGAAGAAGGTTAGAAGCTCGAATTGGGTAAAATAGATAGCGTTTTTTCTGTAAATTCTTAGTATTAAGTTAACGTTAGCTTGGTATCGAGTCTAAAATTGTGCCCACTTATGGCAAAACACTGGTCCTTTATAGAACCAAGTTTTATGAAGTATGGGTGGGTTGCATGATGCCCTACCTTTCTTAAAATATTAAATTTTCATGCATTGCAACAGCTTTTTATTTGGGTATTTCACAGAAAATATTATGTAGAATGATACAGATCTTGAATGTTCATTAAGGTATGTATTTAAAGCTGCTCCAGAAGTACGATATGCAACTAGTATTGTATAGAAAAAAAACCTGTTCCAGAAGTAAACTCTATCACGACATGCAAGTCATGCAATTTGCTTTGAATACGTCAGAGGGTACAAGAACTATTTATCACTAATCCGTATGCTTCTTTACAACCAAAAATTATTTGTGACCAAATAGTTGCGGTACTAACTTTTGTATACCAACATACGTCTGGTATTCTGTATATTCAACCGATAAATCAATGACACTATCAGAACAAAACAGGCTATAACTGGTATTTAGTAGAATTTAACTATACCAATGTGGAGTTCATGGACGATATTTATTTTTATTTAATATTGTTTGTTTATTTAAGATTGCTGCCAGTTGCTTAGTCTGAACGAATTTAGGTCATACGAAATATGTTTTGTGAGATTATAAGTCACTACATCATAAGAATTGTTCACAAAAGTAATTATTGGTGTAAAGAGTTTCCTGAGTTTTTTGCCGGTTCTTTCCTTAGGCTCTACTCCTGTCTGTTCAGTCAGCAAACACGGCAGTAGGCAAATTAGCTGACGTCTCATTTGGCATTTTTCATTGACCTGCATAAGTGTCACAGTGTCCTCCTATTTACTTCTGATTAAATTCGTTGCGGAGTCCAAGACAGTAGGTATAGTTGTCTATGGGACGCACGAGTGTCCAAACTCGGTGTATCAGTTGGTTACCGCTGCGTGGGTTACATGTGGGTGGGATTGTCCCGAAAAAGTGTCATCGTGTGATCTATGTGAATAAATGATTTTGAATATGAATTTGAAAAGCAGGCATATAAGAACTGGCCATCATCATCTCACCTGAAAGATATCCACTGCTTAGAAAGAAAGTAATCTATTCATAGAACGGGAACTCTTTTCGTTGGCATCAAGTTACTTAACACTTACTTACATACACTTACTTCTATTTCATTCCATGGAGTGTCACCCTTACTTACATAGGAAAGAGCAAAATGTGAGTTAAAAATTATTTTATTATGTAAACTAGCATACGTATCATTTGATGGTAGGCATCGGCCGTAGTCTATAGACGCTTGCAAAACTAGATGTATCCAAAATTTTATGCTGGTATATCCCCGGTAAATGCATTTAGGAATGCTTTTGGAACGGTTCGTTAAAAAATAATAAAGCCCTGGTGGAAATAAATGGGTTGGCAACATGCAAGTGATACTTCTGGTATTGCAAGCATCCATAGTCTACGGTAACTGCTTAACATCAGGCAGGCCGTATGCTTGTTTGCCACCTAAGTAGTACAAAAAATAATGCATTCCTAAACGCGCCCTGGAAACCTGTACACACGCACAGTAACACAACAACACCGGTGGGTATAGTCATTTGCTGTGGTCTACTGTAAGGTTGAGGTACTTCCCCAATCGGGTACCTCTCTTATAATATTTAGTACAGTAAGCGACAAAAAAAAGAGACATGAAACTTCAACAAAAATAAAAAAATGTACCTACTACTTATAGAGGGATAGCCTATAGTAATTTATACATTTTGTTGCAAGCCCAATAAGTTTGTAAACAAATAAACATATTTTAAACAACATCTTATCCATGTAGCAAAGCAGGTGTGACAGACCCTGACGTTGCTCTATAATTGCCACTTCGCGATCCCATGTCACACCCATGTCAAACTCTCGCTATTTGCACTGAAATATTCCCTATAAATTGGCTTTTATAATGCCCTGATGACGGTTTATCAATAAACCCCCTTGGGCTCTATCGAAGGTATCAAACAGATAAATTGGATTTTTCATTCATGTTGCTCTGTTTGTGGATGTTTAGGAAAGATTGCTGTGAACTTATTGGCCATGAAGGGATGGGTTTAAAAGGTTTGCCGTTTGGGGTATGAATGGATAATGATGGTAGGTGATAAATGGATGTCTACAAATAGTAAATAATCGAGACTAGGAAGGCAGAAATGTGGACATGATTGTCGATAGCATAGAAAATAACTGCCTGGCATTTACTTTGTTTTTGGTATCGGTAAAGTAAGTTCATGATTGTATTAAATAAATTTGTGACCGCAGTTAAAACGCATTAAATTTAAAATGACTATAAATGAAGTTACATAACTTAAAGAGTAGGTACAAAGTCTGTATTCATAAATAATAAAATAAATTTAAATTAATTCAATATATTCTTGAATTGTTGAATTAAATAAGTATTACTTTTTGTTTTATATAATACTTATCTATTATTTTATATATTTACTTATCTTCTTATATATAAAAATGAATCCCTATTTCCCTTGGTCACGGCATCACGCGTGAATTGCTGGACCGATTTCAGTATTTTTTTTGTTGTGTTTGTTATTGTCAGGAGAAGGTTCTTATACAAAAAAATAAAGTTGCGCTGAAAATAGTTTAACCCGGATGAAGTCGGGGCGTGCCACTAGTATATATAAATACAATATTATTACATACACACTTATAAACATATATAGAGAAAACACACTAAAAAAGGGTAGGAACTTCTTAATAGGCGTCATAAAAATAAGTATTCTTTAAATGATTTCCACCAATTTGAACGAAACCTAGTTGTTAAAAAACAAGTTATACCCATATTCTTGGTAAAGCAAAACAAATTGCAATTCTGTTTTTAAAAACCTGAGTTTGGAAAAGCTATTATATCTCTCCATTCACAAGTACGTATGACCAAATCTAACAATAAACGGTATAATCTATTGTCGGTCTTGCTATTCAAATCAGTGAACTGGGATATACAATTGTATAGGAAAATTTCCATGAATGCATGACCCTCACCATGGTGTAGTCAAATTGTCGCCAGAGGAGGGAAAATAGGCAGAGTTATGGTTTCCTCTCTTTTTGTATGTGAGCACAATGATATTTAAGATAAGCTACCTTTGAACTGAGTGGCGTCGACTAACTAGGGGTCGCCCACGACTGCGTCCGCGAGGTAATTTGGAATACTTTCCCCGAATTTGCAACATATCTCACTACTGCTCCACTCCTATTGATCATAGCGTGATGTTATGTACCCTATAGCCTTCCTCGATACATGCACTATTCAACTTTATAATATTAGTATACATAAAACGCGAAAGTTTGCAAGAATGTATGGATGTTTGTTACTCTTTCACGCAAAAACAAATAAACGGATCTGGATTTAATTTAGCATAGAGATAGATTAAAGTCTGGAATAACACATAGGCTACTTTTTATCCCGGAAAAAACTCTGTTCCCGAGGGAATGTACGCGCAGGTGAAGCCGTTGGCGGAAGCTAGTACTTAATAGATTTCAAGTATAAAAGCGATATATAATATGGAATGTATGATACCGAAAGAGATAGCTATACGTCATGTTATAGCAATTTGTGGGCAACACTTACCTACCTTACCTTGCTAGTGCGATAAATACCTCTTTCATACTATAAATATTATTAAAGTGAAAATACTAAGTCGTTTGGATGCTGGCATGATTTATTTACTTATTAAAGGAAAGGTACGACGAAAGTACCCAACTATATTTATAATTGGAGAATCGTTGTCTCCTGGAAAAACACTACGTACGTAACTCGGCACCGTGGGTGGATTTCCTCGAAGTGAACGGCTTAATAATATCCGGTAAGTGACGTAAATATCAAATAATATTAATAATATTTTAATGGATATTGAAGAAGAAAAAGCCAATAAGTTGAAGAATTGGATAACAATAACAAGAATCACAATTGCTGGGCGTCAGTACAATTCTGCAAGATATATGTACATTTAAAGTTGAAAACAAACGAAACAAATCATAAAAAAACTTGAATTTTGGCCGGAAATGTATTTCTGTTGCATTTAGCTCGCTATCGATTTTGATATTGATTGAAGTTGGTATTTTTATGTAATTCAGCCTACAATTGTTGACATATGTATAATCCCTTTTTGGGTGTTATTGCAAGTGTCCATACCGCCTTACCGGTTCGGTAAGGCGGTATGGACACTTGCATGTATTATTTCTATTCAGTAACTATTACAGTATTGTTTCGAGTTTTCCCTCTCTTACCGTCGTTATTTGTCTGCCTGACTCTTGGACACTGAATGCAGGCCACTTAAGGCCAACTTTTTTGGCCATTTAGTGATGGTCTTCGTTCAACAATAGACATTACAGGCTGAGAAGAAGAAGGTACTTAAAGTGCATCTACACTATCCGCAGATAACTATTTCTGTATCACCTAAGGCCAACATCTTTAAACAAAGTAATTACAATAACTTAAACCTTACCTGCAAAGCTTTAATGGGGTCTCAGAAAATCTGAGTTCATATCTACCAGTACGTTTAGAATTACACTGTCGTAAAGATAAATTATTTGGTGTGTTTACACCGTTAATGTTCTAAGTATTATCTTAGTAAATGTTTTATTACTTGAGAAAGTGATTAAAGTATGCATATTTTATATAAAACGGGAATTAAGCTATGTTTTAAAAAGTTTCACTCTGTTATAATAAAGTGCTTTATGAAAGAAATTGGAGATTTTATGTAAGTTACTTTTGATTGCGCGTTCTAACATTTTATTTGAATTTTACTTTAATTTGTTAAAAAGAATACTTACGGTTTAAAATGTTTATTTTTTTAGTTAAGCTTAGGTATTCCATATTCGTATATAAAGTATTTATTTTCAAACAGTTCCTTTTAGGTATTTTGGGTTCAATTCGTTGGAGTTAAGAAGGTTTAATGATCAATTAGTCACAATGTGCAAGATTCTCAGATGTAAAATCGATGCCCCTGAACTTCACTCCGAGCTGTGTCAGATATTTGCACCAAACAATTATTGTTATTAATTTCTGTTCCCATATGCCATAATGTGATTTCCTATACCTCAAACACTTTCTTCATGCATGACTATTTAATGGGTGTTAATTATTTTTAAGTCTTTTTTACATATTTTATTTTCTTTATATTTTCATTTTATGTTATATCTCTTGTTAGCATAATTGGTATAACCGTGCTTATAATGAATAAATAAATAAACGTCGAGCGTATGTCACAAGGGATTTTAAGACAAACAATTATCGAAAACACAATACACTTTGACTTTAAACCAACTATGCAATCAGTAACAATTATTGTCATGAAATTTATTTATTATTGTTGTAGGTAGTACGCCCAATTACGTCAATGTATTTTTAACTCACAAAAGTAATTATTATCCACTTCTTACTAGGCTTATATATTTTTTTATCTAATATGTCCAATACCAAAATTAATATACATAACATTTATTTAATGAAACACTTTCGAGTTTTCTTCCCACGCAACTCAACCTAAAACTTCACATCGTATAATAATTAAATTGAACCAATTTTATTAACATTTTACCGTAATATCGTTCTAATATAGAACCTTTAGTAAATCTACCCACGCTTGTAACTATACATCAACCTAATCTAATACACGAAATTGGCTAACTTTACCCCACGTTCATTCCCGAACTACGGTGTCACATAGAAGCGGTCCTGGCAAGGTGCCCAGTGGAACGCCCGGTTACCCAAACATCAGCTCTCTAAGATCGCTTCGGTCGGCTCGTATCACTACTTCGGTTTTATGACAACCTAGTACTTTGTTTGGCATAGCCTTGATTGCGAACCGTGAGATTTGGCTACCGGCCTCAACAATAACAGTTTGCATTGGTAAGGAAGGTGCTTCATATGAATAAATTGCGGTTGATTGTATTGCTTTGGACATAAAAGATTATTTACCTAGTATTACATTGGATATTGCTGCAATAAGAAGTTAAGATTGAAGAGTCAGACATTACATAATAAAGCTTTTGTTAGCTCTTAAAAGATTGTTGCCTTGCTAACAAGCACCCAAAAAATTAAAAAAAGCACCAGGGCTTTAGGTTGGAGTGTCGCTGGTATAGGCAAACGTTAAGGTAAAAATGCATTCCTAATTGAGCTCTGGAAACCTGTACTTACACGCAAAAACACAACTGCACCGCTGGGTGTGGTCTGACCACAACCAAGTAGGTCAAATAAGGTGGTGGTCCTTCCCCAGTCAGGCTTGCCCGCTTGTATGATGCCCTACCTCTCTTAGCTACTTACAAACTGATAATTTGACCTATTTGGACATTTATATAGTTTTCTAAGGAATATATATTTTTTATATAAAATATGGTTTTTATTACTCAGTGATATTAATATAAGTATAGTATTGAGCTGGTGTATTTGAACTACAAACCAGACAGAATTATTAAGTTTAAAAAAAAATCTTTCTAACAGTTTTTGACTTTATTTATTACAAACAAAAATACAACATTAACTATCATACTATTGTAAATGTAGATGCAATGTTTCCTAGTCGTAATGCCGCGTAATTATTTGCAAAGAGAAACCATCAACATAAACCACAAACTATCCGTTAAGAGCATGACTAATTTACTCAGTCAGTAACAGATAAACCTGTTTACGATTTTTTTCTCTGAAGGACCCCATCACGAAATAAGCACGCAAACGAGAGGTCGGGAATTATCCCCTGCCACTAATTGCGTGGCCCTCCCCTGCCCTCAGTCCCCTGTCTTCTCAGACCTCATACATTTTTCCTAAGTCGCGACCCAAGCAATTTAATCCTACATTTAGGGTGTTGCTAGTCGAATTACTGAATAAAGGCCACCCTCGGCGTCTTAAAACAGGTATGTACCCTCTTTATCTCGTAAAAGGTATTATGTATTTTGAAATTAAAATTCTGTGATGAATTTACGTTTTAATAGAGTGTAACATGACGAATTATGGGAATTATGGATATCATCTTCGTTTACTTTAGTGTTTAAATATTTATGTTTAAATTAATTATTTTTGGTTTGAATTATGTATTTTTATACTACGGTGACTTATAAGTGTACGGTATTCCTGATGGTAAGCAGTCAGATGTGGTATTCTATGTACGCTTGCAATTCCAGGGTCATTTATTGCACGTTGTCGACTGTGCATATCGTAACGCCAGAGTTTTGTGTCCTAGGTAATCCTGGGATCAGGAAACATTATGTTTAAAACTGATTCGTTAAAATGAGCAGTAGAGACCATAATAGTATAAACTATATAGTTATTTAGTTTTCATCTTTTGTAAGGTGCCTTACGTAAGATAACGATTTGTTTTGCATTGCCCCACGTAAAAAAACGTTGTTCATTCTACGTTTTATTCCGTTTAGATATTTGGGGCTACCAAACGTAATATTTTTGGAGCTAAAACAGATAAAATGTAGGACGAATCAAGATAACAGCCAGATTCTTCGGTCGTTGTGCTTGCTCGCTAGTACTTTTTAATCGTCAATAATAACAGACGAAAGACATAAAAGTAAGTAAAGACGTAACCTGTAAGTTTACAGGACAGGGGACAATCAGACGACCTCGTGGCGAAAATTGTTGTTGTTTTAGAATTAGATACTGTAATATAATATGTATTACAGTGTCAAAAATCAGTTTTAGTTAACAAAGTTGTTTGATGTTGCGATACAGCTTCGCTGGCTCATCGCTAAAATGTAGACCAAGTACAACAAACTCTTAGAGGACGACGTGACGTTCGGAGAAAACGAAATTGGTGTGCAAACTGTTTATTTTTCTAATATGTAGATTGAAAGCAGTCTCGTATTTTTGTAATCACAAGAGCTTATCAAGCTCCAATGTGGGCACCAACTTGTGCTTTCCTTAAGTTTACTTAGTTGATTTTTCTCATATAAAATCTATTAACTAATTGCCCCAATAATATAGACTTCTATAAAAGTAGAAACCGCTTGTAGCAATAAGGCTGCCCATGGTCAAAATTATTTGTAAACTTATTTAAAAGCAGTTTTTGTAGAATTATTTTAAATGGCGTAGGTACAGTAAAGTGTATAAATAAAGTACTGAAGTAAAGTTTGTTATTCTGCTAATTTAATATTCGCAATTATTAATATTCTTTAAGTAAATCACGATTTAAATGAAAAATGCATTTTACTTTGAAAAATGTAGAAATATGGAAATAATGTCGATCATCTTCTGAAACTCAAAAGACACTACAATGCCATTTTTAGAACGTGAAAAAGCTTCTACGTTAAATTTGGAGTGATGATTTCGCTTTACCATTTTGCAATCAATTAGTCAACACCAATCAGTATAGATCGTTATATTGTGTGATGACAATGTTGTGTCTTTACAGAAAACTATGTTTTTTATTACTGTTAATAAAATAATTAGGTATTTTTAGCTTTTTCGTAAACATCCTGAAGTATTACACAATTTTTCTATAATTAAAAAGAAACCCGAAAGTCGACTCATAAATATCTAAAGCTAATAAATTTATAATATTGAATTTTAAATTCCCTTAAAGTCAAATTCACAACACAAACACTGAGGGGAATAAGTGATTCGTTCGTAATTGGATAGACCGACGCCGACACCAAACTTTGGGCAGTTCGACCCTGTGTGCGACTAATTCTGTACACATCCCTCTCACCCTTTCCAAAAAAGTTTTCTAATCGAAAAAACTTGAGGTGTTGGCGTTGTTGTGCTTTATACAATACATGTGCAAAAACAAATTATGTTGTTCAGCATTGGGTCATGGGTAATAGGTTCAAACAGAGTTCTAAAAGTTGCTTAGTTGTTCCATTTTTTTCAAGTGCTACTACGAGTAGGTGGGTAGGTGCAGCTAGGTGGGTACCAATGCTGTCCTTTAAGTAGTTGTAACGTATACAACTGGTACTTGAGGAGTATTTTATTAAGAAAATAAAATAAAAAGACAAAATCGGCAATAATGAATGAGGAGGATTGATTAAGAGAGGAAGGGCACCATTTTAGTGAGCAAGCCCGTCTAGGGGAGGACCACCACCTTACTTTAAAAAAAGGAGTATGCTCTGCTATTGCAAACGCCCTTAGGCAGTCCTTAAGCTTGTTTGGCACCTCAGTAGTATAAAAAAAGACAAACTCATTAACGACTATTATGAAACATAATTAATGACGGTAGGTATATCATTTAAATTTAATACTTTATTCTTTGAAATTTAAAAATATCTTGGAAATTGAATTCCAGCGTAGTGAACTGACATGGATCCCCCTGTAACATTGCGCTAGTTGCTTGAATACAATGTGTAATACCACGTTATCCGACTGAATCGGATGTGTAACGACTGTTCGTGAGAGCATTGGAGTGCGTTACATTGTAGACAAGCTGTTACCCCCATCTCAGTTGGTTCTGGCGTGTTCGGTGTTTCACGATGACCCAACGAAGCGAGTTCAAAAAGTGTAATGGTTTTAGTTGAATTTAACTTGTAATAGGTTCCAGTTGTACTTTATTTTCTTTTTCTTTTTAAAAAAGACAACTCCCGCACTGGGTAACAAGCCCTGTGTCGCGGGGGACTTTACAAATATGCAATTCACTGACACACAGAATACCCAGACTTGGGACAATCATGTATGGATCACACCATTTTTTGTACCGTGTGGGGATCGAATTCACAACACGCCACGTAGTGGTGAATGATGAGGTAACCACCTAAGCCATTGAACCAATCGTGCAGTCAAACTGTACTTGCTATGGTATATTGCTGACGTAGATAGCTAAGGATTCAAAGAAGATACGAGCTACCTTTAAATGGTGATTTTCTGCTGGTTAATATAGAAATTCAGAGTCAATTTAATAGCCGATTCTTCTGGTGGCCCTTTTAGATGTCATCAAATTGGATGCAGGAAAAACAGGCAGACATTGATTGTTATTATAAAGTTTGTGAGTATCATGCAATATGATCTAAATTAGTAAATGAGTTTGACTTTGACTATTCATAAAGCTATTAAAACTAGTCTTCTGGAAGATTGTTTGCCACCCAAATAGTATAAAAAAAAACTATGCTAGTGCTCATTAAGGCATACTTTTTTGAAACAAAGTTATTATATACTATCTCAGTAAAGCGTCATCATTAGCATCCCTGGCGTTACAATATTCATAGGTCAGCAACATGGTGCCCCTAAAGGGCTGCGGTAACTGCTTACCAATAGTTAGGCTGTATGCTTGTTTGTTACTATTACTTTATTAAATACTATTTCTTTTAATACCCGAGGCTTTAGACTGAGCACTAAAAGATTTCCTACTAAGCTTTCTTCTAGTCCCATAAAATAGTCATTTATACGCGTGAAATAAAAATAGCCTTATAAAAACTCACATTTTATACCAGTCGTAAATCCTTTAGAAATAATTGCGTAACTTTGTGACAAAAAAATATTAAAACAAAAAGGAAAGTTTTGAAGACAAAAAATGTAAATACATTCATAAATCGTCTTGTCAAACGCAAACAGTGAATTGAGAAAGTGGCCAAGCAGAAGTGGCTAAAAGTTTTGTCTAAATACACTGAAATGGTACTCGGTTAGAGTTTGGACGAGTTTCCCGCCATTGTCCGTTGCCAAACTTGGAATGTAAAAATTTCAAAGAAAGTTTTAATCCACGATTACAGCTAACTTATTTATCCTTCTCGTAATTTTAGGGGTAAACGCCAAACGGGTACCGATATAATATATTATATCCGTAAAATGATTTATTACATTACCATAAATATTTGCTACATTTTATCGTGAAGGCGTCAAAAATGCCAAAAGGTTTTTATTATATTTTTTAATTATTCTATTAATTCAAAGAAGCTTTCACCCGCAGTTTTAATTGCATGTTATTCTCACCCTTTTGTTTGGATTTAAAACCTTTGCGAGCGTTTGCGGAACAACTCGACAACTTTCATCACAATCGAATAAGTAGTTTAAGAGTGAAAAACGGCAAAAATGCATACATTGATTTTTATTTATAAAGATAAAGCGGCACACGTTTCTGACTGAAGCAAGTATATTTTACTAACATTACCTAATAAAAAAATACAAATATGAGTAGATCCCCAAGGCTCAAAATAAAATTAGGAGCTCAAACCTCTATTCCACATTTAAAATTTTCTATACTCACCGTAGGTCCAAGCACTCGTACGTTTACGAGGACGGCTATTGCCCTACTTTATAAAAAAGTTTTAATAATTATTGTAGCTTCACTGTAGTAGTGTTACCACAACATTTTATTGGTGGTCATAAAAGTTCTGATTAAAACAAAGAAGATGATGCAGGATTCGCGGCTTCACAAACAACACATAAAACGAGCTGTGAACTTTTAAATGGACTTGTTTCTTTTATTTTTCAAGGGAAATTGCTAAATGCAATTTTCGTGTAAGTTTTTATAGGTTAATATTTTATTATTGGCGGAATGGAAAGTATCTGGCTATACAAATATAGAGCGTTACGTTTCAACTTGAAATGTTCGCGGCGAACTCAAAACCACATTGTGTTTTTAAGTAACACAACTGGAAGTTAGAATTTTGTTTGTGAAATGTTGGGATATAAATGAATATAGACGATACAAAAGAAATATTATTTTTGTGTGTTTATACGTTACTTGGGCGTAAAGTTTCTTTCCTATAATTACAAACATATCAATTTATTTAATTATTTAAGCAGTAGGTATTTAATAGTGCGGCTTCACATATATGACTGGAATAAATTTGGTAGCTTCCAAATAAAAAGTAGATTCAATATCATTGAAACAACCTAAATAACAACACTATAAACCATTTCTCTAAATTAAATACAGGTCAAAGATCAGAAAGCACCAACATAATTTTCGCTAAACAATAAAGCTAACCTCAGAGAACATTATCTGCCGTTAATCCACTAAGACTCACTATCGTCGAGTACTTTGGATAATTCAAACAAGAAACATTGGAACACGGTTTGTTTGCATTGTTTTAATGGGCAAATATTGATGTTAAGCGCACTACGAACGTGACTGCGGCTGCCGCAAAGCGATACAATTGGGTTATTATAATAGAGGATTATGGTTCCAATAATTGTTGAAATGATTCTGGTGCATGGGTTTGCAGTTTGTATACTACTATGTTGAATAGCTAAAGATCAGATTTTGCGAATAATCTACGTTTTACTGTCGATCAAAAAGCTCTTATATTGCCAGTTGACATTTTGCTAGATACCTAAAAAGTTGAAAGTATAGTTAAACATGTATTAAATAATATATGTTTTGTTAAAACTAATTTAGTGTTTATTTATTGATTTAAAAGTAAAGGCTCGCCTTTTTAAGCTAAATAGGTAATAATAGTAGTGCAGATCATTCTGGAATAAGTAAGTTATCAAAAGACAGATCGATGAATCAAAAGTTAAGATCATAATTACCGAAAAACATAACAGTTCTATCAAAGTAAATAATTTTACATATTAAAGAGATACGAAAGGAAATCTTGCTCTAAGGAAAATTTATAAAAAATCTTTGTCTTTACTTCTAATCTAAAGTTGCTGCCGTTGTATGCTGTGAACATAAAAATACCTCTGTTTTTACAGGATGATATATTCAAAAATACGGCATTACAAATTGCTTGTTATGATGACAAACTAAGGAGCTCTTGTGTAAGATTGAATTATGAAAATCTCTTCAATCCTATTTAGAAAACCGTCTCTGTTCAATATTAAATATGCAAAAAGCATCTTTACAAAGAATCAAACCGTATTCCTTATACGGTTTGATTCTTTGTAAAGATGCTTTTGAGAGAAGGTATTGGAATGTTCTTACATTTAAGAAAAGAAGAAACTACACTATATAAGTACTTACATCGCTGCATTGTCATGACTACGAATAGTATCCTCCGAGTCAAGTTTAAGCTAAAAAATGTTTTCATTCAAAACAAATAGGTATGTTTCACTAACTTTAATATTTTGTGGTAAAAGTATTTTAGTTCTTGTATTATTAATACCGAGCAGTCATATTTCATCAAAAAGGAATTTAAATATATAAGCACAACTGCTCAACTGTAAATAATTAGTTGGCGGTGGTATTATCGTGCTTATTTGTGAGGTACTTCTTTCCACACCTAGCTAGAAGAAACTCTTTTAAACTTCTTCTTACACTTCTTGAAACGTGAAAGTATGTGAAATATTATGTATTATTCTTTCAGAACATATTTGTAATCGCTAATCAATTAGCATTACTTATAATTTCAAGAGCCTCAAAAAGTCGGGCGCGAATAAAAATAATGAAACGTCCGTACAAGTCAACGTAAAAATATATTCTTTTGAGTCAACTGTCCCAGCGAATTAAGATTGATTGCCTTGCTTGCTACACTTTCGCCTTTGGGCGTGAATTTTATTCTATTTTTAAGTGGAAAAGGGTCGTTCTCACTTTCGTTGTCAGTTTAGAAATGTTTAATGAGATTTTATAATTGTGAAGAATTTTGTGGCGTATCTTGTTTTTTAATCTTTGAAAGGATTAGTGTCAGAAACGTTATTATGATGAAGATCTGTATTTTTTAAGCGGTAATAATTTATAAAGAATTGCTGAACTCGTTAAATATGTTTGTGTCCGTTTCGATTTCGTATTACGAGTACAAGCGCCGTGGGAAGTCATTTCACGTTGGCATTAAAATATGTATCTTTAGTCACTGCAAGTTTAACAGTAACTATACTCTTTATTCTTTCGTCAATATGTATGATTATAGTAATTAAAGTTGAACTGATTTATTCTATGGTGAAAGAATATTAATTATGGTTATCGGTTCTCTTCGTCTTTACCGCAATGCCTGAAGACGAAAGTTTTCAACCAATGCGTCCTACCTATTATGACGTACGGTGCCGAGACGTGGACACTCACAGTGGGACTAGTCCACAAATTAAAAGTCGCACAGCGGGCTATGGAGCGAGCTATGCTTGGCGTCTCTTTGATGGATAAAATTCGCAACGAGGTAATCCGACAAAGAACCAAGTTACCGACATAGCTCGCAGACTTAGCAAGCTGAAGTGGCAATGGGCTGGTCACATCTGCAGAAGGACCGACGGCCGATGGAGCAGACGTGTCCTAGAGTGGAGACCGCGACTCGGTAAGCGTAAGGTAGGGCGGCCCCCAGCTAGGTGGACCGACGACCTAAAAAAGGTCGCTGGGACGGACTGGATGCGGAAGGTGGAGGACCGTGTGCTGTGGCGCGTGTTAGGAGAAGGCTATGTCCAGCAGTGGACTGCGATAGGCTGATTGATTGATTATCGGTTTGCATATTATTTGTTATAGTAATTGATTCGGAAAGGTACATCTTATGTTTCATCAAGGTGTAAAGAAATCAATGATTTATTGATTTTCATAGAGTTGATTCTAACAAAGTGTAGGAACAATGCTTTAAGATGGATTTCTAACGATAAGAAATTTCGTCTTTTAGCAGATTTTGACTAAGCAAATATTACTTACCCTGAACACCTCACGTTACAATTCATAATTCCCAATTTACGTAACCCTGAAACAATAATCGTAAAGTGTCTAACCTTAAACACACATTTTCCTCTGCACCCGTTAGTAGGCATATAAAAACACATGTAAAAATCCCACGAGGTCACCGAATAACGAATTTTATTTAAATTCAACACGACGAAATACAAAACGAATGGGCGCGGACGCAATTAGCGAGGGCACAGCACACGGAGGGTTAACGTAACGGGTTTTTCTGATTCCATTCGTAATTTACGTTTAGCTGTATTTGATGACACGCCAAAATCACGTACTCGAGTATTTTTTGTGTCACATTTTTCGATTACGCAGAAATGACGACGAAAAATATTGTATCTATTTTTTTACTGAAATAGTATTTTTTCGAATTGCAATTTACGCTACGGATGTAGTGGTTTTTATGTATTAATAAATTTCAAAAGTATCTTTCGATTTGGAGACTCATAAAAAAATGCTGTGGTGTTATCTAAATATATTGTCAATTTTCAAAATTACCTTAATTACATAAAACTATTCTCTGAAAGATTTGCTAATATAAGTCTTATTTATTTAATAAACGAGTTGCTCATATTTTAACTAAATTTCCTACCATATACGCATAATAAATATTTAATATTTGCTCGTAACATTAATTATGACTGAAAATATGAGGTAATTTTATATTGATAAGTTATGTGATGTCAGGCTTCTTTGCTCTATGTAATACCTATCTTTTTATACTACTTAGGTGGCATACAAGCCTACGGCCCGCCTAATCGTAAGCAGTTACTGTAGGCTACGCTTTTAAAAAGAAGGAGGTCCTATGTTCAGAGCTGAGTTTACTCCTGTCACCCACTGTTCAGCTTGGCACCGTCTTCAATCTATAATTCACTTAGATTTTACTTTTTTAAGTTGGTTTCAAATTAGTTTTGCGTTTTATAGACCAAATTAAAATGTAGGAATTGGATTGACTAAGCATGTTTTGTCCCTACTTGACATCTTCCCTTCAATCATGTTTATGACTCTCAAGGGAACTTGATGAAGCGCTTAGCATAACACCAGTAAACAAATTTCCCATTTTAATCCGAAAATAAACGTCTCTGAAATAGCTTACAACATTATTATTTGAAATACAATTTGCTACTAAAATGAGAGTTTGAGTAATATACCGTAGGTATCCCTGAGGTCACTTTAGGCTCTAGAATCGAGAGATAAAAAAAGGTATTTTATTTTAACAATTGTTTTCACTCATTCTCCCGTCTAGAATATACATTTTTATATAAGTTATGTTATCAAGGTAAAGCAAACTTGAACTTGATTAAGATTTAGATGGGTGATGATAATGGCGTCGAAGCTTACGCTAAGTGGGTGAAATTATACATTATGAACTAACAATCAAACTGACCACTTTGGAGACACTATTCTTGAGGTAGGGCAGAGGTAGAGAGAGGTAGGGCACCAAAATAGCGAGAAAACCCGACTGGGGAATGACCCCCACCTTACAAAAAAACAGAGCCAAGTAACTACACACAGCGGTGTAATTGTGTTCCTGTGTGAGTATACAGGTCTTCAGTGCTCGTTTGGGGATGCGTTTTGAAAGAAACGTTCTCCTATCATAGGAATACTCCATCTTACAGCCCTGGTATAAAAAAGTGGGTCAGCAATACACAATTAATGCCTCTGGCATGGGAAGCGTCCAAAGGCTATGGTATGCTATATATCTCCCACTGCTGCACACGGGTCTTCTCTGCCCTTCAACGGAACCTTAGGAAATGGTTCAGGCCTTTATCCATTCACGCTGGCCTAATGCGGGTTGATAGATCAGACATGCTTTAGAATATCTTGTAAGCCATGTGAGTTTCTTCACGATATCATAAACTTATTAATTTTAATATGTGCCTAACATTTCTGAACGAATTTATCTAAGTATAGTTACAAAAGTTTTGAATAGAATAATGCTCCGCAAAATATGTACATATCTGGTTTCCAAACATACCGCAAAAATAGCTTCTGAAATATTGTTCCATAGCAAAGTAGGGTCTTAAATTTATTTCGTCGGCACCCGCATCATAGTTCCGGAGTTATTCGGTCGGAAACGAACAAACTAGCCAGAGGTAGGTCAGTATTGGGTATTTGCTGTTGAATATATGGATAAATGTTATATAGAAATATTTGTGATAGTAGCATTGAATTCAAAAGATATATTTTTGTTTTTATCCCGCGTGAAAATCAGGACACACACTGGGAACACAGGGACACAACTAGACTGTGTAAGAAAGGCTGTGGTCTTTTTTTTTTTTATATGTGGAGGTCCTTTTCCAGTCGGGTTGGCTCGCTTGCATGGTGCCCTACCTCTCTTAGAATCTTATAGTCTAATTTATTCGTCTTCAATATTTTTTTTTCTATCCAAAGTGAGTCAAAATATTTTTAAACTAGTGCACGCAACACAAATAAACAATAAAAGCAACACGTGTACAGGACACAAAGGCTGACGACACTTTACAAAAAACTGTACATCGTGTATTTTGCCGACCCATATTTTACTCGTGAAAAGAGGGATGAAAGATAGCTAAGTTCATAGTTAGCTTTATATTGGCTAATATTTGATGAAACAATCTAAGGCAGAGCCTGTGCGCAACCAGACAACTGGCGAACACACTTGAGTCGCTAATAAAATCAAATAGCCTAAATCTAAAGATCTTTTCAGCATAATCTGTTAAATTTATTACAATAAAATTATGCATATATTTTACTTACATTGAACTTTTTTTTGAAGGTCTACTACTGGTCATGTCCAAATTAATTTAAATTTATGTATTCATTTTTATTGTGATATTTAGTTTATAATAATTTTATATTCATGTATAATCCATATAGTTTAATAATAATAACAATAATGTAATTTAGATAGACATGAGTAATTTAAATATAATTATGTATGTAAGTTTTAGTTTTATTAGCGGCATATAATTTTATATATCTTCGGATATAATATAGCGAACTAATTTAAGTACATAACATCTATTGTAAAGGATACCTACATTGACAAATTCTTACTAATATTATAAATGTGAAAGTTTGTAAGAATGGATGGATAGATGGATGGATGGATGGATGTTTGTTACTCTTTCACGTAAAAACTACTGAACGAAAACCGACATCCGAGCGGGCGGAGCCGCGGGCAACAGCTAGTAAACCATATTTCTATTTCCATTTCTTATGGATGCCAATAAGCATTATTCTCAGTTAATGGTGATGTTCCTTTTATTTGTGCTTTCTTTCTATCTGCTATCGGCTCTCCAGCCATAATGAGATGATTATTACGCCCCTATGGTTTGTAGTTGACACTATACTAAATGACACCTAACAATATAAGGTTGATAGTTTATATTATCTTATCTAAGTCCAGTATCAGCCATAGTGATGATCAAAGTTGACTGCCTTGGTGGTCCAGTGGCCGCAGTATGCGCTTGCTGTGCACGAGGTTGTGGGTTCGATTCCGACACAGGACAAAACTTTTTGTGACCCACAAAGTGTTGTTCTGAGACTGGGTGTAATTTGTGTTCGTTAATTGTATGTTTGTAAAGTCCCCTGCGACACAGAGCTTGTTCTTTAGTGCGGGAGTTGTCTTTTAAAAAAGAGAGGTAGGGCACCATACTAGCGAGCAAGCCCGACTGGGGAAGGACCTCCACCTTACAAAAGACCACAGCCAAATGACTACACACAGCGGTGTAGTTGTGTTCCTGTGTGTGAGTACAGGTCTCCAGCGCTCATTTAGGAATGCGTTTTGAAAGATACGTATTCCTATCCCAGGGTTACTTCCATCTTAAAGCCCTGGTGTAAAAAAATGGGTTGGCAACACGCAAGTGATACCTCTGGTAATGCAAGCGTCTATAGGCTACGGATACTGCTTAACATCAGGTGGGCCGTATGCTTGTTTGCCACCCAAGTAGTATTAAAAAAAAAAAAAAAAAAAAAATGAAAGTATTTTTAAATTAAATTACTACGCTAACATCCGAACCAAAATACCTTATTACAACACAGCTCTAATAAAATTACAAAGACCATCAAAATATTAAGCCTAAACCTATTCGAGCTTCCGACAATGCCTTCTGCTCATTAAAATCTCTGGAGCTCCGCTATTTTTGTGTAACATTATATCATTTAGGAGACAGCGCCTAATATCGTGTTTCTCAGAAGCAAAGCCTTAATTTCGTAGGCGGGAACTTTTACGATACAAGTCACAGGTATTAGTAAAAAGCCGGTAGATTTTATAAATAGGATAATATTTCAGTTAATATTACTTAGGTACTAACCTAACATTTGTTTACGCAGCTTTTTGTTTTGAATTTAGAATAAACTTGACAAGAGGATTTATTATATAAGTATTTTCTCACATTACGAAAGTAATGTCAAGACTAGATACTATTAATTTTATTTAACAAAGGCCGATGTTAAACAGTTAAACTTAAACCGGTGTTTGCAATAACCACACAAAGTTCGTTTGCGGTAACTGCCATCGGATCTTCCACGTATATTTGTTCTGTGATCCGAAGTTTTCGAATTGTTTGTCGTTAACCTTCGCCTAGCGATCCTATTGACCTGTATTGCCAACATTTTTTATAGAAAGTACATCAATAGAAGATAATAATAGAATGGCATGAAAGGTTTTTGTCGTCTGTAATATTTATACCATTCTGGAAAACATTTTTAAAAATAGATATTCATTTAATGAAGGTTGTGACCCAAAATAGAAGGTTTTGATATGCCTCTGCGATTATGGAGGCTCAAGTAAATTGTGATGTTTTTGTCTCAAAAGTCAGTACAAAAACTTGAACAAGCGCATATCAGGCTACACGCAGTGTAGAGTGGCCTAGTTTCTTGTCATAATATGCGGACTTTGCTTATATTTACTACTAGGGGTCGTCCGCGACTTCGTCCGCGTGGTAATTTGGAATATTTTTCCCGATTTTGAAACATATCTCACTACTGCTCCGCTCCTATTAATCTTAGCGTGATGTTATTTAGCCTTCCTGGGTAAATGCACTATTTAACAAAAAAATACCAGTACTTACCAGTACTTTCTGAGATTAGCGCGTTCAACCAAACAAACAAACTCTTCAGCTTTATAATATTAGTATAGATGTATCTGTTTTAGAAAAGCAACAACTTTCTCTAAGTAATTTTCAATGAAATTTATAAATACAAAGTTTTCTTTTTCACTTCTCCTAACACATTTTTATTTATTGGACAATATGCATCATAACTGTGTGGCTCCAAATTGCACCAAGTGACATGAGCGACAAACGTACCAGACTGAGGAGGCCTAGTTGACGAAGAAGAGACCTTGAATACAACCAAGGTTTATGGAAACTCCTAAAAAATAATCTTTATGTTATTTAAACTACTTCTTTTTATTATTCTTATCGAAATTCCTTCTTCAGGGTCATTTGTTGGCCTGGTAACCAACCGTTAATAAATGGAGTAAGCGTCGACATTAAGCTACATTTGTATAACGAAATAATAAATAAACAATGTACTAATACTAAACATAATTGTGAGTTCGTGAAGGTGGTTGTTCACGCGACAATACGCTGACCTTTGATCCTTATCCAAACTAAGAAAGTTGGCTTGTGATTTTTATGCCTAAGGTGAAATTAAAATTAAATGAACACATTCATTACCCTTAAACTAAAATAAGGTTTCTGCCTGTTTTGTTAAAACCGTTTTTGGAATAATTAAAATGCAACCTTTTGTATTGTTAGATAGATATCAAATTCGAACGCATTGTTTTATTGGGTAAGAACTAAGTGAGAACAAGTGACTATAAAATCTAGTATAATTATTATATTCTTTTAATACTACCACGGCGACAAAGAAGAGTACAGCCCGCCTGGCAATACCAGCCCCCCTAGACAAGTAGCATAAACGGTAGTCGAATCGAATAAAAGCAAATGCATTTGATGTAACTTTACGACATAATGTCGTACACTTATGTCCAATCCCATACATTTGCTTGATATTCTATTCAATTCAATTAACGCTAATGCCACTTGTCTACAGTCTGAACAGGAAGCATTACTCGCGCGTTGTCAAAACGCTACAGTTTTGTACCACCAAAGGCATGTGTATGAGTAACTTTGAGATAAGGCATAAGAATATTTGGCTATGGTTTTCTGTATTGCGAAGGTCCTGCCCAGTCGGTTTTGTTTCTTTGTATTTCTACGTCTCCTATATATTCATTGCAAGATGTGTATTGGTGGTGTAAGTACCCAAATGCTTGTTCACGACATCCTTGACAAGCTAATTTAAAAAAATTATACAATTTTAATTTGTAAAATAAATTTTAAACTCAAACTCAAAATTCATGTAGATTACAAAGGATCACTTATAAAGGTCATAAATTATGAATAAGCCAAAAAGATGATGTCAGCAAAATTTTCCTACGGCTAGTTCGCTGACGAGGAGCCTTGAGAAGAACTAGCAAGAAACTCAGGCCACTTTTTTAATCGCCAGATAGTTACAATCTTTTGTAAAATACAAGTATGATACATGCTATCATACTTGTATTTTGCAAGCTGATGCAGACAAAACACGACACTTACTTTATTGATAATATTTTTATTTATTAAGCTTTTATTGTTATGTACTTAAAACATAACAATAAAAGCTTACTAAAATTTATTTCACAAATTAAAATTGTATTAAAATATTGGAGTTGTATTATTACAAGCAGAGTTCTTACAAATTGTGAAATTTACTTTTATGCAGAAAATCATTACAATCAAAAATGGTTATTCAAAATTGAATAATGAAGCGGTTACATAAATAAAATACGATAGTTAATTAAAAGTCAAACATTATTCCAGTTCAAAAGGTGCTTTAATTAAAATTTCAGATCATTGAATCTCAGAAACGCAAACCTCTACACGAATTCAATTTATAGATTTCGTTCAGTGCTTGCCAAATTGTAAATAGTCATTTATTGCAGCACTGGAGTGTGTAAATACAATTATGTACTTATTAATGAGGCTGGCAAAGCATTCGCACCAATTTTCTCGATAACCAATTTTGATTCAAGGTGCATGAATTCTAATTAATTATTAATTAATTAGAAAAAAAACTCTAACACTAATATTCCATTATTAAATATTTTTAGCATTTGTGGTATGCAATTAGCTTAAATTAGCTATATTTAAATATTGAAAGCTATATCTTTAAAGTAAAAAGGGCCAAATTAAAAGTACCCAGAATCGACGTTAATGCATGAAGAGGATAATGAATATAGAGATGGCGAAGGAAGTATGTTTGTATCGAAGCAATTGGCGTACCATAGTCTCTGCCTACCCAACTGGAAGACGGACGTGAGGCTTAATCACTAGTGAGGGTAGCTGCTCTGAATAAATTCACCGTCATACTGGTTTGGCTAAAACTGCAGTGACCAAACTAGAAAAAAAATTGGAAGAACCGGGGTATCCAACGGTAAACCAAAATACGATTGGTCAGAGCACTGGTGTTGTGTGGCGAAAAGTCAACTAAAATTTATTAACATGGACCTAATTTACAAAGTTGACGGTATTTCAAAAAATCTATCGAGTCACATTTTATTTTTAAGAGTATAACTTTTTTTGTTGTCTGTATCTTGTGTGGTTGAATTTAATGTCGGATGAAAAGGGAATACTTTTTCGGATGAAAAGCGAATTATAAAAATAAAAAAGAAAATCGGATGAGTAGGGTATAAAAATGCGGATGAATGGGGAAGTAAAATTATGCGGATGAGTTTTGCGGATGAGTGCCCCACTCATAAACCGAATTAAAAGTTTGAAACATCAACGAGAATTAAACTTATTAAAGCTGATGTTGTATATTCATATTTTGAACTTCGTCTTCACACTTGTTCAGAATATATAATATCACTTTCAAACTAGTTATACGAGTACCCACAGAATAATCTAGAACCGTCTGGAAAGTCTAATTGGACTAGAACTGTGACAGACAAAGTAAACTAGCAAACTGATCCTTTGTGCAAGTGGCGGAGGACTCACTGAGCAAATGGTTGGCTAAAGTCGGTTACAAGCCATCAATTGTGAAAAGCAAATGATGTTACTGCTATTAGAAGTCAGGATTCAGATAAATCAATTGTATACTATTGATACCCTTCTACAGATATCCTATCTGTAGAAGGGTATCAAATTGAGTATTTTATACTGCACTAATGCTATTCAAGCTGCTCGATAATCTAACCCCTTCATTATTGCACCAAATAGGAATCAGGCTCGCAGACGTGAACGGCAGTGCCGTATAAAACCATTGTTTAATGTCCCTGCCAGCAAAACACGTTATGCTGAAAATATGTTCACAAACCGTGCATGCAAACTTTATAATAATTGCGAAAAAATAGCAGACATAGATATATTTTCATGTTCCCTAAATAATATAAAAAAAAGTTTCTTTCAAGTAACTTATATACCTGCCAATTTAACCGTCAATAGTAATATAATAAAGGTAATTATAACTGTAACCATTAATTTTAATATACAATTATATTTATAGTATCAATTAAGGAAACTATAGGTCCATTTATTTTAAATGACTGTTTGTTTCCTAATAATTTTAACAAAAAAAAACCGACTTCAGTACGGCAAGTTGCAGAATTTCAAAAACCTTAATTACGGCTAGATTACATTGTTTAATTATGAAGTTCCGTTGCCTAGCTACCTTAGCAACCATAATGGAAACTTATTTAATCGCCATCCGTAGAATACTTATTATTGAAAAGTTCAGGTGGCGATCTGTGGTCTTCTTCATTAGTTTTACTTCATCATATTATACTTTCTGAATGCAAATGTTTGATGTTGTTATAAATATTGAAATTGCTATATGTGTGCCTATAATTTTTGAGGAGTTGCCTCAATTCCTCATGGATCCCATCATCAGAACTATCTTTTGATGAAAATGAGACCAAACTGGAAGTATGTCCTCTCAGACAAAAAAAAATTTTTTCAAATTGTTCCATAAATGAGGGAGTTCTGCGGTAACAAACAAAATTTTTTTTTTTAAAAACCCACAAATTGATAACCTCCTCTTTTTCAAGTCGGTTAATAAAATAAAATAAACTTACATAGTAAAATGTGTTTATCAAAATATCACGAGCTTTTTGTACAACTGAGAACAAGGAATACGGTATATGGTGAGCAGTTACCGTAGTCTATGGACGCTTGCAATGACTAGGCTAGCACTCGCGTGTTGCAGAACCTGTAAAACTCTTTTCTTGAAGAACCGACTCTCTTACTAAAAACTCTCCCTCTAAAAATTCGGCATTCAATCTTATTGCATTAATGCTACATGTTGACTGTGATGCTACATGTATTGTGTGATTGTGACCCTGACTGCAAAACTGGAAATCGTAGGTTCGATTCCCACACGGGATAAAATGTTGTTTGCCTGAATCGTTCCACTGCTGAGGAAAGGCCTTCCCATTAACTTCCAATCTTTCCAGTGGTTTTTATTCCACCAGTCATGATTACACGTTGACTAAAAATACATTTTACAAGATAGGTATTCGGTGTCGGAATTGATAGAATTTTATATGAGACTGAAATATGTATAACTCAATGACAATTTCGCGTCATGCCAATCAAAGTATGTAATGCGAGTAATAAAATATTTTGCAACGTGTACGGTTAATCACTATAATGCTTATTTTAAAAGATTGAATGGCGAGGTTTTCCCGAGAGACTATACCAGAGGGATTCTTCAAGACAGAAGTTAAAGGCTTTCAGGGTCGGCTACGTAACGTGCGAGTGATAGCCTTGTTGCAGTTGTCCACAGGCTACGGTAACTGCATACCATCAGGTGATTCTATGTATGCTTTTTTGCCTCATAGATATTTTTTTTAGCTTAACGTAAGGTTACAACGTAGGCACCGCGCCCAGTGATCTTATTTTTGAAAAAAACTATTTTATTAGAACATATGAAAGCAACACATTTCTTTTGTATTTAAAATATTATGTAGGTAATAGGTTTTTTTAATTATTTAATTTTTGTTTTGTTTTGTTTTGTTTATTAAAGGTTCACCAATAATTGTTTACATTAATACTTAAACTAATACATGACTTAAAACTAATAACAATATAACAACAATCACTAATAGGCTACCGCTTGTAAATTTAAAAAAGATATATATTAAGTAGATAAAGAAAGAAGAAAAGAAAAAAAATAAACTTAATGACTTATTCACAAACTACCGGAAGGTAGCAGCGAAGTAGGGAATCAAGGATTTTATTTTTTGACTCATAATTAAGATCTATAACATCACCAAGACGATTTACAATTCTTGCATATGGTGAATTAGCGCCTAAAACAGTTCACACACACACACACACAACAACTACATTACTGTAGTAATATATGAAAGAGACTGGTCCCCATACGATACAGAGAATCCTAGTGTGGAGTCCAGTGCCTAACTGCCAAATATAGTTAAATTATCAAATATAGTTAAGTTATCCTTTGTTAAAAAGGATAATTTACTATATTTATTCACATTGTCATTCTCATCTGTAATATTTTTAATACATGTTGACTTCGTACGCACTTGACCTATTTCGTTATGGAGAATAAACAAAAATTCTTCCCGAAGCTCCTTCCAGTTAATTACAAACCCGTCAGCTGTTACAAGGAAAGTAAGACTTAAAAGTGCTTACAATTTCTTCTCAAGTTTAAAATACGTAGTGCAAAAAGTTAAGACTACAAGTAGGGAAAACAGAAGTACAGTTTTGTAGTGACCTTGAAATAACTTTTAATCTATACTAATAATTATTATAAAGCTGTAGAGTTTGTTTGTTTATTTGGTTGAACGCGCTAATCTCAGAAAGTACTAGTTTGATTTAAAAAAATCTTTTTTTGTTGAATAGTGCATTTATCCAGGAAGGTTATAGGCTATATAACATCACGCTATTATCAATAGGAGCGGAGCAGTAGTGAGATATGTTGCAAAATCGGGGAAAATATTCCAAATTATTCCAAATTACCACGCGGACGAAGTCGAGGGCGACCCCTAGTTGTTGTATAAAATAAATTGAATGTAGTTTTTTTTTCTATTCAATAAGTAGTACAATTTTACTATTTGTTTTTATTTAACCTATTTCTTTAGTTGGTTTTCGGTGGATTTTAATAAATAGGTATGATTTAATTGAAGCAGTGGTATAGCGAATTAATAATAACGCAATGCTTTGTCTTCTTCCTTTGAATATGAAATTACTGATGACAGAATGAGAGATTATATAATAAAATTACACCTATTCTATTCCGCGTGATACGGTGTGAGTTTAATCCCAGATGGGGGGAAGCCAGAATTCATAAATATACAATAATCCAGTGATTAACTATCTGCTAATGGCGAAAGAATGTTTTCTTTCGTCATTAGCAGATAGTCAATCGCGAGAAACAAAAATCATTGTCTTAGACGAAATTCTAAAGGTAAGTCTTATCCACCGAACCACATTAGGTCACCGTGTGTTAATTAAGGCCTTAAATCTTTTCAGCTCTCATCACAAAGGCAAGGAGACCTGTGCCCTGCAATGGGGCATACCATTATGTCGGTAACTATTATAATGGATTTTCAAACCAATTTTATACATTAAATAATGTAAACACCTATTTGAAAATAAATAAGAGGCTTTACATAAATTAATCAGTTGACAAACCCAAATTAATTTAAATAATCCAATACAAAGTTATTAATACATGTATGATTAAAATTGTATTCACTAATTTTTATATAGTTGGTATTGTTTGTAAACATAAAAAAAATCTTTTGGAAAACACGTAATGATTTGCTTGACGACTCTTTAGCTATGCTTAATACGAGGACTAAAGAAGATTAGACATTAATATTGCAATGGGAGAATGAGAAACTGCGACCTTTATTTATATTTTTTAGTTATCTCGAGAATATGAGAAACTGACTGTTGCCCGCGTGGATGTTGATTATTGCGATCTATCTCTGTGCCAAATTTCATCCAGATCCGTTCAGTAATTTTTGCATGAAAGAGTAACAAACATACATCTATACATTTTTACAAACTTTCGCGTTTACAATATTAGTAGAATAACAGATTTGACGACTTGATCAACCAGCAGCATACTTTCCTAATAATTTCGACAGTTCATGACAAGTCAAGAGAGGTAGGGCACAATACCAGTGAGCAAGCCCGTCTTGAAAAGGACCTCCACCTTACAGAAAACCACAGTCAAATAACTACACGTAAAAGTGTAGTTGTCTGGAGACTTGTACTCACGTACAGGAACACAATGGGTTGAAAACAGATTGAAACAGATATATATACTAGGGATACAGCCCTGCTGTAAAAAAAAATGAGTCAGTAACTCGCAAGTGAAGCCCCTGGTATTGCAAGCGTCCATAGGCTACATTAACTGATTACTTGTTTGCCACCCAAGGACTACAAAAAAGGCAATGTGTACATATATATAAAAAGTCAATTATATATTTTAAATCAAATAAAAATTCCTTGTTAAACAATAATTTGATTGTTGTTGATGTTCTCCGCAACTTAATCTACTTCTTCACTTATACAGTGTACCACAAAACTTAATATACATACGCTTCAAGATGTTCTCATTTTATCAAGAGACCGCGTATCGACTTTTGTGCTTTGCATAAATTTGCATGACAACATGTACGAAGACATACCACTTGTTTATGCTAAACATGATACCCTTTAATATTATGCGGTATATCGTTAAGTACATCAAGTTTTCTGAGAGATTGATCATGTATTTATGCGGATTATGAAATTCATACGACTCGGTGGAGACGTTATTATAAAGTGCTGGCGGCCTGTACCGGTTACGTACGGACATAATTATTTAGTTTGTGTACCAACTGTCCGAGTGGTGACGAATTAAGAATAGGTTATAAGGTTTTTAAAGGGTCGGCAACGCGTGAGTGAAACCCCTGGTGTTGCAAACGTCCAAATGCTACGGTAACTGCTTACCATCAGGCAGGCCGTATGCTTGTTTGCCAACTTGGTAGTATAAAAAAATGTCCCGAAGGTGACATAAGAGTCGACTAAGGGAGTCAGTCAGGCCGACAACGTCCACTGCAAGAGAGGGAAATTTCAAACAAAACGTTATACCAACCCATCTGACCAGTGTGGTATAGTAGGCTTGTCCAAATGTATGGAGGAGACCCGTGCCAAGCAGTAGGACGTTTATGGACTGAGATGATGATTTCCACTTAGACATAAATTACCATGGCCAGTTTGGAATGTCTTTAAATAGACTCCGGACTAACAATGTGGCCGGAGCAATGTTGAGCCGGAAAATATGTTCAGGTGGGGTTTCACAGATGATACGAGCCTGGGCTGTTTATGCGGTGTAACTACTGACATCGTGTCCTGCATATCCTAACACCTGCAGCAGGAAGACTCGATGGCTGCCTCCGACAAATAATTCAATGTGGCCGTGTTCTGGGCCACAATAGTATAATTATTGATGATGTTTGCCGTCCTAACGCTAAGTAGAAGTTTGGGTACGGCTTTTTTTTTATACTACCAAGGTGGCAAAGAAGCATACGACCCGCCTGATGGTAAGCAGTTACCGTAGCCTTTGGACGTTTGCAGCACCAGGAGTGTCACTTATGCGTTGCCGGCCTTTTAAAAACCTTATAACTCCTTTCTTGAAGAACCCCATGCTATAGTCTCTTGGGAAAACCTCGGCAGGGAGCTCATTCCACAACGTAATCGTACGTGGTAAGAAATTCCTCTGGAATTTTACAGTACGGCAAGTTTGAGATGCAAGAGTGAGGATGAACTCCCTGTCGGTGGCGATTGCTACCTTACTCAGTTATTAATGATAACTAAGAAATAAAATGGTAAATAAGGACGACCATCAGGACTTTTAGGGCCGCATGCCCTAAAAGTCATCGCCCGGTGAAGATAGGCGATGGTAACAAAATAATATTAAGCGAGCTATTTGGTTGTTTGTTATCTAAGAGGTATTAAAAACTGTATTTTATACATAAAAATGAAGTCTGCAAAACTAATATAGTGAAGATATTGGTTTTATAAGGCAAAAGTAAGCAAAAATAAAAAAAGGTTTCTCTATGATAACTAAAATGGAATACCTATAAATATTATTTGAAATTGATGTACATTTTTGATATATTACTGTATCATTTATTTATAACATAAAATGTCGATACTTTTTTGAAATAATATAATAATTCAATTGAATTTCTTAGATAAACGTTCCTTTGATAAATAAATTACAACAAAAAATGTTTTCGAATTTTTATATCATATAAGGTAAGTATTTAATAATTCAAAGACATTAAGTCTAGTATTTATAATGAAAAATGCATATTCCTTTAGATAGACATAAAACACTTTATTGTACACCAATAATATTTTTGATACATTTATTATGTCCAATCGAGTAAAAGGGCCGTGTGTTGTTGCGTGAATTAGCCAAGTCGAATAGAGAAGGGCCTATGTCAAACAGTGGACTTAAATAGTTTGTTTGATTAATTATATAATTAAAGACGCTGTAGGATACTGCAATTAAATAAAAATCAACCGAAAAAAAGCCTAAACTTGTAAACTTTTTGGAGTAGGGCAGAGACAGTATTTCACTGCTGTAAATGTATGTAAAGTTGTATATCAACTACTTGCATACTACTTGCGTGGCAAACAAGCATACGGTCCGCCTGATGGTAAGCAGTTACAGCAACTTATAAACGCTTGCAGCACCAGAGGTGTCACTTGCGTGTTGCCGACCCATTTTTTTACACTGGCGTTAAGATGGAGTAAAGTTATTTGTCCACCAGTGTATTTCGTTCAATAATTATATTACAATCAAGGCTCCACTGCTTGATAGTGCGATACTTGCCAAGGAACTAAAACAAAGTTAGCTTAGTCATCTGCAGGGTATCAAATATTACGCTGGCGGCTGGTCTAACTAAGCACGTGCAGCAGTTGACCGAAGTGCTAACTTTTAGAGCTCAACATTTACTCTTTGGCGATGCATATATATTTACATATTGCTAAGACAACACAGATTGCAGATTTTTCTTTGGTATGAGAATATACGCACTGACACTACATACAATGCTATTCTTAGTATAGTAAAATACCGAAAAACCCCTTTTTTTAAAATTAGAACAGTAAGAATCAAAATGAGAATAAAATAAAAACTCACGTTGTTCGGACCAGGTCAAAATTATACTTTTACAAACGTAAAGGCGTTGTTCCTGCACCTAATCTCTCTCCGGTCATGTCAGATTGCCGTTATACCATTTGAAGGAATTTATATCCCTTCTGCACTATAGTATGTCATATCTATAATATGTTAGCTAATCTATGAGATTGGTCGCCGTGACCGAAATCTGTCTAGACAACTATTACCATCAATGTTTTATTACACGTCACCATTTAAAAAATAAATCACATTAAAATAACATACGCTTAAAGATACTATAGATAATAGCTCCATTACCACGGAATCCAAAAACAAGGCGAGTTCATTCTCCCTAGTTATTGTTACCGCACGGGAAGAGTTAAGCCGACTAGATTTACTGAGGTCACGTTTTTCGCATCTCCCATACAGCATGAGTACGTAAGATATATTATTTTACCGAGTCACAGTTGCACTCGTTTCTTATAGCGTATTATATTCTGCACAGACTTTTTCTTTACATTTGTTGAAATATTCGTGTAAAAGGTTTTATAATGTAGATGTAGATTCTAAGAGTTGTATTGTTAACTTACGTTGTTGTGTTTGCCTCGGCTATTCATGAAACATTGTCGTCTAAACTAATATTAAAAGGAGGAAAGATTAAATTGTTTTTTGTTACGATTTTTCTCAAAAACTACTTAACTGATTTTTTTTAATTCATGTGCCATCTGTTTCGATCTTGTGCCAAGCTCATCCATTGATTTCTCGCCGTCCTTCTTTTGTCGCCTGACCACGGGCGGTTGGTCTGCCTAGCAAAATTCTTCTACTTCTCTTCGTTTAATTTATTTGAATTAAGTTTTTAATTTAATCATTGAATATATTATTATATTTACATACTTACATCTCAACCCATAAACGTCTCACTGCTGGGCACGGGTCTCCTCCATTAATTTGGAGGGATATTAGCCTACTATACCACGCTGGCCAGACGGGTTGGTAGTTTTGTTTCGAGTTTTCCCTCTCTTGCAGTGGATATTGTCTGCCTGACTTACTCCCTTATTATTGAATAAATTAATTACTGAAAAATACAAATATACCTATTTTAATATAGTATTATAGATATAAATAAATTATCTGATTGAGGTCGTAGTTCTGAAGAAAAGGTGCTCAAAAGACTAGCCAAAAGATAACCCGTTTCATTTATCATACAGAATCTGGTCCCAAATTTCATCATAGTCAGTAAATTGCTATGAATATTGTTAACCTTCTTAATATTAATCTTCTTTTTCGTCTCGATATTTATTACTATCCTTTATTCAGCCAATCTTATTGAATGACAGCTGTATACATCTGAGTACAACTATTTTCCAGAATGTATGAATATCGAGAGTAATCTTCGAAGCAAAAGGATAAATGGGATGCTATCGTATATTATATCGGTTTTGTGTGGGAGCCAATCCTGTTATAAGCTTGGCAAGGTTCTGTATTAGTGGCATCATTCACTATACGAGACGTAATTCCTTTCATAATACCCTTTTAGTATGTAAATGTAAAGACGACTTCTTTAATTACACACTTTTAGTGTAGTGGTTCGTGACTCACACTAGGTGTGGGTTCGATTCTCTTCTAAATTCCTTCTTAAATCTTTGTGTGATAAGCACTATTTGTGTAAGTATTATTAATTTGTTCTTAAATAATGAACCTTACATAAGACCACAGATGTGTTTCTGTGTGTGAGTACAGGTCTCCATTGCTCATTTGGGTATGCGTTTTAAAAGAAACGTATTTCTATCCCAGGGATACTCTCATCATAAAGCCCTGATGTAAAACAATGGGTTGGCAACATGCAAGTGATACCTCTGGTATTGCAAGCGTCAGGTGGGCTTGTTTGCCACCCAAGTAGTATAAAAAAAAAGATTTTGTATGTAATTAGAAATATATAAGTATGTTTATATAGTTGTTGTTGTACGCGCTCAAGGAAGAGCGCCGGCAAGATGGTCAGACGTCATTAAGAAGGCGTTTGGAGGTAGCATGTACGGTGGCAGTCCATACTTCAGAAGTCCGCATAGCTTGGAGACGCGTTATATGTGGTCGCGATCCTCAGCAGTGAGGGAACGACGACGATGATGATATAGTTGTCCGATTATCATAGGTTGTGCCTAGTTTGTGGATACGTGGCTGTATGTGAGTAATCGTATTTTTTTTACATTTGTTACTGATTTCTTCTGAAAGTTTGTAAAGTAGGTGTCAATAGGCTGTAAAATTAAAGATTTAATTTGATTACAATTCTTTATTAAAAATTAATTGAAACATCCAGTCGATATAAATATGGGAACATTCATAATTATTAAAAAAACAAAATTCATTTTGCTACAAAAGTTGCTACAAATTACAGTTCAGTGTAAAAATATGTTCAACATATTTTAGAATTGTGTTATTTAAATGAAATTTAATTTTAAGCATAATTTTACAATGAACTGTAATTTTACATAATATTAGTACCGTACACCGATTATAATTTGGTCACTGCGGTAGAACATAACTTAATAAGCAATTCAATATTTACTTATGAACTAGTTGTTCCTCATTTACAATTTCAAAATTAAATTACAATTTTTATTATTTACAGCGCTTAAAATATTTATATTATTATATCATGATTTTATAGACAAAATCAGCTTACAAAGTACAGTTCTGATCTCATAAAATGATAATAATAGAAAGCTATTGAAACGATACAAAAAAGATTTATAAGTACAATCTAGGTATAAACTTCATTACTATGGTATAAATATAAATGGGAAACAATCACACAAATATATGAGGACTATATTCCGGATCACTATCGTATCATGGAGATGGGATATGACAAAACACAAGTCACACATGGTCTGACAAGGCATTACTCAATCTTTATACAAAGCAGAGAGGAATAAAAAAGTTTATAGTCTAATATAGTAAGTATTATAAACTTCATTACTATCATACCATTTGTCTATATCAAAAATGTTCGCTTAAAATATAGTCTTCACACCTTGATATATTGAAAAGAGGGACATGACACTCTCTAAACCGTAGACTGCAGCTAGCCAATTATAATTTCAGTGTTCAATAAAAGTAAAAAGAAGGTTAGAATATTTTTCATTTTGCTATTTCTTTCCCACTGGATTGGTTTTAATGAATGAACTTTTATCGATTCATTTCTATTTGCGAAAAGATATTTCTGGACTTCAAATTAAACGTAGCCGCATATTATACGAGTTATAATCTTTGTCTACCTAAAATTCTTCAAGAAAGGTGTAAGGTTTGTAAAGGGTTGGCAACGTGTGAGTTGACACTCCTGGTGTTGCAATCGTCCATAGGCTACGGTAACTGCTTACCATTAGTCGGGCCATATACTTGTTTGCCACCTTGGTAGTATGAAAAAAAAAAACAATGTAATCATTTAACGTATGCAATGGTATTACGTAGTTTTTAGAATGAAAATCTCGTATTAGTGAATACGAGTATAATGAATTCACAATGATTATAATACTGAGATCAGAACTTTACACCACGTTACAATAAGGTCGAATTTTCTTCATTAAAACAGACATGTGTAGATTAATTGTAAACTGAACAGACAAGAATCGCTCAGTTGACAATCAGAATTCATTGTGACGTCACAAAATTGGGAAACAACAAACAAAACTTTTGGATTATATTTGCTTCGACTAAACAAAGGAGCAAGTTCACATAAACTCTCTTCAAAGAAATGTTAATTGAATTACTTCAATAAATTTAAACTAGCCAACTTTTAATTACTAATCTAAGGTAACTAATTATACCTTCCGATCAATTATAATATCGTATTATCTAAAATTAATAATAAGTATCGAATTATTTACAAGAAAATTACATCAATTTTACATCAAAAGCAAGCATACTGAAACAATTTGATTGTAATAAGTAACTATAATAAAATAATTGTATATTTCAACAATTTAATAATAATATTATGTTAAATTAAATGTAATATTTTTCTTCATTTTCCTGTAATTTTAATGAATTTTTTCAAGACACATTTTTATAATAAAATGTAAGTTATTCCAGTCTCGATTCTTTAAGTTTTAATGCCTGACTTCCATATGATTCTTAGATACTAGAATGTCTAAAGCATATATTTTACATTAAATAACAAAACTATCCTATCACTTCACGTATTTTCAAGCGTTATCACAAATGCCGTCTGAGCTGTCTCATTTTACTTTGCTCATAATAACCCTACTTAATCTAATATTATAACTAAGGTTTTAATACTTTTGAAGCACATTGATATTTACAATAATTCAAAATGTAAAAACGGATTTTGAGATACCTACTATAAAATTACTCGTATATTAGTATAAACAAAATTGCTAATGACGAAGTATATTTAACTATCTTATCAATACACAAAACAAAATAATTATTCATTTACATTTATATTTTTACTATAGACAGAAAGTGTTAGGAAATTAAATTCCTCGTAGATTTCCGTGCAAAGAGTTTATCATATAATTGAATATGCGACAATAGGTGTTACAAATAAAATGAGTGAGGATATGAGAAGCGGGATTGGGTGAGCGGAAAAGCCTGCGGGCAACGTTAATACGCTTCCTACGATCTTTGTGTCAAGCTTCCAAGCACGTGTTACAACGGAAATTCAAGTAATTCAAACATCTCTGTAGATTCAACATTGTGAAAATTTTATTACACTTTTATAAAATTAATTTTCGGATCGCATGATAGCTCGAATATAATTTATTTTGTAAAACTTACAATGAAAATATCAACGAAATTAAAATACTGAACACAATTACCTTTCGAGGCCAACATGCTAGCCGTATCGCACGTCACCAGCCAATCACATTATGCAAAAGTTCTTGTCAGTTAAGCGAAATTCATTATTGTAAATAAAAAGGTTTTATATTCAATATCAATTGTCCCTTCAGTCACTGTATCATATTAATAAAATAGTCACTGCTCAAATTGATTTTCAGACGCACAAGTCAATATAAACAATTTTGATAGCTGACAAATTTTTACTCTCTTTGTTTTACAGATTATTTTTAACAATATCTTCAAATACCCATACAGTATTTTTTTTTGTCAATACAATTTCATTTTGTATCTTTCAAAACTCAAAAAATAGTCATAAAAACAACTTACTTAAAAAATATAGAAAGTAGTACCACTAAACCAAGCAAAGCCTTCAGTACCGGTATAGGTGCCGATGAAGCGTCACCTGCAGCTGCTAGAGCGCTAGCGGCTGCTTCAACACACGATCGGTAAGCAAGTTGCTCTAAGCAGGTGATTGCACAAAAGTGTTGATGAGCGCACGCACCGTCGCAAGACTCCGGGTTTTCATACCGGACATGGTAAGCACGAAGATACCTGAAAGAAAAATCTTATTAGAGATAGTAGGTAGTAAACGACCCAACGGACTGTCCAATGGTAAATGGTAATCGCCACTTATGGACTTCAGAAATGCCGAGATACCGCTAAGCCACTGCCTACCGTAAAGTTAGTGTTCTCTTAACCCGTTTAAATAAAGACATGCCATAGCGTTCGGGAAACACCGCAGCAGTTAAAATTAACTTAATGGAGCTGACACTTTTTTCATGACCGTAAAGTAAAACTGGTCACTTTTTAAACTTGTAATCTATGTAAAGTGTCTGAGTGTGCTAAATAAAAGGAATCAACTATCATTTTAGCAATAACCTATTTAATAGAGTTGTGTTCTTTGGAAGAAGTTTCAGAAATATTATTTGTGGCACAGTAAAATTTACTGTTTCATTCTAACATTGAATATTTCCTTACTTGTGGAATATATTAGTTTCGTGCGGCGTGCCGATCTGCAGTTTCTCGGCAAGGTTGTGGAGTGATACGGCAGAGACTTCGTGCAATCCGTAGTACTGGGTTAGGTTGTATTCTGCCGACCAGTCCGCCAAGTTGCGGTTTGCGCCCACTAGGTCTAAGTAGTATTGTGTGTAGTCCAATACCTAAGAAAACAAATAATAGAAATATACGTTGTTAAAATAGAAAGGTGAATATATCGTTTATATTTTTTTAGTTATAAGGATTTACGATTCAGTGTTCACTGCACTTTTCGTAAGAAATTCAGCCTTATAACTTTTTGTTTGGCATATTTTAGATAATCTAATTTTATATTATCTAAGATCTATATCTACTTACTTTGCCAGTATTGGTTTCAAATTTGTATAGACGTAGACTGGGGTTAGATGAATCGCCTGGATCACGATGCGGACTGACTGATGGCGCCAGTAGAGCCCAGGACACTGGTCGATCTAAACAAACAAACATTATTTTATTATGATATAGTTCCTAATAGATTGCCTGCTTCAACTTTGCCCGCCTTTCATCCAGTTTCTACGTTTTATCCCGCTACCGTTACGTGTATTGTTATTTTGAATGCGTCTAAACCCGTTCCAGTATATTTTTTCATTTTTGCATCTTTTTTGTTTTTTATTTACATTTAATAAACCTGAGTGTTTGTTTTTAATGTCCAAACTACCTGCAATGTCAATAAAAAGTCTGCAGTCAAAACTGTTTAGCCAAATACAATTGCTTAATAATGCCGTATAAATTTAACGTCCAAATTGTAGAAGCGTGCTCTTAAAAATGTTCAGTTCTTTTAGCCAATAATCTGGTTTTTAAACGAACTTACTCGCTCGACGTTAATTATTCGCGCGAGACGGGCAAATAAAACGTCATATCCGTTTTATGTTCCGAAGTGTACGAGTAATCCGTGTTCACACTGACATCATTTAATGAATGCTGCATTTTTATACCCTCGCTTGTTTCCGTGCCCCTTCATACTACGTTGGACGTTATAGTAGCTTACATTATTGAGTCGTCATTTTCATACGCTTTTTTAAATTCTGTATTGTTTGCGTTTAATTTTATTGTCTGTGGTTGAAATTCTCTGCAACTACTTTCGATTCAACGATTTATTTTTAAATCCTAAGCCGGCGTACTTGAGTTATTTGTTCTAATTCGAATACGCTACGTTGGGTGTTATGAGTTTAATAAAAAAAAAATTGACGTTGATATATAAATATAAATAGCCGAGTGATAATATTATGCACTTTTTACACATGAAGTATGTTTAATCATGACCAGCTACTACGTGACGGCAAACGTCCTCAGGAAACCCATTTGTTTTGGAAGGAATAGTGATGGTTTGCTGACCCACCAATTCGCAATAGGCTAGATTGTGTTGGACTAAAGCCTAAATCATCTCAGCTCTCTTTATAGAGCACAGCAGACCCGTACTTAATAGTGAGTCTTTACGAATTGCTATTATATCATTATAATATTTTCATCAGGGAGGGCTAATACAGCCATATTTTAGCTATGTTTCAAAGAAATCGATTAAGTAGTTTTAAGAGGGTAAAATCACTCTCTTTCTTAACAGAAGATTGGATAAAAATAAAGTATTATTATACAATTTTAGTTGTTGCTTGGAAACTGCTATGTCACAATTAATTAGTGGCAAACAAAAGTAAATAAATGTCACGTATGCTTTTGCGTTCCTATCCTGTCGTATCAGCTTAACTCGATGACATTATTTAATTGATGTTGTTCAATTCGACGAGTGTTAACGAGCTATTCAATAATAAATAATGTAAAGAGATATAAAAATACGAGTAACTTTAGACAATGGTTACATATTGTATTGTTTTTATTTATTTTAATACGCAATTTACATATTTTTATGCGCAACTTCACCCGCATGGGTCTCGGTTATCGCATTAAAAATTACCCTATGTATTTTCCTTATTTCTTTGTCTGGTTAGCAAATTAGAAGTACATAAAAAACAACAGACAGAAAAAAGGATGACGACGGATATGTGGCAGTCCCATCACAAAAGACAATACTAATTAAGACTTAAATGAGGACTTACAAATATCTAAATTATACTTTTAGCTGAATCAGACAAAGGCTAAAAATAAAATTTCCTGATACTGGTACTGCTTCAGATAATATCTTTGATATTAAATTTAACCGTATTTATATTTTTGATACTACAACAATGACTGAACGAACAAGCGAACTGACTAAAGTTCTCCAAGTCTACTGGAACAATCCAGCGTTAGTATGTAGGTATAAGTGTTTGTTCGATATTGACTGCCTTGCTAGTCCAGTGGTCGCTGTATGCGCCTGCTGTGCACGAGGTTGTGGGTTTGATTCCCACACAGGACAAAACTTTGTGTGAGTTGAATTGTTCTGAGCCTGGATGTAATTTGTGTCCGTTAATTTGTGTGTTTGTAAAGTCTTGTTCTATTGTTGTTGTTGTTGTGTTAATACAGAGCTTGTTCTCTAGTGCGGGAGTTGTCTCTTTTAAATGAAATGAATAACTCGAATACCGTCGATTAAAACCGCGTCGTGAAATTTGGTAAATGAATATATGAGACAAAATAGTTTATAAGTTCGAATATGAACCAAGTTGGCCAAGGGAAGAGTTATTAGTTTGAAATTATTTATACAAGAATACTCACCATTATCATAAATAACTCTGAAAGTGTCAGCATGCAGGTGTCCGAAGAACTGTCCTGCTATAATCTTGGCATGACGCCGCACTGTTCGAAGATATTTGGCGTTGGCATCTGCTGCTGCTGCTGCTGGGTCGTAAGGATGGCCAGAATCTGACCCGGGCGCTGCATGGCCTACTATGTATACCTAAACAGAACAACGAGAAAAAACATATAATGTTAAAATAAAAAGTCTAATTAATGGTTAAGGAAAATATAGTTAACTAGCGGCCCGCAATGACTTTGCCTGGATTAAACAATTCACCTGGAGTAAATTTCAGAAAATCCGTCATTATATTTGTGCAAATTATAAAATTGTAGCCCCAGCAGTTTAGCCTCTGCGTTGATGAATCAGATATTCAGACAGTCGTGATAAGTAACCTATATTATTAAGGTAATCCAGACCAAAATCTAAAAAAACTCCGAGGAAATGTTTGTTCTACCTATTCCAATTAGAGTCTTTTGGTAAAGAAGAGGAAATCATTGTCTAGTATTGGGACATAAATGAATTGCTATTAACCTGTTGAAATGGCGATACGGTAAAGGTTGATCTTGCTCTCTGTTGATTGTCTGAAGACGGAAGAATACTAACAATAAGTATATTGTTCATGTAGACTTTAAACATTTTACTTTCTGTTCTTATGTCCTCTTCTGAATAATCCTTCAGGTTATAAGTAGTCGAGCACCACCTTTGTTTGTATGTTTGTAATATAATATTACATATTTTCACATCCTTCTTCCATTAAGTTAGGCGTAGACCATATAACGGCAATTGCTTCGATCCAGACGTACTTTTTTCGCTACCTCTACTCTCTGATGAATATCAATCTCTTCATGCATGAACGTCGATTCTGGGTCCTTTTTATTTGGCCGTTATTTAGCACATCACCTACTTGGTCGATGGTTGCGTAGGGCGGCCTCATACTCCTACTGTTTTTAATATACTTCTATGTATTTTGGTAAACAGTTAGCTAGGTATATATCTACAGCTTTATAGATGCAGGTCTGGCAGTATTTAGTTATACATAGCAACTTCGTCAAACTGTAACCCACCTAATTTATGCAAGACATGGTTCCAAGTAGTTTTGACTAATTGAGGCTCTTCAAACTGTATTACTATCTATTAAAGCTGAGGGCATTGACCTATAAGGTCTTAATTGAACCTTTCGTGTTTCTCAAATACCCTATCAAGGATCATAAGTTTCAGATTCAACGTTGAATTTTAATTTGATGATAGCAAGAGAATTTTATTAAGGCATTCCATATTTATTTACAAGCTTCCGCCTGCGGCTTTGCCCGCGTACAGTTCCACGAAAACAGTATTTTTCGGGATAAAAAGTAGCCATGTGCTATTCTACCGTAATCTATCTGTGTGCTAAATTGCATCAAGATCTGTTTCGCCGTTTTAGAATAATTGAGTAACAAGCATCCAAACTTTCGCATTTAAAATATTGTGTAAAGTACTGCACAATATTTTACTTAAAAGTAGGATTAATGTCAAAGGCATTCTATACCAGCCGTCTTTTAGGTGAATCCTACTAATATTATAAACGCGAAAGTTTGTAAGTATGGATGGATGGATAGATGGATGGATGGATAGTTGGATGGATAGTTGGATGGATAGTTGGATGGATGGATGTTTGTAACTCTTTTATGTAAAAACTACTGAACGGATCTGGATGAAATTTGGCACAGAGATAGATTATGGTCTGGAATAAAACATAGGCTACTTTTTACAGCGATAACCGACATCCACGCGGGCGGAGCCGCGGACAACAGCTAGTTTATAATAATTATGAATGTAGGTGCAAGATGTATAAATCATCATCTATGTCATTATGTCAAAGGATAATCGAATAAAATAGATTTTTGCGAAAATTCAAGGATGATTGCATAAAAACCGAATAATAGTAATCTAACAAAGAATTTCGTAATCATTTGAGATATTTTTAGTATCGCTCGATCGTTGCAAAAATCAACTTATTAAAGGTAAGTCGCAATCAGCGATTCAGTTCCAATCGCCCTAAGCAAACTTGGATTCTTGCAATGATCCTGAAAATGCTTCGGATAATTACAAAATTTGTTATTTGATTCCTATTATCCGGTTATTTACAATAGTCCAAGAATTTTCACAATGATCAGTTTTATCCGTTTATCCTGCGACATATACAGATATACGAGTTCGATTGCTTACTGTTATGTGACGTAAAGTATTCTATTAAAACCAAATTGACGAGCATATAAAATTTTATCCGTTACATCGATACTTTGAGTTGCTACTTTGAGGGCGAAATTGCAAATCGGAGAGAGGGAAATCTTCATACAGATGTTTCAGATTAATAAGACTGATTAAACAGTTGAAAATTTTACGTATAATATTGTCAGGTTAAAACTATTAAAGTTTTAAGGTCCGCAACGAATATATAAGGGGAAGCATGAAGGTGTGCAACCTATAGCTGATAAAATAGTAGAAGCAAAACTGTGATGGTACGGGACACGTGATGAAACCCCCTGATGATTACGTAGTAAAAAAGTGCCTATCCTGTACTGCAACACGAAAACAAGAAAAGGAAGACCCTTAGTGACATGGCTAACGACTGTCCAAAAGGACATGAAGAGTAATTCCCTTACCTTGGACGATACAAGTAACCAGCAGAAGTGGCGCCATCTGATTAAGAAAGCCGACCCCGTGTAGCGGGATATGGTGAGGAAGAAGAAGAAGAAAATAACTATTTAAGTTTTAATTATGAAGAATATAAATGGGAAAATGTTAATAGGTATTAAAGTGAGGATATAAAATACAGACGGTATGAAAGTAAATCGTTAGTCATTAAACTCTGTTTCTGTCTATGAATCGTTTATCGCCAGCGATGAAATACCGGATTAAGACTAGACTGTTATAATTAAAATGTATTTAGCTTTTAATTAAGTTGAAAGCTCAAACGAGTTATATCTTCATTTAGAATAAAAATTATGTTTTACTGTATGAAATTTAAGATACTTTTTGTTCTGCACGGCAAAAAGATAATTAAGCATAAAAGTAGTACCTTAACATTATTGAAACACAAAAGATGGGTCAAAACATATCTGGGTCAAAAAAAAGTTGTATCATACTAGCACATCGTTTTAGACACTTATTTTATGAATTCTATCTTAAGATCGTAAATGAACCGCTATGAGAACGTCATAGTACGGTCCCTGTTCTACCACAACAGGGCAGCTGCACTGTCGTAAAACATACCTTTATTTAAGTCTGAATGTTGAGTAAATTAGCTTTCTTATTCTAAACGATGATTTGCTACACGAAATTTGCGGCCTCGCTTATCAATTCAGTCATAAGTCATTAACTCTCCACTCCTCACTCTATACTAAATTCCAACTATTGGCAATCCCTTTCGAGTGAGTATTCACACATTTCTGAATAGGATTGAGTGTAACCAATACAAGCCGTACAAAGACACTATGCATTTTTATATATAAAATTGACTTTAAATCCCCGGCTCCAAGTCTATTGGCTGTATAGGGAGGAATAAATTGAATTTTCCGATACTATACGTCTTCTGACATATTACACCAACACCCTGATGTCTTTGAGATATATTTGTCGAAGCTTCCAGATCTTTTATGACGTCATGTCATGCCAATTCTGATAAGGATATACAAGTATCATGTTTCGCGTAATGAGTGGTATTGGCATTTGTTTTTCGTTCTTTGTTATTGGAATGAAACAATAGGAATAATGGAAACGGTAGACATGGAGGATTATTTATATAGAGTGCTCATTTGTTTTTTTTATACTACTTGGATGACAAAAAAGCACTTGATGTAAAGCAGTTACCGTGCAATGCCAGAGGGATTACTAAGCAACAGGGCTTTAAGATGGAGTAGCCCTGAGATAGGAAAAAGTTTATTTCAAAAATCCCTAAATGAGTGCTGGAGACCTGTACTCACACAAAGGAACATGGATATCCTTCCACAGTTTAAAATCTTTGTGCAAACTATGAAGTTTGTAGACAGTCAAGACGAGTGATTGAAATGGATTAGAAAAACATTATTTTCTTAATTGTCATTGACCGCGATTATATTGCACCTGCTGAGGAAAAATAACTCAAGAAAGAAAATGTAAAACCGACGTACTTACTATGTACTATGTATGTATTTACGTCGGTTTTACATTTTCTTTCTTGTGCTAAGAAACAGTTAAGATTTAAAATTACCAAATGGCATTTCACACCTTACGCCTTTTATCCACTGAGGATGCGGTATTGACAGCATAATAAGCAGTAGCCTACCTCTACTGATAACGTTTACAGCGATTGCAGCAATATTGATTACAGTAATACAATATTTTTAAAAATTCGACAAGAATAACCCTATTAAAATGAAGAGATTCGATATTCTTCTTCGATCATCGAGGAAATTATCCTTTTAAAATTATTTGTAGTAACTCTCTTTCATAACAAAAAAAGGTTTCTCGAGTTATATCAAAGTTAGCTATTATAAATGAACCCCTCACCACAATGAGGCTTCGTAACAAAATCACATTACCAAACATCAAAATTATTCTTCCACCTTTTGCTACCAGCATATATTAAGCAAGAACATGATTTATACAAGGAGTGAATTTTTTGACAGTAATAACGGACGGGACAAGGATTGATGTATATGTATGCAGTAATATATAAATAATACGAAAGTCCTCCTTCATTCCTATTGTATTTCCTAACATTATCATATTACGGTGTTCCCTGTGGCATGTCACAGAATAGAGTATGTCAGTAGAGTAAAAATAATTTAGAATAATAATTATTGTAAAAGAGTAAAATCATATTCAGAGCATGGTCAGGATACTCTATATTTAGGTACCTACCTACCACCTTTTATCATTATTGGCCTATAGTATTTTAGTACTGGACATTTAGGCTAATTATGACAATCAGTAGATTAGGTTAGGTTAGAATTACGACCCCCAAAGCTAAATATAACAAAAGAAAAAGAAGAAGAACAAAAACCCATAGACTACGGTAACTGCTTAACATCAGACGGGCTGTATGCTTGTTTGCTACCTAAGTAGTATAAAAAAAAAGAAGTAAAAAAAAGCATATTATCATAAAAAATACCTATCATATGTATTTTAAAACAAAAAAGAAATGCTATAAATTGTTACCATCATCCTCTATTTTCAGAAATTATGAGCTGCTGAAACCGTAGCTTCTTCTTAGTCCGCATTATTGTGACTGGCACTTACAGAACCCTACATTGCGCGTGTCCCGACATGCACTTAACTTTTTTTTTGTTTTAAAAAGCCGATTGTCCTGCAGTTTATTTTTCTCCGGTCTTGTCAGTTTACCGTCCAATCAGACTATGGGAATGAGTGAATGCAGAGAGCAACTGTATTTACATACATAATTATGTATGTGTGTGCTTTATTAATTGTATGATATCGCAGCTTAATATACTCGTATATTACTTGTAGAAGGATTACAAAATAGGATTAAGCAGGAATAAAATAATAATAATATTTTAGTGTAACCCATATATTATGTCCCACTGCTGGGCACGGGTTTCTTTTTTTCTATCAAGAGGAAGAGAGAATAAAATAAATAAAATATATTTTAGGACGACGAAAACATGTTGTTAGGGGACTCAGTGGGCCAAACGATGAACAAAATCAGACTCCAATAGATTCTGATTTGTTATTCGTTTGGAGTCACTCCATTGAGAGCTGCTGCCATTATTTACAATTCGATCTGTACATTATTTACACTGTAAATCCAAAGTACAATATCATCCAAATTTCACTTTGTCAATAAATATCTGGATGTGTCGCTTGTCCAATAGTTGATTAACTGTATCACCCTACTCTGTGGCACTCCAATGGTTTGCCATTTACCACTGTAAATTACACCACCCTATTGTAATGATTCATAATTGTGGACGCGGAAATTCGTATCAACCGTGCAGAACATGCTTTACTGGGCTTTTGTTGGTACATTCAATATGGCAAGAGTAGCTCTAGTATGGTAATTGTAAGCCTATTATAGAGGTAATAGGAGGCGTAACTTGTGTGAATAGCTAAGTTTAGAAATATTTATTGATTCTATTTATGTTCTTGCATAATACGATTTTGTTATTTTTTAATTGACTGCAGTGGCTTAAGTGATTGCCTGGCCATTTCCCAATGCGAAACCAGGGTGGTGGGTTGGATCCCCACACGGGACAAAAAATTATGTGATCTGTAAATGATTGTCCCGAGTCCGAGAGTTAATTGTATGTTTGTAAAATCCCCCGTGACACAAGGCTTGTTACCTAGTGCAGGAGTTGTATTTTAAACCGATAAAAAAGTAATTTTAGAATATTTATCTTTAATTCCAAATTCACATAGAAGAAAATTTTATAAATTATGCTATTGTCTAGCCTTGATATAATAACCTAGTTTGAATGCTTTCGAATTATCACATTTCATTAATGATTCTGGGTAGAAGTGACATCATCTTTCTGGCATATTCATAATTTATGACTTTCATATTACTTTGTAACCTACATGACTAAATGAATTTTGAGTTAGAGTTTTGAGTCTCCAGTGCTCATCTAGGAATGCGCTTTGATTAGTGAAACGTTTTTCTATCTCTAGGTTACGTGTGATACAAAAATGTGGCGTTGAAAGTGTTACTCCAGGTAGGTTATGGTAACTACTTACCAACAGGCAGTCAGTAGCTGACTTGTATACAAATACTGAAGCCTGTTGTACACACACCTACATTGACTTATCGACCTTTTATTTCGTTGCGTGTGTGCGTTATACAAATACAACTAATGGAACTCTACAGTCAATATATTAACGACAACAAACGACTTGGTCGCAGTCAAAATGTTCGATGCTAAAGAATTACGGGCTTTTTCAAAATTACTTTTGCATCGCAATTTCGGTAGTAGCGATTAGATTAACGATTTTCTAATCTGTAATTTATTAGAACCGGTACAGGCCGGCCGTCGCCCGGACTTCCTTTAGTTCCGGCGCGCACTGCCACGGTGGTAGTTCAACCGCTTCTTGTTAAATAATCGCCCTGTTTTGAGTCCGACTCATATTGCTTCTAGTGCATATTTATGAGCCTGCTTTGTTAAGTCTGTGTTTATTCAACTAGTTCCTTTACTCAAGACTTTTAAGTGTTTGTTTTAACATTGTTTATACTGGTAAAACGTTTCATTTTTGGTTAAAATAGACTTAAATTTTAGAAGACCATAGCCAAATAACTGTACACAGTGGTAAACTTGTATTCTAGTGCGAACTTTCCCTATTGGATTTGATCGCTTGTTGTCGAGTTATTTCAACAATCAAAATTATAACTACACATTTTAACAAATGTTTTCCTTGTTTGACATAAATTCGGTGATTCAACAATAGCAAGAAACAAATTGTTCGGACCACATATTGGATTAATTTATTCAGAATGTTTGAAAATAAATTGAAACCCAGCACAGATGTACGAGTAGCTATATACTTAACGGTTTACAGAACAAAATGGTGCGTTTAAAATTCTTGTTTGGGGCTTCAATTGACTTCAATGCCACTGGACATATGTATTTTTTTGCATTTGGATTGTGACTACATTTTTTTACGTACGTATTCGTACATTTCTACTCAAATAAAATTATATTAATATGTCTGATCCACCAATCCGAATCAGGCCAGCTTGAATGGATTAACCCCAAAATTCTCTCTATCACTTGAAGAGAGAAAATCCGTACCCAACACTGTCTGAGTAAGCAAAGAGTATGGTACGCCAATTTTCATTTTATTATATGAGTGGCAAAAACGAAAGCCACTCGACTATATAACTAAAAAATAAAAAACAACGACTTACCATTTCCTTATTAGCGGTGGCCTTATCTAGTACAGCGTCTAGCCACTCCCACTGGCGTCTAGCTTGCACACTGGTAGACTCACGAACACTGAACAAGTTTGTGTTCAACGCCACTATCCGCAGCTTGCTTTGTTTCTGCTCTATTGTATAGTAGCCACCTGTTTTCAGAGAATATTATTTAATGATAGTAGCTATCTAATGTATAGCTGCCCCTCTAGACAAATGTCATCAACGATATCGAATCGAAAAGTCAAAAAAGCAAATGTATGGAATTTGACGTAAGTTTACGACATTATATCGTAGACTTATGTCAAATCCCATACATTGGTTTTTTTGACTTTTCGATTCGTTTACTGTTTATGCCACTTGTTTAGTGGCTCTGCTTACATTTCGACTACGTCTATAAGTATCTTGTTACACATCTTTTTGAGTTTTATTACTTTGTCTTATATTGTTATTGTGAAATGGCAAAGATAATATCATTGACAGTTAAGTTTAGTTTTAAGGCATTAGGGATTACTAAGACAATTATAATAGTGACTAAACATTGTATCAAATTATTTACCATAGATGTAAACTTGAATAAAGATAACACTCTAACGTAGGCAACTTAGATCTATCGTCTACTATAGTAAAAATTGTGTTCTTTTTGAAGAGACTGTGTTGATACTCTATCGAATTTTGTTTATTTAGTTATTTGAGGAATTAAATTAGATGAATCTTAAGAATACTTGTAGTCACATAGGTACCCATTATATGTAAGTAAATAGGTCTTCTTCTTCTTATCGTTTGGTTGGTGGACAACCTGGTGACAGGGTCATTGAGATTGCCCATATTTAAGCCTATGTCGTGATCTAACGACTGATAACAGTCGTAACCGACTTTTAACGTGCCCTTCGAAGCACAGAGACGCTCAGATGAAAAACCACTATGCGGTCACCCATTTATAGGGTTACCGCGCCCTTGGTAGCTTAACCCGCTAATCGTTTACTGAACAACGAGTGCACCTTGCTATGAGCGCCTCAGTAAATAGATGTAGTGATTTAGTAATAATAAATTATTAAACTATTAAATATGTTTATATTAAATTTTGTTACTTTTCTTATTAAACTAGTCACCAAAAGTGTTATACTGTAGAAACATAGAATCAATGGATGTTAGTAAGAATAAATAAAACAAAAGAACAAAAATGAATACGCATTTGGTGCACGAAAGTTCGTTGTTTCTTACTTCCGTAGTCGACTCCTGGAAACTTTAAACTTTTATAAAGCGGACTCAGGCACTAACTTAGACCTGATGGCAGAAAACTTTCGTGCCTTAGTCTAAAGACATCTAAACAATCACCATATTTAAAAGTCTGCAGTGCTTTCAAAGGTGCTAGAGCATGTAGAGAATCGTGAGCTGATTTTGAGCCAAGATATTTTTTAAGCTGCTGTTGTGTACTAAGTTTAAACTTTTGCGTTTCATGATACGGTTGATTAAACTAGTAACTACTACTACCAATAACAATAAATGCATTTCTTCAATACTATTCTTTTGACATAATTTTGGTTAAAAGTATTCAGTTTTGTTATTTTTTCTTTTTCTAGCTTTAAGACGCATCTTTGTTTTTTAAACTTATAAGTACATAATTGTACGTTTTTAATTTTGCACAAATCATGCAAATAAAACATTTTTTCCGTTTAACTTACCATATTTAAAAGTCTGCAAAGCTTCCAAAGGTAGCCAATGCATCCACAAATTTGTAAGGCTCTCTGATGGAGCCGGATCTAAGTGCCCCAATACTGGGAACACGAAGTGTGAGCTGAACGTTCTACTGAGTAGATCCGTCATGTTTCTTATAGCTTGGTATTTGTCATCATCGTTCATTGTGTGGCCTGCTATGATATCACTGGAAAATAATATATTGTTAATATCCTGAATAGAGTAATATTTGATGGATGGTTTCTTGATCAAGTCCGTTATTGCATTTCTTTGTTTTTATTGAACGGTATTTTTTTAATATACATAGCAATGTGGAAAAAGTCAAGCCTACAGCAGGTCAAGTCAAGTCAAGTCAAACTCATTTATTCATATAGATCAAATACATGATACTTATGAACGTCATAAAAACCCAATTCGCTGACTAGGGTTGGGCCTCGAGAAGAATTGGCAAGAAACTCGGGCCACTCTTTTTAATTGCCAGAGTATAACATTTACAATTTGGTATGAGTTACAATATTCAATTTGGTATGAGTTGCAGGATTCCAACCTGTGGCTCTCAGTCTCACTACCAATTGTGCCATCTGAGCTTTTACTCCTAAGTTCAAATTTGTCCACGATTTTTTTACGTCTTGGAGTGACGTCAGGTTTTTTTTTTGCTTGAGCCTTGGTCAAGCTAAATAAAACCGCATACATAAATTTAACCATAAGTTTTACTAGCTTCGCTATATTATTTTCCTTTATTAATACAGTTAACATGCTATATTGAGAATAATATTTTTATATTCAATTGCAATATTTTTTAGGCAATTGATAAGTATTTGAAAATGTTGACGAAACAAAGAGAAATGGTGGAGAAATTTGATTCTTGGCGCTGGATATCGTATATCATTATTGGTATTGTTACCCCAAAGGCGTTGGTTAAAATTGATCCGTATCGATTGTTCCCATTTTATTCGAGCCATATTTTTAATTACCTACATCGAAGATAATATAGACTTCAAACGAATTGTTACGAACGGTACAAAACGAACTTCAAGATTTAAATTCTGATAAAACTGTTAATACCGTCACATCTAGTCATCTCTTATAGTGCGCGGCATGTTGTGGATTTGATTCCCATTTAGAACAAAAAATTGTGTTCCGATTCTGGGCATATATTGTATACGTTAATTGTACATTTTTAAAGTGCGGGAATTGTCTTTTAAAATATAGGAACTATGTAACGTGTTTTTTTTTCTTAAAGATTTCACAATACTTGCAAGGTGTAAGCTTTGATATTGATTGAAAGACCTAAAATAGTACTTACCCAGTCCAAAGCACAAACTCGACGTTCTCAGAATGGCGCGTGCGCATATACCGCGCAGCAGATTCTATCAGCTCCAGTGAGCTGTCACAGGAATAGTCTCCGAACCGGCCCAGCGCTCTATGGTGGCCGGAACTGCCACGTTCGTCTGCTCTTCGGCAATCTAGACAGTAAAATATCGTTTAAATGAAATGTAATAAAATAGTGTTATTATGTAGCTCCCTGTATCTAATTAGGATTAGTATATTTTTTTCTCCCCATAACTAATTATCGTATAATTATCGTATCTTTTAGAAACAAATCAATCCTTTACATAACCTTTTTGAACTTATGTTTTAATTATGCAATAGATAGCAACCTATAACTGACATAGTTTCCGAGATATCGCGAAAAAGGTGTTTGCACCCCTTTTTCCAAGATGGCGGCCGGGGGACAAGGACGGCAACCCCACAAACTTGGGGTTTAGCTTCTATTGACCCTCCACACATGTCCCAAAAATTAAATTGCGTCCTCTAAAAAATGCAATATTAGGTCCTTAAATTGTAACATTTCAATGGACTAATGTTACATTCGAGTTAAGTGTTATGCATCTTGATTTTAACTTTTATATTAGTTTGAGTTTATTTTTGTATGTAACCTATATTTCTAACGTAGCTATATTTATTATATTTTCTTTAATTTGGATGAATTAGTTCCTTCTTTCATATGAAAAACTTTTACTTTGTTTACGACTTATGAAACATGTTGCCCGCGGCTTCACCTGCGTGGATGACGGATATTGCGATAAAAAGTAGATAATTAATAATACTACTCGCTATTCCAGACTAAAATCTGTCTCTATGCAAAATTTCACCAGATCCGTTCAGTAGGTTTTACTTGAAAGAGTATCATACATCTATACATCCAAAAACTAATATTAGTAGGATTCTTCAGATTTCAATTCAAAGCATTTAACAACAAAGCTAGATTGAATCAATATTTAAAAAATATATTATATAATATTCAATTCAATATACATACGTACGAACAAAAGGAGGGGAAGAAGGAAGCTCCTATGAATGTACACAAGAAACACTCAATTGATTTACATAATATTTACTTTATTCAAAAGGTATTCGTTGACCTTCGACCCAAATGCTACCTTTTTCCATTTGAAAGCTAAATTCAATTAAATCGTACGATACATCAACGCAAGAGATAATTAACAACGAAAACAGAAACAGACTTAATGAAGAGACATAGAACTTGATGCTTATAAAAACATTAGTATCAGATTTTGCAATATTTTATTCAAAGGCCCTTATTTGAGATTTTGTTTGTCAAAGCGCTTAGGCCGAAATTATGCGTTGACCATTGAGATTTGAAGCCATTTATACTTAGGCTAACCCTACATTAGACTTGAGCGTTCCTCGAGCGTGTGAATGACGCAAACGCAGCGTGTGAGCCACGACTAGCGCAAAGCGGCGTGTGCACAGCGTAAACGCAGCGCGCACGCCGCGTGCATTTGAGCTAACACAACAATATCCTCTTTGTGACGGACTACCTCTTTTAAATTTATAAAGGTTATTGTATATTATAATTTTATTTTAATTGTTTATTATACCAACCTATGGACAAGGTCGGCTCAGGATCGAGAGTTGTGGTAATCCTTGGGGAAGTCCTATGTCCAGCAGTGGACGTCTTTTGGCTGAGATGATGATGAATATACCATAACCGAATAAAATAATTAATTACTATACTTTTACTAGGTATTCTTATTAATAAAATAAGCGTATTTATAGTTCCGTACTACCCTACATACTTATATGTTTTCATGTCATAAATAGGTAACTGCTTACGGCAGTAAATTATGCGGTAACTACGTGAAAGTAAACAATCAATAACTTGCCAGTATATTTCCTTGACTGTCGATAGTTTCATATTACTTTTACTGATATACCGGCTTTGTTTATAAGAAGTATTTGAAAGTTAGGTCATTTCAGCGTGTATAAAGGCTATATTTAAGACCATACTAGCGAGCAAGCCCGACAGGGGAACCTCTACCTTACAGAAGACCACAGCCAAATAACTACACACAGTTGTATTCCAGTACAGGTCTCCAGCGCTTATTTAGGGACGCGTTTTGAAAGAAACGTATTCCTATCTCAGGGATACTGCCATCATTTTACACCAGGGCTTTACCCTGGTGTAAAAAATGGGTTTGCAACACGCAAGTGGTACTTCTGATATTGCAAGCGTCCATAGGCTACGGTAACTGCTTAACATCAGGCGAGCCGTATGGCCCGTTGTTTGCCAAATAAGTAGTAATTAAAAAAATATATACTAGCGTCCCGGCTTCGCACGGGTGGACATTTATTTAGATTTTCGTAATTATATTGTATTAAAAAATAAAATATAGACCAATATCTATACTTAATATTATAAAGCTGAAGAGTTTGTTTGTTTGTTTGGCTTAACGCGCTAATCTCAGAAAGTACTGGTTCGATTAGTAAAATATCGTCTTTAGTTGAATAGTGCATTTATCCAGGAAGGCTATCGGCTATATAACATCACGCTATGATTAATACGAGCGGAACAGTAGTGAGATATGTTGCAAAATCAGGGAAAATATTCCAAATAACCATGCGGAAAAATTCGCGGCCGACCCCTAGTATAGTTATATAATATAACTATATATGTTACTCACCAATAATGTATATTTTGTGTATTTGTTACTATAATTCTCAAATCATAGAATAAATTGTTTAACATTTTATACCTACGTCTTCTAGTGTCGCCTTGTGATGTGTACAGCGGGTCATAGTGAAAGTCCGTTATGTGCCAAAAGTATCCTGCAACAAAGAAATAAGAATGAGGTTACAAACAAAAAATCACTAGGTCATATAAATAATATGAAGATAATTGTAAAAAATAAGCCAGATCTTGCCTATGGCTATTCTGCAGATAAGTATAAAGTAAGAGAAGACCAGCAAGAAACTAAGGCCACTCTTTAGTATCGCCAGAAAGTTAGTCTTTTGTAAATTTAAAATTATGTTGACTTGCAATAAGCTTAGGGATAAAACTATGTCACAATAGTTCTTTTGCTATATTAATTCAATTAAAACCAAACTTCTTAAAATGTGACAGAGATAAGATGCTCCGGGCTCGACTATTTCCATATTGCTTTAATATTTAAGATACATTAAATTAAAGAAGTAGAAGGCCATGGGCTTGTCATATCTGTTGAAAGACCGATGGTCGCTGGAGCAAGTGAGTTCTGGAGTGGAGACCGTGACCGTAAATGTAAGGTTGCACGTCCTCCGGCCAGGTGGACCGATGAGGAGAAGAAGGTTGTTGGGGTATACTGAATGCGAAAAGCGGAAGACCGTGTGTGGCTTGAATTAGAGGCCTAGGTCCAGCAGTGGACTGAAACAGGCTGATTAATTGTATCATTGATAGAAGTAATGTAAAAAACCACTTGGCTAAAATGTAATGAGCGGTCTAACGCCAATTTAGTCTATAATACAAGATACAAAAGCTTATCTAAACTTAAAAATACATACAATAATAGATTAGAATATTTTTTAGCTTTTAGCTGTTGCCCGCGGCTCCGCGTGGATGTCGGTTATCGCGATAAAAAGTAGCCTATGTACTATTCCAGACTATAATCTATCTCTGTGCCAAATTTCATCTAGATCCGTTAAGTAGTTTTTACGTGAAAGAGTAACAAACATACATCCATACATACATTGTTACAAACTTTCACATTTATAATATTAGTAGGATTTTAAGTAGTATGGAGTTAAATCTCTCACATTTTATTTTTGAACTCAGCACTTGTGGACCGAGGCCAACATTTTGGTAGAAAAATGAATATTATTGCCATGATTCCCATGTGTTACACGTCTTTAGCGAACTGTAACAGTGTTAAACACAAAACACACGTTTAAGTTTTCTAAAAGTGCATACTTTCATATAATTTTCATATTTTACATTAGACTACTAGAGTTAGCGATGATAACTACTAAGCTGGAGGTCGTGGGTTTGACTCCCACATAGACCAATTATTTATGTGATGAGCACGATTGTTTTTTCTCTGCGTAGGTGTAGTTTATCTATATATGGATATAATCCTACCAGTAGAAGGCATTCCGATGTCGGCGTTTGACGCTATAATAAATTGTAATCCAGAGCAATCTGTACATCTCAAAATCGCTTTAAAATTGCAAACAAACAAAGAACTTCTAGACTCTAAACAAATATTTTGTGGACACAATTTTTTTCCCGTGTATGTATCCACAAAACGATAGGAAGTGGCTAATGGTGAGGTTTAAATCATTAAACCAAAGGCGCAATCATTTAAACTTTAAATAAATAAATAAATAAATAAAATAAAATAAGCCTTTATTGCTGTAACATTATATAACAATATCATTTTAAAACTATTATTTTAGTTTTTTTTTGTAACAATTCAACTTTGTGGCAACCGGTTTTTCACTTACAGCTTGTCCTGTCGGACAAAGGCCTCCTCTAGTGCTTTCCATTTTATCCTGTCCTTAGCAGTGCGTGTCCATTCTGGACCAGCTATCTTTTTCAATTCATCCTCCCAACGTTTAGTTGGTCTACCTTTATTTCTCTTACTATCTCGGGGGTACCATTCTGTCACTAGTCTCGTCCACTTCTCATTTCCTTCCCTTAGTATATGTCCTGTCCATCTCCATTTTAGGTGTTTATATACCGTATTTATATTTTTAAATTTTGTTTTGTTTTTTATATTTTGTAATCTGACTTTGTCTCTTCTTTTAACTTCAGTTACGCTTCTTTCGATTCCATTTTGACATACTTGGATCTTTTTGAGTTGTTGCTTAGTTAGTGCCCATGTTTGGCATCCGTACGATAAGCACGGAAGAATACATGTGTTATACACTTTTCGTTTCTCTTTCATAGGCATGTCTTTGTCTTTCATCACTTCGCTTAAAGACCAAAACCGTTTCCAGGTGTTTGCTATCCTCCTATCTATTTCCTTTTGCATTGTGTCCTCTGTAGATATTAATTGACCCAAATATATATACTCTTTGACATACTTAATTTCTATGTGTCCATGTTCACCATTTACTTTAATGTATTTTTTGTGGAGTTTGTCATTACCTTTGTTTTCGATGTGTTCATTGATAGGCCTACTTTAGCGCTTTCATCTGAAAGTTGTTGAAGCATATCTTCCAAATGATCTGAGTTCTCAGAAAACAGGATTATATCATCTGCGAAACGTAGATGGCTAAGTTTTTCTCCGTTAATATTGAGTCCATTTCTTTCCCATTGCAGGTTTCTAAAGATCATTTCTAAGACTGCGGAAAATAGCTTCGGTGAAATAAGGTCACCCTGTCTGACACCCCTTTCTATTGGGAATTCTTCTCCTGTTCGTTCCAGCTTCACTTGGGCCGTACTCCTTGAGTAAATGTTTTTGAGTATTCGAATGTATTTGGCCTCAACTCCCTGGCTTTCCAGTGCCCTCCAGATACTATTATGGTCTAAGGAATCAAATGCTTTATTAAAATCCACGAACCCTAAGTAGTAAACTTTATTGTATTCCTTATACTTTTGAAGCACCTGTCTTACAACGTGTATGTGGTCTATCGTTGAAAACTTACTTCGGAAGCCAGCCTGTTCTTTAGGTTGGTTTTCATCAAGTGTGGCAGCAATTCGTGATAGTATTATCTTTGAGAATATCTTGTAGATGTTTGACATTAAACTTATTGGCCTTTAGTTGCTCATATCTCCTTTGTCTCCTTTTTTGTGTATCAATATAATAGTTGATTTTGTCCAATCGTTAGGAATGCTTTCGGTTGATAAGATGTCGTTGAATAGTTCCGTTAGTCTAGGAGCAATTACTGGAGTTGTATATTTTAGCAGCTCGTTAGATATTTGATCTGAACCTGGTGCTTTATCTAGTTTCTGTGTGTTGATTGCTTTTATAGTTTCTTTTAATTTAATTCCTTTAAAGCTTTTTTAATACCGCCCGTTTTTTCAATAAATGTTTTTATAGTTTTTTGCCTTTTTATTTTCCTGTCTTTCCTTATGTGCTCGTTTATCTTTTTGCTCAATTCAGATATCTTATGACATGTTAGTTTACTTTTTTCTTTGAGTATAAGTTCCTTTCTCTCATTTATCAATTGTTTAGTTTCTAAGGATAATCTATGTTTAGTTTCATTGTTTGTTTTTCTGACTACTGTTTTTAGTATGTGTACTATGCTGTCGTATCGTTCCTGAATTGGGTTATACTTTTTTTTGTTTGTATTTGTGTTCATTGCAGTCTCTAGGTTGTCAAGGAGTACATCATTATTTCCAGTAAATGCATGTGCGGGTTTATACTTATCATTATGAACATTATATCTCTTTTTTTGTGTTTGTTTTCCTGATAGTAGTATTCTTATCATTCTGTGGTCTGTATGGAAGTTTAACTGGCTGACAGTACTAACATCTTTGAATGCCTTTCGATTGTTGGTTAAGATAAAATCTATCTCATTCTTGTGTTTGCCATTGGGTGACATCCATGTCCATTTTCTCGATTTCTTTTTCTTAAAGAAGCTATTTAGAATGCTCAGTTTGTTTTCCAATGCAAAAGCGACTAATCTTCTCCCGTTTCTACTCCTTTGGCCATGTCCGTATTTTCCTATTGTGTATTCTTCTCCTTCACTACAGACGCCTATCTGACCATTAAAATCTCCCATAACAATGAGATTTTTATATGAAACTTGTACGGCTAATTGCAGATCTTCGTAAAATTTGTCGATCTTTATATTGTCTTCTTTCTTGTCTGATTCAGTTGGTGAATATGCTTGAATTATGGTCCAAATTTCTTCTTTTCCTTTATGTGAAGGCAATTTTATGTTAAGGAGTGCTATTCTTTCATTGATTCCTCTTATTTCTTCTATTTTGTTTGTTAGATTGTTTTTGATTAGGAAGCCGACACCATATAGTCCAGGAGTCTCACCAATGTAGTGTAGAATAAACTTGCCATTATGGTCCTCAATTCCTTCACCAAATCGTCTCATCTCGCTGATTCCGATTATGTCCCATGTGATGTTATCTAAAGCCATTTCTAGTTCCATTAGTTTTTCGGGTGTTCGTAGTGATCGCGTGTTTAAGGTCGCTATACATATGTCCGAGATTTTTTTGTTTGATTTGACTATTTCTTCGTTTTTTCCGCTTAGAGGGTTGTGGTCATTTTCTCCCACGAGGTCCAGTCGGCTTGGGAGAGGATTTTGTTGTTCAGATTTTTCGTTTCCTTTATTCGTTTTTAGTTTGGTTTTCCGGTTACCGTTTGTTAGTTGCTATTGTTTCTTATTGGCTGTATAGTTCGAAAGAGAATTTGATCTATTTCTCATTAAATCAAAAGCATTGGCCCTGTTGTCATTCAACGGCCGTGTAAGTTGTTTTCTAGGGTGGGTGCTAATTTGTGGTGACGAAGATGGTTCTCGATTCGTTTTTCCTTAGTATTGTTCTCTTTAACTATTAATTTGTCGTACTTGAGATAGGCAATATTTCCCTTCTTCCTTTCTTCTTCCAGTTTTGGGAGTAGTTCTTTCCTTTTTTCCATGACTTCTTTTGAAAAGTCATCTCTCAAGTACAGGTCTTTTAAATTCTTTTTATTTTTCATTATTTCACTTTTTTCCATGCACTTACTAAGGACAGAAGAATTGGTCTGGGTTTATCCTCTCTGTTTATATTCCCAAGTCGGTATATTTTGTTTACTTCACATTCTTCTAAGTTAATACCTAGATCATCTTTAATAGCCATCTTTATTTTATATAGTATTTGAGTTGTAGATTTTTCCCCCTCTTCTAAGCCAAATATGATAATATTATTGTTTTTCTTTTCTCTTTTCAGATATTCTATCTCTTCTTCTAGTTTTTCTACTTTTATTTTTAAGTTTTTATTGTCTCTTACAATAGGTTGCAGTTTTTCTTCGATTTTTTCCATAATTGTGTTTGTTATAGACTCTGTTATTGATGCTGTTTGGTTTGCAAGCTCTATTTTCATTTTGTCGAATAATAGTTGAAATTGTTCTTCCATTTCTACCAAACTTTCCTATACGTATTTATACAAGTGAAACGGAACGTCTTTTTGGTAGAAAAATATGTAGTATTGGCACTGGCAACTTCGTAACAGTACAGTCAATTGTCAATGTCAAAATGATAGTTGTTTTTCTTAGTGAATGACAGTTGGCACTAACCTCACTTTTTAATAGTGATTTGTGTTCTTCAAAATGGAATGAATCCTTTAGGATAAGCAGGATGTATTATCTTCAGCGCTTTATAACACTTTCTCTTCTTAAATGGCGGCGGTGATAGGTTTCAAAGTGACTTTTTACTATTATTAAACACGATAAGCTTTAGAGTGACACACAAGTGATGTTTACGAAACTGACACCGGAACCGGAAAAAAATTTAAACTTTAACTACAATATAAATAAATCAACTATATAAACAAAACTCAAAGCAGATTTTGTTTTGGATCCATAACTACAGTATTAAAATAATGAAAACAACGGTTTTTCAAATTCATGAGCACGTATTGCACTATTTACATACATCCAGTATAACTTATATTCGTATATAACAATCACAATTAATTGTGTTGTAACCCAGAGCAACAATATTTACATTTTGTCAAACCAAATATTGTTTTAAATATACTCTATGATTTCATAACTTTTTTTATACGACTAAGGTGGCAAGCAAGCATACGGCGCGCCTGATGTTAAGCAGTTATCGTAGCCTAAGTTAAGTTATAGATATCAGATTATTATAGAGGAATAATATAAAAACTTTCGATTATAGGGAAGATGGACTGTAGCCACAAAGCCTGACTGAGGAAGTACCTTACAGAAAACTGCCAAAGCCAAATAACTACACACCACAGTGGTGTAGTGATCCAGACGTGAGTACAGGTCTATAGTACTCGCTGATGGAACATTTCCTATAATCTCCATCACGTCATCCATATATCCTCATTACAAAACCCTGGAGTAACCATTTTAACTGCTATATGCTTGTACTGAGATGACAAGAATCTGTAGCACTTAAAAAACAATCACCCTCTACCAAAGAGATCTTAAACAGTTTAGGTACAACAACAGTAGGTACTTAAACATCTGTCCGACGGAAAACAGAATAAACAAAAGTTTTCTCTTTACTATCAGCATGTTGACTCTAGCTAGATTGGTTGACTTAGATTAATGATGTAAGAAACGATAATTGAAATCGGGAACCCTACAAAAAACCTTCCTCAAATAAATTTGGAAGGTCTAGAAATCTTATTTGGAATTGAGTTCAGTATTAATAATATAGTTTTAAGGAACGCAAGAAAATTAAATTAAGGAAAAAGAAACCTGAGCGTATAATCAAATAATTCGCACCCTCATTTGTCAAGAATAATATAATTCTTATTTTCCAGAAAAGAAAAGTGAGAAAGTCTTGCTACTACATTGAAGTAATTTATTTTTTAGGTTTTTTTTGTGTCTGCTTAGGTGGAAAACAAGCATTATAGTCCCCTTGATGTTAAGCAGTTACCATAGCCTATGCAAGCTTGTAATATCTACGCTAAATAATAATTAATAAATCTAAAAATATTTTAACTAGAACTAAAAAAAACGAATACAAAAATGAAAATGGTTTTCACAATTTCTCGAGAATCCAAAAAGAAAATCATGTTGTAGTAATGAGTAAATTTATCTGGAGCTGGAGGCCTCGCATTGGGTTAGACGAGGCAAAAACATCTGATTAATGATGTTCGCAGTCAACTGATGAACACGTTGCGTATTCAAACATTGTACGTAGATTTAAAATGTACTGGATGTGAATTTTATTATTCTGATGAATTCGTTAACGATGTGCTATTTTGTGTTTATCAAATGACTCCTTTTAATGTAGAAAGAGAGTTTAAGAAAATCAGATGTACACAACCTAATTGCTTTCATTCCAAAAATGCTCGTCATCATAGTTTTATGACATCCTGAGGTCGAGGAATCCACGTTCCATTTCATTAAAAACTTAGGATGAAAGTAACTTCTGTGATGGTGTTATGCGTTTTTGTTTTCAAACATGTAATGGTTTTTTATTTCAAATTGACATCGATGGAGTTATCATTAAAAAGATAACGAAGATCACGAAAAACAAAACGGCACTTTTTTTCAAAAATAACTTGGAAGAAGGGTAGATAACCGATTTTTTAAACTGTCTGCCATATATTTGACAGTTGAAAATCTTGATTAAGTTTAAGTTTAAAATGTTTTAGGAAATTGTTACAGTACATGGTTGTTTTTTATTTTTTCATAATAATATAAAATAATATGATAATAAAGTTTAATTATCAAATACCTACTTAAGATAATATACAAACATAATCCATCCCAAAATTCTTTGATTTCGTTTATAAAAAATACACACACAAAACCAACAAAGTTCTTTATATCCATGTAAGACCCCATGGGATGCGAGTTGGCAAATCTCGTTGAATTCAACTCGCGAAATAAATTAGACAAGCGATTTGTATTTCTGGCGGATTAAATTGTCTTCATTTATTAGCCAACCCTCGAGACCGTGGGTGTCGCTAATTCGTTATGTTTTATGTCTAACTTAGAACAGTTTTTTTTGTCGTTAACTACAAAATATAGACGACATTAATCATTTTAAGTTCGTGGCGACGGATAATTTGTGACTGAGTGGTTATGAAATATGACAAGTATAATGTAGTAAAGACGAGGTTTATTCACTTTAGGTACAACATATTATAGTAATGATGATTTTAGTGAAGTAAATGGTAATGAGATTATTAGCTTAGAATAGAAGCAGCGTCGGCTTTCAGAATAATGATAATTATACTTCCATTCATATACATGTGGATTAAGACGATTCTCAGAATGATAGTCGTGTCTCTACTGTAGGCAGTAAGATTAGTTCGTAGTACTAATATTAGATGAATGTGTAATTATAAGCGCGCGTGTTATGTCAGTACAAAGCAACTGTAAATGTATTTTATGTATTTTATTTGTATTTAATATTTTTACCATTTTTGCTATGCCTGATAAAGGCTCGACTTTTTCCACATTGCTTAAAACAAAAATAATTTATTTTTGTATAATATATAATTATGTCGATCCTCAGCTTCATTTCTCAGATTATTAGAATAATATTTGTTGTACGTTATATTTTCATATAAACAAAAATAATATAATTATCATCAGTTTATCGGAAACCCCTGCTTAACTTAGGCCTCTTTAAGTGTACGCCAGTTGGCACAGTCTATCTATGTAAAATAATAATAACAATTTCAACAAATTACAGCACAAATATAGCTTAAAATGATACTATTCAAATCCAATGCTCTTACATGATCCTACACAAATCCAACATACGAATAGATGAAATGAAGTCCCTATCTAAAGACGATCATAAGAAGCTCGATAATAATATTATTTTCTAAGAAAATGCGCCCATCCACCGATAACTACCAACTGACACGTTTTATTTTAGTACACTTACGAGAAGTTTATAGGACATTATAGGAGCATAATAAATGTAATAAAGTGTAAGAAAAATGAAAATGTTTCTAGGTATTATAGTATATTCAAATGTATCAACATCATCGCTATTTTTCATTTTCATTATCTTTTGTACTCTTTAAAAAAACAACCAAACCATGACTGCCTTGGTGGTCCAGGGGCCGCAGTATGCGACTGCTGTGCACGAGGTGGTGGTTTCGATTCCCACACAGGACAAAACTTTGTGTGACCCACAAAGAGTTGTTCTGATTCTGGGTGTAATTTGTGTCCGTTAATTGTATGTTTGTAAAGTCCCCCGCAACACAGAGTTTCTTCTCTAAAGCGGAAATTTGTCCTTTTAAAGAAAAAAAAAATGGCCAAACCAGGCATCTGTCTTCGGGCCCTGATGTCCTGTCCTGTTTTAACTAACGTACTTCAAGCTGATGCTTGAAGTACGTTAGTTACCTACCTATGACATAAACTGATGTTTATGTCATAGGTAGGTCATAGTTTTAATGACCACAATTTTTACCTATAATAGTATATATGTCTGTGATGAGAAAATAAATATTTTTATTATTGCCTTTAACAAGTTTATTTTAAGTCCAAACCGGCAATACTTGAGTTGCCGGTTTAGGACCTGAGCTGACCTTGTCCATCGATTGCTCTCAAACTATACTAAAAGACTAGAAATTTCATCAGTTTTATTAGAAGAAAAAATAGTTCAATATACTGACTATATACATATAAATTTCTTGGTAGCTAGTTCGTTCCATTTAATATATTGCATTGGTTTTCATATAAAAATATTGCAGGAAATATAAATAGTTTTGCTATAAGGAAATTGTCAAAATATCAAATGTATCTTGAAAATGTATTGGGAAAATAAGTCCAAATTAATAATGGTTGACCCTACAATAAATATTATTACATATAATACTATGTGAGTTGGATTGATTCCAAATATAGAATGCACACATGGAAATAGAACTGTATCGTATAAAGTTCTTTGTGTAATAAAACAATATGAATATTTATATTTGTTACTAAAAAGTTCTGAAGGAAATCTTTACTAATTATACAAAAAAAGTTCTACATGACAAAATATACAAAAGATACAGTCTAGATAAAAAATTAAAACTAAATATAAATCTAGCTAAGAAAGAAACTGGACTAAAAAAGAAATGAAAAGCAGTGAATATAAAAGACTAACATGAGTCCTTCGAGATAAGAATTAAAAGAGTTTTACCGGATCAACGATCGTAAGCGAATGTTGCAAGAAAGAGTTGTGTGTAAGGACCGACTTGCTAGATTTCCTTCTTAATTATAAATATAAAAAACAGTGTACATCAATTTTAACATGATTATCACTTTATAATATTTTTGTCTGGTCGAAAATTCGACCACAATGAATATTTAAAATACTAATAAAATATTGTGTCTCTCAACTTTAAGTAATGGTGAACGCCAGCAGAAATCTTTTGGTTGATAAATCAAGACCATTATTAATGTTTTGGCCTCGAGACGTATCATCCGGCAAAAAATTAATGTGTAACTGGCGTCAAGAATTTTGGCACAATTTTTTTATTGAAAGTCCAAGACTGTTAGTGTTAGATAACGTTTATGATTTATTAAATGAAAAGCCGGCCAAGTGCGAGTCGAATTTTTGCACCAAGGTTACCGAGGTATTCATTGAGATTAGTCACAGTAACCGAAATTTGGTTAGAATGAATTATCTTATAATATCTAAATACGTGAAAATAAATCTTTGTGTCCCATTTTAAGCAAACTGTGCGTACGGAGGAAAGTAAGACTTTGAATAGTTTAAGTTCATGTAGGGAAGCTGCCGTCCTTCCGCGCTTATGGTCGAATTTCGACCTACTGGTGATCCATAATTATTATTATAAAGCAAATAACAGTAGAAAACAAATAAATACTTTGCTCGTACTTATTTTATCTCTAGACCTGCCAAAAAGGTTGTGACGAAATCGAATTATTTAAAAAGTATACATTTTCACTATAATCCTTTTATATTACAATTTGGCCAGTATAAAACGCAACTGTCCTTAATAATCGTATTGTAACGCACATAATACGCATATTTTTGGTCCTTTAGGGCTACACTTAAAAGGGAAGAGACGACACTAATTGGCCTAATTCAAAGCACATGAAGCGGCAACCCTAGCGAAGCGTACGTGAGAGGAATTTCGAAGATTTTTTGCTCATTGTGTAACAAAAACCTTTGCAATCCAACAGAATATCCTTTTTGAATAAAATTGTGCTTTTTAAGTTTTCCTTTATGTTACATTCTCTTTGAATCGAGTTTCTTTTTAGTTGGAATAATGTTATAAAGATTATGTTATTTTATCCACTTACCCGTATAAGAAGGTTATCTAGAGATAAAAGGTTATGATAATAATGCGTATTATAGTCGTTAGTTAACATGATTATGTACATTTTATATGACAAGGAATAAATACCACGGATTGTATTTCAAAAATTATATACGCCTACTTTGAAATAAATAATAATATATCCTTAGAACGATCCCTAAGAATGTCTTTCAAATCGTGAGATAAATGTTCATTACGTAATAATAATATAATATTTCATAGTGTTAATCTTATCCTACTAATATTATTAATGTGTTATAAGGATGTATGGATTTTTATTACGATATCTGACATCCACGTGAGTGGATCCACGAGCAATAACTAGTGACAAAATAATGGTGACAGATCCAGAATCCGTACTGCTCGATTCCCATATTGGTCAAGTGTAAATACAGTTGACCAATATGGGAATCGACGTCTGGACTTCACTATCAGCTGCAAATGAAAGCCCATGCGGTAAAGCTGAACCAACACAACAGTCAGAATATCTTATTAATTCTTTCCCTTCATTTTCTTTATACTACTTGGGTGGCAAACAAGCATACGGCCCGCCTGATGTTAAGCAGTTACCATAGCTTATGGACGCTTTCAATATCAGAGGTATCACTTGCGTGTTGCCGACCCATTTTTTTACACCAAGGCTTTAAGATGGAGTATCCCTGGGATAGGAAATCGTTTTTTCAAAACGCATCGCTAAATGGTCGTTGGAGATCTGTACTCAAACACACCGCCGTGTGTAGTTATTTGGCTGTGGTCTTCTGTAAGGTGGAGGTTCATCCTCAGTTGGGCTTGCTTGCTAGCATAGTGACGTACCTCTCTTACTTATTCTTATTATATATTAAGCAATATATTATTATTCTAAACACAAACACCAATAAAACAATATATTCGCCGTAACCATCATAAAATAATCACTCGAATTTCTTCATCCGCGCTCGCAAGAGGAAATAATCAACGAAAAAAAAACTCATTCGTCATTGGGAATAAAGATTTAATACAATGGTGCGAGCGTGAGTTGCGTGTTCGACCTGTTTCGTACTTACGCGCCTATGTACTCACAAACTCACGATATAATAACCCCATTTGATTGATGAATACGTTACAAGTTTACGGGTTTTACGATATAACGAAGTTTGTTCACAAGCACATGTTTACTTGGGTATAGTTAATTGTTGTACTGTAATCCTACTAATATTATAAACGCGAAAGTTTGTAAGTATGGATGGATGGATGTTTGTTACTCTTTCACGTAAAAACTACTGAACGGATATTGATGAAATTTGGCACAGAGATAGATTATGGTCTGAAATAACACGTATGCTACTTTTTACAGCGATAAACGACATCCACGCGGGTGGAGCCGCGGGCAAAGGCTAGTGTAATATAATGTAATGTCGTCCTAAACGAATTTAAATTAATTAAAATTTAAAACAGCGGCTAATTTAAACGAAGAATAGCAACAGATATTGTATTGCACTTTGTGTGTGTGCAAACATAAGTGCACATTTCAATCCTTTACGATGAGTGAAGGATTAAAGTGTGCACCTGTATTGTAAATTTTAAATATTTTATTTTATTTTGTTGTTTCACCATATAAAATAAAAATAGTAATAACGCTACTGAAATAGGGGTTGGATGTAAAAAGGTTAAAACAGGGTTATAAGTATTTTTAATGCCAAATCATAGAAAAATTGATTTTTTTTTTTTTTTGGGCTGGGCTACCCTTATCCTTATTTAGAGACCTATTCTCAGATCTAGAAAATACACGCAAAAAAAAAATTTAATCGGTCGAGCCATTGAGGTAAACATATAGAGATGCAATTCCATACAGTTTATGTCAAAATATTGAAGTCAGCTTTTCACTCGCATCGACAAGCTCGGTGTTGCACACTCTATAAAAAAAATCCCTTAATTTAATTAAATTTTTTGATCAGATGTAATTTAATTTTTGAAATAATTGTATTATTGAAATTGAAACATATTCAATTAGATTAATTACATTGAATATTATAATTTTCAACCTACATATTATGGAGGTCAGCAGGAAATTTTGTTAAAGTAGCTTTTTTGTTATTTTGTTTGTTTTTCATTTGACAATATACATTTAATTATTTTCTTATTTAATATTTGATTTAACTAATTTAAAAATTGGTAATTTTTTTTAAAAAAATTTAAATCATTTTTTGAACTAATTTTAAATTTAATAAAAATGAAACAAATCTATTTTAAATATATTTCATTTAAATTTAAATATATTTCATTCAATACAAAAACCTCCCATAAACACAGGGAAACCGAACGTGGTTTTAACTGACAACCCTGAACTATGTGTTAGCCGCCAATATTTTTAATTAGTTTTTTTTATGATTTACAACAATAATTAATTGAAAACACATTTATCTCACATGTGAAATGTAATTTCGTTTGCCTTGTTACACTTTTGCGAAACGTGCGTTTCGATATCGCAAAATTTCACCATACATTTTCTCATTTTCTTGTTTCGCGCCATTCGAACGCCATGCTCATGACAAAACAAAAGACAGTCGGACACATGCCCCGGGGCATGTGTTAGGTGGTAGTGTGTTTTCGCGGTTATTGCATATCTAGTGAAACATATATAAATCTATGGGTCGAGCCGTTTCAGAGGAGTTTGGTTACAAACACAGACATGAGAATTTTATATAAATAGTTTTATTTTTGGTCCGAGCCCAGACCCAAACCCTAATCAAATCAATTTCTTGATCACATTAAAATTAAACAAACCTTTTGCCAGCTATAATAACACCGATAAACAAACATAACCATCTAACTTCTAACACCCCTGTTTCTTCTATTATCAGTAAGTACATTTACGCGATTAACTCCATTGTTACTTCTTACAATAGGAATGGCAATTAAAGGGGTGTATATATACCAAAAGTAAACAGTGTAAAGCCCTTATCCGGCGTATACTTATTTTATTGCTTTCCTTAAGATTAGTATTCAGAAGCCATCACTCACACGGATGGAATAAAAAATAGATGTACCTAATACTTTTTCCCCTTAATACAATGTCAGCCTGTCAGTGTCATATGTATGAGACATTGTCTACGTGATTTCGCGACGTTTGGTAACGAGCTGATAAAACAAAGGAGTGGAAGAAAATATATATTCGTAAATCGCGAAACAAACATTTTTTATGCATTTATTTTTATACGACTAGTAGTTCCAGAGATTATCGCTTTAAAACAAACAAACTCTGGCTTTTATAATATTAGTATTTATAGATAAAAATACCATAATAAATAATAATAATTTGAGATAGCCCAATGAGGCGCCTGGTCGTCGAAATTCGACCATAAATGCTTTCTGCAGTCAATCTTGGTAAGAACTAAAATTATGCCAAATCTTACACTCCTACGCAAAGTGCTTAAAAGAGGGTACAAAATAATTAATATTAATAAAATAACAATGTCTATCGAAAACTATCCAAACACAACACATCTCTACGAATATATGTACTCTAAAGCTATCGAAAGTTTTCACCTCACTCACGTATATACGGCGTGTTGTTTGAAGATTAACCCGACATCGGCGAAGTCGGATCATCAATCAAGCCTTACCCTCGACAAAGAGAACGGGTAGCCTGTGATTAGCGAATCTAAATTATCTACTATCGCATGTGTACTGCGTACTATGGAGGAGAACATTTTTACAACAATTGTTTTGTAAATATTTTATTAAAACTAAAAGCTGCTCGGTGGTCGAATTTCGACCGTAACTGCTTTCTGAGATGCAAACCTCATCTAGTTATTTTTTTAATACTGGTTATTTTCTTTTACAGTTGGCTTATTATGAAATTATTGTACATGATACTAGTATACTTACGAGTACCTATATTATTATGTAATTTCTGTTGCTACGAGTATGTTGGTGAAAAATATTTATTTTTCTGTACTCCTCCGTATTCATGAACTTTAACTATGCCAAATCTTACACTTCTCTCGCTAAGATCCTCGTCGAATTATTGACAGCTTTGTCATCGCAGTAATAATGTTATCGTTCTATTTTCCCTCGGATCTGATCCAGGGTTTTCAGTTCAAACAAGCTCAGTATCAAGAGATGACATTATTATGGGAAAATGACAGCAACTGCAATACGTGAGATTATAGTCGTTTACTCTTCCACTTTAAGTGTAGGTTCAATCTAAGCCGCTATACCAATATGAATTTTAATATATAATAATATATAAATGTTTAACCTTAAAATTCTTTGTTAAAACACCCATCGAGAAATCTAATTGGTCGATAATACCTATTAAATATTTTTTTTAATAATCGGGCGGAAACAAATTGCATTTATTTTTTCAAATTACTTACCTTATCAATCAATCAATCTAGTGATTCTTTAATACAATAAAAATTCAAACACCATTTAATAATAGACATGAGATTGAAATACTTATAATTAAATTTTTCAATCAAGCTGAGTGCACTTTTGGGATTTCCCTCAAGGGAAGGCTTGCGAAGACAGATTGGAAAGGGTAAATTGGTGACAGTAATACGTAGAAATGTACGTACCTGGCTTACAAACATAAAAAAGTGAATAAAAGTGCCGAAAAATATCTTATATTTTTTGTAATAAAGAATAAATAGTGTTCAAAGAGAAGAACAAACATCTTTCTTCAATCGATTATGACGAGTTTTTTTTTTTAATTTAAGTATATAATTATATAGTAGTTATAGCCTAGGGGGAGGCCTATGACCAGCAGTTGACGTCTTTTGGCTGAGATGATGATGATGATGTAAGTAGTACGTAATTAATAAGAAACTTAATTCAAACTCAAGTAACGTAATTGTACTCATTCTCTCTGTATCTATCGAGTCAACTTTATGAAAGCTTAATTTTCCAACGCACTCATAAAACAATCTTTCAACTCTTTAGACGAATCCAGCAACACATACAAAACATCAAATTTAAATTAAAAAAAACTTCAAAAACATTCACAATGTCAAAATAAAAATTCATGGATTTGAAAAATGTATTTTGATTGCCATTGAAAAAATAAACTATGTTATATCCAAACACCCTTTTGAGGAAGCACATATAACTTGATTACTCGAATGTACCGGCCTACTTTCAACAAGGCATGAGCATAATATTAAATTATCGTAATGATGAATTTACAAAAGGGGAATACCTGCGGCATTATTCGAATTGAATAGGCACCGGCTATATTTTATAAGATTATTAAACTGACATTCATAGATCTTATCTTTTGGTACATTAGGTTGTTAATTACAGAGCGAAAGATATGCAAAAACGGTGGAGCGATGTTGTAACAAAAGGTATTATGGGTAAATGTTGGGTATTTTAGGACTTTAGAAATGAAGTGAATAGGCTTTTGAACACAACTTATTAGTAGGTTAATACAGATTTACAAGATAATTTTCCTGTGAAGGTCATGCAGATATTTATTTGTTGTTGGAATAAATTATTTTTTTATCCTTGCACCTCAAACATGCCGTACAGTAAGATTCCAGAGGAATTTCTTACCACGTACAATTAGGCTGTGGAATGAGCTCCCTGCCGAGGTTTTCCCAAGAGACTATAGCATGGGGTTCTTCAAGAAAGGAGTTATAAGGTTTTTAAAGGGTCGGCAACGCGTGAGTGACACCCCTTGTGTTCCAAACGTCCATAAGCTACGGTAACTGCTTACCATCAGGCGGGCCGTATGCTTGTTTGCCACCTTGGTAGTATAAAAAAAAAACTATCTGTAGGCGTAAAATGTAATTACTTAAGTTCGGTTTAAATTTATTTTACGTATAAGAACAAACCCAGTGTGAGTTCAATACCCAAAAACAAAACATGTCATCCATAAATGTTTCTTCCAAGTCTGATTGTTTGTATCCCTTCAATATACTTGTATGTTTTTAAAATCGCTCGCGTCACCGAGCGTTCCCTAGTGCGCAAGTTATTTCCAATCAGGTATAGAAAGCAAACGTAAATGACATAGTCTTTTTATTTTTTTTTATACTACCAAGGTGGCAAACAAGCATATGGCCCGCCTGATGGTAAGCAGTTACCGTAGCCTATGGACGTTTGCAACACTCGGGGTGTCACTAACGCGTTGTCGACCCTTTAAAAACCTAATGACTCCTTTCTTAAAGAACCCCATGCCTCTTGGGAAAACCTCGGAAGGGAGTTCATTCCACAGCCTAATCTACTTGTTTATACTACTTGTTTGGCAAACAAGCATATACGGTCCGTCTATGGTCGCATGCAATACCAGAGGTATTACTTGCGTGTTGTCGACTCAATTTTTTACACCAGAGCAGTCCCTCGGATAGCAAAACATTTCTTTCAAAACGCATCCCTAAATGAGCTCTGGAGACTTGCTAGTACTTACAACATTAAAAAGTTGTTCCAATTTAACTCTTTTATTTTTTCCTCAACGTTTAAAAATAACAGTTTGTTTGTTGTTTACTTAAGTTTTATCTTAATCTTGACCTTTCTTTGGTAAAATAACTCAAAGACCGCAAGTATTTACCCCGTTTTAGAAGCTACACTACGTACCTACATATTTGGGGTGTTGGCTCTAACCTGGACCAGTGTCCAAGGAATATTTTTTTTAACTGTATTAACCTAAAATTATTCTTTTGAAATTATTGTTTTTTAAAAAGTTACTTCCGCACTAGAGAACAAGCTCTGTGTCGCGGGGGACTTTACAAACATATAACGGACACAAATTACACCCAGACTCAGAACAACTCTTTGTGGGAATCGAACTCACAACCTCCTTTGTTTTTCACACAAAGTTTTGCCTGGGTTGAAATCAAACTCACAACCTCGGATACAGCAGACGCATACTGCGGCCATTAGGCTACCAAGGCAGTAAAAGTTAAAATTATGTTAAATTGAAACAAACTACCTAATTAATTTAGGTATTTAGGGATGCGTTTTGAAAGAAACGTTTTCCTATCCCAGGGATACTACCTACATCTAATATGGGTCAGCAACACCTAATTAATTTGTAAATTATTTTCTGCGCAATTTTCTATAAGAACCTTCTAGAAAGAATTGGGAAGCTTTAAAAAAATAATCATCGAAATCGGTAATGTCATTCTTAAGTTATAGCGTGACCAAGTGAAATAGGAATTCATTTTTTAAATGGCAATAAAAAAACTGATCTTCTTTCTTGATTGTTTCATACAGACGCTACATTACTTGTCATCAAAATATCCGTAGATAAATTGGCTGACATCATCTTTTTGTTTTACTTAATACATACATAATTAATAAATATCGGCAAATAAGCCTAGGAGTTCACAATCAGCCGCAAATATAGGCAAGATTATACCGCGACACTAACGAGAGTTCTATATTTTAAGCGTGTCTACAGCAAATTTCCATAATTGTTCGTATTTAGCATACAATTGTGTGAGTCGTTTGAAAAACATCAATCTTCTATGTTAACGTTGTTTTATTTCTATCATTAATAGGCTTTTAGCGCTCGGTTAATGGACACACAACCTTTGTTTAACACTGAAACACTAGACGTACATATATGAATATTGTATCGAACAAGTAATGGGTATCTTTTTATGTTAATTTTTATACTGCCTTGGTGGTCCAGTGGCCGCAGTTTGCGCCTGCTGTGCACGAGGTTGAGGGTTAGATTCCCAAACAGGACAAAACTTTGAGTGACCCATAAAGAGTTGTTCTGAATCTGGGTGTAATTTGTGTCCGTTAATTGTATGTTTGTAAAATCCCCCGTAATACAGAGCTTGTTCTATAGTGCGTGAGTTGTCTTTAAAAAAAACACTTTTTTTTGTCCAGTATGGGAATTGACATACAACGCCGCGCAGTGGTAAATGGCGAGGTAACCACTTAAACCACTAAACCAACCGTGCAATCAGGTTATATATATTATACTTAAAATATTGATTCTACGTTTTTCCAACCTCAGATAACAACATTTCCGAGCAGAAATCCTTGTAACATTACGTAAGATTTGCGGATATCAAAGCTAAGCAACTATCTCGAGGTCGTGCCGCTTTCGGCAAAGGGTGGCGAACTAACACACGAAGTAAATTCCAGATGGATTTTAGATGTTACCGGTGTGTACGTAGGTATTTGTGAACTTGTTTCTCAATGTGCGATTTACATTGTTTGATTTTCATACGTAGGTTAGGTATATAGCTTACGGGTGTTAGTGTTATTCTACAAAGATAATAAATTATTTCGCATAACATTCATCATTTCATTCATCATCCAAAGACGCGCTGTTAGGATTGTTGACGATCCCAAGCTCACAGGGGGTATTGAACCACTAAGTCTCAGGAGAGACTTCGCCTCCTTGTGTGTGTTCTACCGCCTGTACAATGGGCTGTGTTCTGAGGAATTGTTCGAGATGATGCCCACGGCCACATTTTATCAACGCACCTCTCGCCACCGACAGGGAGTTCATCCTCACATCCTTGCACCTCAAACATGCCGTACCGTAAGATTCCAGAGGAATTTCTTACCACGTACGATAAGGTTGTGGAATGAGCTCCCTGCCCAGGTTTTCCCAAGAGACTATAGCATGGGGTTCTTCAAGAAAGGAGTTATAAGGTTTTTAAAGGGTCGGCAACGCGTGAGTGACACCTCTGGTGTTGCAAACGTCCATAGGCTACGGTAACTGCTTACCATCAGGCGGGCCGTATGCTTGTTTGCCACCTTGGTAGTATAAAAAAAAAAAAAAAAAAAACATAACATAATACTAGTATGTAAGAAATTTTATTTTATTAATTTGTTACTAACAAAATATGAAAATATTCTAAATTAAATTATTATTATTATAACATCACGCATTTTCTCCTGAAGGGATATGCAAAGGGTAAACACATGCAAGTTTAATCCGCTAAACTTAGGTACGCTTATCTATACGAATCACTACTAATATAATAAATGTGAAAATTTGTTACGATGGATGGATATATATGTTTATGAATCTTTCACGTAAAAACTACTTAACGGATCTGAATGAGATTTTGCATAGAGATAGATTATAGTCTTAAATAGCGAATAGGATTTTTTATCGCGATACCCGACATCCACGCTAGCGGAACTGCGGACAACAGCTAGTAAATTATAAACGCGAAAGTTTTAATGGATGGTCGGATGAATGTTTATTACTCAATCACGTCAAAATAGCTAAATGGATTTGCATACAATTAAGCACAGAGATAGAATATAGTTGGAAGTAAATGGAAAAATAAACATATTGTGTCGCGAAACCAACGTTTTCCTTTATAAAACTTTAAAAAAACTTTTATTTATTTATTTATTTATCCATATACACTGATATTACAGGCTACAAAACCTAATACAACAATGTAGAAATAAGAATAACAATCACAAAAAATATAATAACAAAAACAACAAGATCATCCTAAATTAAAGATGAGTGAGGCAATCCAATGCCACCCTCTCAAATTCCGGCAAAGTACAGGCAAAAATATCCAACCGCTTCGAGACGAGATTTAACTTGTCCTAAACTTTAAAAAAAGATAAATAATGGAATTAAATAATGGATAAAGATAAAACCAAGGGCACGAGAGATATTATAATTAACTAATGCGTGTAAAAATACAGGTAAGTGTATTCCCTCACTCACGTATGCCAATAGGACGGAAATCCAACACGATCATAGCAAAATTAGGCGCTGAAACAACTGCTTTACGTGCTTTCTGAGACACGTAGAGGCTTGATGTCACCCATCTAAAGATTTACCGCTACAAGCGTACCCTTAAGCGTACCGTTAAAGAGAGGTAAGGCACCATACTAGCGAGCAAGCCCGACTGGGGAAGGACCTCCACCTTACAGAAGACCACAGCCAAATGACTACACACAGTGGTGTAGTTGTGTTCCTGTGTGTGAGTACAGGTCTCCAGCGCTCATTTAGGAATGCGTTTTGAAAGATACGTATTCCTATCCCAGGGTTACTTCCATCTTAAAGCCCTGGTGTAAAAAAATGGGTTGGCAACACGCAAGTGATACCTCTGGTAATGCAAGCGTCTATAGGCTACGGATACTGCTTAACATCAGGCGGGCCGTATGCTTGTTTGCCACCCAAGTAGTATATAAAAAAAAAAAAAAAAAAACCCTGGTAAATCTATCGATCAGTATGGCAACTACTTACTTAGGCCACGACGCCAAGATACGGACTTTAAATTATGCACCAAGTTATTTACAAACGAAGCTTTAACTGAAGTCTAAAATAGCTCACTTCGTTGTCAGTGAATGTATGAATGTGTTATATTGTTACTACCATAATGGTATATTTGACCGGTTGTATTTCATGGTTGACCCCGCCATTTAACACTGTGGCGTGTTGCGGGTTCGATCCCTAGGCGGGACAAAAAATTGTCTGATCCATGAATGTTTGTCCTGAGTCTGGATGTACTTTGTGTCCCCCGGGGCACAGGGCGTTTAAAAATTAATACTAGAGTTATTTTGTGAATTCCCTTTTAGTGATTATACCTTGGGGCTACTCACACACACATCTGTTTCCAAACTAGACAGACCCTGAACTATGGCTTAAAAATAACAGTTAATACAATGGCATCCCATTTATGGGTTTAAAAATAAGTGTACGACATTATTAAACTTACATATTATGTTAAATCCCATACATTTGCCTTCTACTCTATTCGATTCGATTACCGTTTATGCCACTTGTCTTAAGGGGCTGTAAAGTGTTTTAATTGGATAACCGAAATATACTTGTATATAATGATTCGATACAAAAAACATATGCATATAATACAAAGTCTTCTATAGACTACACCTAAACAAATAGAAAATTCTAACAAGTCTTTGGGTTCATATTTATTTTGGTTACGAACTAAGGGAGATTGAGGATAAGGATGAGTGGATGGATACATCCACTCATCCTTATCCTCAATCTCCCTGAAAATATGACGTACGATCAGTCAGGATAAACTAAAAATTCATACACCAAACCCAAGGCTTTGCATTTTAAGGGTCGGTAACCACAACCTCCATAGGTACGATAAAACAAAATCCCATGCTTCACCGCAACTCCGTGAAATTACATCAACACTGTAATATTAGATAATATTTTGTATTTGGTTTCGGCTATAGTAGTTTATGAGGATGAATAAGTTTCTGATTTGCATTATAGATCGAATTTGTATAGTTAAACGGGTGTGTAACTGTGTATGTTTAACGCCTCGATTGGAATTAGCGCAGTTTCAATTATATCGATATTTTATTAGACTGTAAATTTTGATTTATTTGTGCATTATAATATCACTAGCTGTTGCCCGCGGCTCCGCCCGCGTGGATGTCGGTTATCGCTGCAAAAAGTAGCCTATGTGTTATTCCAGACCATAATCTATCTGTGTGCCAAATTTCATCCAGATCCGATCAGTAGTTTTTACGTGAAAGAGTAACAAACATCCATCTATCCATCTATCCATTCTTGCAAACTTTCACATTTATAATATTAGTAAGGATAATTTTTAACATAACATTGCACTAATCTTTTTACTCTGAAAGGGTAGATAGAATTGTATGATAGAATTGTAGATAACCATGTTTTACTAGCTTTGTTAGGTTCTAAGTAATAGAGGATCAGCCATTTTTTTAAGCTACCTAGGTGGCAAATAAGCATGCTGATCGCATGATGGTAAGCACATAGGGAGGGTTCATTTGAAATCTAAAAAAACGTTGTCTCATATGTTCCTAATTAAAAAAGCCATTGCAAAAAAAAATGTGTTGTGAACTGTCGTTGTACTCTGAAATCGTTGTAAAAAAGCACCATAGAATGGTGACCATTACATATGACAGCATTTTATAAAATATGTATAAAAATATATTATAATATTAAACACTAAAACTTTTTTTGCAATTAACTATATTAATACAAATTAAAAATAGTTTCTGATAATAAACAACACACAAACGATTCAAGATCTTTTGTGGTCCAGATTATTAAATCCATATTATTTTCTTTCTTATATTTTTTAAAATTCTTTTTACTGCCAAGGTGCCCGTCTAATGGTGAGCAGTTACCGTAGCCTGTGGACGCTTGCAACACCAGGGGTGTCACTCGCGCGTTGCTAACCCTTTAAAAACCTTACAACACCTGTCTAGAAAAACCCCCATGCTATAATCCCTATGCATATTACGTCATTATTGGCAAAATGACGTATATTGCTGGCATACGTAACGCAAAGTACGCCTATAATAAGTACGCTCATAGCATTCGCAGTTCGGTAAACAATCAGCGGGTTAAGCAACCAAGGGTGCGGTAACGCGGATGGGTGACCGTAAACGGATGGGTGACCGCATAGTGGTATTTCATCTGAGCGTGTCCGTGCTTCGGAGGGTACGTTAAAAGTTGGTCTCGACTGTCGACAGTCGTTAGTTCACGACAGAGGCCGAAATATGGGTGATCTAAATAACTCTGTCACCAGTTTGACCACTAACCAAACGATAAGAAGAAGAATAAGTACGCTATAGTCATTAGCCAAATAGTAACCTATGTATTATACTAATATACAAACTATTTTGGCTCCATAGTTATGTATTAAATTGTAGCTAGAACTTAATTAAGGCTATTTCGGCTAATGGTCTATAGCATCAAGTAACAACATTAATTCTGGATGATAACGTTTGTTCATTGATAACTTACTGAAGCATAGGGTTGACTAAATGAAATACAAAATATAACAATATAGTTTTAAGAAAAGACAATAATCTATTGACACAGACATTTTTCTATTGTAGTATTTCAGAAAGTTACATCTTTTATTATTATTTCGCGTTGCATAAGTAAAAGAATAAATACCAGAGACTAACATACATTTAACTTGGGTTAGTGTATATGTATACTAGCTGTTGCCCGCGGCTCCGTCCGCGTGCATGACGGTTATCGCTATAAAAAGTAGCCTATGTTCTATTCCAGGCTATATGAAGCTTGTTATTGGCGTTTTTTGATATATGTATTATCATATTTGTTTTGAAGCTGTAAGCTCCCCAAATAAAATAAAATAAAATAAAATATTCTATCTCTGTGCCAAATTTCATCCAGATTCATTTTGTAGTTTTTACGTGAAAAAGTAACAAACATATGTACGTATGTACTTCCATACATTCTTACGCACTTTCTCGTTTATAATATTAGTAGGATTAGTAATGCTATATTAATATGTCTTTCCTACTGCATTATCGGACCAGCTTTACGATAATAATATATAATTGTGCTGTCATCAAAACTACAGCTCGATCAGACACTGGGCAGTAGTTCAAATCATGCAAGCATGCTACTAATATTACAAGCGCATTTTTTTAAAGAATGTATGGATGCATGTTTGTTACTCTCTTTCACGCAAAAACTACTAAACGGATCTGGATAAATTCGGCAGATACATTATAGTTTGGAATACTTTTCTATTACACCTTAAAGTCCTGGTATAAAAAAAAAATGGGTCACCAACTCGCAAGATTTGATTTTGCAAGCGACCATAGGCTACGGTAACTGCTTAACATCAGGCAGGCCGTATGCTTGTTTGCCAGCCAAGTAGTGTAAAAAAAATAACACCTATAAATCTTTACATACAATAAACACGTAATCAAATAAAATATAACCTTAAACAAATAACCTTGGGTAAGTGAGTGGTCATGCCAACACAGCTTTACTTATAACAATATAATATTTTTTCTACGCTTTGAACTGTGCCAACCCTAATTACGTGAATGTATGTACAACAGGCCTTCGCATTTCACCGCCTCACGCGAGTTCATTCCTTTATAAGTTCCTTCAGCAAATAGAAAACCTTACTTATGATATCTAGAACACAAGTAAACACGTTTTATGTGAGGGACAGTACATTGTTTTATTTTATCGTTGACATTTATTTATAGAGGGAGAGCTAGCGACGTATTTACTTTTGTGATTTCATAATAGTAATAAAAACAGCAACCCATATACTCGTCTGTCCCATTGCTGGGCACGGGTCTCCTATCGTCAATCACAACTTGCTCTTTGCTTCGGGTCTTCCCCATGTACTGTTCTTCTAAATAAAATCTAACCAAGTCGTAGTAAGTACATCTGACAGCAAAACCTTGTAGATATGGCAGTCAGTGGTATAGTCGTGGTGCCAGGCTGGCAGGGTCTTGGCAGGGTCGCCATGTGGTGTGTGAGATATATAAATTATACAACGTCCGTATAGTTCAGAGTCTAATTTATTAGTCTTTAAAATACATGTACTAGGTATAGATTATATTACATTATGCTGATACAAATATTCTTAAGCTACTTACACACTACACAAGAGAGAGAGAGGGTTTAGGCCTTAACTCACACACGCTGGCCTAATGCGGGTTGGTGAATTAGACGTGTCTTTAGAATTTCTTCTAAGACATGTTGAGTTTCCTCTCGATGTTTTCCTTCACCGTTAGCAGATTTCATAAGTCATGAAAGTTCACAAACTAACTCTTATGTACCTGCAGAATAAGAAAAGGCTCTTCTGGCAACCTTCTGTGGCTGTTTAACTCTAAAATAACAAAAAGAGTAAGAAATCAAGCTTAATTTAAATAAGCACATACTGTCCATATCATTCATAAAAATCTTAGGAAAGATACTATAACCAAATTAAGTTTTATTTCTTACCATCTTTGTTATTTTACGGTTAACTACCCCGGATGCAGAGGGTTTTCAGAAGAGCCTTTTTTTATTCTGCAAGTGTTTGAGTTTGAGAATTTTCATGACTTATAAAAAGACAAAAGTAAATACGTTTCTGGCTCTTGGTCTGGCTATGCGTTGACAGTAGAATATTGTCGATCTTTTTTACTGAGTTGAAAAAGGGAAGATTCTTTTTCATCCTTTAGAAGCTTTGTTAGTTAGACGTAGCTTACATTGTTTGTTGTAGTCCTTGGTGTAACTGTCTACTTACTCGTATAATAACAAAGGACACAAATCTTAGTTGTACATCAAGTCACGCAGATTTTTGTTCTTATGTAAGTAAATAACTTTTATAAATCTTTTCTTTAACTTTATTTATTTAAATGGCATTTTCAAGTACTTTTTGGTACTACTAGTTGTACGGGCACTTTAAGTAATACAGTAAAGAGCAGAATAGTTTGATTGGGAACATTACACCCACATTTATTTACAATAAATAGGTCATTATTATTTCCCACATCACTTCACTTATATACTATATGTGTGGGAAACAAGTATACAACCCGTCTGATGTTAAGTAGTCACAGCCTATGGACGCTTGCAATACTAGAGGTATCACTTGCGTTTTCCCGACCCATTTTAATTACTCCAGAACTTTATGATAGAGTAACACTAGCATAGGAAAACCTTTTTTTCAAAACGCATCCCTAAATGAGCGCTGGAGACCTGTATTCACACATAGGAACACAACACCATACACCGCGGTGTGTAATTATTTGGCTGTGGTCTTCTATAAGGTGGAGATCCTTCCCCAGTTGTACTTGTTCGCTTATATGGTGCCCAACCTCTCTTGAAATTGCGACTTTGATATTTTACTTTCGATATCCAGAACATAGTATAACTCTACTTCTTCACCCTAAGTTGTCACTTTTTTTTTCTTTTTAGTAAAGACAACTCCCGCACTAGAGAACAAGCTCTGTGTAGCGGGGGACTTTACAAACATTCAATTAACAGACACAAATTACACCCAGACTCAGAACAAGTCTGTGTGAGTCACATAAAGTTTTGTCCTATGTGGGAATCGAACCCACAACCTCGTGCACAGCAAACACACACTGCGGCCACTGGACCACCAAGGCAGTCTGACTTTGTCAATACCTTAACACAACAATAAACGTAAACACCGTTACGTCATAAATCATTGTTTTATTTTTTATAAACTAAGTATTGGTTTGCGTTCCTTCCCAGATTGTAGGCGCACGCGATACGTTGAAGTTGCACCAACGTTTCGTGCTAACGTGAAGGACAGCTTGTCATCGTAAATTGCTAAAGTAAGTACACACAAAAATTGAGCTTCAGTTCTATTTAACGATATTCAAAATGTATTAGAATAACAAATGGTGTGTCGTAATTTATAGGTCATGATATTCCTGTTTGTATAAATCACTAGGGGTCGCCCGCGACTTCGTCCGCGTGGTAATTTGGAACGTGCATTCCTCCGATTTTGCAACATATCTCACTACTACTCCGCTCCTATTGATCATAGCGTTATATAGCCTTCTTGATTGCACTATTCTTATTATCTCATATTCTACTGGTTCGATTACAAAATAAGATTTTTCTAGTCAAAGGACACAGAGTTTGTTCCGTAGTTCAGTACTAATCGTTTAACAAAACTATTTTATTTTTAAATCTTAGCTTTAGGACCTGAAAAAAGGCCTGTTGACTACCGAAATGTAAGACCTCTTATACCTACAGTTTTGCCTTTTTAACAATTTGTTCACACCTGGATATAACAACTGGGCATTTTGACAATTGGGCATTATTTCCTTGTCATTTTGATACACAGGACATTCTTACTCTTGGCCCAACATACCCCGAGGAGGTTTTATTTGCTACTAATTAGGTTTTTATAGGAAACCCGTCTGTCCGTCCGTAGGCAATCGGTCCAGTAGTTTTTGAGTGAAATCGTAACAAACAAACAAGAAAAAAATCAAATCATTCCTCTTAAAAATAATATTAGTTTAGACTAACTATAGGTATATCAGTCAGTATGAGTTTATAAAACTGCTGCGTTGTTCAAATCTTCCATTAATACCAATATATAAACAACCTAACAATTAACTATAAAATTAATTAACTATAAAATTTAATTACTATTAAGAGTTATCTATTAACAAAGTTCGAAATAGATTTCATCGGGCATTTTGGATACTAATACAAACTTGTTTAAGTGTTCGTAAATTGTTTTTGACTAATTAAATTACATCGGGTGATCTAAATTGCTAGAATCATTTTCCAAATTTATTAATATATTAATAATAATAATGTCCTTCAACCAAATTTCGGTCACGGCGTCTAATTTTAACGGAGACAAGCCCTCTGCGCGGGAGATATTATAGTGGTTTTTTTATACTACTTGGGTGGCAAACTAGCATACGGCCCGCCTGTTGTTAAGCAGTTACCGTAGCCTATGGATGCTTGCAATACTAGAAGTATCACTTGCATGTTGCCAACCCATTTTTTTACACCAGGGCTTTATGATGGGAGTATCCCTGGGATAGGAATACGTTTTTTTCAAAACGCATCCCTAAATGAGCGCTGGAGACCTGTACTCACACTCAGGAACACAACTACACCACTGTGTATAGTTATTTGGCTGTGGTCTTCTGTAAGGTGGAGGTCCTACCCCAATCGGACTTGCTTGCTAGTATGGTACACTACCTTTCTTAAAAGCTATGCCATTACTTAAATTTATAGAAAACTAGCTGTCGCCCATGGGCTCCGGTCCGCCTAAATCTCAGTTATCATGATTTGATCAGTCCGTTTAGTCGAGAAATGGTTACAAACAAACAAACAGAGATACTTACAAATTTATAATATTATTAGTATGGTAGGTACTTACCTACCCTATTTCTAATTCATACTCCAAATCGTACCATTATTACCACATATCGCATACCATACGTAGCTACAAATACAAACCAACCATATTTATTTTAATATCAAGCGAAGGTAGCGATTCTCGACGTCGATCTGCAACTGACAGTACCTAATCAACAGAACGCAACTCGTAAAACTCAGTAATAGCCCGGCCATGAACACGCTGCTGCAGCGGTAGCGACGAGCGGCGGCGGCGAGCGGTGAGAACAAATGTACTAAAACGTTCTATGACAAAGTTGCCTGAAAGAAATCGCACTTATAAGGCCGCCCATTGTACTAGATTATTGACTGTTTCGTATTATAAGTAAGCTTTTGTAATTTTATGGTGTACAATAAAGAATTATCATTCTATCTATCTACGTGGTCGTTCACCATGGGCCTCGTACGAAGGCTCAAAGTCACCAAAAGAGCAATGGAGAGAGCTATGCTTGGAGTTTCCCTGCGAGATTGAATCAGAAATGAGGAGATCCGTAGGAGAACCAAAGTAACCAACATAGCTTGAAGAATTGCCTCCATTAAGTGGCAATGGGCCGGGCACATAGCTCGCAGAACTGATGGCCGTTGGGGCAGAAAGGTTCTAGAGTGGCGACCACGAACTGGAAGACGAAGCGTAGGCAGGCTTCCAACAAGGTGGACCAATGACCTGGTAAAGGTTGCGGGCAACCGATGGACAAGGTCGGTTCAGGATCGAGAGTTGTGGAAATCCTTGGGGAAGGCCTATGTCCAACAGTGACGTCTATCGTGATCTATCTACGACGCCACGAGAGCGCGGCGCGTGGTATCGCGCTGTTTTAGTACATTTGTTACCGCCGCCGCTCCGCTCGCCGCTGCCGCTGCCGCGTGAAGTCGTGGCTGAGCCGTAACGATAGTCACAGCTGTTCGCGTTACAATTGGTATATACGGATTATCATCAAATGTGGGGGTCTTGACGTGTAAACAGAATTCGCTCGTGTATTTTTTATACTACTTAGGTGACAAACAAGCTTATAGCCCGTCTGATAGTAAGCAGTTATCGAAGCCTATGGTCGTTTGATATATTAGGGGTATTGCTTGCGTGTTGCCGACCAAACATCTTTAAAACAGAGTTTTGAGTTGGAGTATAATTTGGATAGGAAAATGGTTCCTCAAAAACGCATCACTAATGAATGATGAGTACTGGAGAATTGTGTTCACATACAGAAACACATCAACAAGGCTGTGTATTTATTTGACTGTGGTATTCTGTAAGGTGGAAGTCCTTCCTTAATCGGGTTTGCTCACTTTTATGGTGCCCTATCTCTCTTATGTTCGATTGATGGTAAGCAGGTACCCTAGCCAAATTTTTTACACTAAGGTTTTGAGTTTAACGTATCTCTAGAAAAGGAAAGCGTTTTTTTTTTAAACGCATCCCTTGATGAAAGTTTGAGACCTTTACCTAAAAAAAAGTGATCCGAGTTTCTTGCCAATTCTTCTCGAGGCCCTACCATAGTCAGCGAATTGGCCATAGGAAAAAAGTATGCTGGCATTTGTTTTTATGACGTTCATAAGTATCATGTATTTGATCTAAATGAATAAATGAGTTTGACTTTGACTTGACTTTGACTTACACAATTTAATTATTTGGCTGTAGTCTTCTATAACTTAAAAGCCCTTTTCCACAGTCAGGATTACGCGTTTTTTCGTGTTTTACCTATTCTAAAGTTGTGAGGGTCTTGGCGTGTAAACAGCGATCGGTCGTGTATTACAAACGAGTGCGGCATACTTTGGCCCACATATTGATCGATTTGTGTGGTGTTATAAGTAAATATGTTGATGTGCTTGCCTCTGGTTGCATGTTAAGGTTTATATTGTTATATTTAAGCGTACAAATACTATTTTTAATGTTGGCCTACATTACAAAAAGTACTTATGTTTTTTTCCATATCTGTATTTATTTATTTAGATTTACCAACATTTGTATACACAATGACCTTATAAATACGTTACAAAGTACATACAACCAAGTGCAACAAATAATTATAGGTAAATACAGCATTTACAACATTTTTGCAGTTCAAAATACATATAAAAGTAAAATTCTGTATGTAAAAGGTCCAATGATGAAGAAGGTAAGGCCTAAGTCTAGGTTTTCTTTTGTTATATTAATGTAATTAACGTAGGAATCTCTAATGAAAAATAAAATAAAGGCTATGTTACTCACTGATAACGTAGCTTTCTGGTGAAAGATTTTTAAAGATCCGTTCGGCCGTTTAGTCTTAAAAGCGTTACAAACAAAGTCACATTCGCATTTATAATATACTAGCTGTTGCCCGCGACTTCGCTCACTAGCATGTCGGTTATTGCGATAAAAAGTCTATAGTCTAGGTATCTATAATGCATAGGCCTTCCAGATCCATTTAATAGTTTTTACGTGAAAGAGTAACAAACATCCATACATACATCCATCCACCCTCACAAACTTTCACATATTATTATCAGTGGGATAGGACAGGAGTATAGAAATATAGATATAGACTAGTGGACCTGGCAGAGGTCGTCCTGCCTAAAAAAAGCTGAAATACCGACAGCAGCGCCACCTACCGGGTCCAATTGTGAATCTAAACTATCCAGGGCCCTACCCGAACACACACACAAAATTTCATCAAAATCGGTCCAGCCGTCTAGGAGGAGTTCAGTGACATACACACGCACACAAGAAATATATATTTAAAGATTACCATAAAACTACCTATAGTAGACGAACCTACGACCAAGTAGAATCAATATACCTATAGCCAATGTTTAGTGTACAATAGAGGTTATATACGGGATCATGCATAAATGATCGTTCTCCGGACGTGCACAAGTCCCGTCTAGCGGGCGCAATCAATAAGTCATTTTGTGTCGGCTGAAAGATCATGGCACAAAGGAATATTACGATAGATTGGGTATAAGATAGACGTATCGGAATTTATCAGAAACATGAGTGATATGTCTTTTTAATAATGATAAATTTATGGCAAAAAGTACTTAATTAAAAGCAGATTTTATATTATAAAAATCGTATCGTTAACTTTTGAAATCAAGTAGGGAACACCTTTATGTAAGTACTAGCTGTTGCCTGCGGCTCCACCCGCGTGGATATCGGTTATCGCTGCAAAAAGTAGCCTATGTGTTATTCCAGAATCTATCTCTTGCCATATTTCATCCAGATCAGTTCAGTAGTTTTTACGTGAAAGAGTAACAAACATCCATCCATCCATTCTCACAAACATTTATAATATTAGTAAGGACCAATTTAGATGTCAAACTTGAAAATAGTTTTTTTTGAAAATCGTCGACGAAAGTATCCAAAAATCATGAGTACGTATGCAACCGAAGTAGTCGGTTAAAGCTATTTATATACCAGTGTACCCGCGTAATCTTTCCACGAGGAGATAAAAAAACTTGACAAAAGTCGCAGCAACAAAAACTTGGATTTATCAAAAATAATTTTAAATCGACTGAATTATCATTGTTTTGAAGACCGGGAAAAGAAAAATATTTTTTATTGGGTTCATCAATTACTTGTCTTAATATGATAAATTGAATACAACTTTGATCGTCAGGTTAAGGGGCAGTCCCCTCTTTTTGTTCGACGGATAAATACAAGAAGAGATTTCATAATTTGAGATACTTTTTTATTTGGAGATTAAAATATCTCTAACTTTATATTTATTTATAAAAGTCTGTGAGTTGTGTTTCACCCGAGGGTGTCGTAAGAGTCGACTAAGGGAGTAAGTCAGGCAGACAATATCCACTGCAAGAGAGGTTCGAAATAAAACCCTATACCAACCCTCTGGCCAGCGTGGTATAATAAGGCTAATATCCCTCTAAGTATATGGAAGAGATCCGTGCCCAGCAGTAAGACGTTTATTGAGATAGTTTTATTGGTGAAATCTTTAGGAAAGAATTTCCACAGCATTTCAAAGCTGCAAACTAGTCCTCAACGCAACCTTCTAGTCTTAACCTTCTAGAAGTCTTCGGTCCTCATTGGTGAATGCCTGCCCATTGCATTTGACAGCCTTTATTTAGTTGATTGACCGCACCAGTGTTAAGAACCTGCCGATACATAACACTGTATACCTTTACTTGTTACTTGTGGATCGTCACATCTCGACAATACTGTATGACTGAATTTTATTTTGCTTCAATTAGTAATTGTCTTAATTTTGTATTATTATTATGTTTTGTTTAGTGCCGCTAGTAATACATTTGAACGTAAATATAATAAATGCCTTAGCGTAAACAAAGCGTGAGTAATATTTGATGTTTATATGCCACGGTAACTGACATTATTATAAATTGTATTTATATAGAAAAACATTTTTTTGCGTTTAAATAAATATCACAATTAAATAAACATGAAACCACCCATTGCACTTGTACAGAATAATATTTCTATCTCTTTCCAATAACGTGAAACACATGCAATAGGTTTATAACCCTGCAATCATAATTCAAAACGAAATCATTTATTCATATCAACCCTAACTATAAGCCGTTGCTAGTTTAAATATTTAAACTGTCCGCAATCAACAAACAAGCTACAAAATTACTATCACCTACTTACCACAACAGCGACACCCGATAGTGATACTATCGTAATGACTTGACAATCCAATAATACATGGATAGACTGAATTAATTGTAGCCCAATCAACACGCAAAGTGTAAATTAACTATCCTTTACAAATAAATATTGTAGTGGACATTATAAGGGCTTCTGCACACTGTACAAATAAAATAAATTTACCAATAAAATTTTCCTGATATTCGAATAGTTGTTGTCAGTAGAACGTTTGTCAGTACTACGTCTTATTGTAATGCGTGTGTTTCTGTGTGATACAGAAACTCGTTTATATGAAACGCCTTTTCAGATTTTGATTATCCCGGAGACTCCCTCTCCTTTCTGGAGAGGGAGTCTCCGGGATAATAAAATTTAAAAATGAAGAGACATTACTTAAAATATCAATACAAAAAAAATCTGAAAAGGCGTTTCATATAAACGAGTTTCTGTATCACACAGAAACACAATAACACCACTATTAAGTTGTGGTTCTTCCCCAGGCTGGTTTATCGCTCATAATATGGTGACCAGTATAGTAACTCATACAAAGTAAGCATGCATTGTAATAGTACAAATAGTTTTCCATAGTTATAGGTCTCCAGCGCTCATTGAGGGATGCGTTTTGATTAATAAAATAAAATTTATTTAAAAGACAACTCCCGCACTTTGGTACAAGCTCTGTGACGCGGGGGACTTTACAAATATACAATTAACGGACACAAAGTACAATCAGACTCGAGACAACCATATGGATCACACAATAAAAAAATAAAAAAAACACTTAGGCCTCAGAACCAACAGTGCAATCATTAAAGTTGAAGTCAAGTCAAAGTCAAACTCATTATTCATTTAGATCAAATACATGAAGTATCATGTATTTGATCTAAATGATGTTTTGTGTTAATGTTGTTTGTTGTTTTTATGACGTTCATAAGTATATGAACGTCATAAAAACAACAAACAACATTAACACAAAACACCGATGCTATAAGCTTTTGCTTGCAATTTTGAGGACCAGAAACACGCAAATAATACCAAGCTATTACAAGCGTTTATAGGCTGTAACTACTTGCAATCAGGCATACCGTATGCTTGAATATCACCACACCAATCATCGATATAATATTACATTATACTCCACCAAGTCTACAGAAGGTAGCTGTGCGTAAACAAGGGGGATGGATGTTTTTCAAGCGCATGACGTAATATTCATGCGTCGAGTTAACATCATACATGGGTTAGTAGGTGTTATAGGTGTGTGTGCGTGGATTACTTATAGCTTTACGTTTTCATTGGTTTTAATATCAACCAATCGATCGGCCTTGATTTTAAGACGTTTCGAATGGATATGAAGGCCTTGTGCTTCTATGTAATCATTTCCTTGTTGTGTATAGGATTAAAAATGGCTGTTAAATGGTTTTGATTACATGTATATTGGAAAAGTGTTTGCCTAGTTTATAAAATATTGATGATTTCTTAAGGCACACTGTAGTTTTAAGTTTTTTTTTTTAAATAAAGATATATATTTTTTATTAATCCGTGCTTATTTAGGAAAAACTTTTTGGAATGGAATTTTTCTTATCCCCATAACATAGAATTATGCTCATATGCTCATATGCAATGCTCATATAACAAAATGTAGGGAAAAGCTTGAGTAATGCTTGATGGCTACGGTGACTGCTTACCATCCCGAGATATTTATAAACTTGTTTGTCGTCTAAGTAGTAAAAAAATCTACAGCTACCTAACCTACTACATAATAATATACTTACCTATATTCATCCTAATATATTAAGCTAAAAAGTTTTTTTTTTAAAGACACTTGTCTTTGAAACTACTAGTCGAATTAATATTGTTTTTTTTTTTGCCTTTGAAAGCTCAATTTTTGAGAAAGTGCAGTGTGCCAATCGCCTTACTGCAATGCTCCCCACATTGCAGTAAGGCGATTGGCACACTGCAACACATCAAGCAAGGGAACAAAAACGGTGCATTTGAATGCGTTTTTGGTGTGTTATACTACGCGTTTTTTCAATAAAGAAAAATATTCATTCAAACAACATAAGAACACGCACTCCCGCGCTACGCTGCGTGGTGCGATGCAGTGTGCCAATTGCCTTAACATGACATGAGACTATGAGACGCATTAAATCTAAATTTAACGAGAGAGAAACCGTGTGAAACAGCTAGTATCTATATATAATCTCAGTGTATCCTCACATAGTACTCCCACATACATAAGATTATGTAATCCAAGGTTCCTATGTAAATAGCACGCTACTAAAGGGGTGTCAGCCCCACACAGAGAGAGCAACACTGATCCTATTAAAATATCCTATTGCAAATTCACTCAAACCAGAAGACGTGTTTAAATCACAATGATTTGCAACTCCTGTTCTAATCTTAGATTTAATAATGTGTTTATATAAGATTAAGGTTGTAATATTATGTTAATTTGAGGCGCTGGTAGTTGATCAAGTACAGAGTAAGTTTGAGCAAGCTTACTGCAGTTAATCCATAGATGGGTGACCATTTTTCAATAACATATGACTCAGAAAAAACATAACTCAAACTCATTTATTCATTTAGATCAAATACATGATACTTATGAACGTCAAAATAAACAAAAGTCAGCATATTTTTTTCCTACAGCCAATTCGCTGACATGGGTAGCGCCTAAAGAAGAATTGGCAAAAAATTCTGGCTACTCTTTTTAATCACCAAGGTTTAAACTGTTGGTCCCGTGCCGGATCTCAATCCATCCAGTCTTGTCGGATTGCCATCCAATCAGACTATGAAAGTGAAGGAATATAGTGCACCTATGTTTGATCACACACTTATACCACAGTATAAAGAACTCAAGAGACTCTTAGACTGTGCATATGTCCTGCACAGTTGGCTATACCTCATTGAGATAGGCCGGATAACCGTGACCAAAATCGGTCTGTACGACTATTACTATGTTAATTTGGATGAAATGTGGAATTCCACAACAGTCAGGTAATGCACCGTGTGGTATTTGTAGCGGAACATATAAATTTCTTAGGTTTTGCCACGAACACGCACCATTAAAGCTTCTAGCAGACATGCTACTTTAACATCAGCGATCAGCGATTTTCCGACTGTATCGATGCTGCATCGCGATTTGGCGACTCACGATGTCGCGGATCTCTTCGTAATATAATGAAAAAATGAACCAAATCAATGGGTCAGATCAGATCAGAATGTGTGCAGGGTGTAGCATTAGTCGCTGTCTCCAGCTTTTTAGTGTGCGGTTTGGAGTGTTTGGTCGCAACATTTAGCTTCTTAAAACGTTTAAATCGTAGATTAACGATGCCAAAAGAAGCATGTATGATATAGCCCTAAGATTCGCCACAAGACTAATCGACTTATTCGATAGCAGTTATAGTTCAATCAGCCTATCGCATTGCTCGACAAAAGCCTCTCCCAACACGCGCCATAGCACACGGCCTTCCAGGACTCGCTGGGACGCATCCAGTGCATCCCAGCGAGTCGCGGTCTCCACTCTAGGACACGACTGCTCCATAGTTATAGTTCACTATATGTGAACGAATAACTAATTATATCTTGGGAAAGGACTTAGGGTGATTTTTTATCGTGATTAGAGACATCCACGCAGGCACACCCACGAGCAGCAACTAGTTATAAATAAAATATACCTAGTTAATATATTTTCTAATCTAAAACCCTAGTCCTTCACTCAAAACGCCTTCCATAGCTAATAACAGTGAATAAATCGAAATCGATTCTCATACATTTTGATTGCAATCACTGCTGATAGCTTTCTATCCATCTTTAATTGAGGCTTCAAAGGCATTTGATGTTAACAACTGCATTATTGGTTGTCAAGTCAGAAGGGTTGAACGAATAGGTTCGTCAATTTCCGTTAGGGTTCGAACGTTTCCGTGAGGGATCGTAAATTAAAGTTGACGTGGGTTATTAGAAAGATACACATGGTCGTATATATGTATGTAAGGTACAAGTATGTGTCGTTCACTGAATCTTAAGGATCCAAACCCATTCTGACCTAAACATACACTTTCTAACTGGGTGAATTCGATTACGAAAGGGCGTAAGCAGCATATTTTATATTGAGACTACTGACGAATAGTACAAAAAATGTTAAACAGATTTCTAAAATGTATAAATGACACTCTTGTAATTTATTAAATTTAAATTATGTTTTTGGATGTGTTATGCAATGAAATCTAATTTATTTTTAAATTTATTATCTATATTATTTGCTTAGCAGTAGTAGTGCGTCTAACAGCCGTTCAAAGGCCCTGATAGTATTGGGTTTTTGAACGATTGAACGAGCCAAGCAAGAGTGTAATAGATTCAATCCGGCATTTGTATATATGTATAAATGCTTGTTTGACAAAAACTCCAGTATCGTTGATCGGCCGGCTGAGTCTCTAGGAAACAGCGATGGCAAACTGACAGTTGTGATTGCTTGGTGACGGCACAAACTATTGACTAAACGTCAAAAACGGTATACTTTCACACCGATTTTTAATCTGACAGCCAGATTTTGCTCGGTATTTGCGGTGGCTCGGTTTTTGCTCTTACGGAATACCCCTGCGGAACTATTAAAATAATGAGATTAAAAAGATTTCTAAGATCGAACATCAGCCAAATCAGTCTAGCGGGATTCGCGAGTTCACACAGTTCGAACCGCTGTTTTTTTATACTACCAAGGGCGCAAATAAGCATACGGCCGGCCTGATGTTAAGCAGCTACCGTAGCTATAGCTATGGAGGCTTGCGTTGCCGACCATGTAAAACCCAGATTAAGATTAAGGTATTACCTACATAAGTATTGACTGCCTCGGTGGTTCAGTGGTCGCAGTATGCGCCTGCTGTGCACGAGGTTGTGGGTTCGATTCCCACACAGGGCAAAACTTTGTGTGACCCACAAAGAGTTGTACTGAGTCTGGGTGTAATTTGAGTCCGTTAATTGTATGTTTGTAAAGACCCCCGCGACACAGAGCTTGTTCTCTAGTGCGGGAGTTGTCTTTTTAAATGAAAAAAAAAAAAAAGTAGGTAATACCTTAATCTTGGTTTAATAAAAAAATACCCGTCTGGCCAGCGTGGTATAGTAGGCTAATATTCCTCCAAGTATATGGAGGAGACCCGTGCCCAGCAGTGGAACGTTTATGGGTTGAGTGATGATGATGAATAAAAAAAATATATCATCAAATCGAGCCCGAAAACATCCTGTTATGATTGTTTTCATGCTACATTTTTATACAGACATGCATTCTTGTTTCTGAGTTTTGCAGTTTCAGTTAAATTTTATTTGCGTATTGTTCGGCCATTTTGACGGCTGCGGCGGTTTGGATTGGCCGCATACATATCTGCCCTCGGGTAGGTGTTTGGACGAAAGGGGCTAGATTTGCATAAAATTCCATGAGTCGTGTGGAGATTCCATGTGGAGTTCCGAATATCTTTGATACACGGAACTAAGGAGATATCATGACACAATAGATGAATGTATTTTTGATTTACTAAGTATGTACATAGATAGAATAATGAATTATATGTCCCCAGCATAGGTATATATTTTGCCTGTGATTTTAATGATTTGTGACAATAAATAGCTACCTATCCTACTAATATTATAAACGCGAAAGTTTGTAAGTATGGATGGATGGATGGATGTTTGTTACTCTTTCACGTAAAAACTACTGAACGGATCTAGATGCAATTTAGCACAGAGATAGGTTATAGTCTGGAATAACACATAGATTACTTTTTACAGCGATAACCGACATCCACGCGGGCGGAGCCGCGGGCAACAGCTAGTATTATATACAGCTTCTTTCAGGATTTGGAAACAAATTTTGACATACATATCTGACTAGAGAAGAGAAGGTTTGTGTAAGATTTGGTCTCGCAAATATTAAATACACAGTCCAAATGTATAGAGGCGACCCAGCACTGGGACGTTTATGGGTTAAGATGATCATGATGATGATACACAGTCGTAAGTAAGCGTGATTGCGACTGTTGAACCGCTATTGACATCTACATAATTCAGCCTGTTGCAGTCTCAAAGTAACGACCAGCTAATAGTTTCTTGGGATCCATTGCATGACATCAGCCCTGACATTACCTTTATAAATTTATAAATATGTTATAAACCAACACAAAACAGGATCATTAATTTTAACACCATCACAGTTAATACCCAAACACAAAAACAGGGTAACTCCCCCTATAACACGTACACAAAACAATAATTATAAGGGGGTTTCCCCAAACGTACCTGTTTTGGCGTCCGTGCAGGTAAGGGAAATGACACAAATTAGCGTCAACACCAAATTGGCGGTCTTCATTTTGACCACTTTCACTTAAGTCACTCGCATTTTCACTGAATCACTGCGACGATGTTTACCTGTAAACAAAATAATAGGCTGTTTAATGAGTTGTCTTCTTATTAGGACGAAGTACACATTTATAATAGGTATGTAAATAAAGAATAGGAAATCTATTTTCTAGGAAATAAATATAAAATTAGGTAAAAGTACTATTAAAATATTTCAATTCCTTTCTCCCTCCCTTTCTCTCTCTTGATACAGGAGAGGAGACCCGTGCCCCGTAGTTAGATATTATTATGGATTTGCATTTTTATTAAAATATATTACAGTATCTTCATTTCTTCCATAATGATCCTAAAATTATTTGTAAAAGTTTGCTTGAGTCAGTCAGTGGTCAGTCTTTTGGGCATCTTTAATAATAATAATCTTTATTGTGCTAACGATACATTATAAGTTATGGCTTAATTACTTAAAGTACTTAAATATAGCTAGAATGTACATAAACTATATCTATAGCAACCGTACTAGGTCATAGACCTGTGTTACAGCTGCTATGCCCACCCTTTTAAAATTATTTTTATAATAAGCACTTACTTTCTTAAGTATTAAAATAAGAATAAACATAATAATATTACAAATCAACACAAGTTGAGAACCAAAATGGAACAAAACCTAATTTACAAAAACAAAAACAATTTTTAATATTATGGAATACTCAAACACGAATATAAAATAATATACAATAATAGTTATACAAATCGGGTAGATTATAAATAAATTACATACATATAAAATATTATGTACCCAAACGCCGGCCGGCGGTGCGCGTCGCGTTGCTACCTAGCAGGTACGACATGGCGACATGACGCATTTGCCGCGGTCGGGTTGGGGTATGGTACAAGTCATATCCGATGGACGGGTATATGACAGGTAATACATACAACATTAAAAACAAGTATAGGGAAATATGTAAATTATTTGCACTCATTTAATAACAGCAAATAGTTTCTCAGTTTCACTGTAGTCAAGAGACATTACATAATTAATTAGTGATTGTTTACATTTAAATCTAGTTTGCGTATAAATGGTAATTGATTTACTTATTCTATTATACAAATAAAAAAAGCATATTTTTTTTTTTTTTTATTTATTTATTTAAATCATGTTGCTACATATTGTGTTATAATTATATTATACCACGAAAACCATCAAGGGCTTGACTGTGGTATATCAGCCACGGCGTCTCGGTACATTAAATTTCACTAAAATAAGGAGTTAGCTTAATCTAAGACATGTTTTAATATTACATTTTTACAATTTTCAGCTTTTAGGTTGTTGCAGACTTCGACAGGTAAGCTATTTAGCATACAAGGTAACATGCATTCCCACGTCCGTGCTCCATAAACGTTATTATATTTAGGTGTCTCGTATGTTGGTAGGTACGACAGACATCGCAACGACTTCGGCCTATCTTTTTTTTTTACGTAAGTCACGTTATGGTAATTTTCGCTAATTACGCAGATACGAACTTTGTCGAAAACATTTACAATTTGACAGTATTTGAACAGACCCGGGTCATCCTCTTGAAATTGAGTTTTAATTTTTCTTGGCACAATTGTTTTTAAAATACTTATTTGCAACTTGTAAATGCTCTCAACATATGTCCTATAAGTGCTACCATAGGTACTTAGGCCGTAACTAATTACGGCGTCAGCCAAAGCCAGGTACATTGTCCTTAATGTTTTATAAGGTAGTTTATACTTAAGTACATATAGCTTGGATTGTATAGATCTGCATATGTGCCTGTGTGTGGGCATATGACGATAAAAATCGTTCCGTCGGTATGATACGATCCTTTCTCCTTACGTTTTGAAACTTTGTAGGATCTTACACTACGTTTGCATGAATCCTGAGAGTAGTGTTAACTATGAACAATTGACGAACCGTTAGTACTCCTGTTTCAGAATAAAGCTGCGTGGTGGGGTATCTAAAAGGCTTTGACAGCATTACTTTTATAATAGCTCTTTGAGATCTTTCAACACGTAAAAGATAGCTTTTATATGTACCCCCCCAGACAGTCACACAGTACGTCAACAGTGATTGGCAGAGAGCATAGTACACTGATTTGATTAACTCCGTAGGGATATTACTTAGCCGCTTAAAAATTGGTAGTAACTTTCGGAGCCTACCCTTTAAACTATTTATGTGATCATGCCAGCTCAACAAAGAGTCCAATGTTATACCCAGGTATCTAATAGATTTAACACTATCTAGGCTTAGGCAGAGACATGTAGAAGCGGAGGGATTTGCACAACTATGCACTTTTATAGCTATAGAATCTTGGATGTTTTTTTTAATTTTGATTTCGAAAAAGCTACGTACTTTGTTTTGGCAATATTCAAGGTAAGCAAATTGTTCCTTAGCCAAGACATAACCTCTTCAAGTCCTATCTCGGCTAATTGGGTAGTTTTTTCCCAGGAATAGGAACTAAACAACAAGACTGTGTCGTCTGCGTAGGCTATAATTTTGCAACTAGGTATACTGAGACTGCATAGATTGTTGACGTAAATAAGGAACAAAATCGGACCTAGAATGCTGCCTTGAGGCACCCCGTATTCTATACTGGACTCTTCACTTACCATATTATCAATTTTAACTCTTTGGGTTCTATTTGCTAAATAGTTACCAAAAAGGTTTAACGTAGTACCCCTAACACCAAGTCTTTCCATTTTTTTCAAAAGCATTGGTACAGAGACAGTATCGAACGCCTTTGCAAGGTCCAGAAAGATACCGATACATTTATTATTTTTATCAACTTTGCGAACAATAAAGTCAGTCAAAGATAGGACAGCATCCTCCGTTGATTTCCCACTAACAAATCCAAACTGATTTTCTGAAATTATTATTTTTTTTTTTTTTTTTTTTATACTACTTAGGTGGCAAACAAGCATACGGCCCGCCTGATGTTAAGCAGTTACCGTAGCCTATGGACGCTTGTAATACCAAAAGTATCACTTGCGTGTTGCCAACCCCATTTTTTTTTACTCCAGGGCTTTATGGTGGGAGTATCCCTGGGATAGGCATAAGTTTCTTTCAAAACGCATCCCTAAATGAGCGCTGGAGACCTGTACTCACACACAGGAACACAACTACACCACTGTGTGTAGTTATTTGGCTGTGGTCTTCTGTAAGGTGGAGGTCCTTCCCCAGTCGGGCTTGCTCGCTAGTATGGTGCCCTACCTCTCTTTGATTAAATTTTGTTAAATATGATTTTAAACGATTACTTAAAAGGCGTTCTAATATTTTTGATAATGCTGTTAAAATGCTAATAGGTCGATAATTAGTGATACTGTCTCTGTCACCACCCTTATGAACGGGAGTAATTAGGGCAACTTTAAATAAGCTTGGAAACACACCCGTTTCAAAGCTTTGGTTACAGATATGGACTACGGAGGGAATAATTACATTTTTAGTAGATTTTAATACTTGCGATGATATACCATCAAAACCAGTTGCAGAGTTTGATTTGAGGTTATTTATTATAAGATCCACTTCTGAAGCATCTGTGGGTAATAAGCCAAAAGATTGCCTTTCGGCGTCCGTTATATGCAAATCCTCTTGCGAAATTAGTTTCGCAGAATGATTATTTAGTATGTCATCTGCAAGACTTTTACCTACGTTGGCAAAATAATTATTAATATAATTAATAGAAGTATTAGGCGTTGATTTTAATGATAGAAGGCATTTATTTACTGACCCATTTTTACATTCTAGATGAGCAATATTTTTAACTATTTTCCATGTTTTCTTGTTGTTTTTTCCGGCATTTCTTAATTCACTATTATAAAATAATATTTTTGTTTTATTTATTAACTCATTGCAAAAATTCCTGTATCGCTTGTAAGTTATCTTAAGATTAATATTATCAGGATCGCGAGTAGCATCAAGATGTAATTTGTCCCTGTGCCTCATACATCGAAGAAGTCCAGGTGTAAGCCAGGGGACTTTAATTCTCTTACGATTAGGTACACTCTTGGTGACAGTATTAGTGGTAATAGTTCTTTGGAGTTCATTGACTAGCAGACTTGTGGCCGTGTTTACATCAGATGTACCTAATGTAGTAGTAAGGACCGTCTCATTTAAATCAGAAGCGATGTTGTCGTAGTCAATAATTTTAAGTAATTTATGTGAATTTCTTTGAGCTTCATGATTTTGAAGAGAAACAAGAACAGCATAGTGGTCAGGTATGGTTACTAATGTAATTGGCCTAAGCTTCGTCCTTAAAAAGAAATGATCCAAACATGATTGTTCTCTTGTAGGAAGTGTGTGAGCTGGTAAAAGCCCGTGATGGGCCATTAGGTCTAGATATTCGTCGACATCGGGACTAACGTTTGATATTCATATATTAATATTCATATCACCAGTAACCATTATATTTTTAAAGGATTTCAAAGTTAATAATAAACTATCAATGGCACCAAAAAAATTAGTATAGGAACGATAAGAAGGTGGCCGGTATAAAGCGACAATTGCAGTATCATTACCGATTTTAATAATTAAACAATTGCCTTCAAAGTCTGGAGGTTCACTGACCGATACCGTTAAATCATTCCTAATATAAACAGCAACGCCTTCATTTTGTGTGTGATTATTTTTAGTGCTGTAACCATTGTAATTAATAAGTCTAGGAACGCAATTTATTTTGTTTAACCAGCATTCTGTGAGAACAATCACATCAATATTTATTTTTAATCGTGACATAAATATTTCAAATTGGGTTAAATTACGTGCAATGCTACGAATATTTTGACACAAAACTGTTAGTTTCCGAGGAGTATTGACCATATATGTATGAACTTTATCTGCATTACATTGATACGCTTCAGATAATTTATAGTTGTCTAAATCATTAGTTAAGTTATCAGAGTCCATAGATGAGGAATATAAAGGTAAGTATCACTACAGCAAATATTAGGGACCAATACAGTAACATTAGCATGCATTTCAAAAATAAGTAGACTACAAGTAAACAAAAAATACAAGATCAACACAGCTTCACAGCCAAACAACTGAGTGATTAGTAAACCCGGTTTCAAATAAACATAATAATTTAAACAGGTTTTGTAAAAGAAATATAAAGAATGTAATAAAGGTGTAAAGTAAATTAAAGTATATATATAAAAAACTATTTCTAAAAATGTTAACAAATAAAGCATAAACCAGCTGACCTTGTGGATAAAACAAGTAGAGTATGTGATTCTTCTCGGTATCTTTAATTCAACCATTGTAATATTCAGCTTCCACTTTCAACTGACAATTACACAAGTATGTACAATCGCGTTTTGGCATCTTCCCGTCTAATTTTCATATAATAAACTAGGGGTCGCCCGCGACTTCGTCCGCGTGGTTATTTGGAATATTTGCCCCGATTTTGCAACATATCTTACTACTATATAGCCTTCCTGGATAAATGCACTATTCAACAACAAAATGATTTTTTCTAATCGAACCAGTACTTTCTGAGATTAGCGCGTTCAACCAAACAAACAAACTCTTCAGTTTTATAATATTAGTATAGACTATAAAGTAGCAAAATTAGAAAGAAAGAAAGAAAAAGTCTTTAATTGGCACATAATTACACATGAAAACAACTTAAATGACTAGCATATATAAATAAATAATTTCCTAGTGCCAATTATGGTCAACAGCTCAGCATAATGCGAAGTACCTACGAAGGTACTCCGCGCTGATTTTCAGCTGCAACCCAAAGGAAGTGGAAATAATCATTTATTGTAATGGAAATAATGTAATATATATTTTTTTTTTAAACAATTAATAAGAGATTATAATAATATAGTGTTTTATAAACAGCATATAATTACAGTAAAGATAAATTAATTAAATATTATAATAAAATTAACTATGATCGGTAGATATAAATTATTTATTTAAAACAAAAAAATAAAAATAATTAAGTTATAATAAATTTGTAGAATTGTATTATAGTATAAAAGATATTGGTATGTAAAAAAAAAATAATAGGTATGAATAAAAATTATAACATAAATTACGGTCGCATTTTAAATAGCACTTAACGTCACTCTGACATAATCAAATTACGCATCAAAAAGCTGAAAATAACCTATAAAAATCCTGATGTAAAATTGCATTACACTCATAGCTTATGATAACTTCTTACCATTACGTGAACCCTATATTTGTTTGTGGCTTTAGTCAAATACAAAACTTAATAGCTTCTACTCCAAGGTGTAATTTAATTTATGTCAAATATGCTATCATATTGGCAGCGTAATAATTTGTTCATTAACCAAAATACCTTCAAACATCTCTTAGAACTCAGTAAATGTTACAGTAGATAGCAACTTCGTGACGGTAAACCACAGATGTAGCAAAACATTATCATAATACAACCTAATATGGTATTATGTAATTAATAATTACACAGTCTTATAAGACTACAGATGTAGCTGAGTGGGAAAATAACCTATTTGTGATACGTTTAAATATGTGACATGAATGGACCAAGTTCATAAGTCATGAAAATTTACAAATTTATATTTATACTAGTGGACCTGGTAGACGTCGTCCTGCCTGAAAAAGCTGAAACATCGACAGCAGCGCCACCTACCGGGTCCAATTGTGAGTTTCAACCACCCACGGCCCTACCCGAACACACACACAAAATTTCATCAAAATCGGTCCAGCCGTCTAGGAGGATTTCAGTGACATACGCACACAAGAAATATATATATATATATAAAGATTACCTACTTTCTATAATCATGCAGGGAAAACTATACAAGGAAATCAGCTTATAACATCGTTACTTAAAAAAAAAAAAAACTATTTTTGTTTCAACACTTTTAATCAAAACATTTTAATTTCTCTTGTTAAGGTACATTTGTTTGTAATTTAACATTAAATAAACTAGGTACAGCATAATCTTGGACCTTAGCAAGAGCTGGAGTTTGTACTGGGTTCGAAACCTGTGTTACAAATCTCCAGGCTCTCTCCTTATGGAATTAAGGTTAAGATGCAGTTGTTAGTACTCGTAATTGTACATGTTACAAACTTTGTGTACATAAGAAAAAATAATCGTAGAAAACAAAAATACAGGAACATAAAAAATAGGTGATCAGCGAGTGTGTGTATGTATGTGCATGTGTATGTGTGTGTGTGTTTTGTATGTAAAACAAAACATATGTAGTTACCACCAAGTTTTTCAGCCAGTTAAGTACTGCTTTTTTACATTCGGTCTTACTCATTGGGTATATATTTAAGATTTTGTTTGCCTTGTTGTACACAAAGTTACCAAGAAAGCAAAAAGACCATTGGGCACGTCTTGTCGTAACAGATATTGAGGGGCAGACTGTGTGCTTTGGACGTGAAGTTACAAGTATGGAAGGATCGTATAGGGTCTGTGAAAATGCTGTATTTCGGTATTTTACTATACCAAAAATAGCATTGTAGATATACCTATAACTAATGTATAGATGCCGCGAGCGAAAATTATATAGTTCAAAACAACATAAACTTTCATAAGTTCTACGTCAGAGAGACCTTTCTAGGTCGTGCAACTTATGAAAGTTTAATTGCAATCGTTGAATATTATAGAACACAGACATTTGTTCATATAAAATACAAGCTTAGCCCGTGGCACGGCCTGCAAAAACGAAAACAAATCTATCCATATAACATCCATCCATCCATCTATCCATCTCGAAACTCGAAAGAAAACCCTATACAAACCCGTCTGGCCAGCGTGGTGTAGTAGGATAATATCCCTCCAAATGTATGGAGGAGACCCGTGCCCAGCAGCGGGACGTTTATGGGTTGAGATGGATGGGATCTATCCATCCAAACTTTTGCATTTATAATACACTAGTTGTTGCCCGCAGCTCCGCCCGCGTAGATGTCGGTTATCGCGATAAAAAGCCTATATGCTATTCCATACTATAATCTATCTCTGTGCCAAATTTTATCCAAATTCGTTCAGTAGATTTTGCGTGAAAGAGTAACAAACATCCATACATCCATACTGACAAACTTTCACATTTATAATATTAGTAAGGATTATACATAGGTATAAGTATTAGTATAGTGCCACAAACCATGGGGCACTTGATATCATGTCCCGCGTGCACTGATACCTGCACCTTAGAGGAGCTTATGAACGCTACTGATAATGCAAAACTCGTAGCTAGGTTCTGGGCCAACACAATTTAGATTGCCATCGACACGCTAAGAAGAAGCAGAAGTAAGGATTATGTATTAAAAAGATAAGATAATGTATTATATTATCTAATTGTAGTCCCTCTACAGCAGTCAATTGCGCGACACCTATTTCACTTCCCACAATCAACAACCATGATGCTCACTCTTCAGTTTATTACCACAAAACGGGTACAAACGTTCACACAAAAATAAAACCCTTTGTCAGACACGTACATAAACAAACGCAGTAGGAACCCACCGTTATTACGTATTGCTCACGCATTTGCGGCCACAACACAGCCTTTGTCACCCAACCACTTTTATCTTTCCCCTTTTTTTTATATCAGCCTTTGTTTGTCATAGCTATGGTAGCGATTTAGCAATTTTCCGGTACCAAATAGACGTGTTATTAGTGCTCCTAACCTACATTTATTTTTACTAATGTCATGTTATTAGGTAGGTGAACAAATTGAATTTTGCAAATGTGAAAAAGGGTTAAATTTATGTTTCAGTTTTCGGATATTCGATTTTGTGGTGGTGTTGGATTTGTGATTTTTATTCGAGTGTTTTGACTGTACGCGATAAAAAGACATGTTTAATTATGTTACATTTAAATGTATACAACATTTATTTTTGCTACAAATGATCATAGCTTTATGATAATTTCATATAATAATATTATTTTGATCAAACAGAGGTAAGGATTGACCTCGTTTTGATCCCAGCTTGGAGTTAAGTAAATCCAGCTTTGTCAAAAATACCTTTTAGTACCAATTTTATTTTACCAATTGTCTTTTGGAATATAAGTGATTAGGTAATATTAAACTTTTTTTACAATTCAGAATTTAAATCAAATTAGACGTTTGTAAACTTTGGCGAACTAATGATTCATTATTCAAATCTCTGTAAAAAGACTACTATAAAATAGTAGGTAAGTCAGTAATTTTAAAGATATTTCTGTAAAACAATAGAATTCAACAAATCCAGTTTGTAATTATTACTCAATTGTATAAGTAGGTACTTAGATGGCACTTAGTTCGGGTTAATTTGTTTTCTTATTTTTTACTTATTTTTTTATATTGAAGGGTACACAAGTCACCTTTTCCTAAAGAACTTCTTTTGAAAGACAGTTAATTGAAGCGTATAATTTATTTATATTTAAAAATCCACTTCATCCTTTTCATATCACGAACTACTGTCTTCCTAGACTCTGTCAGGCTATGAGAGGTAAATGATATAGAGTGTAACTGTGTTAACGCATAAATCTATGCAGTATAATTTTCTTCCGCCGATGGCTAGTCTATAGAGATTAGACGGCGCGACTAAAATTTTGTGGGCAAGATATTAATATTAGTATTGTAAAAAGAAAGTAATCAGATTATAATTATTATTCGTCAGATGCAGATTTATCATGTTTTCGATATTCGTTAATCTCAAATCATAATATATATTATCAATCCTCATCAATCAACGAACAGCCAAAACTACTAAGTCTAGAAATCTGCAATTTGAAACATACGTATACTTTATAACGTAAGCTAAGAAAAGAATTTTATGAAAATTAATCATTAAATGGATAAATTTATCCATTTAGTGATTAAATTTTTATCTATACTAATATTAGAAAGAGAAAAAAACTTAAATTACTGTACCGATTTGAAAATTATTTCACCATTAGAAAGCTACATTATCAGCGGGTATAGGCTATATTTTATTTCAAAAAAATTGTGCGAAGCCGGGAACAGCTATAATCAAATTAGGGCAACGCTTAACTGAAATATTTCATAACTACACATCCAACAATTTTAATTCATCACCACTGACACCTTGCACAAAACCGTCATTTCCACGCGACTACGGACTACGGTAATGACACGCCTCAAAATATACCATTTACCACAGATGTCTGTGTCATTATTAATAAGCCTGCATAATACAAAGGTGTCAGGGGGATTTCACACATTCCGCTACCGATCCGGTTACGTTACGTTAGCTTACTCGTTTTTATTTGACAGCCAAATTGTCAAAGTAATTGTGATTTAGGTATTTAAGTGCCTTTTTTTTAGTTTAGTTTTTTTTTTATTTATGTCGCGTGTCTCGGCAACGGCTTTAAAATTATTGATTAAATTTCGTTTCTGAATTTAAAGTATCTATGTTATGTTAATGTTTTTGTTAGCTTAGTCGCAATAGTATTAAATATGTAGTTAACGCTTATCAAATCTTTGTTAATGTGTTGTATTTCTGTATTTTTTTGTTTTAAACACAAAGCTTTATTGTAAGCAAAGTTAAAATTTTCTTAGTGACTTCAAAAAGGACACTTCAATAACTAAAAACCGGTTTAATTTTTTTTTTCCGGTTCAGTGAATTTGCCCTTAGTAATAAAAATTCCGCGAAACAAGGTTCCAATGTATATAATCCTTCTTTATTATTTTCCCTTTTTTATTAAAATGATTACTTCTTCATATTTGCCTTTTACAAACTTATTTTGGACGCATGACATGTCAAGTTTATTTTACAGACAAATCTGAGAGGTTTGAATATACTTAGAAGGCCATCAGGCCAACTTAAGGTCTAAATAGCCGTTCAAACTAATTGAAACCTAACTATGACTATGTGCATTCACCTTAAGACTACAATATAGGTAGACGCCACGGAAATGAACTCAGTAACGATGACAGATACGCGGCAATGAATTGACAGTTCAGTCAAACCGTAATGACGCAGCATAATAGGATGGGTACTTTGAAATCATTTATGGTTAAAATATATTTCCTCCAATAAAATTTTCTATAAGGAAAGAGAAAATTTTATTTAACATTACGTTTTGTCATTTGCGGTGGTTGGGGAAGTGAAGATCGTAATTCAATTGTGAATAGACTCTTTGTGAGCATTAAAAAGTTAACCAGTGTTTGTAAAGATATAAATCAATTTAGGGAATATTGCAGATCAAATATTCAAAACGATATTACAGCGTAATTTTTTTCTTATCTTTATTTATACTATTACGGCGAAAAAACAGGCATACGCGCCTGATGATAAGCAATTTCTGTAGCCCATGCTTATAATATAATAATATAGTAGACACATAATAGGAACACCTAAAAATTATTCTGTGTTGTAACTATTCATGTTATAAGGTTAACATGAAGAGGCGTTCATAGTCAAGTTCACTCACTATTCGGTTAAAGGTCATCGGGTTAAGCAACCAAGGGTGCGGTAACCCTAAAGATGGGTGGCCGCATAGAGGTATTTCATTTGAGCGTCTTCATACTTCGAAGGGCACATTAAAAGTTGGTTCCGATTGTTAACAATCGTTAGATCACGACAGAGGTCGCTGTCAGGTTGACCACTAGCCAAATGATAAGAAGAAGGAGGTAAACATAAACACAAACGTTTTTTTTAAATATAAAAACCTTTCCTTAAAATATGATCTGGATAAATAACCTGTATTTATGGCTGTCCTTTTCCTAATAAAACACATAACATTATTAAAACGTATTTTTCCCGCAATAACGTATATAATAATTTATAGTAAATAGTTTTTCAGATACATCTTTCCATCCCTCTTCATGAATTCTTATTTTACTCCTCATTGCTTCTGCTTAAAATAATAAAACGATGCCATGCGTTTAATTTGATACATATTTCAGTTTTTTACAAACATTTTTCGCGATGTACATTACGCGGCCCATTAATTCTTACACCAGTACACAAACGATAAATGTTTTTTTCATCCAACTTAAACTATAAATTACACATTACATTTAACATCAGCATTTTAACTCTGAGAATTTACAAGGTTTCACGGGAGCAAAGATTGCGTCAAAATTTCAACAGTGCGAAATATATTTGGAATTGTCGCGATACCGTGGCCTAACCCGAAGCGTGACATCGGCTTGACATTTCGCTTAAGTTCCGTAAGAAATAAAACTAGGAAAACACGTGTAGGGGAAAGAAGGGTTATATGAGGTACGTTCGTGGTAAATGGTGACCTGAATTGTTGTTTTTTTTGTGTATTTTAGTGTAGCGAAGTCATTGTGTATTCGTCTTAAGTTGCGACTTACCTGAAAGTGGATACGGAAAGACATTTTTAAGACTGTACGTCTATGTATGTATAAGTAAGTGTACCTACTGAATGTTACAAGATTACTATTTTGAAATTTCAGTTAATTTAATCATGATTGGAAAATACCGTGAGGGAATTTACTAAATATGGATTTTTTAAGATAAAATCTCGCCTATTTGCAGTGAATTGTTACTTTATCACCTACTTATTATCCAGGGGTGCCATTCCCCGCAGTGCGACAGTAAATTAGTTACTTTTTAGAGAGATAATAAGAGCTAGGAAAACTGTTCCTTTGTATAAAAGATAATCGGAGGACACAAACATGGTGCATTTATATGTTGATCAGTATTTTCATTGCAATTAAAAGTATCGTCGATGAAAATAATTTTATACATAAAACATATTCGTTATTAATGTCTATCTTTTAAGATTACTTACCTAAAACACAAAACTGTCAAATAAACCTCGAAATTTGTGAATTTTCTACCTTATAAAAAAAGAAACTATTTCTAAATACATCTTGTTTTCCTTTCTTTTACGAAGAGTGTGAAACGTAGCTGTCAAACCGTGAGAAATAACCCTGCGCATAGCCCTCGAGACACTTACCTGTTTTCTAGTGAAAGAGTTATTTTAAAAAGGTAAACAGAAATAGCTCACCCCTCTCTTCAAGCTGACTTATATGTATGCACGTCTACAAAAGTGTTCGCTACCTTTTACTAAAAGCTAAATGTCAGTGAGGTATTGTAATAATAGAAGAATAACATTAAGAATGAACATAGGTAAAATCATGGGTAATATAAAATGCACGGTGGTTTCGTGGTTACCTCGCCATTTACCACTTTGCGGCGTGTTGGGGGTTCGATCGCCATACAGAACACAAAAAATTGTGTGATCAGGTGGACTTTTTGTATCAAAACAAATATACGGGTCGACTTGAGTACCTCTTTCTTTTTTTTTAGTCGGTTAAAAAGAACCAAGAATGGAGAAAGATGTCGGTAAGGACCACCCTATTTATTTATTTGTTTATATTTATCCTGAAAACCAACAAACAGTTTTACAAAAAAAAAATAACAAAAAATATCAATGGTAACATAATAATGGTAAATAACATAAACTCTAAGGGATTAAGTCTGGCAGACAATATCCACTGCAAGAGAGGGAAAACTCGAAAAAAAACCTTATACCAACCCGTCTGGTCAGCGTGGTATTGTAGGGTAATATCCCTCCAAATTTATGGAGAAGACCCGTGCCCAGCAGTGGGACGTTTATGGGTTGAGATAATGAATATATTATAATAACCATATTATTTAGCACACGCGCATTGAGTGTAAATACATAAGTAACAATATAATATCACATTAATATTAACAGTGTCATATATGCGAACATAGTACATCGACTAGTTAAGTGATGTGCTAAAAACGGGCCAGATCAAAAGTAGGTACCTTCTCAGAGGTTCATGCATGAAGAGGTTGATGAATATAAAGGAAGCGAAAGAACTCTATCTGGATCGAAGCTTTTGGCGTAGAATAGTTTCTGCCTACCCCCATGGGATGCATATTATTATTATACTGCGATAAAATTCATAAAAATATGTCTTACACACACACACACAAACGCACGCATGCACGCAGGCACACGCACACACACACATTTTTCTATTTTTTTTTCCATCCACAGCTTAATATCAGTGTATAAAATTATTTATAGACTATATAACCTTTATAACCATCTACATATGTATTAAATACAACAGTTTAAGAAAAGAAATTGTAATTATAGTGACGGCAGAACACGAGCTCCAAAGTCACAGGAATACCTAGTTAACATTTTATCAGTGTTGTCTTAACCATTATGTATCCTAGATTTATATATAATTGTTGAAGGTTATTTGGATGAATAAACATTATTATTATTTTTATTCATAAATGGATAATAATTTCATTTCGTTACGCCATCCAGCTTAAACACAAAAAAATATATGCACTACAAAGCAACTAGTTTTCTACCATTTCTATTTCCACGTATGTTCTGTGTTCCAACATATTAGGTAAACCTGTGGGCGACGGTTATGGCCAGATTCCAGCCGTAATGTCGAGATACTTTGCAGTTTTCTAGCCGTGAACGCGAACCATTCTGGTTTTATGTTGTTTTCTTTCTACGTTCGTTTAAAATAGGCTTTAAAACGATAATTTCATTTTGCTTTTTGCCAGCCATAATGTTGAGTGGGAATGTTGTTGTGTTGTTTGCGAGGAAAATATAGGCTTCCTGGTTTGGTAATATTTGTTGAGTTTATACAATACTAGGCTGTTGCCCGCGGCTCCGCCCGCTTGGATATTGGTTGTCGCTGTAATAAATACTCTATATCCTTCCCCAGAATATCATCTATTTCATTGGAAAATTTAATTAAGATTCACACAGTCATTTAGGTCTTGGTAGTGCGCTGGGCCGACACTCAAGAGGCGCAAGCTCGAATCCTGCTCCAGGCTCGACATTTTCCACAGTGCGTTAAATATTTAAATAGGTAAGTATAAAATAAGTATACTTAAAGTAAAGAAAGTAAGCCAGGTGAGCTTCTATCGTTATTATCGCTCCATATACAAAATGTCACTCACAAAGCTGTGACGTAATACGCGATCATTACTGTCAACATGTGCAACCCATTTACTTTTGTTATATTCGTGGCTATTTACGTAACACGATTCTATATATTCATCTCTACATGGTATTAGCTGTTTGTCGTGGCTTGATTTGTGTTGAATTTAGATTTCGTTTCGTGTTACGTTTATTGTATCTGTCATGTTAGAAAGAAAAACAAATTATTTTAACTTGCAGTTTCTTTTTTATACAACTTGGGTGGCAAAAAAGCATACGGCCCACCTGATGTTAAGCAGTAACCGTAGCCTATGGACGCTTGCAATACCAGAGGTATCTTTTCGTGTTGCCAACCCATTGTTTGACACCTCTTTCAAAACGCATCCCTAAATGAGCGCTGGAGACCTGTACTCACACACAGAAACACAACAACTCAACTGTGTGTAGTTATTTGGCTGTGGTCTTCTGTAAGGTGGAGGTCCTTCCCCAGTCGGGCTGGCTCGCTAGCATGGTGCCCTACCTCTCTTAAATCTTCTAATGCCAAAAGTCACAGTACCCATGCTATGTGAAATAGACTATAGAGAGAAACATGCTAAGCTAATATTTTAACCAACTGAAATTCATCAACTTTTTTTTTTATACTACTTGAGTGGCAAACAAGTATACGGCCCACCTGATGTTAAGCAGTAACCGTAGCCTATGGACGCTTGCAATACCAGAGGTATCACTTGCGTGTCGCCAACCCATTTTTGGACACCAGTGCTTTAAGAACTTACAACTTACAAGAAAAACCACATTCGTATTATGCAAAATGATTTCATTTAAATGGTCATTTAAAAAACTTTACTTTACAATCCGTATAATAAAAAGTATTTAATCTATTTCAGATTAGCATTGATGTTTGCACAACGAGGTTACTTTTAAGACTTCCCGTTGCTAATTGAATTAGTTTCGTAGTCATAGAAACCTCTCACTCTTCGAATTAAGTTTTAAGAAAAGTAGAACACAGCGAGATTCCTCGCTTAAATTGAGCAGCTTTACTAAGAAAGTAGGTACATATATCTGTAAAATAAATTATACGAACACTTTTAAAAGAGATACGGCGCCATACAAGCGAGCGATCCCAACTGAGAAAGGACCTTCACCTTACAGAAAACCACAGCTAAATAACTACACACAGCGGTGCAGTTGTGTTCCTGCGTACAGGTCTTCAGCGCTGAATTAGGGTAAAAACGTTTTTGGTAGAAACGTTTTCCTATCCATCTTAAAGATCTGGTGCAATGAAAATAAATAGGTTGGCAACACGCAAGACATACCTCTGGTATTGCAAGCGTTCCTAGGCTACGGTAACTATTGATGTTGAGCGGTTCTTCACAATAACGCCTTACTTACATAATAATAATAATAGCAACCCATATATGTCCCACTGCTGGGCACGGGTCTCCACTCCTCTATCAAGAGAGAGAGGGTTCAGGCCTTAATTCACACACGCTGGCCTAATGCGGGTTGGTGAATCAGACATGTCTTTAGAATTTCTTCTAAGACATGTGGGTTTCCTCACGATGTTTTCCTTCACCGTTAGCAGATGGCGAATCATTTGATTCGTACATATGACCTCCACAAAGTGAAATTCACATTGGTACTGCCCGGGATCGAACTCGCACCTCTTGCGTGCAAGTCGGTTACTTTCCCACTCGGCCACCACCGCTTACATAATGGATACTAACAATCAGAAAAATAACTATATCGCTGTTTCAACATTCAACTGTTGTGGACAAAAGCTTTGTGTGATTAATAAATGTTTATTCCGAGTCTTATTTGATATCCGGGAATTGTACCTATATTTGTATAGCCTCACGCGACACAGAGCTTGTTACCTATGCAGGAATAGTCTTAAAAAAAAAGAAATATTCTCAATTAAAAAAAAATAACATCTTTTTCTTTTTGGCTGTCGTATAAAATCATTAATATTTTATAACACAAAGGTGGCAGATAATTATACGAAAATAAGAAATAAATTCAAAGACATCTCATTTGAGGAAAAAGAAGCAAAAACTAATTCAATTAAAATTCAATTTATCAACGGCAAGTCGTACAAAGAAGCCCATTGGGTGCCCCAAGTCATTCGAGCGAGAAAGAGGGACAGACATATACACGCTATATAGCTCCATCTCTCTTTCTCGGTTGAACAACTCACGTTTCATTACGTCATGGTAGCTCAGGTAGCTACACTGTACTAACATCTGTATAATGACGAACACACATTAAATATCGGTTTGCATGCACAGTAGAGCACAATTACATTTCTATTCATTAAAAGGCTTCGTCAGCGGAACGTGTTTCCTGCCGTAAATTAAATTTCTCAGATTCAACACCATAAGTGTACAATGCACCCGTTTTAATTTCACACACGAATGTGTGCGGCTATGAAAACGGCGGAAGGAATTATTCTAATTAGTGAAGAATTTTGTTTGCATTGTGGGTGTGATACGATGCTGTTTGTTATTTTTAATACGTTTAATTTAACTTTGGTTGTAACTTTTCAACTATGTAATAATAATAAAATAATAATAATAATAATAATAATAATCTAACAACACGCTGAAAAAGAAGAAGAACTTTTTCTTTGAATATAATTATGCACTACTAAGACTATAATTATAACTAATACTACGAGAGTATTTGAGCAGATTTTTTATTTTATATAATGTTTGTTAGGTACATTCGAATATTTCTCTACGATATTTTTCATAAGTGTTTTTCGTAAGAGTCACAATTATGAAGTAATTGCCTGAAATACAAAAATAAAGATATAGAGTAAGTAACTAAAGAACGTTAAAAAAAATTCTTTGTACTTCTTTTTAAGGACATTGCGCCGACGAAGAGGTGTTAAATTATATTATATATTATACATATATTATAGCATAGTTAAAGTTTGTCCATGTGGTAATGGATTAAGACACCTAAAACCCTATACCAACCCGTCTGGCCAGCGTGGTATAGTAGGCTAATATCCCTCCAAGTGTATGTGAGTAGAACTGTGCCCAGCAGTGGATCGTTTATAGGTTGTGATGATGATGATGATGAAAGTTTATACGGAAAAGGAATGCAGAAAATAATCACGGTCGAATTTCAACCTACCACCTGGTATAGGTAGACCCTCTAGTAAATAGTAATTCAAATATTTTTATCAGAAAACGAATGTAGGATATTGATATATTAAAAGATCGAGCACCAATCGCTAATGTTATGGCCCTATATATCGTGTTATTACAAAAGCTTGAAGGTTATAATTGAAAGCAATATCGCGTTGCATGTGAGGGCCAGTTATTATTTTCATAACTAGTTATTCTTTTGAAATGTTCATAATGTGGCTTATCTTTTCATAAATGTTATTAGCCATTTTCATTAAAAGTTATGTGAAAACTTAACGATGTTATGTTGAGTAAAGTAACCGTTAACACGATGCAAATATCGTAAGGCCAGTCTCACGCCATTTATATTTTTTTAGAGTTAATTAAAACGTTTGGGATAGCGAGCTGCATGAGTTATATTAAGTACGCAAGTCCTCCATGTCTTTATCATACACGTTGATTAAAACAAAATGGAACCTGAGATATTTAACTCACTGTCTCAGCCCAAGGCTATCGTTACGGTTTTCTATATCAAGCGTTACTTATACATAGTATAATAAAAAAATAAAAAATAAGATTTCATAAGGTGGTCGCTTCGCCACTGACTCGTGCTTCGTGTGTCAGTCCAACCGGACCAATACAATCGTATGTTTGTAGAGGTCCTCGCAAAACGCAGGTGATTAGAGTGGTAAGATTAAACTTTAAAACTTTTGGTACGTAAGACTAAATAAAAATACTCTAAATTATTATATCTGCACAAGGGAACAGGTCTTATATCGCGGGGGACTTTACAAACATACAATTTTATTGACGGACACAAAGTGCGCCCTGACTCGGTACAGCCATTTATGGATCACATAAATTTTTCGTCCGTGTGGTGTGGATTTAGAATACAAATGTCACCACCCCATTCCATCCCGTGGGTGTCGTAAGAGTCGACTAAGGGAGTAAGTCAGGCAGACAATATCCACTGCAAGAGAGGGAAAACTCGAAACAAAACCCTATACCAACCCGTCTGGCCAGCGTGGTATAGTAGGCTAATATCCCTCCAAATTTATGGAGGAGACCCGTGCCCAGCAGTGGGACGTTTATGGGTTGAGATGATGATGATAAATTTTTATCCCGTGTGTGGATCGAACTCATAACACGCTGCTCAATAAGTAAATTGCGAGGTAACCACTTAAGTCACTGAACTAAACGTGCAGTTATTCGTATTGCTATTAACCGTGTAAGCGGGTTTCATTTCGGTTTTAGTATAAACGCTATAATTTCAACGATGCAAAAGCGAGTATTCAGCGCATTGCCGAACCTTTACGCCTCTAAATTCCATACCCTTTTCTACTAATCTTATGTAAAAGGCTTCGGTCAATATGCGGCTAACCGATTTATTCTCCAGTCCATTCTGGATTTTTACACAGGAAATTGAATTCTACTGCCAGCCGTACGTTTACGAGGAAAACTCACTTTTTCAGATGCCTTTTTTATAATGAAATGTGCTCAAATGCTCAAGTCTTTTTACGAGATAAAAGTGTTAGGCTATATTTTGTTTTTTGTAGTAAAAAGAAGTAAGGGTACGCATATTTTATAAGAATGTTAAAAGAATGTGCGAGTTAAAGTCTTGGTAAAAGCATGTTAAGTTCGTATTGTTGCTGATAGGGTTATTAAAAAGAACTGGTTTTTTAAGAACAACACTCTTACTTGCATAGAAGCTTTGTGTCGCGGAGAAATCATGCTTATAACCCTTGACGAGGTTTTAATGGCCTTAGGACTTCACGTTAGTTATAATATATACATACTGCGCGGCGTGTTGTGGGTTCGATCTCCACATAGGACAAAAAATTGTGTGATCCATAAATGGTTGTTTCGAGTCTGGGTCCGTTCATTGTATGTTTGTAAAGTCCCTCGCGACACAGGGCTAGTTCCTTAGTGCAGGTGTTGTTTTTTAAAAAGAAAAAGTATGGCAACTGAGTTTCAAAAGGCGTTTTTTTTAAATTAATGAATAATTTACACGATACAGATTAGAAACAATAATGCATAGGTTTCACAATGGTTTGCTCTGAGGACTACATCTTCAATTTGCCGTGAAATTGTAGATGGTAAAATTCACTCGAGTCGAGTATCCATGCAATCTTTTTATCCTTGTACTTCTGTTAAAACAAATAAATATACCAAAAACCCAAGATACACAATCAACTTCTTAAAATCGACCGCATACAATACGCGCATTGTTGCGTATGTTCCATATAGTATTGCGTCGTTCGACGATTTCGCGAACTCAACTTTATGTCATGGGTATAAAGTTGAATTTGAAAAATAATTATGTTATTATTATTTTAACTTCTTATGTATAATTAGCGACAGTTTTGGGTGATTATTTTATTCCGGAATGTGTATTTTGGGTTTTTGTATATCAATGGAGTCACGGCGAAATTTATAATAATAATAATAGCATTCCATATTATGTCTTACTGCTGGGCACGGGTCTGCTGTATCAAGAGAAGAAGAGAGAGGGTGAATTTACAAACATACAATTCATGAACACAAACTACACTCAGACTAGGACCAAATATTAACAGATCTATTCTCACAAATATTTTTCCTAGAGCTAAACAAAAGAATCAATATAATTAACTAGAAGAGCTATCACACACATTTTTCGGAAGACGAAAAATTCAAAATAATTTACAAGAACTTAGTGATTCAAAAACTGTCATATCCCATATATATAACGTACTTCAAGAATGACAAAGATTGTTTACAAATTATGCCCCTCGAGGTACAAAGGGTTCTTAGTACCGCATGGAATTTTAATAACGACGCGGGTTATGTTCCCAGCTTAAGCTAATTAGACTGTACTACGTTATGAATAGTTAAGATATTTTATAATAACTACGACTAAGAATGAACAAGTATCATGTAGGTAGATAGATACTGATGTTCATTATAATTTGCAAACATGATTCCTTTAACTTAAAGGTTAACATGGAAGAGAGGAACAGCACTATAGCCAGCAATCTCTAATAGCGAAAACCTCCATCTAACCAGACCACAGCCAAATAATTATAAGAAAGAAAAAAAAAACCTGGTATTTCGTGTGCGAATACAGGTTTTCATTGTTCATTTAGAATGCGTTTTTTTAACCCGCAGGGGTATTCCGCAAGAGCAACCGAGCCACCGCAAAAACCGAGCAAAATCTATCTGTCAGATTAAAAATCGGTATTCCGTAAGACCCCTTTTTGACGTTTAGTCAATAGATTGTGCCGTCACCGAGCAATCACAACTGTCAATTTTGCAATCACAACTGTCAGTTTGCCATCGCTGTTTCTTAGAGAATCATCCGGCGGATCATAAAGCTCCGATGTTCATATTTTTGGGTTGATAACACTATAGTTAACAGGTAACGCAAGTAAGGCCAATCTTGGTAAGGAAACGCACATGTCTTTAAAAAAATTGCATTTGGCTGGCTTGTGTGTATTAACTTTAAAACGCTCTTAGCTCTCTTGATACAGAGGAAAACTTTGCATCAGTGGGACATAATATCAAGATTGCTATTCAATATGGTGAGGAACGTTTAAAGGTTGAGATGATGGTGATGGTAAGGAACATTAAGGGACAATATCTAGTATAGTCCCAGTATTCCATATAGTGTCCCATTGCTAATCACGGTAATCAATCTATGGTCACGACTTTTACTCAATTTGTATGATAGTGTAAAGTCCATGGAAAACACCAGCATTGTAAAAAAGTTTTGCAAATTAAATTATATGCTTAACTATAAAAATAAACTTTAAAACTAGGTTAATGCAATACTTCGTCATTGTAATTTGTGATTATGAGTAATTACTCTAGCGGTATATATAACTCTTGTACTGCAGTAATTCCACAATTTTAATAATTTGATGAATAAAATTGCAAATACGACAATGAAAGTGTAGGGCACTATATAGTATATCTAGTCGTATTTTTGTTAAGCTTTTTATTAGCGAACAAATTCAGAAATTAAATATTTTTAACATTTTTGCTATGCAATTAGCTAAAATATATCTAAATATTTGAAGCAATCTGGAAAAACCAGACCAGTATTTTCGAATCCTGGTCTGGTTTTTCCACATTGCTTGTGCCTCTAGGGTTCCGCCCCAGTGCACTGCCAATTGTGCTATCCGCTTTTAACGTCTTGGAAAAAGACGAGCCCGGAGCAGGATTTGAAACCTACAACAGGTTTCGAATCCTGCTCCGCGCTCGTCTTTTTCCACATTGTCTTAAATGTTTAAATAAATTCTAAAATTTATTCACCAGAGTAAAAAAATATTATTATTATTGTAGCTTAATATGCAAGCTCACTGCATTGGAGGCTTCTACAGCTATATGCAAATTCAAATCTGTATATCTATAATCCAAAATGTGGACCGCAGTACCGTGAACCGATATCCATATAAGACGTTGAATGTGAACGACAATCGCCATATATCGGGCACTGTTCCAATTTCGAACAGTCGTTCATGCAAAATGACCTCAAGAATGGCCATTTCGCTGTTCCTAGTATAATAGTCAAGCATACATATATTTTTGTAAAACTGTTTCTGTACACGCCAAATTATACTTAATATGCGTTTATGATAAGTGCTTTATTGCCATGGTGTTTTGCTGCATCTGTTTTAGAGTTTTCATATTTGCAACGCCTAAAGAAGGACGACATGTATTACCTAAATGTAGTACCTTGTATACGCTTTGTAGCAAATAAAGATTTGAGTTTGAGTAAAGAGCATCATAAAAGCAAGCAGCCTATATAAGAAGGCTTCTCCTAACAGAAGACCACAGCTAAATCTATACTAATATTATAAATCTGAAGAGTTTGTTTGTTTGTTTGGTTAAACGCGCTAATCTCAGAAAGTACTGGTGCATTTATCCAGAAACGCTGTAGGCTATAAAACATCACGCTATGATTAATAGGAGCGGAGCAGTAGTAAGATATGTTGCAAAATCGGGGAAATTAACGTTCCAAATTACTACGTGGAACGTCACGGGCGACCCCTAGTGGCTACATCACGGGCTACATACAGAGATGTGATGGTATTTTTGTACCTACGTTCTAGTGATCATGCTAATGTAGATCCTGAAGCAAGCCGTATGTTTGTTAGCGCCATCTTATATAGCTGGCGAAACGTTAATGGGTATTGAAAAAAAAAAGTTTTTAATGTATGTATGCCGTAGTCTTCTGGAAAGGCGTGATGAGTTGGACACCTTTGCGGAGAACTAGTTAGATTCGGCATTGAATAGAGAGCGTGAAAGACCATGCGGAAGACCTTTGCCCAGCAGTGGAACATAATTGGTAAAAAAAAAGTATGTATGTTATAATTTATAGCGTTTCAACATTAATAACAGACTCCTATACAACTATATTAGTGATTCTGAGTTTACGTTTCTCCCATCTATCAGAAACTTCACCAGAGTAACAACGCTTACAAGTTTTATAATGGAATTCACGTGCCACGGCCACGTGATGGGATCTCGATAGAATCGATTAATGATTTAATGGAATCGTACAACGTACATCGATATTTACTTCGAAGCACCTGCTTTTAGGTTTGTTTCGAACTTAGTATTAAGTTTTTAACTGTGCCATTGCTTTAGTGTGTATTAAGTGCGACGGCTGATAATAAGGAACCGAGCCGCAGCAAAAATAGGTTGTATGTTTTCTGTCGAGATATTTCGAAAAGATGACCGAAGTTTGGAAATTTATAGATTTTTGCCTTAGAAGGTACGTGGTTCTATGCATGATTTCCTTATGGTGGGGCAACAAAAAGTACACCTGTGTTGAAAATCGGCTGTTAGTTCAATTTAATAAATTTCAGATTTAAAAAATGTAAAGCTCATATATTGCATGTAGGTACGAGTAGCTGTGAAGCGATAAATGTAAATAATATGACCTGAATCAATTTATCTTAGCCGTAACTTTTATAATTAGAAAGTAGGTTGTTATCACCACCAACTACAACCTGAGTCTACTCAGGAATATAACAGACCCTCCTTAAAGCAAACAAACAAATCGACTGGAATATTTTTGCACATATACCTTAGCAAGTCGTTACTTAACTATTTTGTACCATTAATAATAATAAATAATAATAATAAAGGTATTTATTTTTCTTCCACAAAGGTATCATTAAAATTAACACATGTTAATAGGTACATTTTTACAAACAATCCTTTGTGGGAGACTGGTTTCTGAACTAGGTTTCCCTGTCACACAGATTACCAGGTCCCCCTCCTTGAGGTAAGTAGTACAAATTAATACTTAGTAATGCTATAAGTTGGATACAGTAATATGCGGAAGTAAGTATGTAAGTAGATTAAATAACAAAAATAAAAAAAAGGTGTGGGCATAGTGTGAGTGAGAGGTGTGTCTGTAATGTGTGTGTGTGTGTGTGTGTGTGTGAGTGTGTGTGTGTGTGTGTGTGTGTGTGTTAGTGTGTGTGCGCGTGAGTGTGTGTGTGGTGCTGTTAAAATTATTTTGGAACGATTAAAAGCTGTTCCGTAGTGGCATATGACTGTTTTAGTAACCAGGTAGTAACAACCTGTTTACACTTTCTCCTGGTAAAAGCATATATTAGCAGAAAGGCGTTGATTTTATTGTAGAGGTAACTACTGAGGAAGCAAAAGAACCGGTGAGATAGACTAGTCCTCAAAAGGGTAGTTGTGCAAACTTTGCTTTTGTTACGCTTCTTGGAGGTTGCGTGTGGATCATACATCAAAAGCGAATGTTTTTGTAATACAGTCTGTAGTATAAAAAGTTGTCTAACTGTTAGAACTTGACATTTAGCATACAGCGCTGTAGTTGGATGAAAGAAGGGAAGCTTATGCGCAACCTTCAACAAGGCTCTTTGAGCCCTCTCAAGCCTCAACATTTGGGTCTTACCTGCCCCACCCCACGATGAGATACAGTAGGTCAGCAAAGATTGACACAAGGCATAGTAGGTGTTTTTTATTATTTTATTGTCTGCAATATGTCGTAGGTTTTTAAAAATAAAAATGAGCTTTCTTATTCTTGCCGCTAAAAGGTTGATGTGTTCTTTGAAGCTGAGGGTCTGGTCGATGATCACGCCAAGGTATTTTATCTCATCGACTTTTTTGAGAACTGGGCATGAGCAATGAGAGTGGCAATTGCAGTTAGAGGTGTGAGCTTTTATATTAAATGAGTTGTGATTGTAGTTGTGTTTGTTTAAAGTAAATGTAATGTATTTTGTCTTATCGATGTTGAGTGAGAGATATTGCTGGTTCAACCATTTAGCGACTGTGGAGAACCCTTCTTGGGCATGCTGGTAGGTTTCCTCCCAGGTATTACCATGGAACAATAGTGCTGTGTCATCAGCGAACGTAATAATTCGTCCATTTATCCATTCCATCCATCCATTATAATAAGTGGAAACGTTGTGGACTATCGTTTAAAGAAAGAAAAAAGAATAATTGTTGATAAAAACAGAAACTTATCTAATAAAAAATAAAAATAATTTAAATACTTTATATCGAAATCTAATGTAATATACAATGTAAATTTGTTTGTTTCCACAATAAAAAAAACCGTCACGGATATATAATATTTTCTCATTCAACGATTTTGTTATGGCGCATTATGCAAACCGACTTTGATCTATTAAAATAAATTCAAAATTTTGTCTGTCACGCCACTTCCCGTCATTTCACCAACTCTAACTTTCAACATTTCCGCTCTCAAAGTTTTCTAAAATAAAATAAAAAATCCTAAAACTTTTTGATATCTCCCACGCGGTTCAATAACGAAGTTTCGATCGCTTCGCATCCATCAAAAGCGGGTAGATTGTAGTCAGCTCCGGTTTACCGCTATGATTCATGCTGACTGAATTTGGTGTGACGTAGGCATTGGTTTAGCAAAAATATATTAGATTTCTGTAGTGCCATATTCAAACTGTTATAAAGTAATAAAAAATATGAGGAATATAGTAGCGCAATTATTGCAGTTTTGATTCTCATATTTTATATTGATGACTGATCAATTTGAAATTGAAAGGTACATAGGTATATACTATTTACAATGGTATGTAAAATATTTGACTGCCTTGCGGCCACTGGACCACAGTGGCCGCAGTATGCGCCTGCTTTGCACGAGGTTGTGGGTTCGATTCCCACACAGGACAAAACTTTGTGTGACCCACAAAGTGTTGTTCTGAGTCTAGGTGTAATTTGTGTCCGTTTATTGTACGTTTGTAAAGTCCCCCGCGACACAGAGCTTGTTCTCTAGTGCGGGAGTTGTCTTTTAAAAACAAAAAAAAAAAAAAACAATAAAAGAATATGATGTACGAAACTTTCACAATCAAGAAATTGAATGAGTATCGCTAAAGTTGATTTCTTAAAATTGTATCTGTGACTTTAGTTCCTTCCAAGAATTAGGCTTTCAAGATATTTGTAGCAGTAAATCAAGAGTAGCCACATAATCAATATTTTATCTTTACACGAGGTTAAAGAAAGCACTAGATTTATGGAAGGCAGTGCAGTGCCTTGACTGTGCGTTGGAACAGTAAATACTTTGATTTCAATCTTTGGTAGACCGCTGACACGTCTATTACTATTCATCATCACCTGATGACGATCATTGTCGGACCACTGTCTCCCCCATATGCTGTAATGACTAGTCTTGGGCTGCTAGTATCCAGTGCTACTTCGCAACCGCGGTCTCTATCTACCTAGCGGGAGGTCTTCCAATGCAAAAAATAACAACAAAATCAAAACACAATCGCAATTATGTCGCTGTAAATTAAGGATATGAAAAACAATACAGTATAGAGGCATCAGTCTCTTCCACATTTATTAAGCATCGTGACCACGAACGCTCTGCCAAAGCGCAACTAATTAGAAGAATAGAGGCCACGTAGATAATTATAAATGTTCAGCCAAAAGACATTCGCTGCCATACATAGACCTTCCGCAAGAACTTTCACAGCATTTATTTTTGAGCTGACCTTGTCCATCGCTTGCCTACAACCTTCACCAGGTCGTCAGTATACCTTGTTGAAAATATTATTAGTTGCCATGAATTTTTGAATAAAATAAATTCCATTTCGAATGTAATAAATATTTTATCAATAGTTTTGAAGGAAATTTTAACTGTGGTATTGAATTTTACTAGATAATGACGGGTTATTAACTTGCTCTATACTTTTTGGTTTTTTAATTATAAGAGAAAAGACCTTGAAATTTGTATATTCAGCTCAAGGTTTACTAAATACAATTATTATTTTAGGGTTTGTAATCGTAGGTTTACAATCTAACGTTAAGCATTTCTAACCATAGCAAACGAATATCATTAAATAATAAAGCAAGCCGGAACCCGAGCCGGAAAAAGCCGGAACCCGAGAGGCGCAGGTTCGAGTCTTGCTCCGGGCTCGTCTTTTTCCACATTGCTTTAATATTTAAGTATATTTGAGCTGATTGCATAGCAAAAATGCTAAAAATATTTAATAACAAATATCATGGCAAGGATTGGGTTGACCTATTGTGTCTTTTTATTCTTATTGATATACTCACTGACTGGCAAGACACAACTTAAACTGTTGGAAATTGATTTCGGAAAATCTATGATATGGTGTCTGATAATTTTCGACAAAAGAATAGATTAGCCAAAGAATAAAAAGATTCTTAGAAAATGTAATCACCCATTTCAACCTTTTAGGGATGAAATTTTGAAAAACCCTTTATTAGTGAATACGTTAGAAAAGCACATCCTCCCAATTTCATGTCTTTACGACCAACAGTTTAGGCTGTGGGTTTATATCTACTTATATATACTTTGATTCTATACTATTTCTATACTAATATTATAAAGCTGAAGAGTTTGTTTGTTTGTTTGGCTGAAAGCGCTAATCTCAGAAAGTACTAGTTCGATTAGAAAAAATCTTTTTTTGAATAGTGCATTTGTCCTGGAAGGCTATAGGCTATATAACATCACGCTATGATCAATAGGAACGGAGCAGTAGTGAGATATATTACAAAATCGGGAAAAATATTCCAAATAACCACGCGGACGAAGTCGCAGGCGACCCCTAGTTTTATATATACAGATTACATTTGACTTTAATATAGTGAGTTGATATCTAGTCGATATTATAATAACTATGAGTTATAAAACTAGACCGACCGCTCGACAGCGTAACGTATAACCCTAAAATAATAACCCTTGACGTCACTCTGCCATCGTTTCATTTCACCCCTTTGATATTCACCAGCTGTATCGTAATTTATGTACTAACATTATCTAAGTTAGTACAGAGAAAACTGTTATATAAAATATACAAGACGGTATAGAAAATTTCTTATTTTTATGAGAAAACTTTACGCCAAAGATTTATCCTATATTTTCGATACGCAACTTTCCTTTTATAAAACATGTTTTAAGGAATAAATATACAGAGGTAGGGACTCAGCAAATCGATGTTTACTTAAGCCGCACTTACGATGAAAAGAAAACACGAATAGGCTTCTTAAAGATATATATAAGCAATGCTGTATTGTTTTAAAGATTAACCGCTTAAATCGTAGCTGTTTTTTCTGTGACGTGTTTAGTAGGTGTGTTATAATGTAAACACGCGTATTTATGTTATTTTTCATATCAATTGGTAATGTGGTAAAAAGAGCCAAATTAAAAGTACCCAGAATCGACGTTTATGCATGAAGAGCTTGATGAATGTAGAGGAAGCGAAAGCAGTATGTCTGGATCGAAGCAATAGTACCATAATCTGCCTACTCCAATGGGAGATAAAATAATAATATAATAGCAACCCATATATCCCATCCCACTGCTGGGCTCGAGTCTCCTCTCCTCCATCAAAAGAGAGAGAAGGTTTAGACTTTTACACACACGCGCTGGCTTAATGCGGGTGAATCAGACAAGTCTTTAGAATTTCTTCTTAGAGATGTAGGTTTCCTCACGATGTTTTCCTTCACCGGTAGCAGATGGCGAATCATGTGATTATTACATATAAACTCCACAATGTGAAATTCACATTGGTACTGCCCGGGATCGAACTTGCACCTCTTGCATGCATAGTCAGTTACTTGCCCACTCGGCCACCACCGCTTTAACCACATGGGAGATGGGTGTGATGATATGTAAAAATAAAATGTCACAACGCACTAGTGTGTACAATGTTAAGAAAATAAGTTAAGACTTCATGGTTACTTCAGTGACTTATGTGGTTACCTAACAAGGCCGTACGCAAGTCAAAAAGGCAAGCCTGGAAAGATCACTGCACAATGATAGGCAGCATCCCAGAGAGCATGAGACTTACAAAGGCAATGGCCACGGAAAAGATCAACCCACTGACGACCATAAAGGACGACGATGGGAGACTTACGGAGACCGGCGAAGACACATTACGGGTCATGTTCAAGACCCACTTCCCGGGATCAAAAGCGGTAGATATATCTACAAAGGAGAACATAATAAGCTCTGAGGAAGTCGGACTACGAACAACCAGAGCAGACTGGGACACAGCAAAGAAAGTAGTAGATGAAAACGGACTTAAATGGGCGCTCGATGGGTTTGAACCCTACAAAGCACCAGGCCCGGATGGGATCTACCCAGTCCTACTACAAAAGGCAGTGACCATACTAAGCCCACACCTGTGCAGACTATTTAAAGCCTGCCTGGCCTTCGGGTACACCCCGCAAGCCTGGAGACAGGCAAAAGTAATTTTTCTACCGAAACCCGGTAAGGCTGATTATGAAGATGCCAAGGCATACAGACCTATAAGTCTGACCTCGTTCTTATTGAAAACACTAGAGAAACTAGTGGACAAGAACATCAGGGGGGGAGCACTGAAAAAGGCACCCCTGCACCATCAGCAATGTGCGTATCAACCCGGAATGTCGACAGAGACGGCACTACACCGGGTGGTGACCCGAGCTGAACTAGCGCTAGAAAACAGAGAAATCTGCTTAGCAGCGTTTCTGGATGTGGAGGGGGCCTTCGATCGCACCACATTCACCACGATACGCAACGCGGCAATAGAACACGGCATACAGCCAACCATCTGTAGGTGGATGGACAATATGCTACAAGGCAGAGTTGTACAATCGACACTGCTAGGAGAAACCAAGCATGCACAGGTAACGAGAGGATGTCCACAAGGAGGAGTCCTGTCGCCGACTCTCTGGTGCATGGTGATAGACGAGCTTCTAATAGAACTAAACAAAGGACCAAGACATACTGTCGGGTACGCGGACGATCTTGTGATACTGATAAACGGGAAGTTCCCAGGCACAGTGGCAAGACTCATGCAGGAAGCCCTAAGGACAGTGGAGAGATGGTGTCAAACCAACAACCTCTCCATTAATCCAAACAAGTCAACTGTAATACCGTTCACAAAGAAAAGGGACCTATCTGGCATGGGGACGCTTTCGATGTACGATACCCAGTTGGAGCTAGCCACGGAAGTGAAATATCTGGGAATAACACTGGATAGTAAGCTGACGTGGAAACAACACGTAGACGGGATGACAAACAAAGCTTTGAGAGTCTTTGGTATGTGTCGCTCGGCATACGGGAAGACATGGGGACTAAAACCCAAAGTGGTTCATTGGATATACACAATGATGGTGAGACCCATCATAACATATGGATGCATCGCATGGTGGCCAAGAACGAAGCTAGCAACGTGCAGACAAACACTGAACAAGATTCAGAGAACTGCTTGCATGGCTATGACAGGAGCGTTTAGGACCACGCCAACAGCGGCGATGGAAGTTCTACTCGGTCTTACACCGATCCACATAGTGGTAGAAATGGAGGCAAGGAAAGCAATCCATAGACTAATCATAAACGGTCATTGGAAAACTTCCATGCAAAGGTCAATACACATGAGAACGGAAACCATACAACACCTGGATGGCATCATGGAGATGGGATGCGACAGAATACAGGCGAGTTATGGTCTCACAAGACAATACTCAATGCATACACCAAGCAGAGAGGAATGGAAAGCTGGCTTAATACCCCAAAAGGATAACAGCCAGACATGGTACACAGACGGATCCAAAATGGAATCAGGAACGGGCGCAGGAATATACAATAAGACCTGCAGCCTTAGCGTGAGCATGGGCAAGCTAGCAACAGTCTTCCAAGCGGAGACATACGCGATAGCAGCCTGTGCCCAAGAACTGTTAGATAGAGAAACAAAGAACCACTCCATCTACATAGCGAGTGACAGTCAGGCTGCACTAAGAGCACTGACGTCCTACAAGGTGCAGTCTGCAATAGTACTAGACTGCGCCAAAACACTAAACAGACTAGGGAGACACAACAGTGTAAAACTAGTCTGGGTACCCGGCCACGAAGGCGTCGAAGGCAACGAAAAAGCCCTAGCACGAAGAGGATCGGAATCGCCTATGTGCGGCCCAGAGCCGTTCATAAACCTGGCACAAACGGTGGTCAAGCAATCTATAACAGAAATGACCACCAAAAAACACGGCGAGTACTGGCAAAACACCGAAGGCCAAAGCCATGCGAAAGAATTCCTAAGGAAAATGGAAAAAGGCTGGACGAACAAATTATGGAAGTACAGCAGAACACAAATGAGGGCAGTGACCGGTGCCTTCACGGGTCACTACCCTACAAACAAGCTTCTCCACAAAATAGGCCTGTCAAACAACCCGACATGCAGGACCTGTGGCGAAGAAGAGGAGTCAATGCGGCACCTGCTATGCACGTGCCATGCGCTGGCCTCAAGAAGAATGAGCCTTCTGGGACTGGCATACCCTGAACCAGAGGACTACAGGCGCGCCCCCGTCAAGGACGTACTGAAGCTTATGCAGGAGGTATTCAGGGACCAAGACGTAGGGTGAGAGGTAAGGTAGGGGCATGCACAAAAGATCCCAAGGGTCGAAGTGCGCTGGCCGCAAGGACAGCCCCGACACAAGATAAGATAAGATATGTGGTTACCTTTTACCACTACGCGGCGTGTTGTAGGTTGGACTGCCTAAATGTCATTATTATCATCATCATCATCTCAGCCTAATAATGTCCACTGCTGAACGTAGGCCTCCCTCATAATATTATGTCTCCACAATGGCCGATCTTGAGCTGCCTGCATCCAGTGCTTTCCTGCAGCTCTGATGATGTCATCTGTCCACCTAGTGGGAGGTTGCCTAAATGTATTTTTTTCAAAAGGTTGTTCTGAGACTGTGTAGATTGCTTGCGATGCTTTGTGTTCGTTCTTTGTACAGTTGTACAGTCCTCTATAACGCAGGGTTTATTCCCTACGTTGTCATTTTCTCTGCCTTTTTTTCCTGTTGTCGGTATGTCAATGCGGTGCTGATTTTCCTGGCAAGACGACTGGTCTGTCGGGTTTGCTAGTTAGATGATTTTGTAATATTAGTCTCCAAAGGTCGGTTTTTTTTTATACTACTTGGGTGGCAAACAAGCATACGGCCCGCCTGATGTTAAGCAGTAACCGTAGCCTATGGACGCCTTCAATACCAGAGGTATCACTTGCGTGTTGCCAGCCCATTTTTTTACACCAGGGCTTTAAGATGGAAGTAACCCTGGGATGCTCACTTATTATGACTAGAACGATTTAACTTTTTTATTGTTACTGTATTTTTTTCTGCTTGTTTAATTTCAGTAATAGGAACATAACACAATACGTATTATTATCATAAGACAATGCAGATAAGATTTACTTCTAACAGGAATCATATTGAGTGCTTTGTAATAACAACATTACAACCGTCCCTTATCTCTCTCTCTTTGACAAAGGAGAGAAGCACTTTGGAAGCGTAATTGACAATGCTTGCATACGTGGAATTAATCGCGAGAGTAGTGTATTACTAATGGAATTTTGGTCACGGCGGATTATCTAGGAATCGGTTTATCTAGGAAATATAATCTAAGAGAGGTAGGGCCATACTAGCGAGCAAGCCCGACTGACGAAGGACCTCCACCTAACACAAGACCACAGCTAAATGAATACACACAGTGGTGTAGTTGTGTTTCTATGTGTGAGTACAGCTGGTCTCCAGCGCTCATTTAGCGATGCGTTTTGAAAGAAACGTATTCATATCCCAGAGTTCCTGCCACCATCAAGCCCTGGTGTAAAAAAATGGGTTGGCAACACGCTAGTGATACTTTTGGTATTGCAAGCGTCCATAGACTACGGTTACTGCTTAACATCAGGCGGGCTGTATTCTTGTTTGCCACCTAAGTAGTATAAAAAAATAAATTAAAAAAATATGGAGTAGCTATTTGCGCGGGAGATTATAGTGCACAAGTGTGTGCGTAAGACAAAGACCAGACCAAGGAGATCCATGGGAGGTCCTACCGGGCCCCGCATGGGCCTGATGTATGGCCTGGCTACGCTTCGGTGATCTTTTTGGAGAAACTGCAGGGTTTTTCTGTGCTCACGAAGTTATTAAGAGGTTAGATATGCTCTTTATTCCCTCACTCTCATACTCCGATAGAACAGCAATCTAATACGACCAGAGAGAGATTAGGTATAAGATTAAGGGTTTTACGTGTTTTCCAATGCACTGGGGTGTAAACATCATCGATTTACTAACTTCAGGCTTCTATTGTGACTTCCTTGACAAAAAAACCTAATATCTGTTTTTATTCACGTCCTGAAAATTAAACCCGGGCCTCGTGAGCAGCAGTCGTATGCAAAGTCCACTAGAGTAAGGAAGCAGTTTAGAGTGTCTGTTATTTTGGTCCAAAAATATAGCTTACTCGCTGATAGCTTTCTAATGGTTAAAGATTTTTTAAATGGGTCGCGTAGTTTTAAAGTTTAATCGTAACAAACAAACAAAAAATCGAATCAATTAGTTTAGATAATTTATTATTTCAATTTCTTCGTGATATGATTGGTCAGTAGCTTATAATCTATTAGATTTTATCGGCTACAGCAAGTCGGTGTGGCGGCGATGCACCGAATAGCGGTTGCTAACTTAGATTGGAAGACAACCGCAACACACTAGGGAAGAGCCAGAATATTTAATTATTACGGGCGATTTAAGACTACTTTAATATTCCAGGCATGATTATTTAACTACTAGTTGTTGCCCGCGGCTCTGCCAGCGTAGATGTCGGTTATTGCGATAAAAAGTTAGCCTATGTGCTATTCCAGACTATAATCTATCTCTATACCAAATTTCATCCAGATCTTTTCAGTAGTTTTTGCGTGAAAGAGTAACAAACATCCATACATCCATACTCACAATAATATTAGTAAAGATTACAGACTTGATCATATTTGTCTGCACGTTTGGTGCAGTGGCTAAAGTAGTAACCTTGCCATTTACCACTGCGCGGCGTATTGTGGGTTCAATCTCCCTATGGGACAAAAATTTGTGTGATCCATAAATGGTTGTTCCGAGTTTGAGTGGACTTTGTGTCCGTTAATTGTATGTTTGTAAAGTCTCTTGCAACACAGGGCTTGCTTACTAGTGCAAGAGTTGTCTTATAAAAAAAAGTACCTAAATAGTCTTTTGGACCGTGTACAAAACTCAGAGCTGCGTTCAAAAACACAAATCGCTGACATTGGACGAAAAGCCGCTAGCCTGAAGTGGAACTGGGCTGGACATATCTGCCGTATGTCCGATGAACTGTGGGCAAAGACCACAACCAGATGGCTGCCACGTAACATTAAGAGACAGCGCGGCAGGCCCCGGAAAAGATAGCGGGATGAGCTTGACTCCTACCGTGCTGACTGGTAAGTGACAGGTCTCAACCGTGACCAATGGAAGAATGAAAGGGAGGCCTTTACCCTGCAGTGGGCTGTCCCACTGTAATGACTAATAATAATAATAATAAATATTTAATCGGTCTAGTGACCCTGACTGCTAAGTCAAAAGTTGTGGGTTCGATTCCAATACGGGACAAAACTTTGTGCGATTCAGAAACGTTTTTTGGATGAGAGCTTAATAATAAATCGTTTTATAATAGCATTTATTCGAATTTCCACGGCACGAGGGCATATAAACTCAGTAAGTTTTAAATTTTTGGGCTTATGCTTTTGAGAAACTGAATATCTATATTCGATCTGACCAGGAAATCGAACCTGGGACCTAATCAGCAGTCGCATTATTCTACCGCTAGGCCAGCGAGAAAAATAATAGCTCAGCATAATGTGTGCAGTACAAAAGCAGTAAATCTTATATACAATACATCTACTTGACGATTGTAATCGTCATGATAATGAATAATAAACGCTATAGCATAAGTGCTAAAGTTGCAATTCGATTAAAAGTTGTAGTAAAACGAACGTCGATTACATCGTTGGCTAAGTAAGCGTAACTTTCCTTAATGACTTAACTTATAAGTGATAGTTATTTTTGTACAAAGACCCTCTTATTACTATTATATTAAAGCACTTAAGCTTGGCCAGTATAACAATGTACCGAAATAGTTGACAATACTATTCGGTTTGTCGTTCGTCGAGAAGTTAGTCACATTTTTACAGCTTCTTTAATTTTTTTTTTATACTACTTAGGTTGCAAACAAGCATACCCACCTGATGTTAAGCAGTTACTGTAGCCTATAGACGCTTGTAATATCAAAAGTATCAGTTGCGTGTTGCCAACCCATTTTTTTTCACACCAGGCCTTTATGGTGGGAGTATCCCTGGAAAGGAATACGTTTCTTTCAAGACGCATCCCTAAATGAGCGCTGGACACCTGTACTTACACACAGGAATACAACTTCACCACTGTGTGTACTTATTTGGCTGTGGTCTTCTGTAAGGTGGAGATCCTTCCCCAGTCGCGCTTGCTCGCTAGTATGGTGCCCAACCTCTCTTATTTTTTTAGCTTTTATAACATCACCCATCTTTAACATTCTGCCGCAATCGGGCAATAATTGCCCGAAGTTCTGGTTTAATGACTCAAGTTATAACTGATAGTTATTTTTGTACGGCACCCTGTTTTTGTTCTACTATATGATTTGTGTGACTATTAGCTAGTTTATTTTTAATTACATTGTTAGCCTATTTTTTTTTGTATGGGTCTCATGGAGATTCCTATTTATTTATTGACTAACCAACTTAATACATACTTTTTTTTCAATCTAAAATTTATCTCGTATGCATCTGAAAATGAAAAAGTGTTTATTTAGATTTTTAAACATATTATAATACTTCTGCCGAACTGCACAGCAGTTTGTTGGCAGATGTAGCTCCCTTGTTATATAAGTATTTTATTTTACATTGCTGCACTTTCTCATGTTATTTTTTTTTTTTAAAAAGACAACTCCCGCACTAGAAAACAAGCTCTGTGTCGCGGGGGACTTTACAAGCATACAATTAACGGACACGAATTACACCCAGACTCAGAACAATTCTTTGTGGGTCACACAAAGTTTTGTCCTATGTGGGAATCGAATCCACAACCTCGTGCACAGCAGGCACATACTGCGGCCACTGGACCACCGAGGCAGTCAATACTCACAAAATTATAAATCAATAATTTTGTGAGTTAGTGAATAAGTCAATAATTACAAAATTATAAATAAATTACATTTACTAATAATTAATAATCTGAATTAAAGGTTTGAATTTAGAAAGCAGGTTATTATTTTTTATAGCATATGAAAATTATATTATTGTGTAGCAAAAAAAGCATAACTTCTGTCTTTAGACTATCGTGTACTTATATCATTATTTAAGGCTTTGCACTAGGAGGTAGTTAAATATATAGGTGCACATTTATCTAGCCATGTGAAACACGATGTATAGCCATTCGCTATCGTACAATCGCCAGGTAATATTGTCAGTAATCGATTACCCACTGTTGACTGTACAAGCTTGCGATGCGGAACACCTGGTGCAATCCTTATTATAACATAAAATGTCTTCAAATTATACACTACTCGTAGTTCCACGCCTCATATTAAATGTATATAACTACATAAGCATCCGTCCAGGGCTTGTACACGCGGGAATCTTTTTTTCGGGATAAAAAGTTGCCTATAACTATGATAATAATAATATTCATTTGTTTATTGAGACGCTCAGATGAAATACCACTATGCGGTCACCCATATATAGGGTTACCGCGCTCTTGATTGCTTCACCCGCTGATCGTTTACCGAACAGCGAGTGCACCCGGCTATGAGCGCCTCATGTACAAATCGTGAAAGTGTGAAAGAATTTATAAAAAATGTGTTATTTCCGACTGTAATCTACATTTGTGTAAAATTTTATCCAAATCTATTCAGCTGTTTTGCGGTGATTGTGTAACAAACATACATCATCTATTCAAATTTTCGCATTTGCATATATTACTAACTGCTACCCGTGGCTCTGCCTGCATGTATGTCGGTAGCGGTAAAAAGTACCTTATATCCTTCCCTGAAATAGTATAGTAGATATATAGTATTCATCTCTTTGCCAAATTTCATAAAGATCCGTGCATCCATTTAGTCGTGAAAATACAATAGACAGACAGAGTTACTTTTACATTTATAAACAGTAGGATATGGGTTTTATGTGTATATTATCTCAACCCATAAACGTCCCACTAGCTGGGCACGGATCTCCTCCATACATTTGGATACTAGCCTACTATATACCACGGACATATGTGTATATTTAAAACATTTTTATTCCACTACAGAAACACACAAATAAAAACTAAAACATGCCACTATTTCTATTCTATATAAAGCAAAAAGTTTTGCGACCACAAAAACGCGAAAGGGGTTTTCCAATAAAACGATATGGAATGCTTAATGTCGGTATAAACGTCTTTTGTTGGATCGTCTGAATAACTACGCATGTGTTAGACGGCTCTTACCATCGTATTTTATGTCATGAAACATTCTCACACGTTGTATGTTCTACATTTCTGTGGTAAAGGAATAGTTTTGCCGCATTTTTTGACTGAAAATGGGCAATTTTAACCTTTATTTTTGTGTTAAATTGGGTGACCGGCCGCTATTATAGTCTAGAGTTAAGATTGTACCTACAAGTAGTTGTAGTACTTAAACATACACATACATACTTATATTATTTTAATTTTGCTGTTTCACAAAACATACACTAATTGTGTTTATAACTGTCAGGACATTTGTATAAAATGTTTGGTTCTATTTCTGAAAATTTACAGTAAAAGTAAATTTTGAATGCTATTTTATACGCAAATCTACATAAAAATCATGAATTTTATTTTGACAGATTTTATTTGATTTTAATACTGCATTAGTGTTAATGTTTTCTAATAAGTATAGCATGCGGTGTAGTTGTGTTCCTGAGTGTAAGTACAGGTCTCCAGCGCTCATTTAAGGATGCGTTTTGAAAGAAACGTTTTCCTATCCCAAGGATCTTAAAGCCATGATGTATAAAAATGGATCGGCAACTCGCAAATTATACCCCGGGCATTGCAAGCGTCCATAAACTACGGTAATTGCTTAACATTAGGCGCGAAATATGCTTGTTTGCCACCAAGTATAAAAAAAACTAAAGCCTTTATTCAATATTCAATAAAACACCCATCAGCCTACCTCTGGGAATATAAAAACCTTTGCTAAGTCTATAGCGATTCCGTCCAGAGAATCCAATGTTCCTTAATAGACATTTATGGTGGGCCATAAATGTTCATTAGACAAAATTGGCCGTAATTAGACATAGTAAGGAAGGAATGGGACAATAGTGTATTTAATATACTGACTTTTCTCCTAAGGAAAACCTGTGTAATATACTTATATTAATAAAACTGAATGTTTGTTTGTTTGAGCGAGGTAACCTTCAAAACAACCAGGGATTTTTTCAAATTCTTTTTGCCCTTTATGGCCTATTTCGCCCATTAGGGTAAGCAGAGATATTAATAATAATAATATTTTCGGGGAAAAATCACACATCGCTATCTGATCCCAAACTAGGCAGAGCCTGTACTATGGTAACCAGTCAGAGATCATGGTACGCCAATTATATATAAATAATAACAAAATTAAGGAGTTACAATTTTTTTGGTTTGGCAACACACAAATGTTGTCCTAAGTATTACAATCGTCCATAGGCTACTGAAACTGCTTACCATCAGGTAGGTTGTATATTCTTATTTGCCACCTAACTAGTATAAAAAAATCCAACTCTTAAGTCTAAGATTTATACTACAGCGTGGTTTTTAAACGGTTAAAAATGTATGTGAACTTGAGCCTTATAACTAGTTTTAATTTATATGTAAGAATTAGTTACAATAATTTTATTCATTGTTGCTGTGCATTGTTCAAAGAAAGAAAAAAAGCATTTATTCGAACATACACAGGATAACAGTGATAGTACATATAGTAGACAAAAAATACATAATAAGAACATAATTCTGTGTCATTTTGTACCAATGCAACTAATCCTCAATAGCGTTATTAGCTGGGTGGAAGTAACCGAGTTGTAACAGATATATGCATTTAATTATTTAAAAAAATAATATTATATCTGCTAACGGTAAAGGAAAACGTTCTGAGGAAACTCACAACATATCTAAGGCGAGATTTCAAAGGTATTTCAAATACACCTATCCGCATTGGGCAAGCAAGTATGGATTAAGGCCTAAACCGCCTTAGCTCTCTTGATGGAGGAGAGAAAATCCATTCCTAGCAGTGTATTGGAATTAATCATCATCATCATCAGCCTATCGTAGTCCACTGTTGGACATGGGCCTCCCCAAAAATACACCATACTTGAAGACGCCTGGTCATTGCTTCGACAAATAGAAGAAAGTGGACTGCATGTACAACAATATTTGCATTGCATTATTTGCAAGGAATAATATCAATTTTTTTTTTCTCACCGCTCACTTGCACACATAACAGACATATGTTGCTATAGATTTAATATTGTAACTCATCTAACTGAAAATACACACTGGATCTTTTTTAATTGACTAAAAGATATAACTAATACAAATAATTTAAAGGCCACTTTTTGTTCCAAACACGTTTTACTTACTTTTTCTTGGCTCCAAGAAAATGTAAGTTTATGAATAAACCAATATAATATTTTACTGTTAGTCTTACGTCTCTTGAACTCTATCAAGAGAGCTAAGTCGGGCTGCTAACATTTTTAAAAACGCAGTAATAATCGAAAAATGACACCTTAAAAAATAAACATAAAAATCTTTGAGGCACTGCAGTATAATTCTGTTTAAGGATATAATTTTTATTCTCTTCAAAGTTCTAAACAAAATCAGAATTCCACTACTCTATCTCGTGAATATATGAATACCAATATAATTAGTTTCTAACTAAATCTTAATTGAGACTTCTCATTGCGAACAATCTGAATTCACGCTTGAAAATAATTAAACTACAATTAATTCGTAGCGTTCCGTAGAGGCCGTAGCAGTTCGTTGCTACGCGGCGACATAGAAATTGCTACGAGATATTCTTCAGCACACATTTGCGGTGCGGATAGCGCGGAATTAATTTAATTTACAAAATGAATTCATAATGTTTTATTATGAAACACTTTGAGTGCTTCGCGTTATTTAATGGAAAATTACTTTGAAGTAATTAATAATAAATTACTATGTTATTTACTGTGATATATAAATTTAATGTCAAATAAAAATTGAGAAAATGGAAATTCCAGTTGATGTTCTTATAAAGGCTATTTATTTAAAAATATAAATAAAAAGAGTGTATATACAATTAATGCAACCAATATAACTTACCGTATCAAGTCCTAAAATCTTCCAAAAACACAAATCATGTCCTCATAACATACACAACAAGATTCAAGCAACACTCGATCATCACTTACACCACCGTACGACCGAATATATTACCTACTGGCAACACGTCCGCACGATAAAACGGTCGGCGGCAAACTGCGCTCCTACATCGGTTAGCATTCCAAGTTTGAAAAGCTCCGCTCGGAGCTATTCGGATACATTCGGCTGTTCAGTGCAACATGATTATTTCGGAGTCGAATATTTCTTATCTATGCATCAAAATGTCTGATATAAAAAAAGTCTTGGAAATTTACTGACATTTTAGTTTGTTGCCTTCTACATGTATCTTTTTCAGATTTGACGTGAAATATCTTTGAATTGCGTTTTAAAGCATATTGTAAGGTATTAGTGAGAACTTTTGAAGAAATGTATACATAGAATCCATTAAAAAGATAGTTCAGGTTTTTAGTGGATATCTACGATAACTATTTACTTGTTAAGGTAGGGCCTCAAGAAGAATTAGCAAGATTTTTATTTTCCTTGATATTATATTTTAAAATCATAAGATATACAAAAAAACAAATATAACGAATACTTTGTACTACATACAATGCTAGATAACGGAAAATGTTTATCGTTGTACGCGTATAGGTTAGTTTTTTTAGATAACTCTTGCACTTGACTTTACAAGTATATATTCAAAGACACAATGTATATCTGGACTCGGAATCAACATTTTTATTGATCACACCATAATGTATCTCGTGTGGGAATATAGCCTTAAACTTGCCACTACTAATACACATGCACTTATTTATACATAAAACTGCGTATCTTACTTTTCAGCACTTTTCAGCTTTTTGCCTAGTCAAAGCTGCAACACTACCTTCCCGACTGGGAAAGGACCTCTACCTTACAGAAGACCACAGCCAAATAACTACACAGAGTGGTATAGTTGTGTTCCTGTGTGTGAGTACAGGTCTCGAGCGCTCATTTAGGGATACGTTTTGAAAGAAACTTCGTCTAAAAGAATGGGTCGGCAACACGCAAGAGATACCCCTGGTAGGTATTATAAACGTTTATAGGGTGCTTACCATGAGGCGGGCCGTATGCTTGTCTGCCTATCTTAGTATAAAAAACAGGTGAAAAACAGCCTTGTTACTTCTGTGACGGAAAGACAAAATAGCTCCATTGACATTGGAAGAAAGAGAATAAATAGACGGTTGATTACTCGAAATAACCGTCAACGCGTTATTTAAATACATTCAATAATATATTTTGGTTGTAACTGTGGTGCCAATAAAGATAATATTATTAGTGGCATATTTTCATTATTCAAGTAAATTATTTTTAAACCTACCAGTATTATTTTGGCAAAAGCAATCGCTAGAACGGACCCGAAACTTCATCTGTATTGTTACAATACATCTGGCAATCAACAATTTAAATTCGTCGAACGTATGTCGTAATTTAAAACGACAGTTTTATTCAGTAAGCAGAAAAAAACCATCAAGTTGTACCGGTACCGGCCGGTGGCCGACAAAGGCTAGTTTTTGATAAATGTAACACTCTACAAAGAGTTCAATCTTTCATGTTCGAGTGGGTTAGCTCAAAGGTTCAGCGGAGAATGATGCTTTTATGAAAAAGACAGTCCTTTTGAATCTCGTGCGAGTTTCAATGCGCAGTTGCTAAGGTCGTTTTTGTTCAGTGTTGAGTACTGGATTTAATATTGTACGTCACGGAACATTTTGTATTGTTTATTTTTTAATATATTACTGGGTTACGTTTTGAAGATATATTTTTGGTTTTTGGTCTAGAGAACAGCCTCTCTAGATAAATTATATAAACGGTAATAGAATAGAATAGAAAGCAAACGTAAAGGATTTGACGTAAGTTTACGATATATTGTCGTAAAATTACGTCAAATCTCATAATGTTGCTTTCTAACTGAAAAAAACCTCATTGTAAAGACCTGAACTGATATTATTATTCTAAGTAAAATACAAAGTCAGTGTGTCTTAAAGAATATGTTAAGCCGTCGGTCTTGCGCCTGATCTCTCTCCGGCCGTGTCGGATTATCGTCCCTTCTTGTCATTGCTTCCTCGGAATGTGAGAATAAAAGAAAAGAGACACCGTCCTGTGTTGTTAAGCCTGACTCTTGATCTTCCACCAGGACTACTGTTATTCTGCTAGGACTGCCGGTGGTCCTCTCAAGAGTAAATGAACTTTCCCTGTCGAAATAAAATTATACGATAACTAACTGTTGACGTCAGATATCGTGGTAAAAGGTACCCTATGTCGTTCACCAGGATACCATCTAACTCCTTGACAAATTTCATTATGATCTGTTCAGCTGTTTAGTTGTGATAAGTTGACAAACAAACAAAATCACTTTCACATTTATAATATTAGTAAATATTTCAGTAGATGATATAGATTGTTTCATATTTTTATATCTTTTGAGATTATGAAAGACCATGAGGTGACCTCAGCACAGCAGTGATATAGTGAAATCTTTTGGATGATTTATTTTTATTTAAATACTTACGAATATTTAAAATTATTCTTATTAAAAATAAGTCAAGTAAGCAATCATCTAAAAAATCATCAGACAAACTGATTTCACCGAAGATTCTCAAGGCTCCAATCACAGGCTATTAGCACAACTTAACCTTGCGAATAAGTAAACAATAAACACAAAAGCTAATGAAGTAAATAATGGTAGGCAATAACAATTAGTTAACAATTAAGCCTCACAGAGCGGTCAAGACGCCATCAATCATAGTCCTGGTCAACTGTCCGCCGTACTTGATTGATGATGCATAAGAGTACTGGCGTGTTAGAGAAAGATCTTCAAATAAATACCATTAGGAGAAAGTGCCTGATGATGCGTTCATCTATGCTAATATTGCAAGCCTGTGATTTTAATAAGATGTTTGTTAGTTAATCACGCCAAAACGGCAGAACGAATCTTGATGAAATTTTTCATAGAGGTAGATTTTAGTATGGAATAGCACATAAGCTACGTACTTAAATTAACGAAACTAGTTAAGAATATTTTAGAAGAAAATGTTTTCCAAAAGAAAATGTTTGGCAAATTTAATTGGAGATTATTTATCTGCGCGGGATGTATTAAAGTGCACGAGTGTGTGCGCAAACACAAGTGCACTCTAAATTACCTCACGAATTGCCGTTCCATCGAATAATAAAAAGCCTAAATATGATGCGTTTATTTATGCTAACATTTGCATAAATGAATGATTATCAGGCACTTTCTCCTTTATAAAATCTCAAGGTGTTTGTTACTTAATCACGCCTAAACGTTAGCACGGATTTGGATGAAATTTGGCATAGAGGTATATTTTAGTGTAGCACATAATCTACGTAACTAGAACTAACTAACGAAACTAGTTAAACTATTTTAGAAGAAAAGGTTTACCTATAGTATTTCGTATCTGTTTTTGGATTTCTGTTTCCTGAAAGAAATATATTAATAATTCGTCTACGACGGCAATGTTCATAAACCAGTACCAAATCATCGAGGTGTTTTATTTTTGTAATTTAAGAATTAAAGGAATAACATTTTTATATAACTAAATGAATGGTACCTAGACATACTTTTTTTTTATTTAAAAAGACAACTTCCGCACTAGAGAACAAGCTCTGTGTCGCGGGGGACTTTATAAACATACAATTGACGGACACAAATTACACCCAGACTCAGAACAACTCTTTGGGGATCACTCAAAGTTTTGTCCTGTGTGGGAATCGAACCCACAACCTCGTGCACAGCAGGCGCATACTGCGGCCGCTGGACCACCAAGGCTGTCCAACTTTAAAATTACAAGCAATCAAATGCTTGTAGCATAGAATTTGTAAAAAGTATAAAAGTTGATACCTTAGTACTAATCGTATAACCATATAAAAATAAAACCCAGTAAGACAAAATACCATCGATGTTATATAATTTTCGTTGATTTTTGTAAAACAGCTTTAATATAATAAAATTAAAATGTTATCTTAAATCCAAATCAGTTCTGGCGTATCGTATCTAGTAATCGGTGAACATACATAAAAATAAAAAATTGCGGCGAATTGAAAACCTCCTTAGTTTGAAGTCGGTTAAAAATAACTCTTAAGCAGAATGTACCTCTCTATTGTATAAAAGCGCAAAGCACTTTCACCCAATAGATGCACCACAGACGTGAGATATTGACCTGTCCGCAAACAGTTATTTATCCACCGATGTTCCAACAACAGTGGGGTTACTATTGGTCGACAATACTCGATACGAACTTTCGAATGAAACGTGCATACAAAAAAAAACATGTGGCCAGTCGTTGGGGACTGCCAATAGAAGTAAAAATTAAGTAACTTGTGAATTGTATCGGCGAGCTATTCGATTATTATTTTTGAATATGGAAAGCGGTGGCGTTAACGCGAGTTCCATGATTTTTGTGAACCTAAAAAGTGCTCAACGCGCCTGTAGTATCTACTATGCAGGGACCATCCGTTCGGATATGTTTTGAAGAGTTTTTAAGCGCTTTGAAGCAGGGACCGTCCGGATATCAGTTCAAAGAGTTATTGATGGAGCATTTTTAAAGGCTTCGAAATACTGCACGTGTTATGGCGCGGCCTAGCTCTTGGCGCGGTCGTCGTTTTTTTTTACTAATTGGGTGGCAAACAAGTGTACGGCCCGTTTGCTATTAAGCAGTTATCGTATCCTATGGACGCTTACAATTACAGAGATATCACGCGTGTTGCCGACCCATTTTTTTACTGACCTTAAGATGGATAGGAATGCCTGGGATAGGAAAACGATTCCTTCTAAATTAAACTGAATTGAGTGCGACTATTGATCGTCATCAATAGTCGCACTTAATTCAATTTAATTTAAGATCCCGGGTTCAGTTTCCGGATCAGGCCAAAAATATAGGGATTTTCTTTCAAGAATTAAGTAATAAACTAAAACTTTGGGTTGGTATCTATCTATACATAGATACCTATATTTAGGCTTTTTATTGTTCGATGGAACGGCAATCCGTGAGGTAATTTAGAGTGCACCTGTGTTTGCGCACACTCGTGCACTTTAATACATTCCGCGCAGATAAATAGTTGCCGATGAAATTTGCCGGCGTAACTAAAATTCGTTTAGTTGGATATTAATAATATCCCTTAAATTCATTTTATTTTTTGATAGTGTACACATTTTAAAATATGAATAAATCTATACATCACTGACGTTTGCGTTAAAAGCTACTACACACGAATAGTAGACCCCCGTTCACTTAAAGTTAATGCACTAAACATTTATTACGGCCACTGTAATTCCGACTGCAGTAAGAATTCGCTTGCAGTCAGCCACGGATCGTAGTACTATCCATCAACGTCACCAGTGTGTGTAAAAATACGGCAAAAGCAATCGTTATGCGTTTGAATGATGACTGTGTCCGTGTCCATCTGAATCACTTTAATGGCATTTTTATGTATATTTGTGTATGAGTGGAGGTAAATAAAATTGTTTTTCTGTATCGCAAATGCGTTTTTGCGATTTATCACTTTAATTCCAGTAAATTTTTAGCAACATTGATATTTTTAGCGGGCGACTTTTTTTATGTTTTGACGGTGAGTTTGTTAAAATGTTACTTAGACTACGTCAACACAGGGATTACTTCCTAAATAATGTAATAATACATATATACTTTGGGTATATATTTTTTTTCTAATCATATTTTGGGACAAATTACACACCGCCATTTGAACTGAAACTTGGCATAGCCTAAAACTACAAGACTACTCATAAACAATACATATATATTTTTAAATATTTTTATATTATAGATGAATTACACCGATACACGGGACAAGCAATCGTGCATATCACACAAATATTTGCCCTGGGTGGGAATCGAACCCACGACCTCTGGCGTAGCGGTCAGAGTCACTAAACACTAGACCAACAGGCCAGTCGATATTATTACTTCCTAAAGTAAAATTCGTTAGCGATTTGTTTTAATTGTAGTTTATATAAACTTCTATTAATACTAATAATAACAACATATAAAATATTGTCTCGATCGAAGCATAACATCGTCTCTGCCTATCCCAATAGAAACCGGGCGTGATGATATATATGTTTGTTTAATTATATATTACTGCTAAACACAGATATCCTCTCTTCTACCAAGAGAGGGTTTAAGTCTTAATTTACACGTGCTAGCCTAGTTTTTGGACCTTTTTGAGATTCAATGTACTCATAAATATGTATGTTTACGATAGTATACATTATGATATACATTAACTCTATTTTATTTATCTCCTTTATTATTCTTATTCAATTGTACACTTCATTTGCCCTCTCATTTTTATCTTTTCCTCTACCACACTAAGGTTTGCTGGTAGAAAACTCATTATGAGTTAAGCTTGCCTTTGTACAAGATATTTTCTTTGTATATTCTGTGTGTATAATCAATAATTAAGAGATTGTCCCATTTGGAATAATAAGTATTTAATTCTTCATAAATTATCTTTTATTGAAATCAAATATAAGTTTTTAATTCTATTGCATTTTTCCTGTCTTATTCGATATTATATAAAGTTAGATCAAAGAAAGATTACTAAACGAATGAGTAAACTCCAAACCATTTTGAGAATATTACAATTTAATGTTTATATCAACAAATTCAAATTCAAACATAATTATGTACGGCCAATAGAGTTTGGAATAGGCAACCAATTTCACGAGATCGTCGACACACTAGATCCTCTCCTACAAAACTGTATCTCAATTTAACCACCTATTATTCGATTTGAATCACTTAAAACCTCCCAAAGCTCGCTTATTTGAATTTTATGTCAAGGTTACCAAGGATTGTAAGGGAAAGTTTAATTTTCAACGGATTTTTGTACGTAAATTCCGAATTGGTTTTCTCGGAACTACGGAGAGACTCACTAGGGTGAAGCTTACAATTGTCTTCGTGTTGTACGTAATTGTAAAAGTGAGTGCTTAGTTTTCATCTTGAAAAGTTTACCTAAAACGTTTTCCTAAAAGACTAATGCATTGTGTATTTTTCCCAAAGAAAAAATGCAGTGGTGTACAACATATTTAATTAAAGAGAGATAGGGCACCACATTAGTGAGCAAGCCCGACTAGGAAACGACCTCCACCTTACAGAAGAACACAGCCAAATAGCTGGCAACACTTTTGAAAAAGAATAACTGTTTCAATAATTGGTGTGAGCTAATGGAAAAATGTTTAACACGTTTGGAGAATATTTTGAAAAACAGTAAATGTAGTCACAATTATCTATTTTTGCTACCCCGAAACTTTTAGTGCACACCTCGTATATATTGCAGGACTAATGAGGTAGCAAGCAGTTTCTAAATATAGAAAAAAAAATATGAAAAACTTGTCATTGTCAAAGTGACATCTGTCGGTGACAATGACATAACATTTAACATTTTTCACAATGAACAATAATCTTATATCAGAGAAGGAATTACTATTAGCAATAAAGGATCTCTTAAATAAAAATGGCCGTCTGAACAAAATAAATGCTGAGGTACTACATACTCATTTTTATTTTTTTACCTTAGATTGTTATCGTCATCTCTTATCCACCAACCAACATTAGTCCAGTCTTTGTCGTTTAAGGCATAAACAGTCTTACGCCTTTTAACATAAGAATGAAGACCCTTGACGAAGTAGTAGTATGAGATATTGTATTGGTTGTTATTCTCATGATTATTTGATTTTAACACCTATATTTTGCAGTTATAATAAGACTATTGCATATAATTAAAACATAGGCGACCTCTAAGGGTTTTCACAACTCCCGATCCTGAGCCGACCTTGTGTACCGTTTCCCGCAACCTTTACCAGGTCATCGGTCCGGTGTTGGATGCCTGCCCACGCTGAGATGATTATGATGATGATTTACATGATATCAACCATTAGTACTATAATTTTGATCGTGACAATACCAGATCACATCATCATAGCTACGGTAATTGCTTACCAACTGGCAAGTCAAATGCTTATTTTCACTAACGCAATGGGTATAAAAACAACTATTTAAATATTATAAACTAGCGGCCCGAAGAATTACTGAAATCGGTCCAGCCGTTCACGTGTGATGCCGTGACAAAGGGAAATAGGGATTCATTTTTATTTAGAAGACTAGCGGTCCGCCCCGACTTCGTCCGGGTAAAACTATTTTTAGCGCAACTTTATTTTTTTTACATAAGAACCTTCTCCTGAGAATAACAAACACAACAAAAAAAGAATTACTGAAATCGGTCCAGCCGTTCACCCGTGATGCCGTGACAAAGGGAAATAGGGATTCATTTTTATTTATATGTAACTATTCCAGGTGCGTGCTGAAGTAACAGAACTCCTTCAAACCCGACAGACATTTGAATCCACGTCAGCTCCTGCTCCACCAAGCGAAGTACTTCTTGTCAATGAGCTGGTAAGAGAATACTTGGAGTGGAACGGGTATTTGTATACCGCTTCTGTCATGATGTCTGAGGCTGCGATGCCGACAGATAAGAAATCCAGGTTAGTGTCCCATAAATTAATACTGGAGACCTGTAAGGGCTTTGCCAAACTGATAGCGTGCTTAGCGTTCCTCAGATTGCTGGCTTGACGCTGCGCTGAAGCGTCGTCGTGTTGGGTTGTATACGGTATTAGATATCAAAGAGTACACTGGCGCTAGAAGATCGTGGCATACGCTTTCTGTTTAGCGAAGCCTTCACGCACAGGAATATAACTATACCACTGAATATAGTTTTTGGTAAAGTTCCTTCTTCAGTCAAATTTGTTATCTGATTTAGTTATTAGTTGTCAAGACTGATCGTGGCCTGTTGCAGTTTTCTCTAATGTCACTATTAATGTCACAAGAACTCAGCACGATGACAGTCTTAAACCCACCATTGAACCAAGCCTTTATTTTCAAATGATCAGACTTTTTAATGATCAGATTTTTAGATGGTCTGACTTTCAAATGGTCAGCTTTGGTAAAGTCATGAACATCACGGTGCCTAATGTTGTATGAAATTGGTGAAATTAGCTACAAAACAAACAAGAGAGTTTGTTTGTTTGTTTGGTTGAACGCGCTAATCTCAGAAAGTACTGGTTCAATTAGAAAAAATCTTTTTATTGTTGAATAATGCATTTATCCAGGAAGGCTATATAACATCACGCTAGGAGCGGAGCAGTAGTGGGATATGTTGCAAAATCGGGGAAAACATTCCAAATAACCACGCGGAGGAAGTCGCGGGCTAGTAATCTAAATAAAATTTGGTACTTACAGATCGGATTTATGTATTGAAGTGGGAGTAAAAGACGATGAGAAGTCGTTAGCTCTACCATTGTTGTCTAATATTGTGGCGGCCTATACTGAGAGAATTAAGAGGAAGATACAGAAGAGCAAGAAAGAGTGCCGTTGAGATATGAAATAAAGTGGTCATATTGAAGTTGTTTGGGTGTTGTTTTAAACTAAAGCTTCGTACTAAGAGAGGTAGGTCACCATACTGGCGAGCTATTCTGACTGGGAAATCCACCTTACAAAAAACCACAGCCAAAAAACTACACACAGCGGTGTAGTTGTGTTCCTGTGTGTGAGTACAGGTCTCCCGCTCTCATTTTGGGAAACGTTTTTAAAGAAACGGTTTCCTATCCTGGTATCCCTTGTAGACCTGAGCCTCTAGACAAGTGGCATAAGCGATAGTCAAATCGAAAAGTCAAAAAATAAAATGTATGGAATTTGACGTAAGATTTAATGTCGTAAACTTACGTCAAATCCCATACATTTTCTTTTTTGACTTTTTGATTCGACTCTCGTTTATGCCACTAGTCTAGAGGCTCTGGGAATACTCTATCTTAAAGGCCTAGTGTTAAAAAAGGGTCGGCAACACGCAAGTGATACCTGTCCTCTGGTATTGCAAGCGCCCAAAGTAGACTGTAACTGCTTAACATCAGGCAGGTCATATGCTTGTTTGCCACCAAAGTGCCAAATTTACTTAGCTCTTTGTCTTAGTAGCGCAGTAGGTTTATACTGATGCAGAGATTACTTCTTTTTTATATAATGCTCTATTTTTATATATCATTTTTATTTAACTGAAATCATACGTATGAGATACAAGTGTTTGAATACAGAAGCGTTGTCGCATCACGACAACCATTTTTTAGGTTTTGTTTCTTCCCGTTTGTCAATATTCAACATATGGTTCCCTCTTAGATGCAAGAATAAGATGTAGTATTGAATACTACGTCTTATTCTTGCACCTATTTCGTATATCTTTGCATCAGCCTAAGGTTGGCTGGTAGAGAATGCCTTTGGTATTAAGCCCGCCATTGTACATTCAGTGCATAACGTTCTGAATAAATATTGAACACTCTGATTGGTTAATACACCAAACGTGTCGCTCTAGTGAAAACTAGTTGTGTGTACGCCGCACGCGACAATGACCTTTCGCTTCCACATTTGAATGCCCAGCTGCACTCGCCGCGGCACACTGATCAGAATTTGCATCATAAATAACTACGAAGAATATAAAGATAAATTTATATGTTTAATTTATTCAGATTTAGATGAGGTTTATGTGTAGCAGCGGACGTCTTACAGCTGAGATGATAATGAAATAGTACATTGTGTTTACTACGGGTCTGGCAGCAGCAATGTAGTCGCAAAACCACCGCTTCCAGAAATCCGGTGTGATTTGTTGGAAAAGTTGGTAATGAGTTAATCGATTTTGAGGGATGTCGGTAAAGTATTCATCTCGTAGGGAAGTTGGTGTCCTCCTAATCAGAAATTGAGCTGATGTTAAGGCTGGGAAATCCGGATTTCAATTTGGCAAGGGACATAACGGTCTAACATATGTCTCTAGAGAAAGTAGCTCAAAATGTGCGTGTTTTTTTATAGGAAAACTAGCATAGCCCGCCTGACGGTTTGAAGTCACCGTACCCTGTAGAGTCTCTGGAAAACCTCGGCAGGCAGCTTTTCCAATTTTTGCAGACCCTAGAAACGTGAGATGAGGGCAGGCAGAAAAAATATTTGTGTAGTCTTTAATTTTTTTTAAAGAACTCTTGCACAGTAGGGAACAAACCCTGTGTCGCAGGGGATTTCAAATACCCAACTCACGTACACTAATTAAACGCTGATTCAGAACAAACATTTATGAATCATTCAAATTTCTGTCCCGTGTGCAAATAGATCCTCTATTCACTAAAATCATTGCAAAGATCTATTGATGGATCTTTTTGACGAACAAACGACCTAGTACTTAGTAGTCAGGGTCACTAACCACTAGGCCAACAGGCCAGTCAGTGCCAACTGCCATCATATAGGAATTGTTCTCTAACACACGGAATACAACGCAAAAGTTTTCTCGTTATATATCAGTACTGTGAGAAACCAACAAGACTGTTTTCCTCACTCCTTAGAGCATGACAAAATAAATGATGAGGTTTGATGGCGTCTGTATTGCTCAAGTTGTGATAGGATACTCGACGAAGGCTATTAAGTGACCCATTATGATCCCGCTGGGCACAACTCGCGTTACAAACTCCGAGGTGAACTCATGAAAATGAATTGCGCTGGTGATTTCGATGTTATGGACTACAGTAGCGTGTTTTATCGAATATAAATAAATTTATACTAGATTTGTTTTTGTTTGATGTACAATACGCAGGTGGTTTTTACTCGTACATTATTTTTAAAAGATAAATTTAACCCTATAACTGTAAATCTCTTTTTTTTGGAACACAATACTCGAAAGTAACATCAATAGTACTAGATTGTACACTAAATAATGCACACTAACTAAATAAAATATAGAATACTGATTAATGGATTATGCAAAACTCTTATCCGCCGGCTGATTCTCTAAGAAACAGCGATGGCAAACTGACAGTTGTGATAGCAAACTGACAGTTGTGGTTGCTCGGTGACGGCACAATCTATTGACTAAACGTCAAAAAGGCTCGATTTTTGCTCTTACGGAATACCGATTTTTAATCTGACAGCCAGATATTGCTCGGTTTTCGCGGTGGCTCGGTTTTTGCTCTTACGGAATACCCCTGCGGGTTCTAGCAAAAAAAAAAGGAAAAATAAAACACAGTTCTAAGCTAACCTAATAGAAAAAGTATTTTTTGGCTTAGTAACTACTAAGTCAAAAAAATACAAGTAATCCACAACACTCAGATTACCCTCGCCAATAAATGATAGGTCCTTTATAATTGGATCACTTACATTATTATTCGTCAGAGGATGGTGCAATTGACCTAACGACAATGATATAATTACTCGGTTAGTACAGAATCAGTAGCACTTACTAATTGGCTAATTACTACGTGTTGGTTCTTGCATGGGGATGGTTATATTATATCATAATGATGTCCCGTCTTCGTCAGATGGACATTAAATAATTTTTAAAACAATAATAACCGATATGATGTAAGATCTGTCTTATAAATGGGTGTAATTTGTGCCCGTTAATTGTATGTTTGTAAAGTCCCCTGCGACACAGAGCTTGTTCTCTAGTGCGGGAGTTGTGTTTTTAAGAAAAACAAAAAATCTGTACCTATATATTAGCACCAATATATATTATAAAGCGACATGTGGTTTTAGTCTTACTACATAATAAAATTTCATAAAAATGTCTTGTTTTATAAACAAATAAACAGCAAGACTAACTGCACATTATAACTATGAGTACGCTATCCTTTTAAACACGTTTTGTTTAACTTTAAGTTAGTTAAACAATACCCCCCGTAAAGTTTTGCAACCTGTTTCTGATATGAGAAAAGAAATTATTAGGTTTGTGTACACGGTTCTGTAAAAGTTTCTTAACTGTACTGTAACTTTCATTTACTTTTGTGTTGAAAGAGTTGCTTGTAATAGCACTAGGATGTTATTACACGATAGTTATTGTATTTAAGGCATGCGAGGCTCTAGTTAAGTACTAGCCGCATGGATCGATGGATCTGCAATGTTGAGCAAGCTTGTCGCGGTCGGTATGTAGATGGGTGACCTTGCCTAAAAACCGGCCAAGTGCGAGTCGGACTCGCGCGCCGTGGGTTCGGTACAAACCTGTATTTTTATTATAATATGGTGTACCTTCTAAGAACGAGAACTGTTTATTCTAGACAAACCTCGGCGAGGTTTTAAGGATAAATTTAACATAATATTGTAAAATTAAGTTGAAAATAAATACATTTCATTTTATTCCATTTTCATTTCATGATGTAACTAAAAATTTACAGTTTTCGCAATTTTCCCTTTATCTGTGCTATAAGATGTTAATTCGTATCAAACTTCAAGATTCTGAGTTCACGGGAAGTACCTTGTAGGTGTTGATTCCCTTGCGAGAGTGTCGAAAATTTACGGAAATGATTTTTTGATGATTTATTTACAGCTTTAAGGGACAGTAGACCTGAGTATATGATGTAAATTTCAACTTGATACCTGGACCTGAACCTGGACGGACAACAAAGTGATCCTATAAGGGTTTCGTTTTTCCTTTCGAGGTACGAGAACCCTAAAAACAACAAGACCTCTTTGTGTCTGGAAAAGTATATAAAGCCGTTGATCCTGCGCTTGATTTATTTCCGATCGTGTCGGATAGTAGTCCCATCAGACTAGAAGAGTGAAGAAATAGACTGACCAAGATCAGTCTAGATTAAAAGGCTATCACTTCTATACAGCATAACTAGACACATTCAGCTCTCTTTACCCCTCAGAGCGAAAAAGCGTACGCAAGTTTAAAATATTACCAACGCTTTAGGGAATAAGTCTTTTGTTGATAAGACTATACAAACATATAATTCATGGACACAAAAACACCCAGATTCAAGAAAAAAAAATTATATACTACAAAAAATATTAGCTGCATGTGGAGATAGCCACGATACGTTAATCAATATGCCACATATTGCAGTCAATTCTAACTTACATTGTAATTCGTTTACTGTGTTTGTTACACACTCAAGTAATGTACTCGTAGGCACTAAAAGCATAGTCTAATTATGTTCCATGTGATTGAACAGCGACCGCAATAGGCTGTAATTACTAGTTTAGTACCCTGTGGTTATGGACTAAGTTTGGTTAATCTGATAGCTGGGACTGTATACACTACGGAGATAGCCGAATGGTTACGGAAACACCCGAAGATGTTGTTGTATATCGCTTATGTGTTTAAGGTTGTTAGACTATACATACTTGACAAACTAAAAATATCATCAACTAAGACTAATATTGCTAAATGCTGGCTTCGCCCGGCTTTTACTCATTTATTTAATCTTTATCTTTTTTACTCATTTATGAAGTGAAATTTAGTGCTTTACGTCATTTAAAACACGTCAAAAACTTTTTGCATTTGATCTAAATCAATAAATCAGTTTGACTTTGACTTTGAACCTTTGTGCAAAATTTCAAGTTTGTAGTGACAGCGGTTTTACTGCTGTTACTGCTACCGAATCAAACACAAACCTCACAGTTAGTGATTACGCTCTCGGCAACTCACAACGTTACTAAAGCGAACTTTGCACATTATTCTTCGCAAGGTATAGTAGAACAAAATGAACTCTTCCAAACCATGACATTGGCACTAAAATAAGACGAAACTAAAACAATATTCGATATCGAAACTTTGTCTTGCATATTTTTGAACGACATCTAACAGAATACAAAAGCGAACTGAAAACGGGTCACACGGATTAAAGTTTAGTTGACACGTTCTTTTTGCTGCAAAATGAAATATAAGAAACGAGTATTTGCGCTCTGGTTCCGCACATAAAGACTTTTTAAAAGCCACTGATAATGCAACTAAATTCAATACATGATGATGAGGATAGGAAGTATACCGTTTAAGAAAGCAGTCCGCCTAGGGAACGACTTTCAATTTACTATGCTTGGGGCATCTTGTAAATTGCTGCCATAAAATTGTTAACCATCCATTGATGGTTAACAATTTTATGGCAGCAATAATATTATAATTATGCTTATTTGTAACCTTAGTAGGTGCTTAGTTCTAATAAAGCAAATATGTAGTCGTCGTAGACTTACGTAGCACGTAGCAGTTATGTAGTTGCGTAGACCATCTAAACGGCGTAGACCACTCGTAGCATCAATACACGCGTCGATATTGGAAACTTAAATCTTTTCCTTGTGGGGCTAAGACTTCTTTACCTCGACTCCAAAACGTACGCCGAAAATGGTGTCTACGCTCGGCAACACCCAACACAAAAGTTAGAAAATCTCGCATTTTCAATAGACGCTAGTCAGATCAAAGCCTTACTGTAAGCAAAGCGTGAATATTTACTACAGTACACCTAATAAAACATTATGTAAACAAAATACAATTTCGAACCACCTTAGGTAACAAAGTAATTGATTGATAAGCTTCAAGAGAATTAATGAGGCAATACTAAGGCTCTGAAGGTCAGGTACACTTAAAGTATACAGTCTATACATCGTTGTCGATACTAATAGCCTTAATTTATCTTCGGTACTGTTCAAAGTTGAACATGTGTGTGTAATCAGTCTTTGAAGTGCGTTGCGAATATACAAATAATGTTGAGTACAGAGTGTTGTTTTTAAAATATGTTTGACTTAAAATTTATATAAGTAAGATTTATGCCCCTTGATCACGTGGTCTGAGTTGAAGTATTCATTCAGACCACGCTGCCACGGAGCATAAATCTATATGAAGGTCACAGATAAAGATTATGTCAACTAATTTATCTGCAGTCATTTTTATGGAGAGCCATGAGAAGAACTAATACTAAAAAACTTGAGCGACCTCGTTTTAATCGGTAATAGCATGCAACCTCATGCAGTAAAAAAACACGATTTAGGGGCAATTATAGACTACCTCAGTGGTCCAGTGAATGACTATCGTGGTGAAGTTTCTCAGTTCGATATTCAATTAAAATTTTCCGTTAAGAAATACTAAGTATTCCTCCGAAAACAATAATAGTATATGGCCTGCTCCTCTATTATATGGGACCTAATATAGCTGGCAACATATACCAGTGCAATATTATAATAATACTACAGTGTAAAGAACTCTTAACTCTATGAAAAATGGTAATTTTCACAGCATTCGGTCCTGAGACCTTGTCTATAGACTGCCCGCAATCTCCACTAGATGGTTGGTCCATCTTGTTGTTATTCTTCTACGTCACCTCGTCGTCTGTCCCAGTAGCCAGTGGTGCAATCTATATTATGTTATATTTATAAATAATAAAATCTTGCTATAATGAACAAATCCATTACGATCATGACGGCAAAAATACATCGTGAAAATGAAAGAATCATCAACCATTATTTTCTTACCTTAATATCCACAACATTACCGATAACATAATATTCAATCCATACCCAATATAGCTCTTTGCCGTGGTTTCATCCACATTCAATTTGGATTTCTTCCCAAGTTACTTCACTATTCCTGAGGGTATAGCACGATATTAGCCTATCAATCAGCCTGTTTCAGTTCACTGCTGGACATTGGCCTCTCTTAATTCACGCCATTACACCCGGTGCTCCAATCGATGTTGGCTTATAACCTTTCTTAATAAATGGGCTATAAAATAATTTAAAAAAATTCAAACCGGAACGATTCAAACGGTACGAGTTTATCTCAGAATCTACCAGGATTCTGAGATAAACTCGTACAAACCAACAAACAAACTCAGCTTAGATACAATCATATCGTACTGTATACGATACACGATTGTAGGTAATAAATGATCATTCTCTTTATGTGAGCTAATGGGGTACTTCGCGGTTAATGGAATCAGAAGTCAGGGGATTAGTACAGGTGATTGTGAATACCAGACTTACTTCCCATTTTTATACTATAAACTAGGGGTCGCCCGCGACTTCGTCCGCGTGGTAATTTGGAATATTTTCCCCGATTTTGCAACATATCTCACTACTGCTCCGCTCCTATTGATCATAGCGTGATGTTATATAGCGTATAGCCTTCCTGAATAAATGCACTATTCAACAAAAAAAGATATTTTCTAATCGAATCACTACTTTCTGAGATTAGCACGTTCAACCAAACAAACAAACTCTTCAGCTTTATAATATTAGTTTAGATAAGCATAGTTATACGCAACAGAATCGGTATTGCTAACATAGGTTCCAAGTGCCAATTAGAAATGGGATTGGAAAGGACATACCTACAAAATGAATCCAGATTGTGAGTTTGTATTGTAATCTCTGAATTTACTGAACCGATTTTAAGAAATCTTTTACCAATAGAAAGCCACGGTATTTGTGAGTGTCATAGGCTATAATATATTCCCAAAAATGTCCTACGAAGTCAGCTAATTATTCTTCTTCTTATCATTTGGTTAGTGGCCAACCTGGTGACAGAGTTATTGAGATAAATATGAGCGCATATTTAGGCCTCTGTCGTGATCTAACGACTGTTAACAGTCGGGACCAACTTTTAACGTGCCCTCCGAAGCACGGAGACGCTCAGATGCGTAATACCACTATGCGGTCACCCATCTATAGGGTTACCGCGCCCTTGGTAGCTTGACCCGCTGATCGTTTACTGAACAACGAGTGCATCTAGCTATGAGCGTCTCATACTATTATGAATATAATATAGAATTTGGCAGGGAGCTAGAAGGTATCCTGGTGAACTTTTACTGCAATAAGCAACGTCCATACTAATATCCGATATCCCAATTTTAAACGCAAACCAACATGATGATCATTAAAAGTACAGAGCGCCTTTAAATTAAACATGACGATCTGATACCAAAGTTGACAGTTCTTGTACTATGATAACTAGACATAGGTAAACATGATGTTTGTTACTCTTTCACGTAAAAACTACTGAACGGATCTGAATGAAATTTGGCACAGAGATAGATTATGGGTTACTTTTACATCGATAGCCGACATTCACGCGGGCGGTGCCGCGGGCAACAGCCAGTACATAATATTATAGAAAGAACTCTAATACATAGAACAAAGCATCATTCTTATCATACAAAGATTTTTCCTTTTTTATAATACTTAGGTGGCAAACAAGCATACGGGCCGCCTGATGTTAAGCAGTTATCGTAGCCTATGGTCGCTTGTAATACCTAAAATATCACTTGCGTATTGCCAACCCATTTTTTTACACCAGGGCTTTACGATAGGATTATCCCTGGGATAGGAATACGTCTCTTTAAAAACTCATCCCTAAATGAGCGCTGGACTACACTGTGTGTAGTTATTTGGCTGTGGTCTTCTGTAAGGTGGAGGTCCTTCCCCAGTCGGGGTTGCTCGCTGGTATGATGCCCTACCTCTCTTAAATGTCCTTTCCTGTGTGAAAACGGAACCTACAACCTGCCCTTAGCAGTAAGGATCACTATACCAATAGGCCAGTCAAAAGCCTTCATAATTACTAAGTATCTGTTAGTGACAGAGACTGCCAAGACTGTATTTCAGTTAGCCTTAACTGTCAGTTAACATTTACTGACGCGTATCTTGTAACTGATTTGCCATTGCCAATGTGATTTTAGTTAGCAGTCGTAGTCAAAGCGGTGTGGAAATTTCTACCTATTGAATATCTTATACGTTATACTATTGATTGATTTTTGTACTAAAATAGAACATTAACTGGCCTGTTAGTCTAGTGGTTAGGGACTCTGCTGCGCTGGAGGTCGTGGGTTCAATTTCCACCCAGGACATTTTATTGTGTGATGAACATAATTTTATTGTCTTTTAAAAAGACAACTCCACTAGAGAACAAGCTCTGTGTCGCGGGGGACTTTACAAACATACAATTAACGGACACAAATTACACTCAGACTCAAAATAATTCTTTATGGGTCACACAAAGTTTTGTCCTGTGTGGGAATCGAACCCACAACCTCGTGCACAGCAGGCGCATACTGCGGCCACTGGACCACCGAGGCAGTCTAAAATAAAATGTTTGTCCTGTGTCTGGATGTTATTTATCTATAGTATGTATGTATTTATAATTATATCAATAAGTTTATCAGTTGTCTGGTTGCTATATAGTACAGGCTCTTGTAGTGTGTGACGCATTGCCCCCCATCACTCATTCACTTAGCTTATAATATAATGTATCGTAGTATGTAAGTTAATAGCATTAAACCTCTGACATCAGACTAATTAACATCTTTTACTTTGACCACCAAGTCCCAACATTGCATGGCGACCCTGCCAGTGCTGCCTGTCGGCAGTGCTGAGCTTGAGGTTTTGTGAAGAAGAGTACTCGTAAATTTAACGATTTTTTGGATTCGATGGATCGATTGGAAAACACATTGTTGGCGTATTTTTTTTATTTGGGCGGCGCGGCGGCGGCGTGGTTTGCGTTAAAGTTAAGGCTGCCGAAGCGATACCGGGACCAATGGTGAGACACCGAAGGTGTAAGGAGCAGCCAGGGTCCATGGAGGCTGGTGCCTACAAAGGCTACAAAGGCAGGTATTGGAGATGCCGTCGACTCCGGTTACTAAGTGATATGGTGAATATGTGACTTTTTTTTTATATTGCAGCGGACAATTTCCTATTTTTTTAGTGCATTAGATTTATAAAGTTTAATTTTAATTAACATTTAATACTAGAATAAAATATTAGGTACGTAAATATCAATATAAGATATTAGTTTTTTTTTATATGACTTGCCTGTTGACAATCAAATTAAATAATTCCTGTAATTAATTCGGTTTGTGTTTAATAATTTTGCATTTATCATAGTAAATCATGTAAATTAACTTATTTTAGAACAAATCATTATTAGATTGTTATAAAACAGTGCATTCCATTGCTATGTCGTAATAGGTATCCGATATGCATGTTACCTGACCCGTTACACATACTATGGATGCGCATGGTTTCACTCTTACAATATAATTTATAAATATATTGTAACTTTTTGTTTCAATTAAAGTATACTTTTTAAAACTATATAGTCCATAAGACTAATTTGGGAATAATTTTGTTTTTTTTTCTTTAGTTTCTGTGTTAAAATCTATAATTTTATTAATACTTATTGTTTATAAGTATTCATTATAAATTTGATAATTTTACTTTATTTGCTAATCATTACTTTATTTTGTATATGAACATTTATTAACTGAGCACACCTGTATAAACAAAGTCCATTTTTCCAAGAAACGTATTGTTTTAAAATTTGACACCGTTGTAAGAATGCACGAGAACGATGAGAATGAAGTATGACATCAGTAAATTGTGTAATTATAAAGTAATGAAATTTAACACCTAATCATGTGATTGAATTTATTATTAAGTAATTACTTTAGGAACTTTGGCATTTTGAAATGATTTAATATGGTATGATTTAAAGTACGTTTGTTGTGATTGTATATTGGTTTGGTTTTGGTATAGGTTTTCGAATGATATCAAAAGATGAAGGATATTGAACGGATATTGAGATATGAAATAATAAATAGTGAGGTATAGGTATGAGTTTTTTAGTATGATTGATACGAATGTAAGGAAATGTGAAATACAGATGGAAATAATTTGGTGAATATGTTTTGACAGCTATTTGGCTTGATCACCCGAAAGCAATGTTAGATTCGTATGAACCATGATTATTTTTTAGATTGGTTTGATTATTGTTTAATGTTTTGATTATGAATGAGGTGTAATTATGAGATTAGAAGTGAATTATTTGTAGGTACATACAATTGATAATAAAAGGGTTCTGTTCCTTCAGTTTGATCATGGTGCAAACGAGATTTCTCTGTGAAAATTGTTGGAGGTAAAATTGCCTTAAATAAAGTCCCTTGATTGATTGATATAATGAAATAAAGTATGAAGGTCGACTATAAAATAAATATATGATGATAAAAGAGATGATAAGAGAGTCGGACCTATGTGTATTGAATAAAAAAGTGTACCTACGTATTATGAATTAAGAAAGATAGACATGAAGATAATTTGAAAGAATATAAAGAAGATAAGATGATGTATGATTTGGAAATGAAATATTATAGGAAGGATTGATGTTTTTGAATAGATAGAATGTGAATAGTGTCAGTTTACGTACTGTTTAAAAGAAAGGATTAATAAATATTTAAAAGAATTTGTCTTAATAATGCAAATGTGTCTGAATTTTTTTTTTGAAAAGGATTTTTTTGATTGATATAATGTGATGAGTATAAACAGATAAATTTTATGGTATTTATATGAAAAGTAATGTTTTATTGTAAAAAAACGAAATAATATTAAGTATTTCTGTAAACTTAGAATTATATATATAATATTTTGTTATATTTCAATTATTGTACACTGTGCAATTTATCTACTTATATATAAATGGTTTTTTATTGTGTTAAATAGATAATAAATGTAGTTTTTTTTTTTAAATTAAAAAACGGAATTTCTCAAATATAAATTTTCTATAAGAAAATTCTTGTACCTACCTATGTATTAAATTTGAAATTTTTATTTATATTGTCAACAGGACTAGGGAATAACATTTATAAATTAAGAAAATTTTGTTTTATATTTTTATTAATTGTCTTTTTGAAATTTAAGTTAAAAAAAATATTAAAACTTTTTTTTTAAATTTTAAAAGGGGGGAGGTGTAGTGTGTGACGCATTGCCCCCCATCACTCATTCACTTAGCTTATAATATAATGTATCGTAGTATGTAAGTTAATAGCATTAAACCTCTGACATCAGACTAATTAACATCTTTTACTTTGACCACCAAGTCCCAACATTGCACTCTGCCTAGTTTGAGATCAGATGTCGGTGTGTGAGTTTTCCCAAAAATATTATTATTGAATTATCTCTGTTTCCAATATACGAATCTCTTTAGTAGAATAGTTATTTAGGTTTCGCGAATCTCGTTGAAACTGATTAATGATAATGGAATTGACAGTTATGGTATAGAGAGATGCCCCGGGTATTGCAAACGTTTCACTTACTTTTTATGTAATTACTATGTTTCACTTTGCAAATCCGTACATAGTTTATTAAAAACAATCTTTCTTATTTCATGAAATCTGCATTAAGAAAATTATAAGCTAAGAGTAACACAAGAATGAAAAGTTATTTTCACTGTAGTAATGCCATCAAACTTTAAGACTTAAAAATACTCGTAAAGTTTTATTTTTTTACTTTATATTATCTTATACAAAATTTATAACTTACCTGAAACTCTTGCCCAAAAACGTAACAAAAAATAACCCAAAATTTATATTCGACCCGAAATACCATGGGTCCCAAATACCGTGAATATTACAAAGAAACTAAAGAAAGAATCCGCACATAACATTAGCTAGAGGAGGAATATGCCCTACCTAATATGTCACCCGTACGGGTAAGATCTGACGGCATAAGTACATGTACTACCTCTTAGGGCAAATTGCATTGCTCTAAGAGCAAGGATATTCAGAAATCCTTCCTATTCCAACACGTGCATAAGTGGCAGGACATACCGATGAACATGTACCTTGACTAGACCTTACAGAGAGATTTTATTATAGACTATGGTTTAGTAGGTTCGATATCTATACTCGAAAAGAATACTACTATTTAGCTGATAATGCTTGCCAACTGAAATATATACCAATTAAGACACTTTTTCAGGTACAGCGGGTCCATATTGCGTACTTATTTTTTCATTATAGAACATTATAGATAGCCCATTGTACATACTGTTCGAAAAATACAGGCAAGAAATCAATATGATACCTTATTGATTTCTTGCCTGTATTTTTAACTATTGGTGTATAATAAAGCATATTTTTTGTTATTATTATTATAAAAAATACAATGAAAAATGACTAAATGAAGGTTGTAGCTTAACTCCATATTTTGTAAGTATACTTCACTCAGCTACACCTGTCAACCCATCACTACGGTCGTCGCTATTCATACATCGTTAAATGCAATTATTATCGTTAAATCCTTAAAAATAATACACAATTTATACACAATAATACAACATTATAATAATAGCAACCATATATGTATGTCCCACTACTGGGCACGGGTCTCCTCTCCTCTATCAAGAGAGAGAGAGGTTTAGGCCTTAATTCACACACGCTGGCTTAATGCGGGTTAGTGAATCAGACATGTCTTTAGAATTTCTTCTAAGACATGTGGGTTTCCTCACGATGTTTTCCTTCACCGTTAGCAGATGGCGAATAATTTGATTAGTACATATAAACTCCACAAAGTTAAATTGGTATTGGTACTGCCGCCTGGGATCGAACTCGCATCTCTTGCGTGCAAGTCGGTTACTTTCTCACTCAGCCACCACCGCTTTTTTTTATTTACGGTGGGCCATGGATATAGCTGTACTGGCCCTCTAGACAAGTGGCATAAGCGATAGTCGAATCGAAAAGTCGAAAAAGCAAATGTATGGGATTTGACGTAAGTTTACGACATTATATCGTAGACTTACGTCAAATCCCATACATTCGTTTTTTTGACTTTTCGATTCGACTATCGTTTATGCCACTTGTCTAGAGGGGCAGGGCCGGTAAATGAAGATTCGTTTTTTAGGAAACCAATGTACGATTTTTTTTGAAATATATTTTTATCTGTAGGTTTAGTCTAATTGTATACTGTTACCAAATTCCACAGTAATATAAACAATGGTTTTATTAATAAAACTAATCTTCATACAGCTATTTCCGTTGCAGCTATCTCCGTTGCCGTGTGTACACAAAGCATGAAAATTAGAAATATTTTTTGCACTATAGGTAGACACTTTAAAATATTACCAACTCCGTATTACTAACAAACCAATTACCACAATCTGTGAAACCAATAAAGCCGATCACCATTTCTCCCAATCCTAAATCCCATCCAAGCAATGAACATCCCATTGTCCGATATTCTCACATTTATTACCTGTTGTAATCAGTTAAGGCACAATGGCTCTTTGACGCTCAATGGCTCAGATTTCATGAGATAAATTCACCACGTTTCTCATTGTACGACCGAGTGGCTATTTCAAAAATGGCTATCCAGTATTAGCTGAAGTACTGAAGCTGCCGGGCGGAAATTGGGCGAGGCGTCGTCCGTATAATGGATATTGGCGTATGATGCAACTAATCAATGCTGGCTTAGGAATTGATTTCTAGGAAATAGGTACGAGATTAAGGTTGACGTGTGATGAATTTGGTATTTGTGGGGAGATTTGTGTTGGTAGCATGATTGTTTGAGGGTTAACCTATGTATAATCACGAGTATTTTTAATTCTTACTTATATTATAAATGTGAAAGTTTGTAAGAATGGATGGATGGATGGATGTTTGTTACTCTTTCACGTAAAACTACTGAACGGATCTGGATGAAATTTGGCACAGAGATAGATTATGGTCTGGAATAACAAATAGGCTACACAGCGATACGCTTTTTACAGCGATAACCGACATCCACGCGGGTGGAGCCGCGGGCAACAGCTAGTGTTACATAATTTCAACAGAGGTTGGGCACCATACTAGTGAGCAAGCCCGACTAGAGAAGGACCTCCACCTTACAGAAGACCACAGCCAAATAACTACACACAGTATAGTCCAGCGCTCATTTAGGGATCTGTTTTGAAAGAAACGTATTCCTATCCCAGGGATACTCCCATCATAAAAATGAGTCGGCAACAAGCAAATGATACTTCTTGTATTGCAAGCGTCCATAAGCTACGGTAACTGCTTAACATCAGGCGTGCCGTATGCATGTCACCTAAGTAGTATAAAACAAAAATGGCAAACAAGCATACGGCCGGCTTCATAGTAAGTTCATGAAATCTTGTAATGCCTGAGGGATAATTCGCATATTCCCGATCCAAAACATAGTAACACCAAGGTTTCATGTAATTGATAACCGTGGGATAGGAAAACCTTTCTATAAAAAAAACCTATGTCTAAATGAGTACTAGCCTGTAAAATTTACATTAGGTTAATTTGGAAACTTACCTAGGCCTAAAACTTATTTGTACTCGTATGAAAATGAATTCTTCAGCTTTATAATAATAATATTGGATTATAGTTATTATTTTTCTTATCGTTTCGTTAGTGGGCAACCTGATGACAGAGTTATTTAGATCGCCCATATTTAGGCCGCCGTCGCGATCTAATGAATGTTTACAGTCGGGACCGACTTTTAACGTGTCCTTCGAAGCACGGATATCCTCTAATGAAATACAAAGGTATTTCATTAGAGCACATACGTGCTTAACTATGCGGTCACCCATAGCATTACCGCGATCTTGGTAGGTTAACCCGCTGATCGTTTACCGAACAGCGAGTACACGTAACTACGAGGGCCTCTATAATATAATTATTACAATAATCTCCTTCTAACCGAATTTCGGTCACGGCGGCAAATCTAAACGGAGACTTGCCATTTGCGCGGGAGATATTATAGTGCACAAGTGTGCGCGCAAACACAAGTGCACTCTTTATTCCCTCACTCTCATAGTCCAATGGCACGGCAAATCCGACACGACCGGAGAGAGATCAGGCGTAGGACCAACGGCTTTACGTACTTTCCGAGGCACAGGGGTGTAAACACCGCCAATTTTCAAACTCCGGGTATCTATTGTGAATTTCTTAACAGAAAAACCCAATATCGATTTTCGGCCCTACCCGGGCATCGAACGCGGGACCTCATGATCAGCAATCTCACACATCGACTGCTGAGCCACGGAGGCAGTTTCAGACAATAAACATTATTAATATTCCACATTAATAATAATATTCCACTGATGTTCTAAACACTCAATATTGTTATCTAATACGGTGTAATCAGCCAAACAATATACATCAGCATTCTAGACTATAATATAATTATTAGATTGTGTTTCAATTAGTTATTAGTATTGGCCTTTGCCTTGCAGTGAGACAACCCGGGCTTATATTAATAATAATTATTATTATTTGTCTAGAGTATTGACATTATTTGTCATTGAGAGTGATTGCCACTGCCCATTTTTCCATAAAAACTTATTCCTCATTTTCCTTCTTGAATTTTGAGCATAGAACACTGATATCTTTACCCGATATAATTATGTACATATCAGGCGTGGTCATGACGTGCTGTTTGGTTTTTTGGTTTAACAATTTTTACCAAATATTTTAAAAAGCGCACTTTTGAAATGTTCCCAAATAAATGTCTAGTAAACAAATTTGGTGGCATAAAACTAAAAAATTAAAACGTTTTGCCATACTCAGTTTCTTTGCCGTTTAGCTAGTAAGTATGTAGTAGTAGTAGTTAGTGTGTAAAGTGTGTAAAGTTTGGCCGCTGAAAATGTCACACACAAGTACACACACATACAGATAGACAAATCTTCTTCTTCGTCTCTTGACACTAAAACTTCATGAAATAAAGTAACAATATTTTCATTCCGCTCATAACCAGAATCATTCAAGTCATGCAGCCTCCCTCGTCCCTCGATTAAGTTACCCGTGTTAAGTGTCACTCTGAAAATGATGTCAGATTATTTATAAATATTTAAAATCCCACTTTGTATGTCGAATAATTGGGTCGTTGTATCGGTCTTAACGTGTGTTCATGTGTTGGTGTGTGTGAATGGTGATGATAAAATAAGCAGTGTTCATTTTTACAATATTGTCGCCAGATCTTTTTGTTTAGATTTTTTTTATTGCTTTAGTATATTATACTCGTTACAATTAAAAATGCATGACTATATTACAAAAAGGCAAATTATTTATTTAAATACTGCTACAATGGAAAAAAAATTGCACCCTTAGGTGCAACGATAAAAACCTAATAAATTACTTACCGTTCTTGAGTGGAGACCGCGACTCGGCAAATGTGATACACCCTCAGGCCAGGTTCTTCCCTAGTCGGGCTTGCTCGCTAGCATGGTGCTCTACCTCTCTTAAAAAGATATTGTATTTAATTATGACTGCCTTGGTGGTCCAGTGGCCACAGTATGCGCCTGCTGTGCACGAGGTTGTGGGTTCGATTCCCACACTGGACAAAACTTTGTGTGACCCACAAAGAATTGTTCTGAGTCTGGATGTAATTTGTGTCCGTTAATTGTATGTTTGTAAAGTCTCCTGCGACACAGAGCTTGTTCTCTAGTGCGGGAGTTGTCTTTTTAGCAAAAAAGAAAAAAAAAAACCTAATTGAGGTCGCAGTTCTGAAGAAAGGTGCCCACAAGACTGGCCACATTGCCACGCTGGATCGCAAGGCTAATGCGTTGACCCAAGTAAGGGCCAGCCTTAGGATCGTGAAATAATTCCAGTAATCGAAAAAAATAAGAATTTATATAGTACAACACATGCAAGTAGATATTCAACAAACAATATTTGGTACACAATAATAAGTTCATCATATTGTTATGTTAAACAAAATGAATACGGAGATCCTGTTTTGAATATTCATATAAAGTGCATATTGCAAAATCAGATATCAAGCTATTATATTGGTTTTAAACACCGTATTTCCAGTGAACGAATAATGATTTTGTTAAAGCTTTTATGATGGCGACGGCTATAGTTTTATTATCACTTTAGTCTTTTTTTGTATTTTTATGGTTGACATATTGTAAATAAACAGCGTTTGGCCAGGATTTAATAAGTGTTAATTGCTCAAAAATTGTTTAAATTTATTCTTCTGAACATTTTAAGAGAGATATACAAGCTAGCAATCTAGTCTGTCTGGCCTGGTTAGTGACGCTGACTGCTAAGCCGTTGGTCGTGGGTTCGATTACCAAACTTGACAAAACCTTAGTGCACACAGGCATGTTCTCTAGAGCGTGAGTAGTCGTTTAAAAATAAGGAAAAACAAGTCTGGAGAAGGACCGCCTTCCCCAGATTTGTCTTTACTTTTTTTTAAACTACTCACGCACTAGAGAACATGCCTGTGTTACGGGGGACATTACAATTCACGGATACAAATAACTCTCAGACTCTTAACAAGCATTTATACATCACACCTCACTGAAGATCACCGCTATGTAACCTGTGTGTGAATGTAGGTCTCCAGTCCTTATCGTGGGGTACGTTTTTAAAGAAACCTTTTCCTATCCATACCATTAAAAAAAACTTGATACAACAATTTTTACAAGCGTCCATAGGCTACGCTACAGTAGCTTATGGGCACTATTCCATATAAAATACAACTGTAATTATATTAACGACAAAACCATACCCATATCGCTTCCATAATGACATTACCCAAAAAGAAATCACAACCAACTTGTTGACGATCAAAATTCTTGACTCGTATACTCGGTCAAGTAAATAGTGGCCATTGTTCCTGGCGTAAGAGTAATTAATTGTGTTTCCGAGACCACCACGTGTGTGGGGTCGCCAATTTTCTTATTTATCGGATCCAATTCCAACCATTAGGCCGACAGCTCGCTTATTAAGTCTGCTCACGACGTAGACGAATGGATTGGGTTGTATTTAAATGTTGCTTAATGATTGTTACTGATTTTTATCCGGGTTGGTTGATAGGAAGAAAAGTTAAACGTAAATGTAAAGAAAATTAGGGTACACTTACACTATATTCCCACACATTTACTAATTATACTCCCATCATGCCCTGGTGTAAAAATTCATGGGTTGGCAAAACGCAAGTGATAGGTACTTTTAGTATTACAAGCGTCCATAGGCTACGGTAACTGCTTAACATCAGGCGGGCCGTTTGCTTGTTTGCCAACTAAGTAGTATAAAAAAACATTACCATACCAAGTATATTGAATTTTTTTATTTTAAAACTGCTTGAGTATTATGTTACCTATGTTCGGCAAAGCAGCTCTTTTCTATCCTACTAGTTTATCATCCAATTGTGTTTATAAGGAGATTTTCCTTGCATCACATTTTGCGCTCACAAATCAAATTATAACTACATATCTGGCGAGTGAAGAAGAGTGGCCCGAGTTTCTTGCGATCTAAAGGATCGCAAGCAACTCGGGCCACTCTTCTTCATAAATGACACTATATGTATAAATGATTTAGAATTTGAATAACATACTTATACTACTTAGGTGATAAACAAGCTTATGGCCTGTGTGACGGTAAACAGTTATTATAGAATATGGACGTTTGCGATACCTGAGGCATCACTCTCGTGTTGAATTAATACTAAATTTGAAAAAAATTGTAATCCTTTTATAGAAATATTTTAAAAATAGTTGTTAAAAATTTAGATAGAAAAACATTTATTTTACCCTAATTACATTTTTGATACAAACAATTTTTTTTACTCAGTTATGTACAATGGGCAGCTTATCGCTAAAAGCAATTTCTTCCAGGAAACTTTTGTATGGCCATAAAAAAAAGTTAAATATAATAAAGAAAACTGGGAGGTATTTGATGTTAAGGAAAGAAGATAGATCAAAATAAATAGGTACAAATAAAACAATACGCTGTCTCATACAACAGGATTGCTAAAATAGTACAGCTATCATTAATTTGCACGTAAGCACGCAAGCACAGTATTACCCCATAATGATCACTACACGAAGCATGAGACAGATTCAAGACGACCGAACTCGATGACCGCTACAAGTGAAGTGAGCTTTGGTGTGTCATTCGCACAGTTGACTCTGTCTAGTGCCGCCAGATGGTACTTCCGCTTTCGTTTAGTCAGTTAAGTGACTTAATTCGACATATTATTATATTTCTATATAAACAATACTTATACTTATAAATAACATAGTTATTAAAAAAAAGAACATAATAATACTTAAGGTAAAGTTATCAGGAGGTTTGCGGTTTCCCCTCGGTAACTTGTGTGTCAATGTTTAGATGAAAAACAATTCTAATTGGATTAAGATGGAAGTTTACGTAATTTATCAAAGAACCGACAAAGCTGCGGTCTACAACTTTTAAGGGCACGTTGCTGAACGGAAAATTGGAAATACGATTTATAAGGTCAATAAGATTTTGAACAACGGATCAAGATAATCTGGTCTTGTGAATTATTTAAAGAATCCATTGTAAGTTGAACCGTTGAAACCTTTTTAAGACAAGAAGTCGAAGATTTTGTGCTCTTTAAACTTATTCATGTATTTCTGATGTGATGGTTTATGGTCGTAAGTAAATTTCAATGTAATGATGTTTTAATTTTGATTGTCTTGTATTCGTGTGGCTAAATGAAAACCTTTTTATCAAATTTTAGTTATAAATGATAGTTAGTGGTTACCTTACACCTGAGAAATTACTTCAAAGGTGATTATATTGATGTCTTTGATAAAATTAATTTTAAATATTAAAAATCCTGCTCCGGGATCGTCTTTTTTCACATTTCTATAAATATTAAAATGCCTGCTAGCGAATGCATAGCAAAAAAAAAACTTATAATGTCTCAAATAAATAAAAAAATTAAAAGGCATTAAAAGCGTAACATAGCTAAATTCAAAATTAAAGTTGAAAGGAAAGGCTTCATGTCGTTTTCTTTAACTTTAAGGATATTATTTTGCGTTGATTCATGGTTTATTAAAAGAATATTTTCTGTATAAATTCTAGACATTCTCTGTCTGATTGACATAAGAAAAGGAGAAGAAGAATAGCAGATGTCTGACAATCATCGATCAGAATACGATAATCTGGTGAAGCCACAGCACTAATTATAAAATAAATAGCTGATGCTAAACAAATCACGCTGCAACTCACATCAAAACAGCACAAAGTCAAAACATTTGAACACAAAGATGAACGCACAAATGAACGATACCAATCACAGACAAATCAAACATGTACCGACCAATAAACACGCTCTCACCAAAATGAACAAGCAAAAGTCTCGAACCAATACGAATAGTTAACATTCTGATGGTTGATTAAGTAATACGCAACGGATCAGACATGTGGATAATTAATTAGAGGCCCGGACACAGGGACCGAAACGCGCAGTTCGAACGGGCGTAACCTCAAATTGCCTAATTTATCGACTCACTTCCTCGCCTATCACTGAAACTTGAGTTTGCGAAAATTTTGCTCACGTTTTTTTGGTTTGTTCTTTTTTTATGCTAGTGCAAGATTAAGCAATTTATTTCGTTTATATTGATAGACTGATGATGATGACTTTGTGGAGTATTAGTATATTTATATAGAAATAATATCCTGTTGTATCAATGAAGAGGACAGACAGAGGTTAAAGCTTTATTTTTTAGTAATAAAGAAATTTATAACCTACTGGACCATTTAGTGAACTCTAAATTAGGTACACTAGTATGAAACCTGGACGAGCTGGTAGTTTGAAATAAAATGATCAGCTGAGATTCCTACTCAACGATCAAACCGTGTTAGTCTTTATAACTTTGGTGTCGAAGACTCAATTTGGGGTATTTTTTGCCCTTTGCCCTTTCTAATGACTCAAATAAGAACCTTCGTAGTATGGCACTTGTGCTGCTATTTTAGAAATAAGTGGAACTTCAAAAGGTTCGTCAGTGAACGTACGATAAATTAGGTGTGTTTATTAAATTTTCTAAAAATAAGATTCGTTCTATTTTAACGTGAGGGTACACTTTTCGAGGAAATTCATTTTGAGCTTTTTCGGGTAACTGAATGGGTTCCTTTCAGTTATCTATAAATAATGTAAATAACATTTATTTACATTATTTATAGATAACTGAAAGAAAATTTGACTGCCTTGGTGGTCCAGTGGGTGTGGTATGCGCCTGCTGTGCACGAGGTTGTGGGTTCGATTCCCGCACAGGGACAAAACTTTGTGTGTCTCAAAGAGTTGTTCTGAGTCTGGGTATAATTTGTGTCCGTTAATTGTATGTTTGTAAAGTCCCTCGCAACACAGAGCTTGTTCACTAGTGCGGGAGTTGTCTTTTTAATAAAAGAGAAAAGAGAAACATGCTCGCTATATAAAATAAAGTTCAGCTATGAACTTATTTATTATAACTGTATCTTTTTTCGGTCAGACGCTTCCTAAAAATGAGTACTCACCAAAGTTCATTGCAATCGGATGAATAGTTTAGAAATGCATAGAGGGCAAACAAACAAACATTATCTTATATTTATAAAGGAGAAGAATACTTATATATATAAACTATACTCTCCCATAAATATCTCTATTGTATTTACCATCAATCGTAATATCAATACGTAGTACGAGAGGCCATCAACTATTACTATAAATCAATCGAGGGAGAGGCAAGAAGTAATGGATCACGTTCGCCCACGATTGACAAACCATTGACTACTGCAAAAACGTACGGGAAGAAATCACTAGTTCATTAAATGTACGAGAATAATATTTACGCTTTATTTTGGCAAACAAGCATACGGGACTCTTACGGTAAGCAGTATTTAAGCAGCATTAACTTAAGTATCACTCGACCCATAAATTAGTAACAAATTTAAGGTATTTTTTTTCCTTCTTGATTTTTAAAAGAGACAACTCCTGCACTAGAGAACTAGCTCTGTATCGCGAGGGACTTTACAAACATACAATTAACGGACACAAATTACACCCAGACTCAGAACAACTCTTTGTGGGTCACACAAAGTTTTGTCCTGTGTGGGAATCGAACCCACAACCTCGTGCATAAAAGGCGCATACTGCGACCACTGGACCATCATGGCAGTCGACATGCCAAACAAATCTTTTGATTTTTCTAGACCCTTTGATTTTTTATAAAGGCATCTTTATATGAGCGCTGGAGTCCTGTTATAAGGTTTCTGAAGGGTCGACAACGCGTGAGTGTTGCAAGCGTCTATAGGCTACGGTAACTGCTTACCATCAGTTGGGCCGTATGTCTGTTTTCCTCCTTAGTAGTATAAAAATACCTGTATCCAAGTTAGGGATCACAACTTCACCACTGTGTATTTAGCTGTTGTCTCGTCCTTTCCCAGACAGGCTGGCTCATATTTTTGTTACTGTTTATTACTCTTAAATTTACACCGGTATTTTTCCTCAATGCAGGCATCGTATTTTTGACATCATCATCATCATCTCAGCCAAAAGACGTCCACTGCTGGACATAGGCCTCCCCCAAGGTTTTCCACATCTCTCGATCCTGAGCCGACCTCGCCCATCGGTTGCCCGCAACCTTTACCAGGTCGTCGGTCCACCTTGTTGGAGGCCTGCCCACGCTTCGTCTTCCAGTTCGTGGTCGCCACTCTAGAACCTTTCTGCCCCAACGGCCATCAGTTCTGCGAGCTATGTGCCCGGCCCATTGCCACTTAATGGAGGCAATTCTACGAGCTATGTCGGTTACGTTGGTTCTCCTACGGATCTCCTCATTTCTGATTCGATCTCGCAGGGAAACTCCAAGCATAGCTCTCTCCATTGCTCGTTGGGTGACTTTGAGCCTTCGCACGAGGCCCATAGTGAACGACCACGTCTCAGATCCGTATGTCATCACTGGCAACACACACTGGTCAAAGACTTTCGTCTTGAGACACTGCGGTATTTGGGACGAGAAGATATGACGTAGCTTCCCAAACGCTGCCCAGCCGAGTCGGATTCGACGAGTGACCTCTTTCTCGAAGTTGGACCTACCTAACTGGACTGTATGTCCCAGGTAGACATACTCGTCAACAACTTCGAGTGTAGAGCCTCCATTTGTGACAGAGGTGGGTGCGACATTGACATTTGCCATAATCTTAGTCTTGTCCATGTTCATTTTAAGACCCACTTGTAGTGAGACTCTACTGAGGCCATCGAGCATTGCGCCAAGGTCTTCCATGGTCTCAGCCATGACCACGATATCGTCGGCAAATCGAAGGTGGGTGATGTACTCGCCGTTGATGTTGATGCCGAGTCCATTCCAATCCAGAAGCTTGAAAGCATCTTCCAGTGCAGCGGTGAAGAGTTTCGGGGATATGACATCTCCCTGTCTTACACCTCGCTGCAACTGGATAGGCTTCGTGCTCTGATCATGGAAACGGACCGACATGATGGCGTTTTCATACAAGCACTTCAACACTTCGACGTACCGAGTGTCAATTTGGCACCGCTGGAGAGACTGTAGCACAGCCCAGGTCTCGATCGAATCAAAGGCTTTCGCATAGTCCACAAACGCTAGACATAGAGGCTGGTTATACTCCTCGGTCTTCTGTATAACCTGCCGCAGCGTATGTATGTGGTCTATGGTACTAAACCCTTTTCGGAAACCGGCGTTCGGGAGGCTGGAAGTCGTCAAACCTGCACGCGAGACGATTCGTAATGACTCTCGAAAACAGCTTGTAGACGTGATTCAGGAGTGAGATGGGTCTGTAGTTCTTCAACAGGGTTTTATCACCCTTTTTGAAGAACAGCACCACCACACTCCTGTGCCATGCCTGTGGCGTCTTGCCCGCGAGTATGACGGAATCAAAAAGCTTTTGCAGTGCCTTTAGCACCGGCCTTCCACCAGCCTTTAGCAATTCGCTTGTGATTCCGTCCTCACTCGGTGCCTTGTTGTTCTTTAGTTGTTTGAGAGCCATACTGATCTCGTCTAGGCTGACGACCGGGATGTCATCGGTATAATGTCGGGACAACTTAGCTCTTGGGTCGTCTGTCGAAGAGCTTACAGGTGACCGAGTTGTCGTGTACAGCTGCCTGTAAAACGTTTCGATCTCTTCCACCAGCTCGGGCCTGGACGATATGATTCTGCCGTCCCCAGTCTTCAGCTTGGTCAGTCGGCTCTGCCCGATAGACAGATCTCTAGCGAACACTTTGGAGCCCTTGTTCTGCTCTATAGCCTGTTTAATACAGTCTGTACTGTATTGGCGAAGGTCGCGAGTCAAAGACTTAGAGATCTGCCTATTGAGCAGATTATTTTTGACATAAATAAATTAAATAAACTAGGCGGCCAAAACATCTTTCATCACAATGAATGTGAGAAACATACTACTTCCTAATAATGATAATATTATTAGGAAGTAGTATGTTTATAAAAACGAGAAAGTTTGTAAGTATGGATGGATGGATGTTTGTTACTCTTTCACGTAAAAACTACTTAACGGATCTGGATGAGATTTGGCACAGAGATAGATTATAGTCTGGAATAAGACATAAGCTTTTTACAGCGATAACCGAAATCTACGCGGGTGGAGCCGCGGGCAACAGCTAGTAAAATATAAATTAAAGATATATTTTCTGTCGAAATTGTAAACATGTATGATGATGATAGAAAGGCGATCTATTTTGCATTGGGCTTTGTAAGTGTATTCTATTTTGTAATAAGAAACAATTAACGTACACAGATGTTACCTACATTATGATAGTGAATTACACTACCATACTGTTCAATTAATAATGTCAAAATTGGTTACGTGCCACACACAAGCTACGGTAGCTTAAGTGGTACTTTTATGTTAAATATTTTGTTTCATGTGTTTTGTTATTAAATCCTTACTAATATTATAAATGTGAAAGTTTGTGAGTATGGATGGATGGATGTTTGTTACTCTTTCACGTAAAATCTACTGAACGGATCTGGATTTAATTTGGCACAGAGATAGATTATAGTCTGGAATAACACATAGGCTACAGCTTTTTACAGCGATAACCGACATACTCGTGGGCGGACCCACGGGCAATAGCTAGTAAATAATAAAATAAAATAAACTTTATTCAAGGACATAAAGTACCTAGACTCGATATATCTATCTGTAACAAACACCAGAATCTATGTCTACGAATTCTTACCATACAACCTTTTTTTTTTTCTTTTATAAAAAGACAACTCCCGCACTAGAGAACAATCTATGTGTCGCGGGGGACTTTACAAACATACAATTAACGGACAGAAAGCGTGAAAGTCGTTGGCAGAAAGAGTACTCCCTCCTTAACACAATATATTAACTTATTAATTAATATATTAAAGGTACTTATTATATAATATTATTATTGAGTAACTATCTAGGTTTAACTTATTACTTAATCGCATCTATTTATGAACAAATTATATTAATGAACCCATGATCTCCGTCTTAGCAGTCAAGTTCATTAACCACTAGACCAACAGCTTCTCTAGGCAAGTGGTATAAATGGTAGTGGAATCGAATAGAATAAAAAGGTAATGTATGGGATTTGACATAGCTATACGATATAATGTCGTTAAATTACGTCAAATGCCATACATTTACTTACTATTCAAGTTGATTCACGTTTATGCTAGTTATCTAGAGGGGCTGGCCAGCCAATTTATTTCACAAACTAAAAATAAAAATAAAACTCCAATTACTATGTTTACTTAATTTGCACAGAAGTCACAAATGAGACACGTTAATGGAACCTAGGACTTAAATACGGCCGGCGTCTGCACTATCATTGCTTTACCGAGAATATCGCATCCAAAAGACTAATTTCGTATAAACAAGAACAAAGTTTTTCAAAAACTAAACTTTAAAACAGTATTTCAACCGAAACTTTAGCCACCGATTGTACTTTGTGAAAATGGGGCACCGGCACTTAAACGTGTTTACCTTTCACCACGGATACTCTGTTACTTTTGTTCACGCTGTTTGTTAAGAGTAAGTGGCCGATGTTCTCTAGTGTGTGGTTTATCGATTGTCGTACGAATACTTTGGTATACTGCGTAAAAGCCCTTACATTTATAAAGTTAATAAAAATTTACAAAGTTAACTTTTTTTTCCAAGATTTAATCATTTATTCATGATTTATACATCTATGTAAACAATATGTATATACTAATATATTTACACTTTTTAATAAGGAAAAAAAATTGAATATACACAAAAAGGGAGTGACTGCTTAAAAGGCGTCATAAAATTCCTCCGCATCGACGTCTACTAGAAACGTGCCCAGAAAGCAATTGAATGGCAATGCCTCGATTAATCGCTTCGACAAATCTTTAAAAAGACCGAGCCCAAGATTTAGTTGATTATTTAGATAGTTTAGTTAGTTAGGACGTTTTTAGAAGAGAAGGGCACCACACAAGTAGCGAGTAGCGACACACCTCCGACTGACAGAAGACCGAGGTATTCCTCGAAGCGCTACCATTTTGAGGCGCACCTAATGAGGCGCTCCTTTTTATTTCTCGGAGCGCACCTTTTAGGAGCGCTCCTGATAGCAATTAAAAATATTAAAATTTTATTCCCCCTAAAAGGTGCGCTCCGAGGAATAAAAAAGGAGCGCCTCAAAATGGTAGCGCTTTGAGGAATACCTCAAGACCACTGCCAAACAACTACACACGGGCTAAATCATTACTTACTGTGCGTAAATATAGGTCACCGGTGCTCATTTACGGGAAAAGTTTTATTAATAACGTTTTTGTTTTTTACAGTTTTTCTCTTACCCAAATGTCAAATTTTAGGGTTGGCTACGAATGATGCCTTATGATATTTTCAGTGCGCATTGGCGGCGGTAACTGCTTGTGTCCTTATAAAAAAAATTCCAAAATCCGTTAAAATTTTGATAGTGTTCATAGAAAATATTTTAACGATCTGGATTTCTATACTCTTTATAAAGAACATTTTGCAAAATTTGTTAATAATGGTTTTATTTATATAAAACATATAATGCAGGTCACTCTATGATACCTTGTTGTTTTAAGTACGTAGTCCATTATTCAAAATAACCAGGCCAACTTAACTACTATTATAATTTTACAACGAGTGATAGTAAACTTATACTTAATCTACGGCAATAACTTGACATGCGATCGTAAACCATATCTTATAGCTTTGTAATTAAACTATACGAACTGTCACGCTATACGGCTTTTATTTTAAACAATGTATTTTACACATTGTTTGTACTCTTACTAAAATATAAAACAAATGAACTGGTGATTTAAGCGTATAGGACTCTCCAGCATGATATTCGTTTCAAGCACTCGTAGCAGTAAGGCTAAATTTAGACGCGCGTTTTCAAATCGCGCGTCTTTTACCTGACAACCGATTACATGACCGCGCGTTAACGCAGCGCTCAGAGAAAAGTCTATAGATAGGCGCAGGCGATTGCGCGTCGACGTACGATGTGACACTAATGAATAGACTGCACGGTTGTTTTAGTGGCTACCTCGCCATTTACCACTGCACGGCGTATTGTGGGTTCAATCCTCACGGGACAAAAAATTGTGTGATCCGTAAACGATTGTCCCGAGTCTGGGTGTTCTTTGTGTCCATTAATTGTATGTTTGTAAAGTCCCCCGCGACACAGGGTTCCCTACACACACTTGTTCCCTAGTCAAGAGGGAGATGTCTTAAAAAAAAATGAGTACCTCCGCAACGTGCGTTAGCGCTCATCATGTGAACGGCCTTTAAACTGTATCCTGCGTTGACGTGCGTTGACGCGCGTTACGTGTAAACTAACGCTAAATTTGATAAGTTCCGTTTCCATGCCAACGTAGTAACTTTTCCAGCTAACCTTAAGAATACCAAAATTGCATGTATGTATGATTTTTATACTTTTTATTTAGGAGCAACGTTTAAATTTTTTATAAAAAAAAGTAGTAAAATACTGATTAATTTGTATACCCGTACTTTTTGTGACACATCCAAAAAGTTTAAGCATTTCCAGAATAATTTACTGTATCTAACGATAGCCACTCATTTACCTAAATAAACAAGCCAACACAAAAACAAAACATTAGAGCACGATGCTCAATCAACAAAACATCGATCTCGAAACAGATAATTTATAAGAGGAAAAGAAAATATCGCGTGACTCCTTCAATTCGTACGATGGAGCGAGTGAATTAGGAGCATTCCAAGCCACCCCGCTCAACAATTGGACGCAAAGTAAAAATATATTATTCAGAACAGGACTAGAATTGTACGAACGTAACTTCGAAAAAAATATACAAACATACACAAAGATTTCGTATGTAATATATAATTTAATTGAGTTCAAGCAGAGAAGTTTTTGTATTTGTTTGTGAATAAGAATAGGAATGAAAAAAATTATTGATAGGATTATTTTTATTCTGTAACTAGCGGCATGTGCCGGCTTTGCACGGGTGGAAATTTATTTAGTTTTCGTAGGGGACTCTTAATTTTTTTTAATAAAATATAGCCTATATTAATCGCTGATAATGTAAGATTCTAATGATTTTTTTTTAATCAGTCGAAACAGACATTATATAAAATATTTTCTCTTTATTTAATTTTTATTTATAATATTTTTTATAATATTACTTTCGATTTTAGCTCTGTTATTCATTTTTAAATAAAGGAACACTAGCAGCCCAACCATGTCCATCAGTTGCCCTTAACCTTTATCAGGTCGTCGGTCCACCTTGTTAGACAAATATCTTATCAAAATATACTTATTTATATGTTCTTCTTCTTCTTCTTATCGTTAGATCGCCCATATTTTAGGCCTCTGTCGTGATCTAACGACTGTTACCAGTCGGGACCGACTTTTAACGTGCCCTCCGAAGCACGGAGACATAGGGTATAGGGTTACCGCGCCCTTGGTACCTTAACCCGCTGATCGTTTACCGAACAGCGAGTGCACCTAGCTATGAGCGCCTTATATGTTAAGTCGATACTAATTGAATAAAAAAAACAACTAAAGCGACCTAAATAAAATCGTTTAATATATCTGCAGCGCTTTTAAGTCCAACAATAAAAAAAATATTCAGCGAGAGTAAAAGACGTTGCAACTCAGATGTCGATTTAACTTCTCTTCACTGATCGCAGCAACAACCGTTGCCTCCGTTTTATAGTCATTGAGTACTTGTCGTTTTAGAGATTTCAATCACCGCTTTGCCATGACAACTCCAATGAATTTAAAATGTTGTTCCGTAATCTTGGTTTTGAATTGCGCCTTTTGAGAGTAAAGGAAAGCAATCCTGCACGAATGTGGTTTTAGGATAGCGACCGAGAATGAATTTTAATTTAGGTATGTTGTTGTATTTGGTTGGTAGCGGGTGAGTAGATACCCCTGGTGTTGCAAACGTCCATAGGCTACGTTCTTCAGGTGGGCCGTATGCTTGTAATTGGATTTTGGGGTTGCTGTACAGTGGGTGGTATACTAATTTTAAATCATTCGTGTTATTAAAAAAAACTGCTAAGCATAATTAGCCTAAAATATAAGAGGGAGTTTTTATGAGCAAACAAATTATGGCTTTTAATTGGATTCCGGATTGTAATGATCAGCATTATCTTTCTTTTATACAACCAGAAGCAATTCATTTATTTTTTTGTCTTTTTAAGAAACGGTTTCTTATCTCAAAGATATCACACGGTTAACGTAAAACCCTGGTAACTTAAATGTATACCTAGGTACTGAAAGTTTACAATTTAGGCAGACTGTATACTTGTCGTACTAGGAAACAAGCTCTGTATTGCGAGGACTTTATAAACACACAATGCACGTTCTCACACCCAGACGTGGAGCAAACATTTATGGATCACACCCACAATACTCAGCGGGGCATTAGTGATCTCCAAGACTAGAAAACGTATAACTGTGTATAAATACACAAGACACATATTAGTAAGCAACATCTCCTAGTTACCAAACAACGGTATACCAGGCTAGACCACTCCATAATAACCAAACTTCATCAAAATTTTCCTTAACAGCATTGATAGACTCATACAGCTCTCTTTTTCAAATAAAGTCCGAAAAAACCTTTAATTAATTATTAATGCTCGAATATACAAACAAGAATCCAACACAAAGAAAGTCACAACAAAATTAATTGTAAAACACTTTAGAAGGAAATTAACGAGGAAAGAAAAAAAAAATCTTAAAGCTTTGATTCGTTGAACAATTTGATCATGGCCTTGGTAGCCGTTTTTCTTAGGTATAAATAAAGGAATTCCTATCTGGTATATTAGATTTCGTTGTACCAGTCTCCACCTGACGGGGCTTATTTAATTAAGGAATGTTTTCGTTGGGCGGGTTCCGAGGACAATGTTGGATCTCAAATATTGCAATTGTGTATAATATCGCCGACTCTAATCTTGCCTTTTTGTTTGCTGCGAATATTTTTCTTGTGCATTTGTGAAATAGATACTGTGTTTATGTTACTTTTGGTCGGTAGGGAATGGAAGGAAAATATGGTGGATATTAGCTGCTTGTGAGCCTTCGACAGTTGCTTAATATAAGCATCTTTGTCTTTGAAGCTGGATTACATAGTAATCCCTTTGCTACGGTAATTTTCCTATAATTATTTTTCTTGTAGTTTGTGGTTCACAATTTTTAAACTTTCCAAATACGTTCAGGCTTAAGACAATTGCTATAATTTAATATAGGGACCATAAATTAATAAATCCCCGTCCCTCAGAAGGTACATTAAAGTCAACAGTCGTTCGATCACCTCAAAACGGCTTAAAATATGGGCGATCTAAATAACTCTATGACCAGGTTGACCACATAGAATAAGAAGATTTAGATTTAGGAGAATTATTTGATATTGAATAACTTTACACTTATAATGCTTTGTTTTATAGCTTTAGCAATAAAATATGATACTACGTAATGCTAATGCCTCATAATAAAAATAACACAAAATAACTTTTTTTTAATTGTCAAGTAATATTACGATTAACCGAATGTAAAATTAAGAGAAGATTCATCTACCTTCATCAAACTGTATGTTTTAAAATACAAAGCGAATGAATTATAAATAACCACACTACTGTATAGAAATAATGAAACTCTAAATTCAATTCAGAAATTTTCCTCACATAAATCTTCAACCCACACAGGTTGTACTTCAATCTGAATAAAGAAGAGATATTATCTAAAGAATCAGGTAAAACAGAATACATACTATGTTATTCCCTACTGTAATGAAACTGGTAGGTACTATATTATTGGACTATTGAAAGCTTTATTGTGCTGATAAACAAATAAATCTTTAAGTATCGATACAATCTGTGGACAAACAAAGCATCAAAACCAACGAATCAACAAGTAAGTTTTTTGTTTCAATTGCCAATACAAACTCTCATTAAAAATTCATTTATTAATTAAGGTTACGACGCCTATTAAGCAGTCCCCCCCTCCCAGTTTTGTGTTTTTTTATTTTTTATTTCTAATTTGTGTAAATATAGTTTTAGTTGTAAATTACTTGTATTATTTTTAGGTTACGAAGTAACACTTATGAAGGGCATAAATTATAAATGTAGTAAGAGAAAAAAATTATGTCAGCCAATTTACCTACTTCCAGTTTGCTGAATAACATTATTTTGATAGTTACAATCTATTGTTATTTACATTTTTGGTAGCATGGAAACTGATATACTCGTAGTTGAAACGAAATTCTTGTTAGCCATAATAATCAAGGTAATCTAATATATAAAATTCTCGTGTCACGGTGTACGTAATTGAACTCCTCTGAAACGACTCGACCGATTTTCGTGAGTGTGCATATTGGGTAGTTCTGAGAATCGGACAACATCTATTTTTCATCTCCCTAAATGTTAAGGGTAAACCCCTAAATTTTAATTTCTTTGAAAAATTTTTTTGTTTTTATTTTTTTATGAATCAACATTAAAAAATACATACAACCCTTAATTTTCACCACTTTACGATCAACCCCTATTTTGTCAATAGCGATATTCCTATTTTAGTAGCAAAACTACGTTTGCTTGGTCAGCTAGTAAGTACATAATATATATATTATAATAATGTCCTCCTAATCGAATTTTGGTCACGGCGGCTAATCTCAACAGGGACTATCCATCTGCGCGGGACATTATTATAGTGCACAAGTTCGCAAACACAAGTGCACTCTTTATTCCCACACTCTCGTAGTCTAATGGGACGGCAATCCGACACGACCGGAGAGAGATCAGGCGTAAGACCAAAGGTTTCACTTGCTTTTCGAGGCATAGGGATGTAAACACCACCAATTTCCAAAATCCGAACATCTATTGTGAATTTCTTGTCAGAAAAACTCAACATAAATTTTTGGCCTGATACGGAAATCGAACCCGGGACCTCGCGATCAGCAGTCAAAATTATAATAAATATAGTAGCCTACATTTAGAACATACAACGTAATATATAGACGAAACCACAAAGCTAATTAAGAAATAATGTATACCATACCAGAGGTTGCTCAAATAAATAAGCTCCAAGAAATTCCAAAAGATGCTCCAGAGGCTTACTGTTACAGACGAAGCTCATTCGGTCCTCATGTTATATTCAGCCGCGTCCCATGCACCCGTTATGAGTTCCGCTCACGATACTGGACGACGTATGTCCGAGGGACGTGCATGACTTATATTTGTTGGCAAAAGTTTGCCTTCACTGCACTATCGAATATTGAGTAATAGTTAAGAAATTTCAAATAAACATATTATTATTGTACCTATTTTTGTGGGGTAAAGAATTGTTGGAGTAAGTGATATAAAATAGGTAGAATATAATCTCAAAATGATAGTTCTATTTTACATTTAGAATATATTATGTACTAGGGGTCGCCCGCGACTTCGTCCGCGTAGTAATTTGGAATTTTTTCCCCGATTTTGCAACATATCTCACTACTGCTCCGCTCCTATTAATCATAGCGTAATGTTATATTGCCTATAAAATAGCCTTCCTGAATAAATGCACTATTCAACAAAAAAAATATTTTTTATAATCGAACCAGTACTTTCTGAGATTTGCGCGTTCAACCAAACAAACTTTTCAGCTTTATAATATATTATTAAGTATAGATATTTGTTGAATTGTTTTTAGTGTAATCTAATTTAAAGCACACAACAGACGGCGCTATAAGGTATATTAAGGTATAATTATTTTTTATAGTAATCGGCGAGTGACCACCAAATATGATGACAGATACCTATAGCACGATATATTTTGATATATTTCGGCCGCAGAGCTAATGAGTGCAAAAATACATATAATAGCATAGCCATCGTCTGTAGCAGCTTGCTTTACTGTAATATATAGCTTACTATATTAATATAGGTATATTATAGCTCCTAGTCTGTTGTGGGCTTTATTGAACTGAATGGCAACGGGTTGTCCATGATAGTAACAAATAAATTATAACCAGAACATGATATAGATATATTAAATACCTATCGTAGCGAATATTGAAGTGATGTAAGTATTTATTAATAAGCTACATATCAAACGGTAGTTTAATAAACAAACTTTTTCAATAAAATATTGAAACTTTGATCAGATACTCCTTTTAGAACTAACAATAACTATTTGTGGTTTTCATAGTGTACAATAAATATGTACAAATACTTCCCATATGGATATTTACTGTGTATCCAAATCCTGATATTGAAGGATATTCACCCATTGAGAATTTTGTGGCACAGCAAACCTTTTACAGAAAAGGATATTCAGAGGAGCAACGATTACCAAATTAAGTTTTTTTTCACCTTTTTAGTAAAGAATACAAGAAAATATGCTTGTGACTTTTTTTTGGTGGCCTGTCAGATTGAATTCAAAACAAGGAGATTCAAAGGAACCAGTGTGATCGATATAGCTCGAAGGATTACTTCAATGACTACACAAATGAGTGGAGTGGCTAAAGTGGTCACCGCGCCATTTACCATTGTGCGGCGTGTTGTGGGTTCGATCCAGCTGTGGCAGAAATGTTCTGAAGTAGCAATCGACATCTTGAAGTCGCAGTGTTAGCACTAGGCGTCGGCAAGGTAGACCGATGACCTGACGAAAATTGCGGTCAACCGAAGGACAAAGTCTTAGAACCAAATGCTGTAGAAATCCACTGCGCTTAACTCCACCTAATATAGCAGAAAAATGTTGTGTCCCTCAAAGGCTTTAGCGGGCTGCATAGAGATTTGTATCTCTGCCAATGAATTCACTAACTTCATATACACACCGCGCTATTTACTTTGGCTAGAAGCCAACTCAAGACACTGATTGCGTGTATTGAGTCAAATATTGCACCTATATTTCTTACGATATTAAATTTAGGTGACGTAATGAGACAGGTGGGGTTTGTTTTATATCACAGTGATATTATGTCGACGTTTGGTTACCAAAGGGACCTACTAAGGTAAAAAGAATGTTATTAAATTAATATTGAAATGTTCTTGTCTATATCTATACTTATATACATTAGAAAGCTGAAGAGTTTGTTTGGTTGAACGCGCTAATCTCAGAAAGTACTGATTTGATTAGAAAAAGTCTTGTTTTGTTGAATTTTGCATTTATCCAGGAAGGCTATATAACATCACGCTATGATCAATAGGAGCGGAGTAGTAGTGAGATATGTTGCAAAATCGGGGAAAATATTCCAAATGACCACGCGGATGAAGTCGCGGGCGACCCCGAGTAAGTTATACAACGAGTCTGCCTTATTTAACCACTTTGTTTAACAAGGCTTCTTCGTATTAACGACTTCGATTTGACTTTTGCCTAGTTCAATAATATCCCAAAAATAGACTATAATTAAAAGAAATAATTATGAGAGGTAGGGTACCATACTAGTGAGCAAGCCCGATTGGGGAAGGACCTCCACCTTACAGAAGACCACAGCCAAATAACTACATTGTCCAGCGCTTATTTAGAGTTGCATTTTGAAAACAACGCTTTCCTATCCTGGGGATACTCCATCTTAAAGCCCTGGTGCAAAAAAATGGGTCAGCTACACGCAAGAGATACTTCTGGTATCGCAAGCGTCCATAGGCTACGGTAACTGCTTAACATCAGGTGAGCTGTATGCTTATTTGCCACTTAAGTAGTACAAAAAAAGTTGTAATTCTGTTTCTATGCTTTTGAATACAGGTTACTTATATTTAGGGATTTTTTTGTTTTAAGAATTGTTTTCCTATCCTAAGATTATGACACAAAACTCTGGTGTTAAAAGTTTTCGGTAGTTACTCAGGTAACTATGGTAACTGCTTGTTAGCCACCTAGATGGTATATGGTATACACAAATCAAAGGCCTACGTAACACAAGTAGATGCAAGATAGCCCTATTCAGTTTCTGTCAATATAAGTTGGAGTAACGTCAAGGTAGTACTGAACTAAGCTCGTATATCGTTCGATATGAGACTGGTAGTGCAGTTGGCGTTATGAGACCTATTAATTTTTTGCTCCTATACCTCTCGGTCACGTTTTATTTCTTAGTGGATATATACGTGCTGCTGGCGTAGAAGCATTTGTTATTGCAAGTATTGCTACGATATTTGAGCTCGTGGTATTAAAGAATGTTATCTTGTAGCTGTTTAGATATCTACGCGAGATATTATACTGCACAAGTGTGTCAAATACATACTCGTACCTAGTCTTTATTGTCTGACCCTCATAGTCTGATTGGGTGGACGGCTTTCTAACACGAACGGACAGACAGCAAGTTTAGGACCAACGACATATTATTATTATATTGCTTTGCGGGGCTCTATCTATTGTTTTTTTTTTAAACTACTTGGATGGCAAACAAGCATACGGCCCACCTGATGTTAAGCAGTAACCGTAGCCTATGGACGCTTGCAATACCAGAGGTATCACTCGCGTGTTGCTAACCCATTTATTGACACCAAGGCTGTAAGATGGAAGTAACCCTGAAATAGAAATACGTTTCTTCCAAAGCGCATCCACACAAGAACACAACTACACCGCTGTGTGTAGTTATTTGGCTGTAGTCTTCTGTAAGGTGGAGGTCCTTCCCCAGTCGGGCCTGCTCGCTAGTATGGTGCCCTACCTCTCTAAAAAGTATTATTGTCAATTTTTGATATAAAACCAAAGCTTATTTTTTGGCCAAACCTTAAAATCGAACCAAGGACCTTGTGGAGGCTGTCACACACCTCCAACGAAAAGGGAGGATCCTCCGACCAGGCTGGGTGATCGTGCCTGGCGGGCCGCGGCCCAACGGTAAGTTGTTGGGCGTTGTATATATGCTGAGTGTCTGTGTAAACTTCGATATCGCGATTCAGCATCTCGAACATTTGTTCTGCGGTTGCGTGTTTCTGGGATTAGTGACATCTATGTTTTCTATGTTGAACTTCGTTGCTTGTTGTAGCGTTATTCTATTGGCCTGATAGATGACGCTACAGTACTCCCCCCCAAGACCGGAGGTCGATCCTGACTGTTCCGCTGGATGAGTCAGCTGTCGATGCTTCAGTGAAGTGCCAGTGCCAGAGTCGAGTTCCAGTGAGTCGGAACTGATTGCCGCGTAGGTCCAGTGCGTAGGACGAGGTGCGGTGCTAGTACAGTGAGTCGGGACGAGTGCTGCGTAGTGGCGGACTGCTGCGTACGGTGAGAGGAGAGGCGCTCTGCTTACCGGAACCATGGGGTGCAGTGTGCGGTGCCACGTTGGATGAGGCCGTAGGGGTAGTCCAGGCTTGCGCGTCCGCAGGCGTGTGGAGTATCCTGGAGTGGCCGAAGATGCTGGCTGGCTGCGACTTGGTTACTGCTCATCTGGTTACTAGGGGGTGGAGAGAAGTTGTTGCTGCTGCTGGTGGTCGTGAAGTTGATGATGATCATCACGTCGGGTTGATGATGATGATCACGTCGGCTGATGATGATGATCACGATTGATTAGCAGTCGCACTCAAAGATCACTAGATACCTACACAAGAGAACACAAACGAACGGAGTTTTTTAGAATGTTCCATAGTCAAACTATAAATTTAAGAAAATATAACTCTGGTAACTACTACTAAAGGCGACGCTTTTAATATCAATTTGGAACTTACCCAAATAGAGATTTTATATTAAATTTAATTTCCTATAACAGTAATTAAGAATTTGTTCACAAAAATAAGAAAACAATTTAATTTATATATTTAAAATGTTCATTTAAAGAAATTAGAAGAATACAGTATTATCTAATCAAATAAAGCATCAAAAGTATTATTTGTGACAAAATTATTTCATTATTCAACTTATGAGAGGTAGAGCACCATACGAGTAAGAAAACCCGACTGGTGCAGCTTACCTTACGTTTCAGAAAACCCCAGACAAACTACATACAGAGGTGCAGTTTTGTTTCTGGGCGTGAGTTTTCAACTAAGAGTGCGTTTTTAAAGAAACGTTTTCCTATATCCATCACAAAACCCTAGATAACTTTTACACTAGGCTCTTGATCATTTAATTAGCCAATTGGTTAGAGATTGACTCAATCATCTTCAAATATCAAACGTCACAGTACCCATGCTAGGCATGAAATATATATATATTACTAGCTGTTGCCCGCAGCTCCACCCGCGTGGATGTCTGTTATCGCTGTAAATAGTAGCCTATGTGTTCTGATCTCTGTGCCAAATTTCATCCAGGTCCGTTCAGTAGTGTACCAAACATCCATCCATTCATCCATCCATACTTACAAACTTTCGCGTTTGTAATATTAGTAGGATTAAAGTGTCTCGGACGTTTGTTAACTTGTAGGTATATGAAAACTACTTTTTAGATACCTCTTGAAATGCTATTGCGTCAGACAAAATATATAGCTTCGGGAATTGGGTAAGACAAAGTTCTGAATTTATTTTGTCATATGAATCATTACTCCTGAACTTTTAGCTTTCAGAAAAATACTTTTGTCGAATAAATTTCTGGGCTACCTTGATGGCATATTGCCAGTACGCTTGCCATACAGAGATCCCAGATTCGATCCCATGGTTATTTAAAGTTATATTGGGCTTTGCGTGAGGAATACTCGGGGTCTTAAGTTATTCAGGTAATTTAAAAAATGAACTTCTGCACTAAGAGCAACAACTAAGAGGTCTGCTGTATCGCAGGGAACTTTACACAGATACAATTAACGGAAGCAAAGTACACCTTTACTGGAAATCAAACCTGCAACACTCATTGTGGTCTTAGTGGCGAAGTCACCTCCTGTAGTATTCACAAATTCATTATTAATAAGTAGTTAGTCTAGAATGTATAATTTTGATTGATGATTGCATGGTTGATTCAGTTCCTTAAGTGGTTACCTTGTTACTTAACACTGCGCGGTGTGTTGTGAGTTCGAGACCCACACGTTGGTAGTCCCAAGTTTGGATGTGTTTTGTGTTTGTAAAGTCCACTACGGAGTATTGCGTGTTTTCTAGAGCGGGGCTTGTATTTAAAAAAACAAAAACAAGATTACCTGCAATCTACAATGCACGTCAACTCCTGCAAAAAAGCTTGTCAAGAAGATAAAACGGATTCGTGTCATCGCTTTTGTAGACAAACAAAATCATATAGCAGTGTAAAATTTTCAAACCCAACGCTCAACGCAAATAGATTAAAAAATCTCAAACAAACAGGCGTCAAACTATGAGTACAGAAGTTTCTCAAACAATGGGTGTCACACTGTTAAAATTTAAAATAGGTATAGCCAACAGTTCATAGGAGTTTTGACTCAAACTAACTATTGAAAAACTAAATAACGAGATTGGAGAGGTAGTTTCAGATTGCTGTATTCAAACTGAAGAGAATATGGATCCATGTATTTGATGCAGAATATTTTTTAGGAGCTACAAGTAAATTCGTTAGCATGGATTCATTTTCAACCTCCCGTTCTATAGTATTGAGTAGTAGATATATTATAATAAAGAGTTATCTATCTATGTATATTTGACCATCTTTGTGTAATTAAATACCTACATTTCTAAAAGATAGATTACCTTTAAGTTGCGTTATACAAATAGCAGTGTGACTGAGACAGATAGTTTTTTTAGACTATCAAGGAGGCAAACAAGCATACGGCCCGCCTGATGGTAAGCAGTTACCGTAGCCTATGGACGCTTGCAACACCAGGGGTATTACTCTATGATTATTATTAAAACTAGTACTAACTTGGATTGTATTATAAAAACCACATACAATCCCTATGCATCTATTATGTTAGGTCCTATGCTAAATCACATACAAATTTTAATAGACCATACTAGCGAGCAAGCCCGACTGGGAAAGGACCATCCATTGGTTGACTGTCTTCTAATTCGTAGTCACCACTCCAGAACCTTCATATTTGTTAAACTATCCACCTAAACCACCTATATTCCCTGACTTTACCATATGTATCAACAAAATGTATCTCCAATTTCTCGTACACACAATTTGGCAATCTAAAGCTAAAACATGGACAACTAGGATAATATAAAGCTCCATTTAGCTCTAACTTCAGAATTTATAATACAACTTGCGTACATTATATTACGATACAAAACTTACCGTCGTTATAACTACTTAAAGAGCATTCTTGAAAAGGAACATATGTAATCATGTTCATCATAAACAAGTTAGCCTGTACTTTGAATGTTGGAATAAATCTTTACTCGGTATACTTTGAAATAAGATCCAGGCGGTATATGATGTTTTATTCTAAGACATTATAGTACGAGATAGTCGTTAAGTAATAAATTGTTATTTTAATTTAATTGTTATATGTATATCGCTTGTATGGTACCGATGAGCCAATTCGTATAGGTTTCGAATTGGCTCCTGAGTACCAAAAAGTTACTTAAATAATACAAAAATAATACTTTTATTCCCAGCTTATGTAAAATCAAAATGCAACTTAAACCTTCTACAAAAAATTGTAAGCTACCAAATTTCTAATACATGATTTACAAAAAATAAAAGTATACCAGTACCCAATACACTGTAGGTAAGCAAAGGTAAGCGTGTAAGTTTTGAACCAAATTTTACTAACGCTCACTAGACTATAAAAAAGATTGTATACTGTATTGGTTTAAAAGGCAGTGGAGCGTGAGACGATAATATTAAGGTAGTGGCTCGTGAGGAAATACACCAATAGTAAGTGTTTTTATTTTTCTACCTACTACTAAAGTACTTACACTAAGGTTCTTCATTTTGAATGAATGGAATGAAATATGAATGTACACACTTACATTTTTGCCAATCTTACTTTTAAACGAGCAATTCTTGTATTTTGTGTATCTTAAAAACGACTGTAACGGTTAGAACCAAATTTAGTATTTAGATAAGGTTTTGCTGTTTAAATGTATCCATATGAAAACACGTACTCTCTCTTACTTTCTTCTAAGACATGCTGGGTTTCATCACTGTATTTTCCTTAGTCATTATCATCTCAGCTGGAAGACGTCAACTGCTGGATATTTTCCTTCATCTGGATTGTATTTGAACGCACATATTATGAATTAACAATAAACAATAGTATTACCTGATAGAAACAACTCATACCTCAAGCGTTACAACTCGGTTACTTTCTTACCACTACTGCCTTTATTATTATTCTTCTTGATAATTGTAGCTGAACTGTTTCTAAAACTTTTTATGAAAGCTTTCTGACATGAAGATTTCTTTCGACAAAAAGTACAGAGATACGAAGATTATTTATTTTAACAGCACAAACTTGTAGAAGCATCAAGTTTTTCATTTAACAAACTTCAAATAGATATTATCTAGAGGCAATAAGCGATACTCAAAGTTTAACTTTTGAAATCCTTGAAACACTCAAATCAAGATCGACACCGAATAACTAACCCATTGTCCAAGTTCTAGCCGCCAATAAATTCTGTCCCCGGCCAATAGTTTGAAAGTTGGCGTTCATCGATTTTCTTACGTCGGGACCGCAAATTGTGAAACTTGTATCCATTGTTGTGCGGGGTGCAATATGAACCGTCCGCTTGCAGATTGCAATGACTTCTATAACTTTCGTCGTCTATTGTACACTTGGACTGCGCAGATAAATGCTGTGATACAAACCTTTGAGACTATTATACTGTATGAATCTAATGAAAATACTTTATAGGAATATCTGGATGTTTGAATACATTTAAATTGTACATGTCTTAAAAATATATGAATAAAAAAATAACTGTTTCATCTTACATCTTACTCATTTTACTAGTGAGAGAGGTAAAGCATCATACAACGGGCATGCGGGCAAGCCCGATTGGGGAAAGACCTTCACGTAACAGAAAACGACAGCCAAATAAACAGCGGTATAGTAGTTTTATGTTCCCACATAACACTCCTCATTGCAAACACATGCCTAAATGAGGCACCAATAGGCGGGTCGCATGCTTCTAGTTTGGTACTTATCTGTACTAATGTAATAAAGAGGAAAGATTTATATTTTTCTGTGTGTGATTGTGTGTTACTCTTTCACGCAAAAACTACTGAACGGATCTGGATAAAATTTGGCACACAGAGATAGATTATAGTATAGCGGTCTATCGCGGTAACCGACATACACGCGGGCGGAGCCGCGGGCAACAGCTAGTTAAGAGTATTATGAAAAGAAAAGATTTGATTTTTTGTTTGTTTGTTACGATTTAACTCAAAAACTACTTACTATTTGATTTTGAAAATTACACTATCAGAGGTGAATATAAGCTATACTTTATTGAAAAAAAAAGGGATCTGTACGAAAACAAAATAAATGTCTACCAGTGCAAATCTGGGACGTCCTGTTGAGTCTTCTATAGTGTCTTACCTCTCTTGACTTGTATTTAATCTCATGATACTTTATATAAAAAATATACAGCCGAATACGAAAATAACATTCATTAAGTAATATTTTCATTAAATATTGTTACTTGTAAGCAAAGGCCAGTAGATACTATTGTCTTCCCACTCAAACAAATGAAACTCAAAGTAAGTTTAATTATTGAATATGTTGTAAAGTCCACACAATCTACTTTGTAACAGAGTCAGCTGCTGCATGAAGCACTTTATAACAAGTCTGTTCATAGTTTCCAAGCACTTCGACGCAGTACAGAGTTGGTTAGGTTAGCACTTCATATTGGGGAATTTTAGTACGGACTTTGGCTATATGTAATGAAATTTTAAAGGGTTTAGGAATAAACAACATGAGAGATGAGAGATTTTCTAAGAGAATTATTTCGATGCTAGCCTGTTGGTCTAGTGATAAGTGACCCTGACTGCTAAGCTGAAGTTCGTGGGTTCGATTCCCACATGGGACCTGTCAGTCAAGTCTGGGTGTAATTTATATCTGTGAATTGTATGTTTGTAAAGCCACCCGCGACAAAGGGCTTGTTATCTAGTGTGCCTAGAAAAAATCAAAATAAAATTAAATGGTTGACGCATCTAATTTAACCATTTTTACGTGTCGTATCGTATATGTTACCGTTCCTACAATAGGTCTTCACGGCAAAGATTAATTATGTTCGCACTGAGTGTTTTGTATTCTAGAAATAAGAGATGTATGTCTGTATAGACCCCCGCGACACAAGGCTAGTTCCCTAGTGCAGGAGTTGTCTTCTAAAAAAGAGAAAATAAAATACCAAGTATCGCAGATATCGTTACAACAGACACGACAAATTAAGCTTGGACCACTTATCAGAATTTTCCACACCGGTAGCCATCCATAATTACTGTATTAGATGGTCACATGATAAATTGGATCGATGACCTAAATTAACCAACTAAGGCAAAAGAAACTCTCGATATTTTATTAATGGACTCGTAATGAACTTCCTACCGTGTTCTTTTTATTAATGTAGCTTTTAAAAACTTTTTTTTCTTTGCAAATTTGACTTTTTCTCCGAAAGAGCAGCAAGTGATTTTTGTTTCCTATTTACCTGGTATTTTCCGCTAAGCTGGGGATCGGGCTCGATGCCCATTCAAACCAAATTTGTGATGAGTACGATTATTCTTTTGTGTAAATTTATCTACAATATTCAGAAATATGTAAGTACTAGCTGTTGGCCGCGGCTCCGCCCGCGTGGATGTCGGTCATCGCTGTAAAAGTAGCCTTTGTCTTATTCCAGACCATAATCTATCTCTGTGCCATATTTTATCCAGATACGTTTAGTACTTTTTACGTGAAAGAGTAACAAACATACATCCATCCATCCATCCTTACATATTTTCTAATTTATAATATTAGTAAGGATTTAATTTATTAAAATAAAATACGATACTGAGTTTTTTTTGTCTCAAACTAAGCTAATGCCTGTCTCTTTGGCGTCGTTAGATTTGACCACTTATAGTTCAGCGGTATGTTTACCAGTTGTCTGGTTAGTCTGCCTGCCTGCAGACTGTGAGCTTATTGCCATATACTTGGCAGTATCCCAGACTCCTGAAAACAGACGGAAATCTCTATGTAATTGTCACACGATCCGCGAAGCGTATATAGGAACTCCACACAGAATCGTTAACGGCCACTGCGCCACTAAATCATGTCACATTTGCTAATTAATCTGATAAACATTTATCTATTTATAAATAAATATGATCAGAATTCTTAAGAACAAAATTTCCGCCATCTTAAATTAAGGTCTGATTTGATTTTATTTGATTCATCAATTGATAAAACAAGAACTCGTCTACTCCTCTTCAGATTTCAGATTGAATTTATAATTTCGGAAAACAGTTCGTTATAATTGAAAACAAATTTCTTGGGCAAATATTAGTATAAAATTCTATCTAGCTCTGCATTGAACTAGATATTGAGGGAGGGAACAATGACTGTCGAAGACAATGTTCCTTTTTATCAATTCAAGCTTGCGACGTCGACTTGATCTCAAAGAGCTTTTTAATTAGGGAACGCGAAAAAGGAAGTAATATTGCCATTAGGGCTGTAAGTTCAGAAATTCATGCTAAACTTTTTTGTATTTTACAATATGGCTTTGCCCCTGATGTTTATTGAAAGTAGCTCGAGTCCTTGACCTAGCTTCAAGCTATCATTTTAAATTTGATGTTAGTAACCGGTTCAGCAGAGAATGCTTTACTACATAGATGGCTCAGTGGTTTAAGTGGTTTCTTGACATTTAGCACTCCACAGCATGATGTGGAAACCCACAGAGAGATACCAACACAGGAAAAAATGGTGTACCTAATCGAAATTCTAAAGGTCGTGCTGAGACTATATAGCTAGGTCTACTTTGTGTCAATGAATCGTATATTTTTATAGACTTTTACTTTTTGAATGCACCAATCGTCTTTTACTAAAATAAATAAACGCATACATTTTTCCAGATTCTCAGTTGAGGAATGACTATTCTATAACTAAATCTGCACCAACTAGCTGGTGTTTAATACAAGAGTCAATCTACTAGTATATTAAAGTTATCTACTGTTGGTTTTCTCGCCCAATTGCATTGACCAATTACCATCCAGTTAAATTAACACACACCTATTACAGTTGCGAACAAGCAAGAACCAAAGCTAGTCTCAATTTACTTAGTAAACACATGGAGCCAACTGCTCCCGACGCAAGATAGCTCACAAAAGCGGACATAAGTTCGCAAACTATTGGCGAGAGACACAATTTATGCTTACTCCACAACTTCGTCAATAGTTTAGAGAGAAGATTGCGACTTGCAAGCTCTAAGACTAGGAAATTGGAAGTCATTGTTTATGTGTTTCGGATACCGGTGGTATCATTATAATAAGGTGCAGTGTGATGTGGGTTGTGCAGATCGGTTTTCAATAAAATGTGGTTTTGCACTCGGAATTATCTGCAATCTTGTTCAAGTTGTTTAGCTGTTTGTAATTAATTAGACTTGTGTTTATTGTCGTGATGTGCCTCTTCATGATTATATAAGTGTTTTGGTATTTGCTGAAAATGTATTTACTCCTTTGGTTTCTTTTTCTGTTTAGTATGTTAGAACATATTGACTATATATTTTTTACTGTCGTATATATGCCTTCCTATGATTTTGTTACTACCTTTTTTTATACTTTTTCTGGCTAGAATGAATTTTAAATGATAGAAAAAAAATGCTCATTATTATAAAATGATGACGCATTCTATGTATGTTGTAAAATGTTTTACAGTTAATTTTAGTTACTCTGGCATATTATTTTCTTCTTTATCAATAGGTTGGTGAACTGATTATAAAAGGCCTGAGCAAAATTAATGATGCGTTTAGGTAGAGTAATAGTTTTGGCTTTGGACAACTTATTTTTTAAATATTATTGGTAGGTACACATAGAAGACAGTAAGTTCAAAATAAGGTTTTTATACAGTTAGCCCCGATATTCCGATAAACTTGAAAAAGAGACTAAATATTTTTCTTGGAAATATTGTCGAATTTTACTTGGTAGGTACTTGATCGAACTCAAACTCAAAATTTATATTAGTATATATAATACCTACAACGCAACTCTTATAAAAGTTATAACAGGCAATTGAAAAAACGATTTCAGCTTATTTACTCATAGGGGTAGAGCCATGAAAAGAACTGGCATGAAACTCAAGTCACTTAATCGCGATTTTCATAAAGCATTTTCGTTTACGTCATCAGGCTGAGATGACGATAATGTTAGAGCATGGTGTAGAAATATGAATAGGTCGTACCCACCTGCTTAAAATACCTACGTAAAAAAATTGCACTCCGACAGAAGTGAAAACTCTAGACAAAGTCTAGTTGTTATAAATCTTATAACAATTTTTTTTTATTTATCTGGACGCGTTCGCGGTCTGCTATATGTACATGCATATATCGCCTTTTTGCTTTAATAACGTGACAGTCGAAAAAAGGTTTTTCGGATATGTCAAGCTGCGTTTTGTAACGGTGTCGCGAATCCAGATATTTTATCGCATCTAAAAATATGCGTACCGTGCTAAAAGAAGTTTTCACTTCAAAAATATAGTAATTCGTTTTCTTATCTTTCAAAACCATTTATATGAAGGTGATCCCACGTCAAAACCCAACAAAATCGGACGGACATTACCGAAAATGTAAAGTGGAACAAAAGGAATAAATCAAAATTTGATTGGAATCGTCCCGAAGCGCGTAACAATCGTATCACGTCGGTGGCGCGCTTTGAATAAACAATTCAGGGACAACTTCAGTGATCCGACCACAACTATATGTTAGAATACGATCGTGATTCGCTCTATGTTATTCTCATATAAATTTTACTATCATGTAATCATCTTACATCATATTGGGAAACAATTGGGAGACATACTCTTTTATTTTTATTCGTGGGCCCGAAAGACTACTAAAAAAGAATTATTAAATTTAAAAGTGGCATTGGGGCCCACGGGCCCGGGTCCATAAGCCACCCTACCCTTTTATTCGACCTTTGTTGCTTAAATCACAAATAACATTTTTGTGTACCAATAATATACATAATTTGATCGATTACCAATTTTAAACATTACGAGATTGCTAATTGAATTAATTTCAATGGGCATAAATATTATTGCAGAACTCCGCTTTCTATTGCTAACAAAAGGTAAGTATCACTTGAAATAGATGAAGAATTGGTAAAATATACAGTATTAGATTGGTAGAGTAGTAGATAATATGCTGCACTGAAATAGCTCAACAGTAAATTCATAATGAATTAGTAAAAGAATAGCCAAAATAACTGACATAATCATCACCATCACCTTAGCCTGATGACATCCAGTACTGAACGTCGGCCTCCTTCATATATTACAACAATGGCTGAGCCTGAGCTGCCTGCACCCAGTGCTTTCCTGCAGCTCTGATGATGTAACTTTAGAGTAGACAATGCCGGTTTTAAAACGTAGAATCACTTAGGACTCGAAATAAAGTTTCAAGAATCTGAATCCCATCTCAGTAATTGGTTCTCTCTTGCAAGATCAAAGAACAATCTAGTTAAGGAATCGCAAATTGAATACAATAGGTACCTACACAATTGATGATTCTGCAATGTAAGTAATATAATGCCTATTCTCCGCAGCTGTTCTAGACCGCAGTGTTCCTGTTAAAGCAAAGAAATTATACTACATTTTATCCGGTAATTTTCCGGTCATTTCGCGGTCCATTTAACGTTTTCCATTTCGGCCGTTAAATGTTAAATTCGATTCGGAGTATTTATTAGAACTGAACACTTAGCTGTTTCTATGTGGAATTACTAGTGGCCTGCCCAGACTTCGCCCGGGTTTGAAAATTTTTTTATCCGTTTAGGGATTTAATTTACAAAACACCATTTCAGTGCTCTTTTACGTACGGCAATATTTCAAGCGCATTATATTATCATTAGCCTTAGCGGTTTGGGCTTTGCGTTGATGAATCAGTCACTTTTTAACGTACGTTTTTTAAATGCTAACGAGCGTTAAAACTCGTAAAATATTAAATTTCAAGTTTATTGAATAATAAACTCTAGGCGGTACAGCACAGCGCTTGAAATACAACACAGCTCATAAAAAAGCCGCGTCTTAAAAGCGCCGACGTGCGAATAAATACTAAGAAATTTATTTGTTTCAAATCGAAGCTTTTTAACGCTTGTCCGTACGAGACCTTAGAGTAGCCTCTCTAATAGACAATCTAACTTAGTAAATCTAGCATAATATAAAAATCTCGAAAGCAAACTCGATTGAATTTAGAATCGTTCGAGTTTTTCTTCACAAGTAGTCCCATCACTCGCTCTCAATTTACATCTAACATGTCGAATACAGCAGAGAACCTAGCGTGTAGTAACACAGCCGACGGTGTTTGCCCGCTAAAGATTTGGGGTTCAATCCTCAGTCAAGTTTATTTGTATCGGTTTCCGATACGCGGTTTTCGTGGCTTATAAAGCACTCGGATTTGCGTTCCGAATCTGAGTGAACGCACTTTGATTAAGTTTGGTGTGACAAAAGTGCAATAGAATTGGTTACCCGAAATAGGTTTGGGATTACGGTGACTTTATAGCTTTGGTGATGTTTCACGGTCTTTTTTGAGGGCAAAATAAAGTAAAGCGCAGTGGTAGTACGTACAACTGTTGTACTGAGATCCCAGGTTCTACGTACAGAATGGTGGTGATAGATGAACGCGACGATGAAAAGTTGGTGTGCCGACCCTTTGAGGGAAAGGCATAATACTAAAATAAAAATCATTTTTTCAATCGTTCCCTCACTACTGAGGATCGTGGCTGCCCTTGATTATGTAAATCATCTGTCTCCATCGGTTACGCTCATCATCGCCAGCTATTCGTAAATAGGTCTAACCATCGATTGGTATTCCAGCCACTTCCAGCTCTATTTCTTTTTACCTTCCCTGTCAGTATTAAACGTTTGAAGTTACTAGTACCTAACCCACTCTTATCGTACCTATTCATCAGAAAAGTTGTTCCTTTACTTCAGTTATGCTGTGCATAATAAATATGAAGGCGAAGTAAATTAGAAAAACAATTAGTAACATTCTATAACGTACCTAATAATTCAAACCATAACCTACAAACTTACAACAAGAGAACACAAAACACACACATCGTACTGTCAAAGTTCCTTGTACTGACATCACCGCAGCTAAAACTTTCTCGAGCGAGCAAAGTCGATCCACGTTTAAAATATCAGATATCGTAATAAAATTATGATCTCTCGCGCGCCACTCTCAGAACTTATTACCAACTAACTTGTAACAGAATCTACAGTGTTTAAACTCACAAAATGTCAATGTCCATGAAGTTCATTCCGTTATAAAACTTATGGCACTCACAGTATAAACTTTACTATAACTTGGCTAAGAGGAAAAATGTTCCACAATTCATGTTCCAACGCCTGAATATTTATAAAAGAATATTGTATTTTATGGAAAGTTTGCTACGACTTATGCTATAGGCGCTTCAGGTTTTATAGACATTGGTAGGATTGAATGAGTTAGATACATGGATTTTATGTGTTTGGGATACTGTTAAAGTGGATGGAAAACTGAGTAAATATAACCTAAAACATGTGTCGTAACTTTATGACGATAGTTACAAGGACGTACTCGTACGTACTGTTGTGAGCCTCTAAGGATTTAGGTTTGAAAAAAATAAAATACGAAAATAAGTTTGAGACAACCGTCTGGCATGGATGTTAGGAAGAGACTGAGGATGAATGGATGGGCTGCTAGGCTATTGAAAGAAAAATGCTGACTGTGCAAAAAGGGAGTGAATGGTAAGCAAAGGGTACAGTGGACAGCTATAACAGTACGTAGGTACTAAGGCCCTAAACTTTAGTAGGTACATACCTAATATTTTTTATACTACCTGGGTGGCAAACAAGCATACAGACCGGCTGATGTTAAGCGGTTACCGTAGCCTATGGACGCTTGCAATACCAAAGGTATTACTTGTGTGTTGCCGACCCATTTTTTTATTGTTCGATTCCCGGGTCAGCCCAAAAATAGATATTAGATTTTGAAGAAATTCGCAGTTGACTCCCGAAATTTGCAAATTGGAATTTTCTCCAGAGAGTACGTAAAGCCTATTTGTCGTGTTTATAAGAGTGGGGGATTATCTAAAGAGTGCAAAGTTTTGGACACACACTGCACTATAATATCGCCCACGATAGTTAGTCATCATCGAGATTAGCCACCGTGACCGAAATTCGGTTAAGATTCGGTCAAGTATTACAGCAGTAGAAACCAATTTGAAATAATAGACTAGGGAAAGTGTATCATAAATTTATTAATTTGCTTATAAGTACATAATATACTACCTACCATTTTACAATACATTTTTTGTACATAAACAATTTATTATAGAGTACAACAGAAGAAATAATACCATAATAATTTGATGTAGCTAAGCAATAATAATAGCCAGAGTGAATGGTTTAAAACATGCACTTTTTTACTAAACTCAATTTAAAAAGTGCATGTTTTCAATGATTAGACGTTTAATTGTGAAAACTATAGTTACTGTGCTCTACATACAGGACTACTTTTCCTAAAATTTATCTTATTTCTAAATAAAATAAACATTATTATTTATTAGCAAACATTTACATTTACAAAACTAAATTTGAATTTTTCGTTACTATTATAAAATAATTAACATAATATTTATTAAAAAAACTTACAGAATAAAATCTTGTGATAACTCACATAGGGCCACATGATCCCAAACTAGGCAGAGCCTGTGCTATTGGACCCAAAAACTAAAAACATGCGGGGCAGTCTTTGGGGACTGCCGATAGAAGTGAAATCTAACTAACTTGTGAATTGTATCGTCGAGCTATTAGATTATTGTTTTCGAATGTGGAAAGCGTTCGGTGACGATGACGCGAGTTTCATGATTTTTGTTTACCCAAAAGTGCTCAATGCGCCTATAGAAGTTCTTACTTCAAAAACACAAAAGTTCTGATATATTTTCGAAATACATAGTACTCACGGCAAAGGAGACAGCTGTACAGGGCCGTTATATGGAGATAAGTTTTTTACGAAAACCATTGTATATATTTCTGTGGAATTTGATAACAGTGTACAATTAGACTCAATCTATAGATGAAATTATGCATATTTCACACAAATTAATACATTGGTTCTATCAATCTTTTTATAGCCACCGTGTACAGTTATCTCCATTGTGGGTAACGGAGATAGCTGTACACGGTGGTACATTATATATTTTAATAAATTACTCACAAACAAATCAACGAAACAAACAATTGAATTCTTCAGCTTAACAGGCTAGCCATGTTATTATAAATAATATTTTTTTCACTGTTCCACTAATTCTAAAAAAAATATAGGATTCGATAACCACCTATATCATACGGTCAAGCATACAGTCCGCCTGATGTTAAGCAGTTACACTAGCCTATGGACGCTTGCAATACCAGAGGTATCACTTGCGTGTTGCGAAACCATTTTTTCTATCCAGGGCTTTGGGAGTATCCCTGGGACAGGAATACGTTTCTTTCAAGACGCATTCCTAAATTACAACAAACCTTCATTATTAGACTTAAACAAGGCATACAGTTCTATCAGCTGTTTGTTACACTTGCCCTGAGTCTTCATACTCCTGATGTCGGTACGTCTATTGATGTGAAGCCGAGCTCCTTCTATACCGGACCAGGCTTTACCAACGGCGACTAGTTTGCTCCAAGGTATAGCCCATTCACCGCGAAGGAACTGTTCAAAATTGAGTAAAGTTTAGCATTTTTTTTTATACACTACTTGGGTGGCAAACCCTTACTAATATTATAAATGTGAAAGTTTGTGAGTATGGATGGATGGATGTTTGTAACTCTTTCACGTAAAATTACTGAACGGATCTGGATGAAATTGGCACAGAGATAGATTATGGTCTGGAAATAACACATAGGCTACTTTTTACAGCGATAACCGACATACACGCGGGCGGAGCCGCAGGCAACAGCTAGTAATATTATAATTTAAAACTTCTCAATGGTTCACTACACGTGTTGGAGACCTGTAAGTGTAGTAAGCAGATAATTAATGTTTTATTCTGGCGATTAAAAAGAGTGACCCAAATTTCTTGCCAATTCTTTTCGAGGCCCTACCATAGTCAGCTAATTGGCCGCAGGAAAAAAGTATGCTGGCATTTGTTTTTATGACGTTGATAAGTCTCGTGTATTTGATCTAAATGAATAATAACTTTAACTTTGATTTTGACTTTGACAGATGCATTAAATAAATAAATACGGCCCGCCTGATGTTAAGCAGCATTTTTTTTGCACCAAGGCTTTAAGGTGGAGTATTCCTGGTATAGGAAAACGTTTCCTTTAAAACGAATCTCTAAATAAGCGCTGGAGACCTCTACTCACACACAGGAACACAACTGCTTGTTTGTTCCGGATAATCTCTAAAACGGCTGGATCTATTTTTACGGGAGATAGCTGGGACCTATTTTTTCATTGGCAGATAGCTGATGTAATAAGGAGTAACTTAGACTACCTATATTTTGAAAAAACTATTTATATTTATTAATTTCAACATCCACGCGGGCGCATCCGCGGGCAAAAGCTAGTAAATAATAAAAACTTACTTGATCAAAAGGCTGTTTGCCAATATGAAACATGGTGTACAACAGCGGCGTCTTATTCAGTGGTACATCGACGTCACACAACTCGTGTATACCCAGCTCTTTGTATATCCACTCGGAATGTAGTTGCAAGTGTTCGTAAATTACCTGAGAATAATGGTCACATGGCTGACATCGTTTTTATTTACGTAGCAACACAAAATAGCAACATAGCATAGGTGCACTCGCTGTATTGTAAACGATTAGCGGGTTAAGCAACCTAGAGCGCGGTAACTTTATAGATGGGTGACCGTATACCTCCGTACTTCGGAGGGCACATTAAAAGTTTGTCCTGTTAACAGTAATCAGGACAAAAGATAAGAAGAGCATGCCATTGGCAGGTTTGATATAGGTATAGGTTTCTACGGTACAATTTCAGCCTTTTCTAAGTAAAATTTGTTATTTAATAATCGTGTTACTTCAAGACACATCGTTAAAAGCAAATTATAATTTACTTCAATATAATGTTTTAAAAATTAAAATAAGGACAGATACTAATAAACTAGATATACTAATACAATGTAAGCCTGTCAAGGCAAAACCCCACAGACCCTTTGCCAATAAGCATGTCTATAATTTTGAGAGATCTACTAGAGTGGTTAACTTTAAGTATATTACATACCCGAAGACTATCTCTTCCAGGTGACGTCATTAAGATTTGACTTGTCAAGGCCGCTGCATCACTTGCACGCTCTGCATTCGATCCAGGTACATCACCCTAAAATTAATAAAGTATTTTCATTTCTAATATATAACGAAAGAAGGTTTACGAGTATGTTGAGCAGTAGACGGGCTGATTTATTGACGACTTTAATCCTCTAATCTACGGGAGAGAATTAAAAACCTACAGTAATGCAACGCCTTATAATTTAGAAGTATCATATATCAATGTCATGTTGCTATTATTTTTCCTGCAGGCGCTTAGACATCTTTATAATAATTTATATATTATCATACCACACTCATTTAAAATCAACCTTGTGCTTGAATCATAAAGTGCATATTAAATATGCCACAATAAAAATAATATTAATAGCAATTTCTCCATTACCTTGTACATTTCATGCATGCTTTATTTTATTTTTGTTGTGGCAAATATAAAATTCTCACCTACGTTTTTAAGTAATTTTGTAATCATAAAATTGACATGTATAATTTGATTTTAATTACCTCCTCAAACAACTCCGCAAACTCCGGAAAATCCTCCAATCCAAACTGGTTAGACAGCACTACCTTTTTCTTAGACAGAGCGACAAGTTGTTCTATCTCGTGAGTATGTTTGTCATCCTCGTCTATAGAACAGAGCGCTTCGGCGATGGCGAGTGCTATGCAGGAGGGACTGCTGGAGGAGCCGTCGAAGCTTATAGAAGTTGATGTTGCTGTAATATCACTTTTTATTTAATTATCATACTAGAATTACGGAACTGATTTATTTTAGTATGGTTTAAAATTAAATATTGTAGGTAATCAACTGGTATATTGTCTGTTTTGAAAGCAGAATGCAGAGCATAGTGACACCTATGTAGTCGATGTTGTATCTTTCATTAGTAACTTGGTTTATGTGGTATCAGTATTAAGCTGATAGATGGCGCTACTACGTCAGCAAGCGTTAGCAGTTAATTTAAACAATTATACCATACTTGTTTGATCCAAAGTAACAATCCTAACATGTTTAGATCTTGGTTTGCGAGACATCGGATGCATAGTGTTGGGGTCTCCATTCACAGAAGTCGCAACTGAAAAAAAAGATAACTTTGAAATTTTAAGTAAGTATAATAATTAAGTTTTATATTAACTTAGTAACGTAGTTGACATTTAATACATATTTTTCGGGACAATCCCACCCACATGCCCTCCGCTGTGACTCCTGTGAGCCAGGATCAACAGCGGAGTAACCAACTGATACACCGAGTTTTTGTCCCGAAAAATATATTATATATTATTAGGGAATATTTGTAGATAAAGCTAAACAACTGTAAGGCAAATAATAACCAAATTAACAATATGCATTATGGTTTTGTTATCTCCATTTTTACAACATCAGTGCATACATTTTTCAATAGATTTTTTAGATAAATGTTTGTTCTGTGTCTGGGTGTAATTTATCTATAATATGTATGTATTTAGAAATATATAAGTATGTTTATCAGTTGTCTGGTTACCATAGTACAGGCTCTGCCTAGTTTGGGATCAGATAGCGATGTGTGAGTTGTCCCGAAAATATTATTATTATTCCCTTTATTTATTTTTTAACACATAATTTACATTTTTAAATATATAAAATACAATTATAAAAAACCTATACATTTAAAAATATAAAAAACAGTTCTCCACCGGTATCGGGAACAAAGTCCAAGCTACCGGCGGTTAGGGCTCCAGAGACAGGAACCTCCTCACAATACGTGCCGTATCGAGGAGCACTGCCTTCTGCATCAGGCCCTTGATCCATCCACCTAGCGCGAGCCTCTTGAGGTGTTGTTCGAGGCTCTTGGCTATTAAACCATTAACGGTTACGACTATCGGCACAATGACAGCGGAATCCACATCCCACATGTCGACAATCTCGTGGGCCAAGTCAAGATATTTTATCTGTTTATCTTTCTCAGCCTTCACGAGATTCTCGTCATGGGGGATGGTGACATCAACTATCATTGCAAGGCGCTTTGATCGGTCCACCACCACAATATAAGGCTTGTTGGCTATAACAGTCCTGTCAGTGATGATGGACCGATCCCAGTACAGTGTAACACAGTGATTTTTGAGAACTGGCTCAGGGACATACCTATAGTACGGCACCTCGACGTCCACTAGATGGTATCGCAAAGCAAGTTGCTGATGGATTATTCTGGCCACTTGGTTATGTCTGTGCAAGTACTCGCCGTTAGCAAGACGCGAACAACCGGAAATAATATGCCTAAGGGACTCACCTGGTCGGTGACATGCCCGGCATATGTCGACCGTGCCGTCCCTCAAGATATATTTCCGGTAGTTGTTCGTCTTAATAACTTCATCAGCAATTGCGCAGACAAACCCTTCGGTTTCTCCAAAAAGATCACCGAAGCGTAGCCAGGCCACAGACGCTACGAGATCTACATCAGGCCCATGTAGGGCCCGGTAGAACCGCCCGTGGAGCTCCTTGCTCTGCCATACCCTCCTACGATCGTCAGTACTAAGTACCACAGGCCTGCGCCAGTTCTCTTTAGCCAGCGCAAGCGGGGTAAGTCCGGTGTCCACTGCCACAACATCTCCATGCACACCCCCACTCATCTTGAGAAAATATTCTCTAAGATTGTACACCTCGCGATTGTGGAGGGTCTTGGCATCTAATAAGCCTCGACCCCCACACTTATTATTATTATTATTCGCTATTTATCAACACATATCAATAGATGGCGTAAAAACTAGTTGAAGAATTTAATTAACAGATGGCGCTTACCTGCTTTTTCTTTCTCTGCTTCGGATTCAGCCCATTTTAGGATCTCTTCATAGGTAACAGTGACCAACATTTGTAGTAGCACAGACCCTCCGACAGGATTTATATTAGAAGGTAGAGTATTCTCTATTATTGAACATGCATTTGAGAAGGACCAGGGTACACAGTCCAGGGAGCGTGATATACAGGATAGGCAGAGAGACATTGTCTGTAAAGAAAAATGTTAACTTGAAGTGTCAAGTGTTTATTGAAAAATAGGATAGAGAATAAAGTAGCACGGAGTTTAATTTGAAAATTTGAAATCTAAGTCGAAAAATGGTATTTATTACAATGACACGCTGTCCAAAAAATATTGTTAATTTAATTGTGTCTCCTATTGTGCTAACTTCGCCTACTTTAGGCACGTATTTGGCGTTGCTATAAATCCTGTTCTGTATTTAAAAAAGTGCTAAGAGAGGTAGGGCACCATACGAGCAAGCCCCACTGAGGAGAGACCTCCACCTTATTGAAGACCACAGCCAAATATATATAGCCAAATAATACACAGCGGTGTAGTTGTGTTCCTGTGTGTGAGTACAGGTCTCTAGCGCTCATTTAGGGATGCGTATGGAAAGAAACGTATTTCTATCCCATCCCATCTTAAAGCCCTGGTGTAAAAATATGAAGATGTTGAAGCGGTATAATTGAATGAGCTCCCTGCTGTTTCCCCAAGAGACTAATAGCATGGAGTTCTTCAAAAAAGGAATGATAAGGTTTTCAAAGGGCTGGCAACATAAAAGTGATACCTCTAGTATTGCAAGCGTCCATGGATGCAAAAATGCTTATAAATGTAGTATAAAAAAGTGCGAAAAGATCATATTTAATTGTTAGCCTAACCACAGCAAACTGACAAATAGTTACCTGGTACATAGAAGCCCCACTTTGCACAGCATTTACTAATATCGGTGGTATAAACTCCAGGATAGAACCCACTATCGCCAGTACACCAGCTAGCCATGGTGGTCTTCTGTCACACCACACCTGATAAACAGAAAACAGACATTGTGAAGATATTATTAAGAGAGGCAGAACACTCATTATGACTTAAGCTTGCATTTTAACACACGGCAACAGAGAAATGAATGCTGGGCCGCTATATGAAGATATTTTTTTAGGAAAACCAATGTATGAATTTATGTGTAATATATTTTATCTGTAAGTTTAGTCTAATTGTACACTGTTACCAAATTCCACAGAAATATATACAATGGTTTTCTTAAAAAAATAATCTTCATATAGCGGCCTTATTTATTTACTTTAATGAAAACGGTATATTAACGGTGTATTAACCGTTTCAATTAAAGTAAATAAATAAATACTATTATTATTGGATTACAATAATTAAATACATCAATAACACATAAATAAAAATAGACATAGATAGCAAAAATACATCTAATATATAAAATTCTCGTGTCATAGTGTTCGACTTTGAACTCCTCTGAAACGGCTCGACCGATTTTCGTGAAATTTTGTGTTCATATTGGGTAGGTCTGAGAATCGGACAACATCTATTTTTCATCCCCCTAAATGTTTAAGGGTGGTCCACCCCTAATTTTTTAATTTCATTTTTAGATTTTTTTTTTCGTTTTTATATTTTTATGATTCAGCATAAAAAAATACATACAACCCTTAATTTTCATCCCTCTACGATCAACCCCTATATTTTAGTAGCAAAACAACGTTTGCTGGGTCAGCTAGTTAAAGATATAAAACAAAAAAACCATAACCAATATTATTAAACACAATCACAATCATGCAACACTGTATCCCAGTAATAATTGTTGTCCAAACCGATTTCGGTCACGGCAGCCAATTTCAACGGAGATTAATTTTTAAGGGTGGTAGGGCACAATACTAGCGAGCAAGCCCGACTGGGGAAGGACCTCTACCTTACAGAATAGAAGATCACAGTCAAATAAAGCGGTGTAGTTGTGGTCTTCTGTGTGAGTGCAGGTTTTTCTATCTGGTCTAAAAAAAAATGGGTCGGCAACACGCAAGTACTACCTCAGGTATTGAAACATACATAGGCTACGGTAACTGCTTAACATCAGGCGGGCCATATGCTTGTTTGCCACCCAAGAAGTATTAAAAATACGTTACAATTTGAGGTAGGAAACAATATAGTATAAAAAGTGTATAATACCTGACGTTTATCCAAACAGGCTGCCCATTCCCTTCCAGAGATCTCAAGCGCGTAACAAAGTGTTGATTTAAGTTCAGCTTTACTGCCGATCGTAGCCAAAATGTACGTGAGAGCGCCAGCAGCACGGGCAAACTCTTCAGCGGCTAAAACAATTACAGTTTTTTTTTAAAGACAACTGCTGCACTAGGAAACAAGCCCTTTGTCGTGTGGGACCTTTCAAGCATACAATTAACGGACACGAAGTACACCTAGACTGAGGACAGACCTAGTGCAGGAGTTGTCTTTAAAAAGAAACCCTAAACAGAGTTTTTTTTTCACTAATTAATCACATGCTTCTGTAGACAGAAGCGCAAGAATATACACCGGCTGATTCTCTAAGAAACAGCGATGGCAAACTGATAGTTGTGATCGCAAACTGACAGTTGTGATCGCAAACTGACAGTTGTGATCGCAAACTGACAGTTGTGATTGCTCGGTGACGGTACAATCTATTGACTAAACGTCAAAAAGGCTCGGTTTTTGCTCTTACGGAATACCGATTTTCAATCTGACAGCCAGATTTTGCTCGGTTTTCGCGGTGGCTCGGTTTTGGCTCTTACGGAATGCCCTAGCGGGATATCTAAAAATCATAGGAAAACAAAGAAAACAGTTGCGACGTGTTGTCGTTGACGCTGTTGTCCCTCCCTCTGTCACAGAGTGAGAATACTCCCTCTACTCACTGTAAGGAGTATATTCTTCTTCTTATCGTTTGGTTAGTGGTCAAACTGGTGACAGAGTTATTGAGATCGCCCTAAATCATATTTAGGCCTCTGTCGTGATCTAACTACTATTAACAGCCGGGGCCAACTTTTTGCGTGCCTCCGAAGCACGGAAACGCTCAGATGAAATACGTCCATGGTCGCTTAACCCGCTGATAGAAAAACAAAAGAAAACTTTACTTCTACAAGCAATTATTTTTTTGTCAATAATGCCAATAAAAATGAATTAATCAAATATAATGCAATTATTACTAAACTAGCTATTTACCAAGAACGTTCACTCACCGTTAACATCGCCTTTAAATCGACAGAATCCATCAGCAGTACAGAGAAACCCGTTACACTTCTTGTGTCTATATTGCACGCTGTACCATAACCCGTCGGCCGGCCACCGACTATTGTCGGTACCCATCTGACGAATAGCCCGCATCAGAAGTATACGAGACAAGTGACAGTCCCGCATCATTAATACCTAAAAATATAGGAAATAATACTCATGATAAACTAGTGTTGCCCACGTTTCGCCCGCGTGTGTGTCGGTTATTGCGGTAATATATGTTATATTCCCGGTTACCATCTATCTCCCTGCCAAATTTTATTTCTATTCGTTCAGTCTTTTAGTCAGAAAAAGGTAAAAAAACAGCGTTACTTTCGCATTTATAATATTATTAGGTATGGATAATTATGTCCTCCAAAATTTCAGTCACCGCGGCTAGTCTCATTCGCACGGGACATATTACAGTGCACAAATGTCTACGCAAACACAGGTACACTCTCATAGTCCGATAGGAAGGCAATCCGAAACGATCTTCAAGAGATCTGGCGTAGGACTAACGGTTTTACGTACATTCTGAGGCACAAGGGTGTAAATCCTGCCATTTTTTTAGACTTTGGGCATCTATTGTGATTTTTTTGACAGAAAAACCTATATAGTATCTAAGTATAAGAGAAAAATACATCGATCAAGTAGGTGATGTGCTAAAAAGGGCCAAATTAAAAGTACCCTGAACCGACGTTTATACAAGAAGTTGTTAAATATAGAGAAAGCGAAATAGTATGTCTGGATTCAAGCAATTGGCGTACCATGTCTCTGCCTACCTCAATGAGAGACAGGTGTGATGGTATATATGTATGTAAGAAGAAAATCCACGTGTTGTACGTTAACTATGTGGTAAACTAACCTTAACGATGAGTGCCCACGACGGCTGAGGTTGAGCTAACAAAACAATAAGTTCTAAACCCAAGGCAGTCTTGTTGCAAAGATCTTGAGTACTTTTAGTAGATGTATCGTCAAATTTATCGAACAACTTCGGACTGACGAACGTGAACCAGGGGAAAGGACATTCCTTTGTAAATGTTGATGTTTCTTTTTCTTTAAATGCCTGAAAAAAGCTTTTAATTAACCAAATTAATGTATCAGCTGACAGAATGCAATTAACTGCATGTGTGTTGAAGTTTGCCTTGCCATCAATACCGTGCCATGCGGGACAAAACTTTGTGTGATCCATAAATGTCTATTTCCGAGCGTGGGTGTACTTTGTGTCCCGCGACACAGGGAAAAATATAATGGTGGTCATCGTTAAATCACTTTTATAAAATTTTGAACTTTAGATTATTTTAATCTACTTTTCTACTCTACTTAACTTGTTTGCACTCTCATGGCAGAAGTTATAAGTTAACAAATTACCAGACCAGTGTAACCTGTTCAGAACTTCAAGTAGATAGCTTGAAATTCTAAAGGTGCTCCCTCACCTGGAGCATTCACATTTACAGTTCTGCCTCCCTGACTAAAGCTTTCGCTTGTAATGTAACATTAGATTATGGATTAGATACGCTCTATTACAAGTGGTGCGCATTGATGTTACAAGTTGTATCAAAATATTACACATTGTATCAGCAAGTCGCTCACTATATTGCACGGTTCTCTTCCCTTACCAATTTAATGCTCGAATCTGTAACATTACAGGTAACGCACTATATTGCACGGTTCTCTTCCCTTACCAATGTAATACTCGAATCTTTAACATTACAGGTAACGCACTATATTGCACGGTTCTTTTCCCTCACCAATGTATTACTCGAATCTTTAACATTACAGGTAACGCACTATATTGCACGGTTCTTTTTCCTCACCAATGTAATACTCGAATCTTTAACATTACAGGTAGCGCACTATATTGCACGGTTCTTTTCCCTCACCAATGTAATACTCGAATCTTTAACATTACAGGTAACGCACTATATTGCACGGTTCTTTTCCCTCACTAATGTAATCCTCGAATCTTTAACATTACAGGTAACGCACTATATTGCACGGTTCTTTTCCCTCACCAATGTAATACTCGAATCTTTAACATTACAGGTAACGCACTATATTGCACGGTTCTTTTTCCTCACCAATGTAATCCTCGAATCTTTAACATTACAGGTAACGCACTATATTGCACGGTTCTTTTTCCTCACCAATGTAATCCTCGAATCTTTAACATTACAGGTAACGCACTATATTGCACGGTTCTTTTTCCTCACCAATGTAATACTCGAATCTTTAACATTACAGGTAACGCACTATATTGCACGGTTCTTTTTCCTCACCAATGTAATACTCGAATCTTTAACATTACAGGTAGCGCACTATATTGCACGGTTCTCTTCCCTTACCAATTTAATGCTCGAATCTGTAACATTACAGGTACCTAAAGCATTGTAATGCTCGGTTCTCTTCCCTCACCAATGTAATGTTCGGTCCTCTTCCCTCATATATGTATGCTCGACTCTGTAACATTACACTACAGGCGAATGCTCCAAGTGAGGAAGCACCTTAAAGTCAGTTTAAAAATTAATACCTGATGTATAAAATGTAGTTCGGCCCCTCTGTACACGAAGCACTTGAACAGCTCATTGCACTTCGCATGCACGTCCCTTACGTCTCTTGTTTGATGTTTGACATCGAGTCCAGCTAGGTCAGACCCATTCGTGCATATAGACGGTAGTAATTGAGCGACGCATAGGAGTATGTTTAGAATGTCGTTTAGAAGTAAACGGGTGGTTGAGTCGGTTGTATTCGTCTGGAAATAAAATAAAAATAATAAATGCAGAACAGCGACATCTATTGTCGTACCAGGAAGAAAATGTACAGACAAAATAATATCCACTTGAATCCTACCCCTTCTTGTCTATTATTACCCGACAATGCAAAAGCTAAAAGGAGGGTAATGATTGAAGTAAAACTATGATAAGAAAATCGTGTAGGTTTTTTTAAACTCATTAGTGGCTAACAAGCATATTGTTCACCTATCGTAAGCAGTTACCGTAGCCTATAAACGCTTGCAAAACAGAATTACAACTGAATTTCTTACCTGACAATACCTCACGGTGAATATGGTTAATGTTTCATTGAGCATACCAGCGAATATTCTTTGTGCCATTCGAGGTGGTACGGTGTCCCACAAATCTTTTCTGCTACCTGTAATCAAACCATAATCTTATTATCAAGTCTGACTAACAACTACAAGACAGACAAAATAATTAATATATGTCCGTGTGGTGACGGATTAAGAATACAAATGTCACCACCCCTTTCCATCCCGAAGGGTGTCGTAAGAGTCGACTAAGGGAGTAAGTCAGGCAGACAATATCCACTGCTAGAGAGGGAAAACTCGAAACAAAACCCTATACCAACCCGTCTGGCCAGCGTGGTATAGTAGGCTAATATCCCTCCGATTGTATGGAGGAGACCCGTGCCCAGTAGTGGGACGTTTATGGGTTGAGATGATGACCAATATTTAAGGTTTTTCAGAAATTATTGTTCGGGGACGAGGAATGGCATAAAAAAATCTCAAATAGGCTGGCGGTTTTTAAAATACTATTCTTTAAGTAAGTATACATTTTCATGTCGCTTCATTTTGATTCTGCGTTGATTTTTATTGAAATTTAGTTTATTTTCACATAAATAATAATAATAATACTCATTTCATAAGATATTTACAATAATAGTTGTTAAAATAAAAGTAACTTAACCTAAACTACCTACAAACAATCAGATATTGAATTTACCTATAAATAAAATATCTGATTGAGGTCGCAGTTCTGACGAAAGGAAAAGACTGGCCATATAGCCACGCCGGATAGCAAGGCTTATACGTTGACCCAAGTAAAGGCCAGTAAAGTATTTATTACAAACTAATAATGAATAATATATAGGCAAAACGACTCAATTCGCACAATATACAATACTAACCATTCATATAAATCCACCATCCTTGCACAGATGGCGTCCCACTCTCATGAACAGTTCGAGTGGTGCCATCTATCGGCCGACCACCTGAATCTTGTAGAATGTACAAGGATAACACTCTGTTGTGCAGATCTAGTACTCGTTCGCCTACCGCTTCTGACATAGTTATGTAGCGTTTATAGCATGTCTGAAAGGTATTAAATAAGTCATAAGTGCGGATATACTTATAACCGGTAGATAGCAGCCAGACAGAAACACCTAAGCGATGGACAAATCAGAGGATCTCTTAATAGTAAGTTGTAACTGCTGCTCGTAGACTTCGGCTACAGCAAAGACATAGCCAAGCTACTGTGTTCCGTAAGGATTATAATATATGTATGCCACATATACATACATCTCAACCCATAAACGTCCCACTGCTAGGCACGGGTCTCCTCCATTAATTTGGAGGGATATTAGCCTACTATACCACGCTGGCCAGACGGGTTGGTAAAGGGTTTTGTTTCGAGTTTTCCCTCTCTTGCAGTGGATATTGTCTGCCTGACTTACTCCCTTAGTCGACTCCTACGACACCCACGGGATGGAATGGGGTAGTGACATTTGTATTCTTAATCCGTCACCACACGGAATATGCCACATATACATAATGATATTATAAACAAAGATAAGCTACCTGCATACTGAGCGGCGTTCAGTTTTATTCCCATGTTTTAGTGCATACATGCTTTTAGATTTTAAGTATGAATGCGATAGACAATACCGAACGTAATGATAGAGAAAGAGACAGTGATAGATTAAATGAAGTTTAGCTACTATAAAGCAATAAAACATTACTTTAAGATGGATTATTATTGCAAGCGTTGGAGACCAGTAGGTACTCACACACAGGAACACAACTACACCACTGTGTGATGTTATTAGATTGTGGTCTTCTGTGTCTGTCTGTGACTGGGAAAGGACCTCCCTTGCCTAGTCGGACTTGCTCGGTAGTATTGTGCCTTACCTCTCTTAAACCTTTATATCTACGTCTTTCTTACTATAATATCATTGCAGATACATGTGACATGCAAACTAAGACGCAGTAGGCTACATCGAGTGACATAAAATATGCTCTATCTTAAGTTCACGAATTATACTCGTGGTGATGCGGTTGACATACATATATAATCACGCCCGTCTCCCAATGGGATAGGCAGTGACTATGGTACGCTAATTACTTCGATCCAAACATACTTCTTTCGCTTTCTTTACTTTCATTAACCTCTTCATTTATGAACGATTCAGGGTACTTTTAATTTGGTCTTTTTTTAGCAAATCCTAAGGGATTTGCTAAAAAAAGACCAAATTAAAAGTCGGTCGCTGTATGTTCTCCTAGGGCAGCCTCTACCAACACAAAGCAAATATAGCAAATATCTAATCAAAATACCTGAAGTAAAGAATATCTCTCAGCGTTGCCACTATCTTCAATGTGCTGTACATAACAATACAAGCTGTTCTTCAACAGAGCAGCCGCTCCGAGAGTAGCAGTAAGCACGGGCAGATCAGCGTGATCCAAAGCTTCTTGGGCCAACATGTGAAGATGTTCTGGAAAATATAAAAATACTTTAAATAATATAACTTCTATTTTCATTGCTAATGGTCTACTTGATGATGAGATAAGCGCTGCTAATGAACGGCAATGATTTCCTGGTACTGATAAGTGGCACAATGAAGCAGTTTTCTACCGTGAAGTAGAGGGTAACGAATATGTGGCATGTGGAGCAATAAATTCAATAAAATACAGCCCAACACAAGTAACTTGTGACCAAAACTCCGCTGCCCACCTAAGGAAGATAGTGGAAATACAGGATGCCTGTTTCTACCCTTTTAGGGCACTAAGCAAGCAAGTATTTTTTAAATTAATCTTGGTCTTAAAGATTCTATTTGTCAATGAACCATTGACAGGCTTATAGTGTTATGGAGGAAATATATGTCTACTAATTGACTTTGACACATAGCATAGGTATTCTGACGATTAACATTTTACAATGAAGATGAAAAAAAATGATTGTATCAATCTCTAACCAATTGGCTAATTGAATGATCAAGAGCCTAGAGTATTCAATCGATGGATTTTAATTTAATTGTATATCATTTTCATTGATATATATCTTCAAATGTCAAACGTCACAGTACCCGTGCAATGCCATACTCCAAAGAGTACCTACGTCATTACATTGCAAATTGAAAGTAGTTATCACGTAAAACCTTCCTTAACGTGAGGGCTAAGTACAGATGGCATGGGTACCATTCTAGTAACATACCAAGTAATAAGTCACTAGACTTGGTAGCCAGCTGCACAAATTTATCAGGATCCGAAGTCTTGGCCACACCGCCATCACCTTTTTCATCTTCTTTGGTGATGACAAACATTCCTGATCCATTTCTGTAAATGATATCATTAACGTTAAGAATAACAGCGACAGAATTTCAAAGAAAATTGAGCTACTTATTTTATTTTTTCCATTAATACAGACTCTCAGCAGGATATTTTATCAATATTATACAAGGTGGAAGAAAAACACACCCGAATCAAAAACTAATAAACTGGTGAAAGCGCTGGCAATCACTGATACGATGATGCACTACAAAATGCAATAGAAAACAACCATTACACTTTTCACCTCGAAGGGATAAGCAAAGGTGTATGCCACCAACACGATTCGCCAGCTATACTATGATTTATGTATTTGGTAGAATAGCTTATTGCTCCATCTCGGGTAGGTACATACAAGTTACGTACCTACTGAGAATTTTCAAATAAAAATTTTGTGTACCATTTTGTGTGTTCATTGTTTATGCAAGTTACATTTTAACGCTTAAATAACAAATTACGTCAGGATTAACAGTTATAGCTGAATCCCGCACGTCAGCTGCGCGATTGGGGCGCACTACTAAGTACTTACGCACTGTATTGTATCAGAAGTCACTAGCACTATTGAACACCAGTTTTCATTTGTTTTTGGTTATCGAGAGCGATTCTCTTTCAACCAGTATGCGTGACGTAATTATGAAAAAATAACCTTCCAATTTGGTTCCATGATTTAGCAACATGCTTTACATTTGTAGCCCTATTTATACATACTTGAAAGCTATAGAAAATTCCTCTTCAAGCCAAAGAACAATTTTGACAGACGCAAATGAGGCATTCCTTGGAAAGTCCAATCTTCCACCCACTACACCTTTGCATATTGTCTCTGATAATATAGTCTGATTTTTCTGAAATATACATTTGGTTTTTAGATAAAATTGTGCAATATGACTGGCCAAAAACATAATTAAATGTGTGAATTACAATAAAATTGTTAGATTACCTTGGTTGACTCTTGGTAACAAGACCAAGATTCTGGGCATACTAAGTATGCCCAATACTTGTTTTTTAAGTAAGCAAATATCAACAAGCTAATTACAATAGGTGTTTTGTGAATTTTTAGTTTTTATTTGATAGTAAAAATTCACAAGATCCATAGATATACAAGATTCCATATAGTCAAGTCCAAAGTGAAAATATAGGCAAGCACATAGGTATACTTGGCATATTTCCAAACTGAGCTTATAATAAACATATTTCGTCAGAACATCTCAGTATTATCTGGGACTTGAAGCTGGTCCCTCGGTACACTTCACAGTAGACATTCATAATTTAGAAACCATTTCACTCTGCTACTTGTAGGTGTTCCAATATTTGGTTGTTATTAACTCTAGTTAAATGAAAGCTACTCTAATTATAGTTTACATGTAAGATAATACAAGTTTTGAAAGTAAAACGAAAGTTACATACAATGTGGAAACATGGTGCATCTTCATAGGATTGGCTTTTGCCCAGCATAGAGCGGCCTTAGAAGTACAAATTTCTGATGCATACCTAGGTACCGGTTACTTGAACCGCATTGAACAAAGTCTGTCCAACAAAGACAACTCCCGCACTAGAGAACAAGCTGTGTGGCGGGGAACTTTACAAACATACAATTAACGGACACAAATTACATCCAGACTCAGAACAACTCTTTGTGGGCCACACAAAGTTTTGTCCTGTGTGGGAATTGAGCCCACAACCTCGTGCACAGCAGGCGCATACTGCGACCACTAGACCACCAAGGTAGTCAAAATAAAAAGCCAATACAGTCTATATCTTTCCTTCACCAGACGAGTGTCATTTTCACAAACAAAATAAACTAATAAACCTAAACCAGTCATGCCTTTTAAGCTGGACTGTCTTAGAAGGCATGACAATTTTCTTTAAATATTCTACATATATTATATTTACCTGATAATACTCCAAATCTCTTTGCAGCAATATAGGAATACGGTCCATAATATTTCCATCTTCAATGACTTCCATTTTGGATAAAAAAAATTAAAACAAAAACTTAACAAAATAACTTGTTTACTAAAATAAATAAAATCCAATGTTACAATTATAATTAGTTACAGTGTGAACAATTCATGAAATCTACTAGAACAGTACGACCAACAATTTTCTTAAATTCTAATTCCAATAGTTGGTGTAATGTCGTCCCATCACGTTTGTAAACCCAATGTACGTTGTTCGAATAAATAACTAGGTCGTAACGTTTAGGTCCAGAGGTGGGTGAACTAAGCCAGATCTGTTTATTAGGACTTTGTCTATTAATTACATAAGTTCCGTGGTCCGGTCCAAGATATACTCTCAGTACTCCATCCTGAAACATAGAAATCATAAATTAAGATCAGAAATGGCAGATGGAGTTTCAAAGGTCATAATATTATGTTAACATGTTATATTCATCACACAATTTAGTATTCTGTATGGAAAACAAACCCACTACACCCCATGAAAATACCTCACTGAAAAGTTCCTATTCTTTATTTATATTATTATAACCCCTTTGTCTTATTTATTTTTCATATAGGTACTGCACTTGTGTGCAATTTTTGTGTTAAAATGTACTTTAGTTGTTTATGAGTGTATATATGTATATGTGTGTGTGTGTGTGTGTGTGTGTGTGTGTATTTATGTGTGTATATGTTACGGTAAGAGTGAATAATTGAAGATTATTAATAATTATCTATTATTATTAATAATTACCGAAATTCGAGGTTAAACTGATAAATTAATCACATTTGTCGGTTATTATTAATAATTTAACCCCAGTAGTGATAAATGTAATAAGTGGCCAAGGATTGCGGGGCGGGGCGGTGTGTGCGACGTGCGAGAGGCGCGGGGGGTTAGGTTAGGTTAGGTTAAATAAATAAAAACCTAACCTAACCTAATCTAACCTAGGTTAGGTTAGGTTAGGTTTTTATTTATTTTATAACTTTTACCAATATGTGTCGTGAATTATTAATAATTACACTTGACTACGGCTCACATAAGGTTAAAAACCTAACCTAACCTAGGTTAGGTTAGGTTAGGTTTTTATTTATTTTTTTTAACTTTTACCAATATGTGTCGTGAATTATTAATAATTACTACTAAAAGTAATAAATTTCGATCTATTATTCACATTTACCAAAACATGTGGTTATTATTAATAATTTTGTAAAAATATTAATAATTTTCAATTAATCAGATTTACCGTAACATATATATTTCTATTGTATTCATAAGTTATTTACAAGAATAGTTATTAAAGTAACCTAAACAACAAAACTATGTATACAGTATATACTATATTATTATATTATATTATGAATTCTTTTATAAAAATATGCAACTACAATAGTGCTGTACAAATGTTTCGATATTTTATTTTACTCTGATTGTGTTTAAATTAATGAAACTATAGGTATTTTTGTACTCATATCTCTCAACATTTGTGTTTGTACTGGCTTTTAGCTTTGTGGCTACATTTTATATTTATTAATCACGAGCAGTAATGTAGACACAATACATGTCTTATTGTCTTGTCTTATCGTATATAGGTGTGTTAAGGCTAACAATGATCTATTTGTTTGCCCTGGGCAAAATAAGGGGACAATTAACTAGTGGCCTAGCCTGACTTTGTCAGTTGCATTTAATTATACATTCTTGTAAAATTAAAGAAACTGCAGTAGGTTATGTAGCATGTAGCCCAACTTAAGGTAACAATTTTATAAGCTAACAAATGAAAAGACAGATAACAAAGGAATACAAATTTTCTGTGGAAACTATTATGTAATAAAGTTTTTATTCTACTTGTGTAGCAAACAAGCATACGCCTCCTGATGTTAAGTAATTACCATAGCATATGATTCTTGAAATAACAAGAGGTATCGCTTGAATGTTAGTGACCCAATATTTTACACCCCAGGGCTTTAGGATAGGGAATCCGTGGAATAGGAAAATATTTCTTTTAAAACGCATCCCCTAAATGAAAGTTGGGAGACCTGTACACACACACAAGAACACTATTTGGCTGGGGTAAAGGTGCAGTTCTTTTCCCAGTTGGGCTTGCTAGTAAAGTGCCACTTTTAAAATACTAAGAAAAATTATAAATATTTTGATGTCATCGCTACAGACTGTCCTCTCTGCAGAGCCTGCATGAGATAAGTCTGAGTGCTGCTGCACTGTCCGGGAGTCGCCACATACTGGGAAAAAGTACCTGGGCCACCCAAGCACCCTACAGGAGGCAGTCAACAAGATCAAGAGTCTGCTGGCCTTCCTCGACAAGCTGGGGTGGATGGATCATCCACCCGGACGCAAAATTAGCGAATTTGACGCGGAGTTACAGAAACCAGCCCGACACACCAATACCAATTTGATGTCAACAGAATTATGTACAGATGTTAAGCAGGTACTTACGCTGTAAGATACGTCGGCCCCTTCTAAGTTCGTCGCAGCTTCAACAATTTCTTCAAAATAATCGGACAGAGATTCCAGAGTTTGATTACAGATTTCTTCAAAAGCACTTTGTGAAACTACTGCGACTTGAGGCTTTGATGTACTAGAATAAAAGCGGCGATCCACATTTCCAATACAAGAAGTTCTTGTACATACGTACGAATGTCGACGTAAAGCGATTTGACTGCATATATTGATTGGCCTACGTGCCAGCCAACGGCTGGTACGTAAAATATTTTTAAACATGTTGCTAGGATTTTGCTAAAATTTTGAAATTCTTCTTTTATTATTTTTTTTACGTAAAATTTGACACTGACACTTGGCAGTGAATGATACTTGACACAACTTGACAGTGACGGCCATAGATTAGTAAATAAACTAAAAGACAGTGACGGCCATAGAATACTGGCAACAATAGGGTACTTTCGTTAGTAAACAATAAATTATGAAACTCGATATAAATAAAAACTAATATAGAAACAAACATAAATATTCTGATTTTAAGTCATAAATGCATTTATTTGATTTAATAAATGAAAAATAAAAGTCGACATTTGTTATCTGTATATCATGTGACTTGAAATACGATACAAGGGGATGTGACGTCGCTGTTGTAGTCGTAAACAGTTACATTATTCTTAACATTTTTTGAGCTTAAAGTCACAGGACAAATCATACTAAGGACAAATCACTAGCATTTGCAGATCAAGTATAACATTCCATTATTTTGTATTCAGTGTAATTTCCCATAACCTGTTCCAACTGCAATAAAATACGTTGAATATTATACAAAGGTGTCTTTCATATTTTAGGTAGGTAATTGCAGGTTAGATTACCATCAACTTTTATCTGCCAGGAAAAGGCAAAATATGATTAGATAATAAAGTGTTTTACTAACATTGAAGTGATCACATAGATACATTATTATCTTAACTTGACAATAATTTAGGATCTCTTTTTGTGAGTTTCAACCAAACTTTCTTCATTACAATGTTATCGGCACTCCGACCACACACCTTTGATAGCGAATGTAATTCATTATTTTAACAAAAAGCACGAAATACGAGCAAGTAATACACGTCTATATTGTTTTTCATAGATTTTTGTTCACTACAATGCTTACGTCAGAACATGGCGGACAGCATTTTCGCGGGCTTAAAAAAAATTAAACTTCATTTTCGCGGGCTTAAAAAAAATTAAACTTTAATGTAATTTTATGTCAAGAAAGCGTATTTATTTTGCACAAGTAATTTTTTTTAGGGGTTTTTATTAGTAAAATCAACATTTTAAAGTACTTTTTCAAACAAGTACCTACCCTATAAAGTTTTCTGTGATAGAGGGTATACACTAAAAAGGAAAAGACGGCACTTGAGTACCTAAAAAAATATCGATTTCCATAATAAGCCTTATTTTCATAATTTTAAAGATTAAGATTGTACGCAAAAATATCTGACACTAGGTACTGCGTGACACTACCTACTAGTAGAGCCGTGGGGAATTTTTCTTTCCCGTGACTCAACCAGTAGTGCCAGGGATAAAACTATATTTCATATGACGTATTATTCCTATAATAAAAACGAATTAATGTAGTAGATCAAATTTTATTACCTATTTATGTAAACTTTTACTGTCAGTATTAGTGATATTTATAATTCGAAGCTAATTCTATACAAAATATATTATTACTTAACAGGTACAAGCTTCTAGGATCTTTTTCGTAATAGTAGGTACCTATTTAAGAAATTCTTAAAATATTGATTGTAAACATAAATAATCACAGTCATGTAAAAGGAGTGCTTTGTTTTCGTTTCCAGGTCTTTCGTCTTAATTATGTACTTATGTATAATTGTTAGTTATCGGCAGCTGATGGTTCCTCTGCTTCTGGTTCTGCTTCAGGTTGTGGTAACATGTACGCATTTTGTGGTGGTAACATCCAAAGATTGTTTTGATATGCGGGAGATAATTCGGAAATTGATGCTTCAGGTATTCTTGGTATAGGAAGTAAAGAATTGTATTGACACCAGTGTGGACTTATAAAAAAGACTGTTCGACCGCGACGTTCTTGAAGTGGTCTGAAGTTTTGTAAGAGTGGTTCGTCCCATGGGTTCCAAAGGAGTCGGAATTCATTCATCTGAAAAAAAAAAGGAGAAATTAAGATAGTTGTTGAATAGGGCAAATTTGCTGACATGACTTGGATAACTGGGAAAGTATTTTTTGTAACACTAAAGCTCCGTACATATTATTTGGTATTCATAGTTCTGGTTCTGGTTCTACTCTAAAACAAGTAAGTACCTAAATAATAACGAGTGGCAATGACAATTAAAACAATTCAATTTTTTTTTTTCTAATGGTAAGCAGATTTCGCAGCATATGGACGCTTGCAACACCAGGGGTAAAACTCGCGCGCTTCTTTCTTTAATCTTTCTTAACACCTTTCTTGAAGAACCTTACTATAAAAACGTTAGACTACGGTAACTGCTTGATATTGAGCCGTATGCTTGTTTGCCACCCAAGAGTATATAAAGAAAATGCAAGACAAATCTGTATACATTACCTGTTCTTTTGTCGCGAATAAAGTGGCCCTTGGAACCAGCCACCTCATCACAAAGGACTCCCCTCTAACAGTTTTCAGGCTGCCCCAATAAAGAAAATAGTCTTCAAAAAACATTGGTAGCAGTTGGCTCATGGGCTTAGGACCGATGCGGGTGTGGGTTTGAGCTACTTTGATTCTTGGAAATCCTTCAAGTACCCATTCTAATCGTTCATCTGGTAGGACTCCGTACTGGAACAATCTGAAGTATTAACCTTAGATTACGCACTTTATTTTAATTTTAGTAAGGTACTTTGACTGCATTGTTTTTTTTTTTATACAACTTAGATGACAAACAAGCGTATGGCCCGCCTGATGTTAAGCAGTTACGGTAGCCTATGGACGCTTGCAATTTCAGAAGTATCACTTGCGTGTTGCCAACCCATTTTTTAACACCAGGGCTGTATGATCTTTTATATTAAGAATAATTGGATTATTTAAATATTAAAGCAATGTGGAAAAAGACGAGCCCGGAGCAGGACTTGAACTTCGACTTTAAGTATATTTGAGCTGATTGCATAGCAAAAATGCTAAAAATATTTAATAATATTCAGTGGTTTCATTCTTTAATAACATTCTTTCCTCACTATTGGAAGATGTTGTACGTATAGACCTGTAACGGCTAACGTTTGAATGAAACTTACGTCACTCCAAGACGTAAACAAGCGGTGGACAAATTCGAACTCTGGAGTACGAGCTCGGATGGCACAGTTGGTAGTGCGCTGGGCCGGAACCCGAGAGGCGCAGGTTCGAGTCCTGCTCCGGGCTTTTTCCACATTGCTTTAATATTTAAGTATAATTGAGCTGATTGCATAGAAAAAATGCTAAAAATATTTAATAATGGTAGATAACCTTATTGTACAACGTAAACAAAAGTTAATATCCCTCCAAATGTATGGAGGAGACCCGTGCCTAGCAGTGGGACGTTTATGGGTTGAGAAGAAGAAGAAGAAGAAACAAAAGTTATATAACTTACTTTTATCATGTAGCAAACCATTACGATTCCATCTGGGTGTCTTATAGCTTCCTCTTGAGTCATGTATTCCGAACGAAAAAATGTTACCTGAAAGACAATGATTTGTTTTTTTTTATACTACTTGGGTGGCAAACAAGCATACAGCCCACCTGATGTTAAGGGGTTTGATGCTTGCAATACCAGAGGTATCACTTGCGTGTTGCCGACCCATTGTTTTACACCACGGCTTTATGATGGGAGTATATTTGGGATAGGAATACGTTTCTTTCAAAACGCATTCCTAAATGAGCGCTGAAGACCAATTACTTACTAAAAACCAATTAATAAGTCAGGCCCAATTAATGCTGCATTACCTACTAACAAAATAGTTTTGCCAATGCAGTATTCTAGCTTCCAGGGTTTCAAGCGAATTTTAATTTAATAGAAGTAGGACACCATATAAGTAAATAGGCCCGACTGAGGAAGGTCCTCCACTTTACAAAAGACTGAAGTCAAATAACTGCACACAGTGGTACAGTTTTTTACAACTCCCGCACTAGGGATTTTGTTTTCACAAAAACACAAATTAGACTGATACTCTGAACCGACCTTGATGGATCACACAAAGTTTTGTCCCGTGCGTGAATCGAACCCACGACCTCCGGCGTAGTAGTCAGGGTCACTAACCACTAAACCAACATGCCAGTCAACTGGCGTACCATAGTCTTCGTCTACCCTATTGGAGACGGGCGTGATGATGCATGTATGTTAATTTAATAATAAGCTCAGACTAATAGAATAAGATAGACGGAGCGTGTAGAACTCGCGCGTGAAGCCGCCAAAAGTCATACTAAATAGCAATGTCATACGTTTTCGTTTTCGCGCGCAGTCGATTTGAGCCGCTCTGAAGTATTTTTACAACGTTTTACTACACAATACGGCATTATAATAATATTTTGTCAAAACGTGTTTAGACGTGCGTACTCACTAGCGGCTCAAATCGACTGCGCGCGAAAACGAAAACGTATGACATTGCTATTTAGTATGACTTTTGGCGGCTTCACGCGCGAGTTCTACACGCTCCGTCTATCTTATTCTATTAGTCTGAGATAATAAGCTTTGTTTATACAAAACAAAATCTGATATCTTCTCTGTTTATGGTTTTATAAAAGGTTTGAAAATAATGGAACAATGACTGCGCATACCGCAACAAAACGCAATCAATCTGACTTATATGACTGCAAAAATGTTATATTCAAATATTACAGCATACATTGTTTAGGTATACACGAAGTACACACACACAATAACTGCTTTTGTCTCTCTGTCCTAACGAGACCATAGTCTATTGATGACAAGCAATATATGTAGGTATATTAATTAAATTGTATTTAACTATCTGGTGATTGAAAAGAATGGCCTGAGTTTCTTGCCGGTTCTCTTTTCTCTACAGACTCTACCTCTGTGTGTTCAGTCGGCAAATCTTGCTGTGTGTCATACTAGTTAAGCATCATCTCAACCATAAAACATCCACAGCTAGACATGGCGTACCCCAAAGATTGCCGTTAAACAAAAAGGTTCTAGAGTGGCGACCACGAATTGGAAGACGCAGCATGGACGTAATAAGTACCAAAATTTAAATGATTTTGATTGATTGATCATACCTAAAGCCCAGTTAACAAGTAGAAATTAATGTCGAGTAAGTAAACTAAAAAGATCGCTTGGACGCACTGGGTGCGGAAGGCGGAGGACCGTGTGCTATGGCGTGTGTTGGGAGAGGCCTATGTCCAGCAGTGGACTGCGATAGGCTAATTGATTGATTGAAGTAAATTAACTTTAAAATTTAGCGTTGCATGATCTTGGTAATATTTAGAGTTAAATTTGGATATCGGGGATCTGTAAAACTTGTTATTCGGTTAGAAAAAATCTTACCTAATACAAAGTTATATTTAAACCCTAGAGTACTATGTACTTAACATGCCTCGCGAACAAAACCGCAAGCGGTTTTCGGGAGGCATTAAGGTGATCATGCATAATTTACATCGACATAATTATATTAACAGTTAATTGCTTGACGTTCCGGTGTAACATGGTTGAAAATTCAAGCAAATAAAATGTGAATAATGAAACCCGACGTTTACATAACGTTGATTGTAACATGATAAATAAAAGGAAACAATTTTCGTTTTCGACAATACAACGGTATTGACAAAAATTTATAAAGGCAAGGTAGTTGATAATGTAGAGCAACGAATAAATTAATAAAAAATAAAAAAGTAGCAACGTATATATATATAGTTATGTCCCCCTGCTGGACACGGGTCTCGTCTCCTCTATCAAGGGAGTGACAGGGTTTAGGCCTTAATAATAATAATATTAAGAAAAAAAAATCCACACATTGTGTTAGTAGACTTATCACTATGTAAGTATACAATTACAATGAACATAAATACACAAAAAAGCAAAACAACACAAAGAAAAAAGAGAAAGCCAACAGCCCCACTATTTATTTATTTATTTATTTATTCTTTATTGTACACCATTCTAATACATAACATAGTAACTTAAAATAAATAAGATTGTACAATGGGCGGCCTTATCGCTAAGAGCGATTTCTACCAGGCAACCTTTGGATGGATATTGTGTTAGTGAGAAACAGCGGTAGTGGTTGGCGTACTAAATAAAAAAGAAAAATTGAAACAATTAAATAAATAGACATATGAAAATAAATACATATTTATAAATAAGATATGATAAAATATTTTAAGGATTATGATAATAATAATACCATAGATGAAATACAAATTACAATGATAAGTAGTGTTCTTTCACCATGACTTTAAAAACAGATATAGTTTGAGCTTGTCTTATTGCCACAGGTAGTGCATTCCATAAACGAACGGCAGATACAGAAAAGGATTTATCGAAAAACACTGTTGAATGCGGTGGCATTTTTAGTTCCAGGTTCTCTGAGGACCTTAAAGTTCTATTGTGCGTATCATAAAGGAACTTGAAACGTTCTTTGAGATAGGAAGGTGCTGTAGGATTAAATAGTACATTATATAGTAACGAAAGGATATGAGTATTCCGGCGATAACGTATGGGTAACCACTTGAGCTGCGTTCTGAATTGTGAAACATGATCATACTTGCGTAAGCCAAATATGAATCGTATACAAAAGTTTTGGAGACGCTCAAGTTTATCTAATTGGTTTTCGGCGAGGTCTAGATAGCTGACATCTGCATAATCAAGGATGGGTAGAAGAAGAGAATTTGCTAGCGCAGTTTTGGTGGCAGTTGGAAGGAAGTTCCTTAACCGTCGGAGTGATCCCGCCGAAGCAAACACCTTTCGACTAACTTCTTGAAGTTGCGAGCCCCAAGATAAATTACGATCAATAACTACGCCCAGGTTTTTAACAGTTTTACTTAAAGGGATCGTAGTGCCATCAAAAAGTATCTGAGGAAGTTGAGACCAATCAAATCTTGATATCAGTCTAGAACTGCCAACCACAGCAACTTGCGTTTTCGATGGGTTCACCACTAACCCATAAGCCCTACTCCAAGCACCGATCCGTGCCAAATCACTGTTCAATGTGCCAACAGCTTGCGATAATTGCGCCGGTGGTGCCTGAACTATTCCACAATGGGCAAATGTAAATATGTCCATTGTGCAATAATCGGACTGTCAAATTTGTCCCGTATTAAATAGACTAAACTATTGGAACTGCCACGAACGCGTTGCATCATTGAGGCAGCTCTTTTTCTCAAAATGGAATGGAACTTGCACCTCTTGCGTACAAGTCGGTTACTTTCTTACTCGACCACCGTCAAATGAAAAATAGATTGGCTAAATAGATATATGAAATATTAACTAGTGGGTATGAAAGTATCTAAAACGGTTCAAGAGGAATTAGATGAACGGTCGCGGACCAAATAGAAGTAAATTTGAAGAAAGGTCAAAGTATTTTAACCGACAGGCCTTAGGGTTGATATACCTGGATTGATGAGATTCGATGAAAGATTGAGAGTGGAATTCGGTGTTTCATGTTAGAATACTTTGTAGGCGTAAAACAAAAAAGCGTGATTTTATGTATCTACTTAGGTTATATATAGCTGCACCATTTTTTTCCCTTTTTAATGACGATTTGACCGTAAGTATTTCTTATTGTTTCCTAGCCTTATAATAATGAACTAAATATGAAAAGCAATTCGTATGACATGACATTTAATTTCGAATATCAACCACCTGGCAGTCAGCGAAAATTTGCTGTCACAAATAAATTAAAAAGTTTAGAGTTGTTTTATCGCAAAATGTGACAACTTAGCAGTGCAAAGTTATATAATTCCAAAGTTAATTAAACAGCTAGATACATAATAATTAATGTAAGATCATAACTGTCTGATGTGGCCCTGAAGGATTTAAAGTATTCATGTAATACACGACCAGAAAATGACGGTGGGGTCAGTTGGTTCTACAGGGAAATTATATACGAAAAAGGTTATTTTGTACTACGAGTGACGTATATTTTTATTGTAATTAGTAGGTCAAAGTCAAACTCGTTTATTCATTTAGTTCAAATGCATGATACTTATGAATGTCATAAAAAAACAAATGACAGCATAATTATTAGCGTAGAGCCTCGAGCAGAATTAATTATTAGAATTACGAGAATAATAAGAGATCCTTTTATTATTTTCGTCTACTGTAAAAAATAAACCAACTGTTTTTTATTGAAAAAGTCCATCAGATGGTTTGTAGAAACAGCCGCTGTTGCTAGACACAGCGAAACCACTACCGACCTTGTAGTAATAGGAATCGACTGGCCTGTTGGTCTAGTGGTTAGTAATTCTAACGGCTAAGCCCGAGGTCGTGGGTTCGATTCCCACCCAGGACAAATATTTGTGTGATGAGCACGATTGTTTGTTCTATGTCTGGGTGTAATTTATCTATAATATGTATGTATTTAGAAATATAGAAGTATGTTTATCAGTTGTCTGATTGCCATAGTACAGGTTCTGCCTAGTTAGGGATCAGGTGACGGTGTGTGAGTTGTCCCGAAAAGAAAAAAAACATTAGCATTAACCTCGACTTGGTAAATGTAAGGTTGGACGCGTTGGACGTTCGATGACCTTATGAAGGTTACCAGGGTAGACTGGATGCGGGAGGCGGAGGACCAGTTCTGTGGCATGAATTAAGAAAGGCCTATATCCGTGTGGTGACGGATTAAGAATACAAATGTCACCACCCCATTCCATCCCTAGGGTGTCGTAAGAGTCGACTAAAGGAGTAAGTTATGGAGACAATATCCACTGCAACAGAGGGAAAACTCGAAATAAAACCCTAAACCAACCCGTCTGGCCAGCGTAGTATAGTAGGCTAATATACCTCCAAGTATATGGAGAAGACCCGTGCCCAGCAGTGGGACCTTTATGGGTTGTGATGATATGTCCAACAGTGAACTGAAACAGGCTCATTGATTGCTTAATCTCGATTGAAAGATTTAAATAGGAATTTCTTTTTATTGATATGTTATTTAGCTAGGTAGGTTTTGTTTTTTTTGTAATATTTTTTTCTTTAAAAAAGACAACTCCCGCACTAGAGAACAAGCTCTGTGTTGCGGGCGACTTTACAAACATACAATTACCGGAAACAAATTACACCCAGACTCAGAACAACTCTTTGTGGGTTACACAAAATTTTGTCCCTATGTGGGCATCGAACCCATAGCCTCTACTGCCACTGGACCACCAAGGCAGTCTATATGTTTCGTTATGGTTGAAATAAACCTTATTGTACTTAACCTACTTTTTAATAATGCAGAGTGACATTTACCATACAAATACCTGCTTATATCCAAACAATAAATCACCACCATTGTCGCTTCTCTCTAGAGGACCAATTATTATAAAACGAGAGCCACAATGGCGTCCATCTGTTAGCTAATTAAGCATGGCAACCGCAGATCTCTCGCCAAGCTCAGTAATTATAACAATACCGCTCAAGGTCTTGTTTATAGTAAAGCATGTCCAGTACAGGAGACTAATAATTCACTGTACTCCTTAATACAATGTTATTTTTTTAACTTAGTAGGAATACAGCACCTCACACAACACGATATTGTAGACTATATGGGGTTCTTCAAGAAAGGAGTTATATGGTTTTTAAACGGTCAGCAAGGCCCTGGTGTTGCAAGCGTCCATAAGCTGCGGTAACTACTGCTTACCATAAGGCGGGTCGTATGCTTATTTTTCTTCTTATTAGTATAAAAAAACCCTATTTAAGTTTTTCTTTTTAAAAAGACAACTGCCGCACTAGAGACCAAGCTCTGTGTCGCGGGGGACTTTACAAACATACAATTAACGGACACAAATTACACCCAGACTCAGAATTTTTTTTTGTGTGTCACAAAAAGTTTGGTCCTGTGTGGGAATCGAACCTTGTGCACAGCAGGCGCATACTGCGGCCACAAAAATTAAATAGCTTTGATTGTTTATTGTACTACAATAACTATGATAAATAAAGGTTATTGTTATTGTAAAGTACATCGAGCCCGCAACGTAACAAACCCAACGCACGCACCACGACGCGCCGCCGGCACCACACTCGGCCAATCAGAAGCGCTACACATCGACCAATCACAGCGCGGCTGTAAATTACGTCGAGCCCGCGACACATCGAACACGACGCGCGCACCGCGACGCACCGCCGGCACCGCGCCCGGCCAATCAGAGGCGCTATGTTTAGACCAATTACAGATCAGTAGTTTTTAGTATAAATATAGGGACCATTTTTGTAAATATTCATTCGGAAACAAGAAGAGGAACAATAAACAACTAATAAGAAAAACGAAGTATTAATTAAGAAAAGAACCCCTACAGTCCACTACAAGTAGTCCCCAACAGTTGGACCTTCGAACCCGGATCAAGATGGTCATCACTAGAAGCCAGGCCGACGCAGAAGAATCATCAGAACGCCGCCAGAACGAGGAAGCGGAACTCTTTAGGCGGCAGAGGATCGAAGATGAGCGCCGACGCCGCCAGGCCGACGCAGAAGAATCATCAGAACGCCGCCAGAACGAGGAAGCGGAACTCCTGAGGCGGCAGAGGATCGAAGATGAGCGCCGACGCCGCCAGGCCCTAGGACCACCGGCTTCACCCAGCACGCACCGAGACACGGAGACTGGGAAGGGGGCTACGAACGACGCTCCCCCCAGCACCTCCAGACCCCTGACTCCTGGAAACCTACCACGAACTGGTTCACCAGGGCGTTCAGTGCGGTCCCAGCGCTCGACGGCTAGCGTTGCAGCTAGGGTGAGGTTGGCCGAACTGGAAGCCGCCGAGAAGCTGGCTGCCCTAAAGAAGAAGGAGCTGGAAATCGAAGCCGACCTGATAAAGAAGCGGTTGGCCGCAGACGTCTCAGCCCTCCACGACGAACAAGGAAGCATTCACGAAGACGCCGCCGACGACCCCCACCATCGGAAGGTGGACGAATGGCTGCGAGCGAACCCCATCAGCGCCAGCCCCAGGAACAAGGAAGACCCAGGGAAGACCAGGGAAGAACGGCACCTGCGCTTCGACCTTAGGGGCAGGTCACCCACTCCTACCAGAGCCAGGAGTATTGACCACCTCACAGAGGCCATGGAGAGGATGTCCAGGCCCAGGGTCAAGTGCGCCGAGCTACCCACGTTCTCCGGGACCCACACCGAATGGCTGACTTTCAAGGCCGCTTTTAGGGATTCCACTAGAATATATAGAATGACAGGAATTGAAAACTTACAGAGGCTGCGGAAATGCTTAGCAGGGGAAGCCCGTGACGTCGTAGCTGCGCTCCTGGCCACCGCCTCCGATCCTGACATCATCATCAGCACCCTCGAGCAGACCTTCGGCAGACCAGAAGTCATCATCGACAAGGCCTTCGAGGACCTGAGGAAGCTCCCGAAGCCAGGGTCATCAGCGGTGGACCTGAACAACTTCGCTGTACGGGTACAGAACGTGGTCTACGTGCTAAAGAGCATCGACCAGCATGGGTACCTGTATAACCCCGCGCTAACACGAGAGACCCTGAGTAAGCTCAGCCCTCACATCCAGGCACGGTGGTGTGACTACGCGACGGATCATGAGGAATCGAGGGAACCAGAGATCGTCATGCTCTCACAATTCCTGATGAGGGAGGCAGACCGAGCACTCAAACACTCTTATGTACCTTCCACAGCTCTCACAACATCCACCAGGAAGGAAACTAGACCTGCTGCTGCAACCACTGGAACGAAGAGGAAGCCGAGTGCCGTGTTCAACGTCACCGAGCCCGACAGGGAGCAGCTGGACCAGTGCCCCAAATGCGAGCAGAACCATGAGCTACCCCAGTGCCCCAAGTACAAGGCACTGACAGTGGACCAACGCTGGGAGTTGGTAAAGAACAAGAAGCTGTGTTTCAGGTGCATCACAAAGAAACACCGCCGCAACTTCTGCAGAGCGAAGCCGTGTGGTGTGGAGCAGTGCCACCGCCCCCACCATGCAACGCTGCACCAGGATCAACAGCGAGCAGTGGGAGAACCAGTCACAGCATCCACCAGCTCCACGGAAGCAGTCCTGTCAGTTGCCGCCCGCATGACCTCAGAACCGAAGACAGTGCTACTCAAGATGTGTCCAGTCACCGTCGTGGGACCACGGGGGGAGGTCAGCACTTACGCCCTCCTGGATGAAGGTGCCACCATCTCGCTCATCGACGCCGAACTAGCGCAGCAGATTGGAGTGAAGGGACCAGCACAGCAACTCCGGATGCAGGGTGTCAACATGTCACAGACCGAAGTTGGAAGCCAGGTGGTGACCGTACAGCTGAAGGGATCTCAAGGTATGTCTCATGAACTAAGAGCTCGCACCATCAAGAACATGAAATTGCACCAACAGGCAGCACCGATCGCCCTGCTGGCGCACGAACACCTGCGAGACTTGCCCAAAGAACAAGTATGCTACGACCTAGCACGCCCTGGGATTCTCGTGGGAACCGATCACTGGGAATACATCGTGTCCCGGGAACTACGCATCGGCAAGAAGAATCAGCCGATAGCATCACGAACAACACTGGGATGGGTGATACACGGCACACTGCCACGCAGCATCATACGACGGAACGAAGACTGTGTGCTACACGTCCACACACCAAGACATGGTGAGAACACAGCGGACAACCACGATCAACAACTCCACAACCTCGTGGAACACCACTTCAGGATCGACGCGCTTGGTGTCGCTAATAAACCAAAAGTAAGCGACGCGAACCTCCGAGCGATGAATATGGTCAAGAACACCCTGAAGAAGTCAACGAACGGCTACGAGGTGGGACTACCCTGGAAGGAGGACGACATCAAGCTACCGCCTAGCTACGACTCAGCGTTACGCCGGCTGCACAAGATCGAGCAGAAGATGGACAGCAAGCCAGAGTTCGCAGCGGAATACACCAGGCAGATAGAAAACCTGCTACAGAAAGGATACGCGACACCCTGCGACGGCACCGAAAGAACTAGTGCCGTATGCTGGTACCTGCCGCATTTCGCAGTGCAGAATCCTAACAAGCCCGGGAAGCAACGACTCGTGTTCGACGCAGCAGCAAGGAGCCGTGGAGTCAGCCTAAACGACCACCTGCTGGAAGGACCCGATCTATTGATGTCCCTGCAGGGCATTATGTTCCGTTTTCGAGAAAAACAGGTAGCCATCACCGCAGACATTCAGGAAATGTTCCTTCAAGTGAAGATACGACCCGAAGATCAACCAGCTCAGCAGTTCCTATGGCGAGGGACCGAACGAGAGGCAGCACCACAACACTTTAAAATGACGAGTATGATATTCGGCGCAGTAAGTTCCCCATTCATGGCACATTACGTTCGAGATTATAACGCGAAGATGCACGCGAGTACTCACCCGCGCGCCCTTGAAGCTATCACTCGAAGCCACTATATGGACGACCTGGCAGCCAGCTACGACAGCGAACAGGAAGCTCGGCAAGTCGTCACGGAGCTAATTGAAGTACATGCAGCCGCCGGGTTTAAGCTACGAGGGTGGAACACCAACAAGGCCAGCGTACTACTCAACGTGCCCGAGGAATTGAAAGCCACGTCGCCCACCCCACTGGGGGGAGATGGACCGGAGAATAAGATACTCGGCCTCATCTGGAGCGCGGAAAAGGACGAACTGGGTTTCAACACCTCTATGAACAGGGTCCCAATCGAGGTACGTAACAGGAACCGCTCACCGACCAAACGGGAAGCACTCAGCGCGGTCATGTCGATCTATGACCCCCTAGGATTGTTGAGTCACTTCACCATACGAGCCAAGATCGTATTACAAAGCCTGTGGCGTCTGCAAATATCATGGGATGAACCCATACCAGAGGAAGAAAACGAGCTCTTCGCCGCCTGGTTGGAACGTCTTCCTGATCTCGACCGTCTCCGACTAGAACGATGCTACATGCTGCAGGGATGCCTGAACCTGGAACTGCACATACTATGTGACGCTAGCGAACAAGCATACGCCGCCGTAGCGTACTGGCGCATCACCCGACAAGACAGCAGCATCCAGATAAGCCTTGTAGCCGCCAAGTCCAAAGTAGCACCACGACGCTCTCAGACCATTCCCCGCCTAGAACTACAGGCCGCAGTCATCGGAGCACGGTTGGCAGCCACCATCAAAAAGGAACATCGAGTAGAAGTACACAGAACGGTATACTGGACCGACTCAACCACCGTGATCCACTGGGTACGTCACGACGCACGACGATACACACCGTTCGTGGCCCACCGCCTCGGAGAGATCTCCGAGCTTACACATAGCAAGGAGTGGCGATGGGTACCGACCGAGCAGAAAGTTGCGGACGACGCAACCAGGCTCACCCACACGTCGATCACTACGGAGGATAGATGGTTTCGAGGTCCAGCATTCTTATACCAACCTGAAGACCAATGGCCAGTCGAGAGGACCTCCGAAGAGGAGGAGGTAGAGGTACTCCATATCGTAGACGCGAAAGACAGTTGGATACCTGAACCCTCACGCTTCTCTAAATACGAAACTCTGGTACGAGCCACCGCTCGGGTATTAACTTTTGTCAACAGGTGCCGACGCCGATCAAGTCGTATGGAGAACGAACATATAGAACAGGCAGAACGAGCAGTCATTCAACACGCACAAAGAGAAAGCTTCGAGGAGGAAATAACAAGACTGGAATCCTCACGCCCCATCACAAAGTCAAGCCGGCTGTACAAACTGGACCCAGTGCTGGTGGACGGAGTCTTACGGCTGAGGGGCCGCATAGGAGCAGCTACCGTACCTTTGGATACCAAGCAGCCCATCATCCTGGACGGACGTCACCACATCACCCGACTCATAGTGATGCGGGAACACTGCGCCGCCGGACATGGTGCGAGAGAGAGGGTAACCAACGACCTGAGACAGCGGTACTGGATTATCCACCTGCGACCCACCGTGCGCACCATCGAACGGGAATGCGCCTGGTGTCGAACCCGTCGAACGAAACCGGAAGTACCGGCAACTGGAGACCTACCCCGCGCCCGTCTTGAACCGTTTCAACGGCCTTTCACTCACTGCGGGCTAGACTATTTTGGACCCATCATTGTGAAGATAGGACGTCGCCGAGAGAAACGATGGGGAGCGTTGTTCACCTGCCTCACCTCCCGTGCTGTGCACCTGGAACTCGTCGCATCATTGTCAACGAACTCGGCCATCATGGCACTTCGACGGATGGCAGCAAGAAGGGGATGGCCACGAACCATGTACTCTGACAACGCGACCAACTTCCATGGTGCAGACACAGAACTACGGGTAGCCTACGAAGAATGGAAACCAGCTTTACGAGAAATAGGACAACTACATCGCATGAATTGGCGCTACATACCACCTGGAGCTCCAAACCAGGGGGGAGCGTGGGAGCGACTCGTACGCTCAGTAAAAGTGGCCCTAGCTGCGACCCTAAAAGAAAAGGAACCGACTGAAGAAGTGCTGGGAACTCTCCTGACCGAAGCCGAGTTCAGCATTAACGCCCGGCCATTGACACATGTAAGTGTAAACCCAGACGATCACCCCCAAATCACTTTTTATTAGGATCATCAGCTGGACTGCCAACCACGGGACCATGCGAGGACACCGACCGCCGAGCCTGGAGAGCCAGCCAAGCACTCGCCGACCACTTCTGGCGACGCTGGGTGCGGGAGTACCTGCCTTCGCTGACACCACGCGGCGGGTCAGCCAGTCAGCACCGACCACTGCAAGTTGGCGACATAGTGGTCGTGACCGACCACACCCTACCAAGAAACGTATGGCCACTGGGTGAAGTCACTCGTGTCTATCCGGGACCAGACGGCGGCATCCGGGTGGCAGACATCAGAACGAAAACCGGAATCTTCAAACGACCAGTCAGCAAGCTCGTCGTACTGAAAGGAGTCGCTACGCAGGCTGCGCTGGGGGGAGAACTGTAAAGTACATCGAGCCCGCAACGTAACAAACCCAACGCACGCACCACGACGCGCCGCCGGCACCACACTCGGCCAATCAGAAGCGCTACACATCGACCAATCACAACGCGGCTGTAAATTACGTCGAGCCCGCGACACATCGAACACGACGCGCGCACCGCGACGCACCGCCGGCACCGCGCCCGGCCAATCAGAGGCGCTATGTTTAGACCAATTACAGATCAGTAGTTTTTAGTATAAATATAGGGACCATTTTTGTAAATATTCATTCGGAAACAAGAAGAGGAACAATAAACAACTAATAAGAAAAACGAAGTATTAATTAAGAAAAGAACCCCTACAGTCCACTACAAGTAGTCCCCAACAGTTATTATTATCTAATATCAGTTATTATTATCAACATCGTTTACAAACGGCGACGTCCTTGCAAAGGTTGTGCGCAACCGGTGGACAAAGCTAAAGGATGAAATCTTTGGGGAAGATATATGTCCAGCTGTGGGCGTCTTCCAGCTGATTAACCAATCATTCAGCCTATCGCAGTCCACTGTTGGACAAAGGCTCCTCCCAAAACGTGCCACATCATATGGCCCTCCGTCTGCCGCATTCAGTCCGTCTCAGCGACCTTTTTTAGGTCGTCGGTTCACCTAGCTGGGGGCCGCCCCGCTTACCGAGTCGCGGTCTCCACTCTAGGACACGTCTGTTTCATCAGCCGATTTAGCCTTTCAGCTAATGATGAGGTAAAAATGAAAGGCACAATTATAAAGATGTAACAAATTTAAGCTATGGCCTCGACAGTAATTTAAATTATTAAATATGACTCTGGGTGATCCAATGAACAATTATTTTTGAAATATCTTATTTCTTCATATCAAAGTTTACAAGTCTAGCAAAAATACTTATGGCGCTCTAGGGAAATCAAAATGGGATTGAGTAAGACAGTTGCCTGTGAGAAATACAAGTTTTCAAATGTTTATAATAATATACATACATATATGACGAAAAACAACCCCGTGTCTGTGACTTTATCAATTGAATGACTAGCCTGTTCGTCTGGTGATTAGTGACCCTGACTGCTAAGCTGGAGATCAGAGGATCAAATTTATAATTGGACCCGGTAGGTGGCGCTGCTGTCGTTATGTCAGCTTTTCCAAGCAGGAAGACGTATGTCGGGTCTTCTATTGGACCCGGTAGGTGGCGCTGCTGTCGTTATGTCAGCTTTTCCAGGCAGGACGACGTATATCGGGTCTTCTAGTATTATATATAATATTTAGAAATATATACCTAAAGTAGGTCTATGAGAATTCTTAAGGATAAATGTCACTTTTTAAACTACTACTGTGACAAACAAGTACCAACGCACAGGAACACAAATACTGAACTGTGTGAAGTTATTTTGCTTCTGTAAGGTGAAGGTCGTTCCCCAGTCGGGCTTACTCACTTGTATGGTGGGTGAGTTAATTCGACTACCTACCTCTCGGTGATAACGGTTTTTTGTTTAACCTTATCCTTACTAATATTATGAATGTGAAAGTTTGTGAGTATGGATGGATTGATGGATGGATGGATGTTTGTTACTCTTACGTAAAAACTACTGAACAGATCTGGATGAAATTTGGCACAGAAATAGATTATGGTCTGGAATAACACATAAGCTAGCTTTTTACAGCGATAATTGACATACACGCGGGTGGAGCCGCAGGCAACAGCTAGTAATACATATGTATGTCTTATACTTACTATTGTTTCTGAACAAACCTGCATTTCACCTGGATACCTTCGTTTGTCTACCGTATGTTCACTACCTTCCATCAAGTCAGCTCCCCAATGAAAGTGAATTTGAGAGATCACATGTTTCTCTAAGAAAGGCCCACCCTCTAAATACGGTCGTTCTGTCTTCCACTTTGCTCCGATGAGTACTGGAAATGATACAGTGATTATTTAAGTGAAAACTTACTTTAGCACGGTACATATATGGGTTGCTATGATGATTTTATTCAATATATGCAATTATGCGGAGCAGAATAGCATCCTTGATGCATCGGATGCGCCACAGCTCTAATAACTATAATATCTTTCTTCTTTATAAGTATCACTATCAAAATTTAATGTATTTTTTTTTATTTTAGAACTATGATCTTTATGATTGAAATAATAGCAACCCCCATATATGTCCCACTGCTGGGCACGGGTATCCTCTCCTCTATCTAGAGAAAGAGAGGGTTTAGGCCTTAATTCACACACGCTGGCCTAATGCGGGTTGGTGAATCAGACATGTCTTTAGAATTTCTTCTAAGACATGTGGGTTTCCTCACGATATTTTCCTTCACCGTTAGCAGATGGTAAATCATTGAAATAAACTTATTATTATTACTAAAGAGTATAGGCAAATATTTATGCATATTTGCATCTCTTTCAGACTGTAATTATGACGACGTTTGTCTAATAATATCACAAATTAAACCACAACTAATTCAGTGTCGCAGCTGTTCAATCTGTTGTCTAAAGCCTGTACTATAAATTATAATAATTAACATGATAGGTGATATGATATTCAGACTAAATATATCGAGATTGTTTCCATATTATTTTATAATAATAATGTCCTCCTAACCGAATTTCGGTCACGGCGGCTAATCTCAACGGAGACTTGTCATATGCGCGGGAGATATTATAGTGCACAAGTGTATGCGCAAACACAAGTGCACTCTTTGTTCTCTCACTCTCATAATCCGATGGGATGGCAAATTCGACACGGCTGGAGAGAGATCAGGTGTAGGACCAACGGCTTTACGTGCTTTCCGAGGCACAGGGGTGTAAACACCGCCAATTTCCAAACTCCGGGCATCTATTGTGATTTTTTTAACAGAAAATCCCAATATAGATTTTTGGCCCGACCCGGGAATCGAACCCGGGACCTCGTGATCAGCAGTCTCACACATCGACCACTGAGCCACGGAGGCAATATAATAATATAATATTATTTTACTAAACATGTGGTAGTCAGCGGTCACCTGGCTACCAAAACTGCGCCCAGTGTTGTGTGTTGGATTACTTGACGGGACAAAACTTTACGTGATCCATAAATGTTTGCTGCGAGTCTAGGTGTATTTTGTATCCATGTGACAGGAGACTCTAAATTATAAACTACACTACCACACATACGTCTTGTTCTCTATATCGAGATTTATCTGGGAGTTGTTAAAACATACAATAATTTAGATTGACATTAAAAAAATTGTCATTTTCATCTATCCGAAAGCATAATTATATTTTTTTTATACTACTTGGGTGGCAAACAAGCATACGGCCCGCCTGATGTTAAGCAGTGTAAAGTATTCGCCAACAAACTGCTATGTAGTTTGGCCAAAAGTATAAATATGATTTTATGTATACTTACTTGTTGATTAAATAAATAAAAAAAAAGGAGTTACCGTCGCTTATGGACGCTTGCAATACCAGAAGTATCACTTACGTGTTGCCAATCCATTTTTTTTTTACACCAAGGCTATAAATGGGAGTATCCTTGGGATAGGAATACGTTTATTTCAAAACGCATTGCTAAATGAGCGCTGGAGACCTGTACTCACACACAGGAACACAACACTACACCCGCGTGTGTAGTTATTTGGCTGTGGTCTTCTGTGAGGTGAAGGTCCTTCCCTAGTCCGTCTTGCTCACTAGTATGGTGCCTTACCTTTCTTAAATAATAATATTAATAGAAAGAAAGAATTACATCAGTGGGACTATACTAGCATACTTCAAATGGAGAGGCCAAACTGCTGGTCTCATTGGGTATCCTGAATGTTACCTCCATGAAGTCCATTTAAAGCCCAAATTCTCCATCAGTCACGGTTTTCAGTAACTAACCTTAGTTTCAAGATTAGTTACTACCTTTACCTTTCTACACAATCCCAAAATAAATGTCTTTACGAAGTTTAATTGTTAGGAATACCTTACTTACTCTAAGCATTAAAAGGGGTCGCGACTTGACTGTCAGGGTTCTGTTACCTTTTTGGCTTTTGTGGGTGTTAAAACACGAATAAGTCTTGTTATATACCTTGATGGTTAGTTTTTTTTGTTGTTGATATAATCAACTAATGAAAGAGCGATATATGAGAGAGGTAGAGCTGGGTGTCCGACCTACTAGCGAGCCTAGCGCCTGATTGGGGAAGAATCTCCATCTTACAGCAGACCACAGCCAAATACCTTCAACAGCGGTGTAGTTGTGGTTCCTGTGTACGGGCTTTCCGGGAAAAATCCCGTGCGTGGTGTGCAGTGAAGACTCGTTTTATTAAGTATCAGTAAGAATTGTACTATACCTATTGCAACGATACTTTATATGCCATCTTCTTTTTGTCATTTACCTAATTTATTTTGCTATAACGTTTATCTTTAATAAAAGTTTCGATAACGACGATTCGACTATAAAGGATCAAATCGCACCCACAGTACAAAAATAGCTTAAGTTGCAGTATGTTTGTTTTGCAATTTACATCTTATTCGTAAACAACTAAGGTTCAAAATTGCCTTGAAACATTTCTCAAGCTACGCCACTTTTCTTCTAAGGATGCAAATTGTTATTAAACTTTTCGACTGGCGCTAAACTGGCTTATCTACGCATGTTCAACTGGAAAATCCGAACAGTATCGGTTTGACTCAGGATCGAGTTTAAAATTTAGTTAAAAAACTACTTAAAAGAATAAAGTTTTGTCTAGTAACATAGGCTTATACTCCCCTTAGGTGATATCAAAAATAATGAAATGATCGCATCTATTAGTTTGTCCTTATCTTACAGATTTATAATGTCACAGTTGGCCTGTTAGGTTACTATGACAACGCACCCGAATGAAAGACAATAAAAAAACATCCTATGGAGCTGAATGCATAGGATGTTTTTTTATAATAGTCATTCATAGATCAACGAAGGCAATGAATTATATTTTTTTTTATAAAAAATCAAATACTTTGTTATTGGAGGATTAATTGATCACTACACCACAACTTATGCGTACCATATCATAGAGCCTTAACCATCTCTTTGCCGCTCTTTGCCGCGTTTACCTTCCACTCGGCCCAGTATCAAGTACGATACGATACTAATAGACAAATGTAACTTAGTGTACAATAAAGATTAGTCTATACTAGGTATATATATCCATCCATCCATCTCAGGCATAAGATGTCCACTGCTGGACATAGGCCTCTCCCAAGGTTTTCCACTTGGATCTGACTTTGTCCACCGGTTGCCCGCGATCTTTACCAGGTCGTCGTTCCACCATATTGGAGGTCTGCCCACGCTGTCTATATATATAATATATTTATATCTGTTTAGAAATAATAATGGGGACAAAGAAATAAAAACATTCACCTGTGTATCCAGTATTAGTCATCTTAACTTTATGTGGAAATACATCAAAATTGTACCATTTTAGTTCTGGACAAGAGTACTTAGTGGAGCCTGTAATTGATACATCTATGGGAGTTGGAAGGTGGCCATCTTCTTTGCTAGTAAACTGAATATACTGCAATGTTCCATATTCAGGTATTACTTCACTTTCACGGATATTGGGTCGTTCTACCACCTCCTCCTCTGAAGATTCAGAATAAAGAATACTTAGATTTAATTTTTTCATACTTTTACATTGACTACATCTTCTATAATATAGAAATGAATCGCTGAATGTGTTGCTAAGCGCAAATCTCGAGAACAGCTGAATCGATTTCGCTAATTCTTTTTGCTATGTTCGTTATTGTCCGAAGAAGGTTCTTATGTAAAAAAAATAAGAAAGCTGAGCTGAAAATAAGGTCGGGGTGGGCCACTAGTTATATATAATTATATTACATAGCTATATGATATATGATCCGTGTGGTGACGGATAAAGCATACAAATGTCACCACCCCGTTCTATCCCGATGGTGTCGTCAGACTAAAGTAGTATGCCAGGCCGTCAATATCCACTGCAAGAGCGGGCAAACTCTAAACCAGAGGGTTTGGTATAGGGCTTTAGCCTAAGGGATAGGGATAGGGATATTAGCCTACTATACCTCGCAGGCCAGACGGCCGTGGTATAGTAGGCTAATATCCCTCCAAATGTATGGGGAGACATAATAATATATAAGCAATCGTTTTATATGGGAATAACGAACTAAGTCGTTGTAATAGTTGAATAAGAGCAAAAAAAAAAACAAATTTCATATCTCGTGTCCCATAGGCCTTATAAAAATATTTACTTAGTTAGTTTAGTACAAGCTCTGCCTAGTTTGGGATCAGCTGGCCTTGTGAGTTGTCTCAAACTATTATTTTTACGTAGGTACCTACGGTTAGTTCCAGTGGCTTAAGATTTTACCTCGCCATTTATCACTGCGCACACGCAGGTGGGTTTGATCTTCACACGGGACAAAAAATTGTGTAATAAATGGTTATCCCGAGTCTGGGTGTACTTTGTGTCCGTTAATTGTATGTTTTTTCTAATGCAGGGTCACAGGATGCACAAATCCTTATAAAGTTTGCAGATGTATGCTTAAGTTAGTTTTAGATTTCATATCTTTTTTGTATTGTTTTTATTTAATTGTTGTCCACATAGGTAGATGTAACTGCTTAGCGACAAAGCCCATATAAGAAACTTAAAAAAAAATGTTTGTAAAGTCCCCCGCGACACAGAGCTAGTTCCCTAGTGTGGAAGTTGTCTTTTATATAATATATTTTAAAAAATACTTACCGGTCTGTACTTGTTGTCGCTTCATGATTAATGGAATGAAAGACTACAATTTTACATTATGTTTTTTCATTTTTTATACAATAAATTTGAACAATTACAACAAAAATTTAGACATGACGTCCACAACCATAGTGTAGAACTAAAAAAGAAACCATAACAGATTATTTAAATTAGTTGTATTTGACAGGACAATACAGATAACAATTATTTAACAAAAGAGGTTTATAGTAGTTTACAATGATTTTTACAGAAATACCTTCTTATTGAGCAGTGCGTTCTAGCAAAACTAATATATAGTGCTATTTTTGGTATAGTATAAAATTAAAATATGTCCCGGTAAAATATCCAACTTTTAACAATTTTCATACATTATTGTTACAAAATATAACATAGTTAAAAAAATATTGTACTCGAATCTGGTAGTGATTTTGAATAAAAGATTTTCAGGTTTCGCCTAAGTTTATCATAATATTAGGTTGTATAATGTACGCACATCGTACATGTTTCATTAATTCAAAAGCAACGCATAAAACAACGCAACTTCTATCCTTTAGTCAGATCATAAGGAAATAGTGAGACCCAATAAATTGTATGTAATAAAAAGGCTTCTCTCAATATAGCAAATAGGTTTAAGTAACAAGATAACATGTGGGCTGATAACAAAGACTTTCGTTGTATTAGAAAGCCTTTGTTCTTTGCGAGCCGTTTATTTGTATACCGTATTCTTGTAGCGTGGTAGTAAATTTAGATTCCGTTTTGTTGTGTAACCGAGGCGAATTTGTTTTAAGACAAAGGTGTTACTCGTATAAATATAATAGGTATCTATATAATAAGTATTATTAATGACTTTGAGGCCAATCGCTGCTCTGAACTAGATGCTTGACGCGATTTACTGAAAGCACGTCCACCATGTGCAATCACTTATAATTTCTGTAATGGTGTGCTCACCTGCCTGCAATGTGCGCGTACGTTTAGTAATAAGATAGGCTACATTAGCCATATTCGAGCACATCAACGCTATGAAACAGAACGGAGTTGAAGAGGTCGCCATGGCCGAAATCGGTCGAGGAAGTAGTAGTAGTATTATTAATCCATTTTATTTTGAAAGCTTCAATAATTCGGTGATAGAAAAGACTTTCTTAAAATGGTCTCACTAGAAAGACCTAAGAAGGTAGCTTATCTTTAGTCACTGATAAAGATAAGCTACCTTCTTATTGAGCTGTCTCTGTAGTTGTGTTCCTGTAAGTGAGTACAGGTCTCAGGCGCTCATTTAGGGATGTGTTTGAAAGAAATGCGTTCTAAAGAGAGGTAGGGCACCATACTAGCGAGCAAGCCCGACTGGAGAAGAACCTCCACCTTACAGAAGACCACAGCCTAATAACTATACACAGCGGTGTAGTTGTGTTCCTGTGTGTGAATACAGGTCTCCAGCGATGGTCTCATTCAGGGATGCGTTTTGATAAAAACTTATTCCTATCCCTAGGACACTCCCATCTTTAAGCCCTGTTGTAAAAAAATGGGTTGGCAACACGCAAGTGAAACCTCTGGTATTGCAAGCGTGCTACGGTAACTCTTTAACATCAGGTGGACCGTATGCTTGTTTGCCACACAAGTAGTAAAAAAAAAACGTATTCCTGTCCCAAGGATACTCCCATCATAAAGCCCAGGTGGTAAAGAAATGGGTTGGCAACACTGGTATTTATAGGCTACGGTAACTGCTTAACATCAGGCGGGCCGTATGCTTGTATACCACCTAAGTAGTATATAAAAAAAAAACAAAATCGATAAAAGTTAAAATAATGTTCGTAGATAAAAACTAAGAACCACGTCATTATAATCAACTGACGATATTTTAGCGATTGTTTTACGATACCAACTAGAATAAGACTTTCTGGAATATTTTAGATATCCTATAAACCACATAGTAACAGCAGTAATGTTACTTAATTACCGGCCGGCTGATTCTCTAAGAAACAGCGATGGCAAACTGACAGGCGATCACAATCGCAAAATTGACAGTTGTGATTGCTCGGTGACGGCACAATCTATTGACTAAACGTCAGAAAGGGCTCTTACGGAATACTGATTTTCAATCTGACAGCCATATTTTGCTCGGTTTTTGCGGTGGCTCGGTTTTTGCTCTTACGGAATACCCCTGCGGATCGTTTAATTTTTATGACATTATTACTTCAACATTGTGCGAAGTTTGATGTACCGAGCACTTGGTTCTCAAATAAATGTAACTTGGCATAATTTGTTTCTTATATAACTACTACCATTTGCTCCCGACTTTGTTTCCATTTTTTTTTTGCAGACAACTACCGCACAACGGAACAAGCTCTGTGTGACTGGTATAGAATGCCTTAGGCGTTAAGTCCACCATTTTAAGACTGCCTCGGTGATCCAGTGGCCGCGGTGTGCGATTCCCATACAGGACAAAACTTTGTGTGACCCACAAAGAGTAGTTCTGAGTCTAGGTGTAATTTGTGTCCGTTAATTGTATGTTTGTAAACTCCCCCGCGACACAGAGCTTGTTTTCTAGTGCGGGAGTTGTCTTTATATACATATAAAAAAAATTGTAGGTACTCTTATTTTGTGCAAGAAGTTTTATATTTAAAAAAATACAGAACTATAATTACAACAGGAAAGGACACATTAATGTTAGCAACTCAAAGCCGATACCGTGAGTATGTATATTAAAAAGAAGGTTCAAAACAGTGTTATTCCGAGCTTATAATCTAATACTGTGCTAAATTAATACAGATCTGGTCAGTAGTTTTTACGTGATAGTAATTAACATTTATACAATACTAGTTGTTGCCTATATGCTATTCCAGACTATAATCTATCTCTGTGCCAAATTTCATCCTGATCCGTTCAGTGGTTTTTGCGTGGAAGAGTTACAAACATTCATACATCCATATATTTTTACAAACTTTCGCGTTTATATTAGTAGGATATAATATATGTAGAATAATCTTAAGTTCAAATTTCTAAATAAGATCTTTTTATTAAATACCTATATTGGTAGGTAATTTTTATTAGCCTGTATTGTCCTACTGCTGAGCAAAGGCCTCCCCCATTGACTGCCATTCCATTGTTAGGTATATGAATGAATATTTTTTAGATAACAGCTCAAACTGTTACTTTTCACCGACACCTAAAAAACCCGGGCCACTAATATATAATAATTATTTTAATATAATATAAATATATTATGGTCGATTGCCGGTGGATTAAAAAAGACACTGTTAAAAAGGTAACCTGTAAAAAATAAAGAAATGTCACCCAAGCTTTAAATCACCATGGCAATATAACAATAATTTTAAATAGAAATTACCACATTTGATTCATGATGATGTTTTGCTTATAGTTATAAATAAACGTAAGTTTTATATTCTACATATTTGATTAAACGTTTAATTAGTGTATGCTATTAATTTAATTGATTTAAATACAAATGGATAAATACCGCATGAAAGGCAATGCGAAAGAGAAACTAGAAGAAGAAAAACCGGCAAAAAATAACCTAATACAGTATAGAATACCGATATCACCGGACCGTGAATTACTAATATGGGAAAAATGGATACATATAAGAAAAGAGGAGACGATAAAACTGGGACATATATTCAAGAGACCACCTACAGACTTGGCCATGAATTTGCTAAAAAACGAGCGAGAGACACTAGAAAGAAAAGTTGCTTTAGAATACGCCCAAATTGAGAAAAAACCATCTCTTAGATATGGTCAGCTGTTCGAACAACCGCAAAAATTAAAACAGCGTACATCGTGCGAAGATGAACCTGTCTACGAAGTTCAAAGAACACAAGCTGAGCTAGGTCGTCCTCCTGTGATCGAACATGTAGGTGTTCCTACCCGTATTCAAAGGAAAGAGTTAGGAATGGCTGGTACTCCAGAACGCAAAGAATGTCCTCTAATAAATGCTGCTTATTTAGACTACAGACAGAAACGAGAAGAAAAGTTAGGAAATAAGCTGATTAAAGTTGATCCATTCAGGTAAGAGCTCAGTGTAGGTAAGAAGTTTGCTGTATTGTAATAGTCCCTAAACAGTTTTATAACTCAATCAATTGGTACTTAAAAGTTTATCTTTATAGGCCATCAACCAGTAAATTGATAGTAGAAGGATTTAAGCCTAGAACGCCACCGCCGAAGATCCCGCGTCTGCCTGTTATTACCATTGATATTCCAACCAGTCCACCCTACGAGTTTATAGAAGGTGTTTATGCTGTGAAAATAAACAAATCCGTTTGGTACAAAAATATTCCAGGACAAGATTTACAGCATTTAGCCACATATGAAAAGGAATCATGGCATGAAAATTGTTCTTCTTGGACTTACTACTTCAATGTTCCTGTAAAGAGAATTGGTAGAGGTAAACTATATCTTGAAAACTTAGGCACTGTAACCTTGAGGTATAATTGGAAAACCATCCTACAACCACAACCACATATACCTCATACTATGGAACAAGTGTTCTTTTTTAACAAAAACGAAAATATATTGCCACCAGGCCAAAGCAGAGAGATATATTTTACATTTGTATCAGAAAGTCCTGGGGTATACCACGAATTTTGGGAACTTGTTTTTTCAAACGTATGTTTCTTTGAAACAGTTAATGAAAAAATTCAGATAGACTTGTACGGTGATTCCGTTGAAAATGCTGAGAATATGAAAGTGCAAGTTAAACATCTAAAATCTAAAATTCAAGTAAAATCTTTAGATAATATGGCCTGTGAAATACTTAATGAAGTTTTAGATAAAGCCTTTGCAGTTGTACCGCAAACCTACCCGTATAAGAAATATTTATTAGAAGCGCAACTATTTATTATGAAGAATCCAGTATGCTTTTACCATCAAACAGAAGTAGCTAAAATGAAAGAAATGTTTAGCAAAGAGTTCGGTGGCCAGACTTGGGATCTTTCAGTAGCTACATGGAGAAAGGAGATGATGTCGAAGCCATACGACGACAGAATGAGATTATTTGACGCACTGAAACTATCCTATTCTGATTTTCTAAAGCCATGGTACGAAGGAGACACTTTACTTAAAGAGAAATATCGTGCTGTTAATAATTTATGGATACAGTTGGCTAATAAGATGGATGCCGTTTATGGGCGTTTAATCGGTTTATTTGTTGGGACGCCCGCGTTGAATACTCAAGAAAATAGAGGGAGTGACTTTGTACCTATAGATCCTCTCATCGAGCAAAAAGTTCGGAGTATTTTCTATTTATATGTCTACGATCATGTCGTTGACACTATAGAGCAATGCGCAGGAGTATTAAGTAGCTTAGATTCAAACAGATGGATCGAATTTGACTTTTGTCGTAGTTGATTTTTATGTTTCGTAATATTTAATATCTTTTTCTTGTTGCTATGGACAATAATAAATTAATAGTTTTCCAGTCTTTTCTTCACATTTGAGACATTATCTTCTTTTAAAATCATTTACAGGGCTTGTTTTCTCCAAAATATTTTTCTTTATGTGACCGTTTGGTAAGTTTAAGAATAGTACATACAATTCACGAATAAAAAATTTTTTGCTGTCTTCTAGACCTGAACTGCACTTGTAATTAAATCTTTTATTTTATGTCTTCTTTGAAATGTAATCACAATCATGTTACTAGTTAATGTTTATTAGAAATAAATAAAATATGATGCATGAAAGTTACTTAATATTATTTCAACTTCCTTTCTAATAATGTTATATTCACCGAGCATGGTTAGCTATGACTTATATGGAATGGATTCCAACCGGAGCATTTTTTTTTTATACTACCAAGGTGACAAACAAGCATACGGCCCGCCTGATGGTAAGCAGTTACCGTAGCCTATGGACGTTTGCAACACCAGGGGTGTCACTCACGCGTTGCCGACCCTTTAAAAACCTTACAACTCCTTTCTTGAAGAACTCCATGCTATAGTCCTTTAGAAAAACCTCGGCAGGGAGCTCATTCCACAGCCTAATCGTACGTGGTAAGAAATTCCTCTGGAATCTTACGGTACGGCAAGTTTGAGGTGCAAGGATGTGAGGATGAACTCCCTGTCGGTGGCGAGAGGTGCGTTGATAAAATGTGGCCGTGGGCATCATCTCGAACAATTCCTCAGAACACAGCCCATTGTACAGGCGGTAGAACACACACAAGGAGGCGAAGTCTCTCCTTAGACTTAGTGGATCAATACCGCCTGTGAGCTTGGGATCGTCAACAATCCTCACAGCGCGTCTTTGGATAGAATCAAAGGGTCCAAGCTGGTATCCAGGTGCTCCCGCCCAAAGGATGAAAAAGCACATATGCGATCAATTTTAAAGCATGACTGCGTTATGCTTTAAAATTGATCGCATATGTGCTATTAATACTATTGCTTTAACAACTAGCAGGTATAAAATCTCTGACAAACAACAGGTTAGTTACAAATCAAAAAAAATATATAACATTAGGTAAAGGTGTTTGTAGGGAATAAAACATACAAAGTGCCATAACAGCAGTATATTTGATATCTCATAGTTTTGATTTGACTTGTTTGACGTATATTACAGAGTGGCCAGGCGGATGTCTCTGCGTCGGCCTCACGTTGCGTTCGATAGGAATGCTATCAGGTCCCTCCAATTCTCTCAACAGACCAAGCTGTGAACAATTCAGGTGCTTAATTAGGCTCTTCAAAAAATGTAATAGGTTTCCAGACTTTCCAGCTTATACAGGAATGTGTCTGAAGAAATATTTTCCTATTTCAGGAATACTCCTGTTTAAATTTTTAGGTTGACAACACGCAAGTAATACCTGTGTAATTAAAAAAAAAACGTTATTGCAATAGTCGATAGGCTACCGTAACTGCTTACCATCAGTCAGACTGTATGCTTGTTTGCCATAGTAGTATGAAAATAAAAATTGAAATATCTAATTAAGGAAGGATGCGATGTCAATACCGGCTTTTAGTAGTATGTATATAAAAACAAAAAATACTCATACCTGTTCATTGCCAATCTGGACAGGTTTCTCATATATGATCCAAGTGACGCACTCGGTGTATGGTGGTGTGGTCAAAGAGCCTTTGTATGTGACGTAATTACCTTCTTGTAGGTCATCGCTGTCCATCCACGAAAGTGATTCTGTTAGAAAATGAAGTTTAAATAAATCTTTCTTTAAACTTCTACAACAATAATACTTAAAGAGAGGTAGGCACCATACTAGCAAGCAAGCCTAATTTGGAAAGGCCCTTCACCTTACAGAAGACCACAGCTAAATAACTACACAAAGCGGTGTAGTTGTATGTGGAAATACAGGTCTCCAGCCTTTATTTAGTGATGCGTTTTTAAATAATCATTTTCCTATCCCAGAGTCCAGAGATACTACGCTTGCAAGACCAACGTTACCTGTACTATTAAGTATTCTGTGGTATCACTCGCGTTGCCGACCCTTTAAAAACCTTATATAACTCCTTTCCTTAACTTTATAACTCCTTTTTTGAAGAACCCCATGCTATAGTCTTTCTCTTCTAGTGATATCTAACTTCTCTTCTTTATAATTAGTGATAACATAAAACCCACCTGATGTCACTCTGACGGATTGTTCACTCTTTTTGATTGCTTCAAGTCCTTCGACCAACCTGTCGAACCTTGGATTTGGTGCGTCTACTGCTTGTAGAAGAAATCCTACTACGGCGAGGCCATCTGGGTGTCCCACAGCTGCTTCCATAGATTCATATTTGCTGTTGTAATGCACGAAATGACATTCTGCTGCATATCTGAAAGAGCAGATTATTGTTATTTTGTTTATAGTTTCAAAAGAGGAAGGGCACTATACCAGTGAACAAGCTGGATTGGGGAAGGAACTCTACTTTACATAAGACTGGAATATATCTCAGATAATTACAAAATTCTTTGTTAGATTACTATTATTCCTTCTCTATTCTCCTCCTCCTCCTGGTCCGTTTTCTCAGATTGACCTGCGACATAATATGTTTATAGCATGGCAGTTTCTCGCTGTTTCGTACTATATATGAAAACTCGTTTCCATGCGAGCCTTAAAACGTCTAGGCGAAAATGTACCTACAATTTTATTTAATATTAAGAAGTAATATAAAGCACTTTAGTAGACCGCATAGCTTGGAGACGCGTCGTATGTGGTCGCGATCCTCAGAAGTGAGGGAACGACGATGATGATAATAACTTTTAAACTATCGCGTTGCATGATATACAATAATATATACTTCGGGTATTAACACGATAATGCTTTATTTACCTTTAGATTGTTTGACGTTTCGACCAGGTTGCACCGGCCAGCTTGTGACCACGGCCGGTGCAACCTGGTCGAAACGTCAAGTAATCTAAAGGTAAATAAAGCATGACGATGATGTGAATATCAAGCAAATATTTTCTCAAAAATTAGTTTACAGCAAGGTTACCACAAAGTACCTAGTAAAAAAATATATCTGTTATGATATTACTTTAGTGGCAAACAAGCCTGGCCCACCTTTCCATTTGGGAAAAGCAATTACCGTAGCATATAGATGCTTGCAATAACTGCTGCCAAACTCAAAGGTTGCCTTCACAACACATGACCAGGTTTTAGCGATGCAGTATCAGAAGTTATTTAACTATTTTCATTTGTAAGAAAGAGATCCTGTCCCAGTCAAGATTGCTCGCTTTTATGGTGGACTACTATTTATAAGCTCTCTTACCCTTGACCATCCAATAAATGTTCACAACCGGAGAAGTTGTCGACTGACCAGTGAAAGTGCATCTGTTCAAAAATGTATTCGCCGAGTAATGGCCCGCCGCGGAGTATCGGTCTCACCTCTGATTCAAATGTGAAGTACGCTGTAAAGACATAATGAAATGCTCATTAAGTTTTAGAATAGCAGGAGAATGTATTTTACAAAAGATTGTAAATATTTATTTAAAAAGAGTGGCCTGATAACTCTGGCGATTAAAGAGGGTGGCCTGAATTTCTTGCTAGTTCTTCTTATGGTTCCACGTCAGCGAACTAGCCGTAAGCAAATCTAGCTAACTTCATCTTTCTGACTTATTCATAATTTATGACCTTCATACTTTGTAACCTATATCGATTTTCAGTTTGAGTTTGGACGAGAATACACTAGTAACAAGACATGACATATGCGGGGCATAATTTCGGAGATTCTATGCCAATCCAGGATCGGATACCGCGGGACTATCAAGGTAATATTATCATACAAACCGACGCTCACAACAGTAAATATTATATTGAATTATATATTTATTTATTTATTTATTAAAACTTCATATACATAAAGTACATAGGCGGACTTAATGCCGAAGGCATTCTCTACCAGTCTACCTGTAAGGGTGATGCAGAGAAATACAAAGTAGGTGCAATTGAAGTAAGAAAAAAAAATTAAGTGATTTAAAAAAAAACTAAGTTCTTATAACACAAAAGATACATAAATAATTATACTAAAATATACTAAATAATAATAATAAATCCTACCTAAATAAACATACATCCAATAAATACCTAAATATATATTTATATATACACTATAATATATAAGTTATATCAATTATTGAGACGATTCTGCCAATTTATTTAGATGAAGTTGCCGCACCTTCAATTTGAACGCGTAACGGTTTGTGGACATCCTGATTTTGAGAGGAAGAGCGATCCAAAGAAGAACAGATTGAACAGGAAAAGAGGAGTTAATAAAATTGGAACTGTGAGAAGGACAACTAAGAAGGAGATTATGGGAAGAGCGGAGGTTTCTGTTGTGGTTACTACATAGATACTGAAAATAGTGAGCAAGATAGGAGGGAGAGGTAGGTGACCCAAGGAAGGAAAGGAGAGTAGTGAGAGTACGCAAACTACGGCGTTGGCGAATAGGTAACCAATTCAACTGTGAGCGGTAATTATGTACTTTACCTAAATAAAACTATTTTTTAACCCGTTTAAGGACTGATTTTACAAAAAATCTTAGCTCATGCTTACGTTATAAAATAAAACTAAGTCACAACATGAGCTTACGATCTAAACTAGAGGTTTCGGCTGTGCGTTGATCGTCAGTCAGTACAAACGATTTTAAGAAATGTGAATTCGGAAAATGCGCAAATGTGCATTTCTCCGAATTATAAATAATCGATCGTTAAGTTGAGATTGTCATGCCTTGTCTGATTGTGTCAGCTGCTGCTTAAGGGAATTATAACACTGTTTGTCGCGTGTCCCGTGGGTACGACACGAGCCTCGCGCCCACGTGACTTTTGTAAGAGATAATTGGCTAAGACAATACTTCTATGGTAATGCTCACTTTACACGTTGGGCCAACATAAACCGATGAAGACCACAGCATACTTAAAGCTAAAATAGGAACATTGTACTACCGTTAGTTTTCGTAGATTGCTTGCTATAATATTTATTACTGTGGCCAGTATTGGTGCATATTGGGCCAACGTGTAGAAGGGATCATTAAATTATAAATTCGAAAGTATGGATGGATCTTTTAACATGTGGCGTATTGTGTTTTATATGTACTGATTGCATTACTGACACTGTTTGCGAACTGATAGATACTACGATCGTGATCTTACGTGCATGACGTACTATTTTGCATTATTTCGTTACCGCTATATTTTTGATAAGATAAATATTATTATGTAACGTCAGACAACATTATCAGATGCAACTTACGAAGTGTCACATAGATATGAAAAGAACTTTGGAATATTTATAATCATCTAGATTTGGTGATTCTATAAATATCCAAAATAAGAGTTTATTATTATACACATGAGGGTTGTTTTATGAATTTAAAAATATTAAGTAATTATAGTAATTCAGCTACTATGACGTAGGAAAACGCAAATTTTAATATAATAAAAATGTACTCGTATTAGTAACAATGTAGATACTGTTTAATTGTCAGAGATTGACCATCATACTCACTAGAATGTATGTATGTTATATACATTTTAATAGGTAGTAGCTTATTCGAATTTCAAAAACTCGACTGCTATCTACCATGGATAGCAGTCGAGTTTTTGATTCTTTTTTAGTTTAGTTTTTGAAATTAGAATAAGCTAGCATAACAAGCTGAAATGCCTTTTCAGAGGACCTGCTAGAGCTGACGCTCTAGACAAGTGCCATAAACGGTAGTCGAATCGAAAAGTCAAAAAAGCAAATGTATGGGATTTGACATAAGTTTTCGATATAAAGTCGTAAACTTACGTCAAATCCCATACATTTGCTTTTTTGACTTTTCGATTCGATTACCGTTTATGCCACTTGTCTAGAGGGGCAGGCATCGTATAGAGAGATGCAGAAGATCGCGGGAGAAACATATCTATTACAGGAGTATTAGGTGTTGAAAAAAATATGGTATGAGGATTTTATTATCATCATCTCACCCAAAAGATGTCCACTGCTAGACAAAGGCCTCCCCCAAGGATTTCCACAACTCTCGATCCTGAGCCGACCTTGTCCATCGGTTGCCCGCAACTTTTATTTTATATAATAAAAGGATTTTATAGCAACATTTGTAAAACGTATAATCCATAGTCTAAATTCCATTCTGAAACTATTCTAATGCCTATTTATTGCTTGTCGAAGCACTGTTATCAATAACATAGTAAAAACAATTTGATTATTATTATTCACTATCCGATAACGGGCTGTATTCAACAAAATGTTTACTGTGTACACAATAACTTATCTTATCGATTATGTTTATTTAGTACATGAACTTCACTGATTTTTATAATAACAAATTTATATAAAATTTTGGCTTTGTGTTGTGTGATAGTTTTTATTGTTATGTATCCCTTTTGATACATTTTATTTAAAGTATTATTATTGGATTCGTAATTTCTTTTAAAAGACCACTCCCGCACTAGGGAACAAGCCCTGTGTCGCGGGGGACTTTACAATAATATACAATCAACGGACACAAAGTACACCTAAATTTGTGTGATTCATAAAATTTTTGTTCCGTGTCTTCACACAGGATAAAAATTGTGTGATTGAACCCATCGCGCAGGGGTAAATGGTCAAACCTGAGGTTTCATGCAGATAAAGCGTACTCAAAATATATTAATGACTAGCTCTTGCCCGCGGCTCCGCCCGCGTAGATGTCGGTTATCGCTGTAAAAAGTACCCTATGTGTTATTTCAGACCATAATCTATCTCGGTGCCAAATTTCATCTAGATCCGTTTAGTAGTTTTTACGTGAAAGAGTAACAAACATCCATCCATCTATCCATCCATTCTTACAAACTTTCGCGTTTATAATATTAGTAAGGATTTGGTCTAAAAATTCCAAAAAAACTTCAAAAGTTTTTAATTTATTTGTATTTATAACCCCGTTATAAATAGGCTACATATAAAAAGTATCTATTAGCCAAAACGCTTTTCAAATACCAATGTTTCTACTAATACTAGGCTAAACGAACTGACAGGGATTATTGATTAGGTATGTAATTATACTTAGCTGAAGTAAATATAGACGGATATTTATTTGCTTGTATTTATTGCGTAAGGTTATCTTATAAGCCCTTAAGAAATGCCAAAAATATCGATAACAGAGGATTACTCCAGTTCCGATAACACAAGAATGTGTTTGCAGAAATATTGTAGGTATGTAAATCAGATTATCTCATTCAAGCCTATCAAAAGGTAAACGCAAATCCATATACTTTGTTTTATACTACTTGGATGGCAATAAGCATACAGCAGTTACCGTAGCCTATGGACGCTTGCAATACCAGAGGTATCACTTGCGTGTTGCCAAACCATTTTTTACACCAGTGCTTTAAGATGGAGTATCCCGCATTGGAATACGTTTCTTTCAAAACGCATCCCTAAATGAGCGCTAGAGACCTGTATTCACGCAGATTTGAGTTTCTGTGTGTAGTTATTTACCTTTGGTCTTCTGTAAGGTCTTTCCCTAGTCGGGCTTACTCGCTAGTATGGTGCCCTACCTCTCTTAAAATCGATTATTTATATTCTCTAATTGTACCTCAGCCTTATTAATAAATTACCTAAGCCACAATTTTGTTGTTCTAAAAAGATTAGGTTTACTAAACTTTAGGTTTGCCCTAGCGTTATCTGTAATCTACTTAATCTAGCTTATCAAAGTTGGAACTGGTTGTTTTTTAGAAAAGACAAGTAATTTTAAATGACTAAAAAGTAGTTTGTTTAATTCTATTTTTCCCGGCCGAATCTAACCTAGGACTTAATCCTTACTAATGTAATAATAAATGTGAAAGTTTGTGAGAATGGATGGATGGATGTTTGTCACTCTTTCACGTAAAAACTACTGAACGGATCTGAATGAAATTTGGCACACAGATAGATTATCGTCTGGAATAACACATATGCTTTTTGCAGCGATAGCCGACATCCACGCGGGCGGAGCCGCGGGCAACAGCTAGTTTTAATATAAAAGTAACTTCTATTGAGAAGAGTAGAGAGAGAAGCACATAGATAAATTTGTAACATATTTTGACAGTCTTCGGTAACCAAATTTGGCAATGGAATTATACAAAAAGTCTTTATAGATAACAATCATAAGTTAGAAAGACTACCTGTTTTTAGGATCATACCTTTAGATTGCTTAAAGATTGAGAAAGTAAATTAATAATCACAGTCAGAATTACCTGATCAAAACAAACAAATGAGAGCTCCCGTTAGCGCTTTGATCGTATTCATTTTATTCTACAAATAGAAACAAACCTGTTGATCCATTGTTTAGAAGTATGCCATTAACTTCATTGTCCCAATAACCTTTGAACTGCAACGGATCCAGTGATGACCATTTCGGACAACGACTTAGAGAAATGGCTATTGGTGACTGGGATGCTCTCAGTCGAGAGATTTGTTCCGCTGTGGACAGAGACAGAGATAATCTTAGTAAATTGTAGTTAGTTAGAAAAAATACTTACTAATATTATACATGTGAAAGTTTGTAAGTATGGATGGATGTATGGATGGATGGATGGATGTATGGATGGATGGATGGATGAATGGATGGATGGATGGATGGATGGATGGATGAATGGATGGATGGATGGATGTTTGTTACTCTTTCACGTAAAAACTACTGAACGGATCTGGATGAAATTTGGCACAGAGATAGATTATGGTCTGTTGAATAACACATAGGCTACTTTTTACAGCGATACCGACATCCACGCGGGCGGAGCCGCAGGCCACAGCTAGTATTATATATGTCGGAGGATGCAATACCTGAGCGTGGCTCATAGTGGAATGTCAAGCAAACTGTTTGAAGAAAACCTTTATCATTATACTTTTTAAAATCAAAGTGCGTGAAAGTTAAATTGCAAAATTTGTTACTAAAATTTATGGTTTCTGAAACCGGTAATACAAATCTTTGTACTTAATGCATTTTTTTTAAACATTATAGAATGGTGTAAACCATTCTAAAAATTCTTTTTCTCTTCTAAATTCCAAAACAGTATAATTAATCTGATCAATCTCCGTCATGGTAGCCAATCTAGGAGGCAGAACTGGGCAGTTGCTCGGTAAATATTATAGAAGACAAGGTTGAGTGCAAACACACGTAAACTCTATCTTCCTCACTTTCATAGTCCGATGGGACAACAATCCGATACGACTGGAGAGAGATCAAATACACCAAGGCACACAGGAGGCGGAGGTGAAGGTATCGATGTGTTGTTTGTTTTGTTTTGTAATTAGTTTACACGCTATTCGTAAGTGTTATAAGGTTTTTAAAGGGTCGGCAACGCGTGAGTGACACCCCTGGTATTGCAAACGTCCATAGGCTACGGCAACTGCTTACCATCAGGTGAAACGTATGCTTGTTTGCCACCTTGGTAGTATAAAAAAAATCGTTACGTATAATATAGTAACATTTTTCTTTTTTTTTGACAATATAAAAGATTAATAAACACCTAAAAGTGGTAATCTTTCACCTCCTAGGTCTATTTAGATACAAGCCTACTATTAAGGTACGAGGCATTCATGCTTAAATGATTAAAAAAATCTTCAAACAATTAACATGTACCTTATTCTTCTTTGTATAGATATAAAAAAGGTCTTTTAAACTTTCACGATTTTTACACATACATATATGTATGTATATATGTAACTGCCTCCGTGGCTCAGTGGTCGATGTGTGAGACTGCTGATCACGAGGTCCCGGGTTCGATTCCCGGGTCGGGCCAAAAATCGATATTGGGTTTTTCTGTTAAGAAATTCACAATAGATGCCCGGAGTTTGGAAATTGGCGGTGTTTTCACCTCCGTGCCTCGGAAAGCACGTAAAGCCGTTGGTCCTACGCCTGATCTCTCTCCGGTCGTGTCGGATTTGCCGTCCCATAGGACTATGAGAGTGAGGGAATAAAGAGTGCACTTGTGTTTGCGCACACACTTGTGCACTATAATATCTCCCGCGCAGATGGCGAGTCTCCGTTGAGATTAGCCGCCGTGACCGAAATTCGGTTAGGAAGGACATTATTATTATTATGTATTATAACTGTAATGAAAATCGGGTCTCAGTAAATCGCGTAATATTTTGAAAAATATAGCTTTTGTTACCTGTACCTGTTTAAACTACAAAATATTACGCGATTAAGACCCCTTGTTCATTATAGTATTAATATTTGTAAAAGGTTCTTAAAAAAATACTTGAGGGATAAAATCATCAGGACAAAACGAACGAATGAATGAAAGATAATATTATTTAATACAATTATTCAAGTCCTTTAGTATCACTTTCGATTGAAGTAAAATGACTATGTAACGTACCTATAAATACATCTTAAGGAATGAACGAAGATTTACATATTAATTTAGTTAAGTAAATAAAACGATTAGACGGTTTTAGGAACGTTTAATTACTCTATTTTAAGACCAACTTGAAAACGGCTAATTTCTCGGTCATTACTTTTGTCTAAACTAAGAATAGAGTATTAATTGAATGTAGCAAGAATTTATTGCGACTGGGTTTTTTTCTATCAAGGTCGCCGACAAGCATGGTACCATTTTATGGTAAACAGCCACTGTAACCCATAAATGCTTATTATGAAAGCGCTGTAGCATAAAATGCAGCACAGAGCTGAGATTAGGATCCTTTCTGACATCGTACAGGATAATTATTGTGTTCTTATTATGTATCTGTATTTTGTCGCGTATCTGTTGCCCTGTGTATGGTTTCTTACTTTCTTCTAATATCAGGAAAATCACTTGTAGGTTGTCATCTAGTAAAATAGGAAGACTCTGTGTTTGAAGCCTGAAAGACTAACACCAGAGCAACTGCACTACTATAATGGTATGGAATTTGACCAAAAACCATCACAAAACACCGCGGTTGGTACATAAAAGTGCATCTCAGTATATCAAATTAAATCAGATTTTGTTCTGATGCATTACATCACAAGGCTTACGGCTAAGTCGAAGCACGACTTAACCGATTTCATACATATTTTTAAAAAAGTTTCCTAATACTTTGTCGAAGGTTCTTACGAGAAAAAAATGGAAAATTGCGCAAAAATAGGTTGACCCGGACGAAGTCAAGGTGGGCCTAATAAGACATATTATTATCACAAAAGAAAGTAAACAATACGCATAAGTGAATTGTAAGACCTACTTAGCACTGCGTAGCTGTTCATAAAGTACATAATTTTTATTGTACACATTATAAATAATTTAGATTTGATATCTTATTAATTCATTCATTCATTTATCGTACGTACACAAGATTGTTAATAACACAGAAAACATTAAAAGTAAACTAATTTGCATAGTTAAGAGTTCTAGTACGCAATTAACACGGTTAAAAAGTAATTAAAAATATAATGTGCTCATGCAATGCAATTTGTTTTTGTATAGAAATATGAATGAAGTAAGTAATTACTTTATTAATTCATCTCAACCCATAAACGTCCCACTGCTGGGCATGGGTCGCCTCCAAACATTTGGAGGGATATAAGCCTACTATACCACGCTGGCCAGACGGGTTGGTATAGGGTTTTGTTTCGAGTTTTCCCTCTCTTGTGGTGGATATTGTCTGCTAGACTTACTCCCTTAGTCGACTCTTACGACACCCTCGGGGTGGAAGGGGGTGGTGACATTTGTATTCTTAATCCGTCACCACACGGACAATTTTATTAATTACTTGTATAAAATCTTAGATTGCAACTTGAACAAAGATATTTCAAATTGACTACACATGTAATTTAATGAATGAAAAAAGAAAGAATACGCATAGGGATGACTATAGAGATTTTTCCTTACAGTATGGCGACGCGTTATGGCTTCGGTCTTCATAGTAGAGAGGCCAATTGTAAAAAAGTCGCTTATTTACGATTTTCGTAGGACTGAAAAGGTTTATAGCGACAAGTGGTATCGTTGGAATCGGCATGGTCTGCTGATACTCAAACTGCTTGTTGTCGCTTTCTAAAGTGGTGGAGAGGGTAGCTATGACGTCATTTGTGACGTCACTCCTGGTTTTAGTTTTTGTCAATTATTGCGGTAACTATTCATCCGATTTAAACAATATGGGTATCAAATGACAGGTAATTAAATTTCTAACAAAACATGTAAAGCAACTTTTATTGTAGGTATTATAGTTTTAAAGATATTTTAAAAAATGTAACTTTTTTGCCGTTTTTTTTCTGAACACGAAATGTTTGGTGCGCAATATACCTCATCAATATAAATATTAGACTAACACTTGGGCAGTAAAAAATTAGCTACATTATCGTAGTGTACAAAAAACTTTGAATTTTATAAATTGCTGTAAAAACAACAAAATTATGTCGAAATTAAACGCCGCCATGCCGGGCTCAAAGACGCGTGCCGGCGCGTTGTTTCAGCGTCAGTCGCTTACAAGCGATGATTTTGTTGATACGTACGTACATGCATTTGTCTTATCATTGCCATGTGTTTATGTAAATTTCAGTAATTCATGGATTTATGCAGTGAAGTTAGTTGATTTTTTTTTTTTTTTTTAAATCGCATTACAGACAAATCAAGATAACCCTGAGAGAACAATTTGTAGATATGGTTAAGAAGCGAAATGGGTCTAGTTTTTTATTACGAAAAAATGGACCAGAAGAGTGGTGGTTCTTTTGTTTAAAAACGTGTGGTTTTTAAAGAAAAGAACCACCACTCTTCTGATCCATTTTTTTTATACAACTAGTGGTTGGTGGCAAACAAGCGTAAGGTAAGTAGTTATCGTAGCTTAAGGGCGCTTGCAATGCGAAAGGTATCACTAGCGTGTTGCTGACCCAAAATTAAGCAGGGTTTCATAATGCAATTTCCCTGGCATAGGAAAACGTTCGTTAAAACGATAGTATAGTAGACGAAACGATAGGAACACAACTACACCGCTGTGTGTAGTCATTTAGTTATGGTCTTCTGTAAGGTATAGGTCCTTCCCTAGTTGGGCTTGTTCACTAGTATGATGCTCTAATGCTTATCCATATCTTCCATACTTTAGACTAGGTTCATTCGACGATTACGGAATTAAAAAGCTTCTGAAAGACTTGAAATACCGGTTTCTCATTTTGAGCTAAACCTTCATAAATTGAGAGTTTGAGCTAAGATATTTTTTCTAAAAGCTTTACTACAACCACCTTAACTGCCAACCCGTCATTTGAAGGTTGGGGAGGTTTTGTTTTATTTTTTAATTAAAAAAAGACAACTCCCGCGCTGGAGAACAAGCTCTGTGTCGCGGGGGACTTTACAAACATACAATTAACGGACACAAATTACACCCAGACTCCAAACAACTCTTTGTTGGTCACACAAAGTTTTGTCCTGTGTGGGAATCGAACCCACAACCTCGTGAACAGCAGGCGCACACTGCGACCACTGGACCACCAAGGCAGGTTGATCACAGTGTCGCTCAGTTTCTTACGGGTCATGGTAACTTTCGGAGCAAGTTATACTCATTTAAGCTAGTTGCTTCTATTCTATATATATTCTATTCTAACTCCTCCTATTTACTTCTGATTAAATTCGTTGCCGGGTCCAAGACAGTAGGTTTAGCTGTCCACGGGACGCACGAGTGTCAAAACTCGGTGTATCAGTTGGTTACTCCGCTGTTTATCCTGGCTCACAGGAGTCACAGCGGCGGGCATGTGGATGGGATTGTCCCGAAAACCCGTCATTTATATATGGTTTTCTAGGCATTAAAAGTGATTGTGGACTTACCAGAGCTGAACATTTACAACACGTAGGTACCTAGACTTCATCAACCGACTTTTTTAAGGTCTAGTTAAGTCAAAGTCAAAGTCAAACTCATTTATTCATTTAGATCAAATCCATGATACTTATGAACGTCATTAAAACAAATGCCAGCATACTTTTTTCCTAAGGCCAATTCGCTGACTAGGGTTGGGCCTCGAGAAGAATTGGCAAGAAACTCGAGCCACTCTTTTTAATCGCCAGGGTATAACATTTTCAATTTGGTATGAGTTACAATAGTGGTAACAAAAAGGAACGGAAACCAATATACCATATGAGAAATTTAGATAAGTATTTAATTAATGAGTAAGCAATATTGAAAAAAAAATGAATTTAGCTTTCCAATGTATGGTAATGAGGGATCGTTTCTTTTTGTAAGTATAAGATAGAAACGTGTCGAGATCACATTGCAATCTTAGTAAATATCTAGAAACTATAATTAAATTAATATTTAGTGTGCCTCTTACCCCATTGATAACAGATACATCACCATAATATTTGCTTGTTAAATGACAGGATAAAGTCGCTTGTGGCTTCGAATTCATGAAATAAAGGCTTTTTCATTAAATTCAAAAATTTTCTATAAAGTCTGCTAATCTTTGTCTCCTACATATCAATTTGTGAATAATTAATAATTCGCGGTAGTTTAGGTTAAGTTACTTTCATTTTAATAACTATTCATATAATAAAATTGTATTGTATAGTTACATTAGCCAATATATTCGTGAATCGTCATCGTGAATTCAGTGAATACCTGTTGGTGTTTAAGCACAAGATACGCTACCCTAGTCGCATTTTCGATGGTCTTGGCGTTACTTGCTTATTTATATTACTAAAGAGCATACGGATCCCGCTTGATGCTAAGGAGTTGTTTATAATGGACTTGTGGACGATAAACCCAATATCACCTAGGGACACTTGTCCTCCCGGTAGTAGAACAAGATTTAAGTAGTATCGAGTCCTGCTCAAGGACTTCAGATAGTCCAACTATATTTTAATCTAGTTTTTCTCCCAACTCAATCTTTTTTTTCAGATCACAACCTGCGTGCATTGTATATCACTAGGGCCAGTCCTTGTTGGGGATGGTAGCCGGTTCTCTGTCGAGGATTTTTAATATTCCCTGCCCCGCCGTACTCTTGATCACTACCTTAGACACTAGATTAGCGGGGCTATCGGTGGCTAGAGGCCGTGGTAGTGTTGTCAGTGTTGGCTAGATGTTTAGGAATGGTGGTATTCTAACACGCCGGCACCGCGAAGCTAGTATGTTATGAACAAATGATAGTTGTTAAGTTTGTAATAAAATAAATGTTTCGCTAAAGGACCGAAAAGGCTCAATAAGTAAAAACAAAACAGATCACAATTGGTTGCGGTAACTGAAAAACATTCACATCGCGACATTCGTGTTATTGGTTTAATTAAAACACTCATGACGTATAGTGGCAAACACAGAAAGACCACATAGCGAAGTTCATAGGTATATTATCTTAAATATTATGGTATATGACCACAAAGCGATATGGCAATATAGAAAACCTTTAATGTCTTATAGTCGATGCAACCTTTTCACGACAGAGTTAGAGCGTAAATGCACACACAATTATTTTTGTCGCTCAAGGAGCGTTTTCGGTCTATATGCGTTAAATATGTTAGTACATACCTAAATGATTTGAATACATATTTTAGCATTTTTGCTACAACCTCTTTTTACAACACTTGCATGGATTTTATTGTTATCTTTGCACAATCTAAGATTGACTGGTAGAAAATGTTATTGACATTAAGTTTGCCTATGTACCTGTGTTGTTTTTTAATACATTAAATAAAATCAACTAATTTTCAATACATTAATCCATGACTTACTGAAATTTACATTAACATAGGCAATGATTTGGCAAATGTACGTAAGTACATATCATCAGAATCATCGCTTGTAAGCGTCTGACGCTGAAACAACTCGCCGGCTCGCGTCTTTGGGCTGGGCATGGCGGCGTTTAATTTCGTCATAATTTTGTTGTTTTTAAAGCAATTTGGAAAATTCAAAGTTTGTTGTATACATCGATAATATAGCTATTTTTTTACTGCCCAAGTGTTGGTCTACTATTTATATTAATTAGGTTTATTGCGCACCAAACGTTTTATGTTCAGAAAAAATACGGCATTTTTGCCGTTTTTTATAAAATATCTTTAAAAATATAATACCTACAATAAAAGTTGCTTTGCATGTTTTGTTAGAAATTAATTTACCTGTCATTTGATACCCATATTGTTTAAATCGGATGAATAGTTACCGCAATAATCGACCAAATCTAAAACCAGGAGTGACGTCACAAATGACGTCATAGCTACCCCCTCCACCACTTTAGAAAGCGACAACAAGCAGTTTGAGTATCAGCAGACCATGCCGATTCCAACGATACCACTTGTCGCTATAAACCTTTTCAGTCCTACGAAAACTTTTTTTTAATGCATTGGCCTCTCTACTATCACAGGTGACAAAAAATTGTGTGATTTACTATTATTATCTCAAATATCGCTGCACCTTAGGTATGTTCTTGGGATTATAAACGAAGAAGTCGTTTTTAAAATATGTATAAAATATATATTTTTTTATAAAAACCAACTCCCGCACTAGGGAATAAGGCGTCATGGAGGACTTTACAAACATACAATTCATCGACACAAATTACACCCAGACTCGAAATAAACATTTATAATTCACACAAATTCCTTATAGATGGGTGACCGCATAGTGGTATTTCATCTGAGCGTCTCCGTGTTTCGGAGGGCACGTTAAAAGTCGGTCCCGACTGTTAACAGTCGTTAGATCACGACAGAGGCCTAAATATGGGCGATCTAAATAACTCTGTCACCAGGTTGGCCACTAACCAAACGATAAGAAGAAGAAGAAGAATTCACACAAAGTTTCATCCAGTATGGGATCGAACCCACAACCTCGTGCATTCATTTTTCTTACTTTTAGCCTATGCAAGTAGCATAGGCTAAAAGTAAGACGCTAACGCTGTTAGATTAATTAATTTGCAATGTCTAAAAGCAAGCTTATAATAAATATGATGTAAACATCAAAACAGGAAATCGTTATGGATTTCCCGTTTTGATGTTTAGGTTGATAGAGATAACAATATTTACTAAAGGCTATGTGATCGATCGATATATTATTGTGTTTTCATTATCTACTAGTTGTAACAAATAACTAAATAAGAACGCTTCTATCAAATAGATACATTATTAACAAACTATGAATATTATTCAGACCTTTTTATACTACTTGGGTGGCGAACAAGCACACGGCCCGCCTGATGATGAGCAGTTACCGTAGCCTATGGACGCTTGCAATACCAGAAGTATCACTTGCGTGTTGCCGACCCATTTTTTATACCAGGGCTTTATGATGGGAGTATCCGTGGTATAGGAAACGTTTCTTTTAAAACGCATCCTTAAATGAGCGCTGAAGACCTGTACTCACACACAGGAATACAACTACACTGCTGTGTGTAGTTATTTGGCTGTGGTCTTCTGTAAGGTGGAGGTTCTTCCCCAGTCGGGCTTGCTCACTAGTATGGTGCCCTACTATGGGTTGGCAACACGCAAATGATACCAGTGCTTAACATCACAGGCCGTTGCCTCCTAAGTAGTATAAAAAATACTACTTAAAAGACCTTATCATTGTTTCTTGTTTACAGTAAGCTAAGCAGCATTTTTATTGCTGTATTGCGGGGAACTTTATAACTACTATTATCGAATTAAACGCGTACAAGATTACGCGATCTTTTTGAAACAGATGCTCAGGGGAAGTACCTATACTCTACAGAAAACCGAACAGTTTATAAAAAAGCTAAATACCTTGGTAGTGTTTTGTTTATGCTAGTGGGTGAGCTGCTATAAGAAAACGCTGTTGCATGTCGCTCCTTTAAAAGATACTATGTGCAAGTAATACTTCTGGCATGTTAAGCGAATAATAGCCGGTAAACGTAGGTAGGCAAAGACTGTGGTACGCCAATTGCTTTGATCCAGACATACTTCATTCTCTTCCTCTACATTCATCAACCTCTTCATGAATGAACGTCGGTTTTAGGTACTTTTTTAGAACACCACCTACTTGGTCAATGTATGTTTGCGTAGGGCGGCTCCTACCGACATCATCATTTACTCTCGCACGCATAACTAGCATACTCTGCCATAGTGTAACGAAATCTTATAATTATTATTATCAGGATCTGACTAGCCTGTTGGTCTAGTGGTTATTGACCCTAACTGCTAAGCCGGAGGTCGTGGGTTCGATTCCCACATGGGACAAAACTTTGTGTGATCCAAAAATGATCGTCCCGAGTCTGGATGTAAGGGTCCATGAATTATAGTCGTCTTTTTTTAAAATAATAAGTAGATATAAATATTCACATTACCATCAGTTACAGTTTCCTTAGGCTTCACAGTCACCGACACAGGATTAAACATAATCACTTTATTTTCCATAATTAAAATATAATTTCCTATTATAAAAAAATACGTGTTCTATATATACGTGTGATAGAATAATGTGCAAAAACAATTTGATTCCAAATCGCACCGTTATAGATTAGATTAGTTATATCTTATTTTTAGACGGCTGGTCTGACAACGGTATTATGTAAATGATTAACTATTGAAATTCTTTGTTGATTATTGCGAGGTTATTGATTTATTGAATCACATTTTTTTAACGTTACGATTGTCTTTATCACTAGCGACCCGACCTTAGCTTCGCTTCGGTTTCTTGTATTTTCTTTTTCAATTTTATGTCAATACTTTTTTAATAGTTATTCTGCTATTCAGGGTGGAGACAAATTTAAAAAAAATAAAAGCTATGAAAATCGGTCCAGCCGTTCTAGAGTTATAAGTGTTAAAAAAAACCCGACTTTGTTTTATATGTACATATTTATCTTACATATCATCGTTTGAAGCAATGATATCCTACTAATATTATAAACGCGAAAGTTTGTAAGTATGGATGGATGGATGTTTGTTACTCTTTCACGTAAAAACTACTCAATGGATCTGGATGAAATTCTACACAGAGATAGATTATGGTCTGGAATAACACATAGGCTACTTACTTTTACAGCGATTACCGACATCCACGCGAGCGGAGCCGCGGGCAACAGCTAGTTATATATAAAGGTATGCTACCTTCATACTGCACGGCGTTCAGTTTTGCTTTCATGTTTTGTGCGTTATTGCTTATAGATTTTAGGTGTGGATGCGATAGATTATACTGAACGTAATGATACAGAAAGAGATAGTACAAGATGAAATTAATCAACTTAGCTATTATTGACGGCAACATTTCAGCGCCCTTGTGCGATATCTACATACTTGTTTTTTACTAGAATATCATTGGTTTGAAGCTACCCGTTTTTAATTTGTAAACATCTACTTAGAAATGGATCGATAGTCGTACTAAAGCTAATTATACTGTACTTAATTGAGAATGTTGTTGACGGTTGAAATAAATAGGCTATCAAGGCAATTTATTTATTTTAAAGAGTTTTTATTATATGAACGATTAAATAGTAGGGATTAACCTGATATATAGTTACCAAAGTTGTACTTTATTAGGTCGGACGACGTACGTAATTAAAAGTTGTACTTACTAAGATCAATCAATCTCACCCACATGCCTACCGCTGTGACTCCTGTGAGTCAGGATTAACAGCGGAGTAAACAATTGATACACCGAGCTTTGACACTCGTGCATCTCGTGGATGCACGAACTAAACCTACTGTCTTGAACCCCTATTTTCCGTTACCACACGGTCTAACCGTGTGGTATATGATTAAGAATACAAATGCCACCACCCCATTCCATCTCGAGGGTGTAAGAGTCGACTAAGGGAGTAAGTTATGGAGACAATATCCACTACAAGAGAAGGAAATCTTAAAACAAAACCCTATACCAATCAGTCTAGCTAGCGTGGTATAGTAGGCTTATATCCCTCCAAGTGTATAGAGGAGACCTGTGCCCAGCAGTGGGACGTTTATGGGTTGAGATGATGAATACTTCAATTGATCCTTCAGACTTTACCAAAACGTTCGTAAACATATTCAAACACTGAGGTGTTCTATGCTTATTTTACTACCTTCAGTAAAATATTTAAAACTTATTCTTTCCATATTAAAAAAAAGTAGTTAGCCTATGTAGAGTAAAAAGCTTTGTGTTTACAGGGAAGCAACAACAACAACAACTTAGCATTGCTAGTAATTTGGTTCAGAGTTTGCTGACCCAGCAACTAAGTTAACAGTATTCAACTTTATACAGTGCAGGTTTTGGTGATTCAGCTCCAGGGCGGCATTCAGCAAGTAACTTTGTTTCTGCACCTATAGCACTATTTATAACAATTATTTTACCACGGCGATAGGGCGATGGTAGATGTGTTAAAATATTTTTTGTTTTCTCAAAATACAACTCCTTTTTTCGTATAAAAGACTTTAGATTGAGTCATAAACCCTCTGAGTTCTTTTGACGAAAGAATATATAGGTTACTGTTATATAATGCTTTTATTTCAATTCCATCTAAAAAGTATTATGAGCGTCAGCTGCTGACAAGTGTAGTACAACTAGTACATAAATACGGAAGCTAGGAAAAACTACAAAAATATCAAACATTTAAAAAAAATTGAAATTTTGTAGGTTATAAAAAGATTATATTTGTATTCTCAAGTAATTTACATTTCATACTATAATATATATTTACATTTATTAAAAAAGGAAAAATAAATATATATACAGAAAATACACGAAAAAGGGGAGGGACTGCTTAAAAGGCGTCATAAAATTTCTCCGCATCGACGTCTACTGGAAACGTGCCCAGAAGACTGGCAGCATTGCCACGTTGAATGGCAATGCTTATTCTTTGAGCCAAATATAAGCCAGCCCTCTGGTCACGTGAAGCCTCGATTAATCGCTTCGACAGATCTTTAAAAACACCGCGAGCACTTGCACCCCACGGCCCAAGCGTTTCGACTCCAAACGGCTCAAACACATAATCTCCGCTGAGATTATTGTATTTGCGCCGTTTGAGAGTCTCCGCGGATGCAGCAGCAGCACCAGCACAACCTGCTGTACTTGGAAGATGAGATGGCGCAAGGGTGTCGACACATGTTGCGTCCCACACCAAAGGCCTACCCATCTTCCATGGCAGTAAAGACATACCATCAGGTCTCTTACCATCGTTGCGTACCAAACCATTGGGTTCTAGTACAGCTGGAACGCCAGCGGTGACAAGAGCACGTCGGAGTATATCGTTAAGGTTGGCGTGCCGGGATATACGGCCTGCACTCCTGCTGCATGACAGGCCGTGGTGTCCAAGGCTGTCGACAGCTTCACCACAGCAACATCTATGCGGAGAAACAGAAGGAGCACCAAGGCGAAGGCAAGTAGCCATACGGAAGGTAGTATCGTCCAACATGGTACCTATGTTGGGCGATGGAAGTGCTTGAAGCCAGAGGCCCGACTCCCATTCTCCCACAGCCAGCAAACGAGCGCGCTCAGCAGGACTGGTAGACGAAATAATCAGTTTATCTCTAACCATCCTGCAAAGCGGCTCGTCCCACTGTCTCTGAGAAAAAGGGTTAGTGGGTAACTCAGTGTTGGGAACAGTCATTTGCCAAGCATTAATGGCATCGGTCTTACATGGCACATCAGAACTAACCAGTGTGGAAGCCAGAATTTTCCTGGTTAGTTCTTCCGTGCTATGAACCGAGGACAAAAATGCTGGTAAACTAACATCGGCAATTTTGCGAACGCCGAGCCCGCCCAAGCGAACTGGTAAGGACGCTTGAAGCCAGGCTCGATCGTTAAGGGCCACATTAAGAATTTTGCTCATAGTGTTGTAAATAATTTGGTCCAATTTGCCTAAAAGTGTTAGATGTTTCCAAAACGGGGCCGATCTTAGGGCATGTGTAAATTTGGGCACGAAGAGGCAGTATTTGGTAATGGTAAAGGCCGAATGTATATTAATTTTGAGTAGTCGGTCTGAAACTTCACAAAAATTTTGTACTTTTTCTTCTATGTTCTATCAAAAGCGTCTTCAAAAACTGGGGATCCAAGGAGGCAAAAGGAAGATTTCTCAAGAATTTTGATATTTGGTGCCAAAGTATAAAATTTTGATAAAACTGAAAGTTTGTCTTTAATTTTGTCACTGATATAAATCTCGCATTTACTCGTGTTAAGCTCAAGTCCAATCGATTTAAATTTATTTTTTATGTAAGCCAAATCTTGAAAAACTGTCTCTACATTGCCTCCTAGTGTTCCATCATCTAAATACCAGATATTAAATTTTGAATTAATTTTTTCGATGATGGGATGAATCGCTAGGCTGAAAATAACTGGCCCAAGAGGATCACCTTGTAGACAACCAACTGATGACTCCAAAAGATGCTCCTTGTATAATAGTTTTGATGGATACCTATAACATTGATAAAGAAATTTGAAAATTTGTGGTATCTCCAATTTTGCCTGTGTCAACAAGGTGTCCCTATTCACCGAGTTAAAGGCATTCTTTAAGTCAACCTTTAAGATGACCTCACCGTCACCACAGTCAAGGTACGTTGACAAGGCATGTATGGCAGCCTCACAACCCCCTCTTGAACCGAAGCCCAGTTGCAGGGGTTGAAATTTATTGGCTAAAGCTATGCTGTAAAATTTACAACATAGCTTGGCTGCCATACGCCTGTAAGTACACCCTACGGCAATGGGACGAATGCCACCATCTTTTTTCCGTAGGGCGCATAGATTAGCGCCATACAGAATATCGATGATGCCATCGTGTACATTGCCGGCGAGCATAAGATTCTTTAAAGCCGTAAGCTCCCTCAGGAGTGCATCCCCAGCTTCCCCGGCGCCCGAACACAACAGATCTTTTAGATGCTGAGGTGTCAAGCCGTCGAGGCCACCGGCAGATCCATTCCGGAAAGAGCCAACGGCAGAAAGAACGTCCTTGTATTCTTGTATTGTATTGTATGTATATATTGTGTCTGGCTTTATATATATTTATATATATATACTAGGGGTCGCCCGCGACTTCGTCCGCATGGTAATTTGGAATATTTTCCCCGATTTTGGAATATCTCTCACTACTACTCCGCTCCTATTGATCATAACGTGATATAACATCACGTTATGATCAATAGGAGCGGAGCAGTAGTAAGAGAGTACTGTGGTATGAGGATGGTGTGGCTATGTTGTATGTCCGGGTATATAGGTATAAATAAGTACTAGCACTCACGTTAGGTTCAATCCATATATTGTTCCGTATAATTAGATACAATCAGTTCACACACATATATACACATAAGTTTCAGAAGGCACTAAGCACAAGCACTAGATGACAGAATAGGATAGATAGAAGTAGAAATTAGAAAGTACATAACAACATTAGGCGTACGCGTATATAATTTAGCGAGGATGAGAGACATGCACTCCGCGTCAAGGCTAATTAACGACTGCTTGACCTCTGCGCACGCGGCTAGGGCAAGGAAGTATATAATCCTTATATACTAAGAGGTAATAGGGCGAGGACACTGTCGATGGTTATGATATCGATATTTATGGTATCGATATGTGACATCGACAAACCGGTATATTATGTATACGTGTAAATATAATATATTATGTAGTTAGATTAGAATAAGTAAAATGTATAAATAATAATAATAATGTGTAAATATGAAATAAATAAAATCTTTATTATGTTATTGTAAATATTTGTGTGTGAATATATTTGTGTATAAAACGATATGTGTTGGCACTTAAGGTAGCCTACACCACCCCCCACCAGAGACCGTCAAGGGCGATAATAATCGGGGAATCTCACCCGACGACCAGAACGTGTCTCGTAATCGCGCCGGTCTGCTGGTTCTGGGTTATCCTGAACTGACAGTGTGAAAGCCGGTTTTAAGCGGTTTATGGACACTGTCATCTCTTTATTCTTAAAAAGAATTTTAAAAACTTTATCTCCTCTGGCGAGAACTTTGTGTGGCCCAGAGTATGCAGGCTGGAGAGAACCTCGAGACGCGTCTTCACGAAGGAAGACGTAGTCACAGGTTTCTAAGTCCTTGTAAACAAATACTCTTTGTTTACTATGGCGGGATGCCGGTATGGGTCGCAGCTTATCAGCAAAATTTCTGATTCGAGCAGAAAAATCAGATAAGTCTGTGCTACCACCGACCGAGGGCTCAAAGAACTCGCCGGGAAGTCTTAACGGCTCTCCATAAACTAATTCAGCTGAGGAGGCCTGTAAATCTTCCTTAAAAGATGTTCTAATGCCTAGTAATACCCATGGCAACGATTCCGACCACCTATCGTTTGCATGGCACACTATCGCGGCTTTAAGTTGCCGGTGAAAACGCTCAACGAGACCGTTGCAGGCCGGGTGGTAGGCTGTCGTCCTTTTATGTTCGAACCCAGCTAGCTTAGACAGGCATTGAAATAGGGCTGATTCGAACTGTCGCCCGCGGTCTGTCGTAATATCTGTAGGACAGCCAAACCGGGCAATCCAGGTTGACAGCAGGGCTTTAGCAACAGTTTCAGCTGTTATATCCTCGATCGGTACTGCTTCCGGCCATCTCGTAAAACGATCTACTGCAGTCAGACAGTACCGATAACCATGCGATAGAGGAAGGGGTCCAATGAGATCAATATGGATCTGTTTAAAACGGGCGCGTGGCAAAGTAAAAGTACCAAGAGGTGCATTTACGTGTCGATGGACTTTTGCCCGTTGACACTGTAAACAAGTGCGCGCCCACTCCCTGCAGTCCTTTCTGACACCCGGCCAAACAAATCGCTCGGCTACTAACCTGGCCGAAGCATTAGCGCCTGGGTGGCTAAGGGAATGCAGGCTATCGAATACCTGCTTCCGAAGGGTCTTGGGAACGTATGGCCTGGAGGTTGCGTTACTGACGTCGCAGTATAACGGCATTGTACTTCCAGGGACACTTAGTTTTTGCAGATGAAGAGATGAACCTTCACTGAGCAACTTACAGAGTTCGGGATCTGACACTTGTCCTGCAGCTAATGTCTCAAGGTTTATGGGCATTCCCAGTTCTTCAATACGTGACAATGTGTCGGCCACGATATTGTACTTACCGGATATATGCCGGATATCAGTTGTAAACTGGGAAATGAAATCTAAATGCCTATACTGCCTAGGCGAACAGGTATTTTTCCTTTCGTGGAAAGCAAAACTGATCGGCTTATGGTCAGTATAGACAATGAAATGCCTAGCCTCGAGCATGTGCCTAAAATATTTAATGGCTTCATAAATGGCAAGTAACTCCCGGTCATACGGTGAGTATTTGGTTTGGGAAGGACTTAATTTCCTAGAAAAGAAAGATAATGGCTGCCATGCCCCATCTTTAAACTGCTGTAAAACTGCTCCAAGCGCCTTATCAGAGGCGTCTGTGACAACAGCAAGTTTAGCAGTGCAATCGGGATGTGCCAAGAGAGTAGCGTTACATAAGCTGTCTTTACACGCTTGAAACGCTGCCAAGATATCCCCAGAAAGGTTGATTGGCTGCGATCCCTTCACCGAACCTGTTAGTAAGGCATGCAATGGAGCTTGGATTTGGGCTGCTTGCGGAAGAAATCTCCTATAAAAGTTAAGCATGCCCAAAAATGCTCTCAGCTGTCGCACGTTCGTAGGAGGAGGAAAGTCTTTCACCACCTGCACCTTTGACTCGAGAGGTCTGCACCCATGCTCCGAAATTTGGTAACCTAAAAAAGTTACTTCACTTTTACCGAAAACACATTTAGATGTATTCAATAACATACCATATTTCTTCAGTCTGCTGAAAACTTCACGGAGATGCTGCTCATGCTGAACTGGGCTCTCAGAAAATATTACAAAATCATCTAAATAACAGTAGACGTTATCGAGTCCCCGGGTCAGTTCGTCAACGAAACGCTGGAAAGTTTGGCCTGCGTTACGCAGACCGAACGTCATATATGGAAATTCGAATAATCCGAATGGTGTCGTGATGGCAGTCTTCGCAATGTCCCCTGGACTGACCGGTATCTGATTATAAGCTTTTTCAAGGTCTAAAGTTGAAAATACTTTGCAACCAGAAATGCTATGAGCAAAATCATGAATATGCTTGATCGGATACCGGTCAGGCACAGTACGAGCATTCAATTTGCGGTAATCTCCGCAGGGACGCCATCCATTGGTCTTCTTTGCAGCTAGATGAAGAGGCGACGACCATGGACTCTGAGAAGGTCTAGCTGTACCGTTGGATAACATAGCCTGAAATTCCTTCTGGGCTATTTTTAATTTGTCAGGAGCTAATCGACGAGGAGGTGAAGCAACTGGAGGGCCTGGAGTAGTGTGTATGTGGTGTACTGTGTTGTGAGGTGTGGTGTGGTGTATACCGGCTGGTCGAGTTATCTCGGGAAACTCGTCGAGAATTTTGTGAAACCGCGACTCACCTGTTACCACTTTCACAGAAGAAACACCATTACAATTAGCTAATTTAGCAATAGCTGAGACTGTTGTTAAACTATCTATCAGGCGTTTATTACGACAATCTACTACAAGGCTATAATAATTTAAAAAATCTACACCTATAATTGGTTTAGTAACATCGGCAACAACAAAACGCCATACAAAACTTCTACGTAAACCAAAATCTAAATTTAAATGTAAATAACCATAAGTAGCTATAGTAGAACCGTTAGCAGCAGATAAGCTAAATTCAGTCCGATGACGACGATCACACAGTGCCGACCTTGGGAAGACACAGAGGTCGCTACCAGTGTCGACCAGAAATTGCGTCTTTGAAGATCGGTCCGTGACGAACAGGCGACCAGTTGTAGATGGGCAATCGTCAGCCGCCATTACCGACCGCCCTTGGAGTTTTCCGGCTTGTAGTCACAGGGCCGAATACACTTAGCAGCCTTTTCTCCAAACATCCCGTGGTACCAACACATCGGGAACTTGCGATAATTAGACTGCGATCGCTGTCGAGAAGTACTGCGGTTGCGTTGTGGACGTGGAGAACGCGAAGAACGGAATCTGCTACTCCTTTCCGTTGTCAACTTCTGGAATTCTTTCCGCAGCTCAGCCACTTCTTTTATAAGGTCGTTAACCACGGAACCAGGGATTTCGTTCAACGTGGCGACCTTTGGCGTTGAAGAAGCGAGATCGTTTACTCGGTCAGCTAAATCTGCTAAATCTTCTAGCGAAACGGTAGTAGCTTGACCTGCGAGCACCGTCTGGATACCATGTGGAAGGCGACTTATCCACATCGTCTTCAGGAAATCGTCCGGAACGTTGAAACCCGCGAGTCCTCGAAGATGGCGAAGAAATTGCGAAGGCTTGCGATCGCCAAGCTCTTCATGCATCAACAATTGTTTAATTTTGTTGTCCTTCGAGGCACTCAGTCTCTTGATTAGCTCGGTTTTCAACTTCTCGTATTTATCGGTCGCTGGCGGGTCCACAATAATGTCCTTGACCTCCCTCGAATGTTGATTGTCAAGGTGACCGATGACATAATTGAATTTTGTATGGTCACTCGTTATGCCTGAGATCGCGAACTGCCCCTCGACTTGGGCAAACCAAATATCGGGCTCTTCTGCCCAGAATGGTGGCACTCTCACGCCTACTCGAAAAACATCGACATTTTCTATCGACCTTGTCACATCACTAGTGCCGGCATGTGGTCGTTCATGGGCATCTAAAAATTCCTTATCGACCGACATATTCCTTTTCAGCGGGGTCACCAGTGTGGTATGATGGTGGTGTGGCTATGTTGTATGTCCGGGTATATAGGTATAAATAAGTACTAGCACTCACGTTAGGTTCAATCCATATATTGTTCCGTATAATTAGATACAATCAGTTCACACACATATATACACATAAGTTTCAGAAGGCACTAAGCACAAGCACTAGATGACAGAATAGGATAGATAGAAGTAGAAATTAGAAAGTACATAACAACATTAGGCGTACGCGTATATAATTTAGCGAGGATGAGAGACATGCACTCCGCGTCAAGGCTAATTAACGACTGCTTGACCTCTGCGCACGCGGCTAGGGCAAGGAAGTATATAATCCTTATATACTAAGAGGTAATAGGGCGAGGACACTGTCGATGGTTATGATATCGATATTTATGGTATCGATATGTGACATCGACAAACCGGTATATTATGTATACGTGTAAATATAATATATTATGTAGTTAGATTAGAATAAGTAAAATGTATAAATAATAATAATAATGTGTAAATATGAAATAAATAAAATCTTTATTATGTTATTGTAAATATTTGTGTGTGAATATATTTGTGTATAAAACGATATGTGTTGGCACTTAAGGTAGCCTACAGTACAATACAATTTTTAGACGGCTGGTCTGACAACGGTATTATGTAAATGATTAACTATTGAAATTCTTTGTTGATTATTGTGAGGTTATTGATTTATTGAATCACATTTTTTTGACGATACGAATTATCTTTATCACTAGCGACCCGACCTTAGCTTCGCTTCGGTTTCTTGTTAGTATGGATGGATGGATGGATGTTTGTTACTTTTTCACGTAAAAACTACTCAATGGATCTGGATGAAATTCTACACAGAGATAGATTATGGTCTGGAATAACACATAGGCTACTTTTTACAGCGATAACCGACATCCACGCGGGCGGAGCCGCGGGCAACAGCTAGTTATAAGTTATATATAAAGGTAACATGCTACCTTTATACTGAACGACGTTTAGTTTTGTTTTCATGCTTTTGTGCTTACTTGCTTATAGATTTTAAGTATGGATGCGATAAAAAATACTGAACGTAATGATACAGAAAGAGATAGTGATAAATGAAATTAATCAACTTAGCTATTATTGACGGCAACATTTCAGCGCCCTTGTGCGATATCTACATACTTCTTTTTTACTAGAATATCATTGGTTTGAAGCTACGCTTTTTTAATTTGTGAACATCTACTTAGAAATAGATCGATAGTCGTACTAAAGCTAATTATACTGTACTTAATTGAGAATGTTGTTGACGGTTGAAATAAATAGGCTATCAAGGCAATTTATTTCTTTTAAAGAGTTATTATATGAACGATTAACCTGATAAATAGTTATCAAAGTTGTACTTAATTAGGGTTATATTACGTACGACGTACGTAATATAATTTGTCCTTAGCCCTCACCGTTCTTAAAAGTTGTACTTACTAAGATGACAATCCCACCCACATGCCTACCGCTGTGAATCCTGTAAGTCAGGATTAAAGGCGGAGTAAACAATTGATACACTGAGCTTTGACACTCGTGCATCTCGTGGACAACTAAACCTACTTTCTTGAACCCCTTACTACTTACTAAGATGAGTGGCACACCGCACAACAGTATTTTGAGATAAATAATACTTCATTACCAGGAATTAGGCAGACAATATCCACTACAAGAGAAGGAAACCTTTAAACAAAACCATAAAGCAATCCATCTGGCTAGCGTGGTATAGTAGGCTAATATCCCACCAAGTGTATGGAGGAGACCCGTGCCCAGCAGTGGGACGTTTATGGGTTGAGATGATGAATACTTCAATTGATCCTTCAGACTTAACAAAAACGTACGTAAACATATTCAAACATTGAGGCGTTCTTTGCTCATTTTACTACCTTCAGTAGATATTCCCTAATTCTTTCCATATTTCCTTCCATATTATAAAAAAATTGCTAGCCTATGTAGAGTAAAAAGCTTTGTGTTTACCGGGAGATACAATTTAGCATTGTTAGTTATTTGGTTCAGAGTTTGCTGACCCAGTAACTAAGTTAACAGTATTCAACTTTATACAGACAGTGCAGGTTTTGGTGATTTAGCTCCAGGGCGGCATTCAGCAAGTAACTTTGTTTCTGCACCAATAGCACTATTTGTTACAATTATTTTACCACGGCGATAGGGCAATGGTAGATGTGTGAGAATATTTTTTGTTTTCTCAAAATACCTTTTTTCTTATAAAAGACTTGAGTCCTTAACCCTCTCAGTTCTTTTGACAGAGGAAAGAATATATGTATTGGTTACTGTTATATAATGCTCTTATTTCAATTCCATCTAAAAAAGTATTATGAGCATCAGCTGCTGACAAGTGTAGTACAACTAGTACATAAATACGGAAGCTAGGAAAAACTACAAAAATATCAAACATTTTTAAAAATATTTGAAATTTTGTAGGTTATATTTATATTTGTAGTATTCTTGTATTGTATTCTGGCTTTATATCATATTTGGATAAATTATAAATATTTCGCATACTTCGAAATTATAAGTTTGTATTTTTTCTCATTTTTGAAACTTTAACGAAAATGTCAAAGCCATGACGAAGGATGGCCTTTCGTCAACTATATAATGTAACTTAATATATGCTTCCTGATCACTTCGGGAACTATACACGCAGTAATTAGTAGCGTCCATCCATTTAGTGGCTTGCCTAAGTAGTTTCCTTAACAGTGTGTCATTCATCAAGTTAAATTCAATGTGTCAAAGTGTGTTATGTAATAACTAAAGCCTCATAATATGACTGGCTGAAATTATCAGTGATATATTCATCATTATCGCCTCAGTCGAAAGATGTTCATTTCTGGATATAGGCCTCTTTGAAGGTTTTCCACAGCATTCAGTCTTGAGTTGGGCTTATCCATCGGTTGCTTGTACTAACTTATTTGAGGCCTGCCGAGGCGAGCTGTGGTTTCAAGTTTATTGCTGTTTAATATGCTTAAGATGACAGTAAGTTACATTTTTGAAATAACGTATTTAATTATCAAATGCAATTACGCATTTAGGATTCAACCGTCAATATTATGATAAATCAAACACATTGCATATTTATCTTCATAAATTTTATCGAGCATCAATCAAAGTTTGAAACATCATTATTTATTGATGATTACAGCATCGATAAGTCCGTGTTTTCACTGCCAATGTCACTATGTTATTTTAAGCACTCATAAAGTATTATTTAAGATATGGATATATTTATAGTTTATTCAAATCTTTTAAAAATAAGCATCGTCAATAGCAACAAAGTCAAGAAGTTTGTGTTCGTGTGAGTTGAAGAAGTCATTAAGCCTTCAGGGCGTCGGTTCTGCGCCTGATCGGTCTTTGAGAATAAGGAGATAGAAACTACAACTGTACCTGAGCTCGCACTTAGTGTTTGGCTTTCCCTAGACAAAGAAAAAAAAACATATTTTGCGCAATCCCTGTTTTCCAGTATCGTCTCTTTTAAAAAATTCAATTTTTTTTCCTTAAAATACTTTACTATTCATTCTAAGGTCCTTCGTACACAACGCAAATCTTCGATACCCGAAGATTTTAGTCTCTAGGCAACTACCGTAATACAAATTCATAGAGGTTCGTACACAAGCATGCGTCACCGACATTTTGTCTATGCGTCGAGTAGATTTCCAATACAAATGACGCAGCGATTTCAATGATGGCGGAGAAAAGAGGATTCTAAATTATGAGCCGTGTAGTCGCTACGTTTATAGTGGCTGAATAGATAACTCCCGTCTTGCGATTCAATGACGTGTCAAATGTACGGACCGTGCGCTACTAGATACTCGCGATGTAAGTATACAACATTAGTATCGAGGAGTTGCGTAGAGCGTTGTGCACGAAGGGCCTAAGTTTAAAATTGCCACCATCAATTTAATAATAGTAATACATAGATAGATACATCACCGTTTGTAGACATTTCACTATGCTTTTCTTAGAAGTGGCCCTTTGCTAGTCGGTTTCATTCGCATTAATTGTGCCTTACCTCTTAAAATAATCTAGTATCTAATTGTGATTTTCATTTTATCATGACATTGCCTTAACTGTGAAGTGGCCCTTTTCTAGTCGGTTTCGTTCCCAATATCTGTGCCTTCCCTCTCAAAATAATCTAGTAAATCTTATTGTGATTTTCATTTCATCATGAAATTGCCTTAACTTTGTAGTGGCCCTTCCCTAGTCGGATTCATTCGCATTCATTGTGCCTTACCTCTCAAAATAATGTAGTAAATCTAATTGTGATTTTCATTTTATCATGACATTGCCTTAACTGTGAAGTGGCCCTTTTCTAGTCAGTTTCGTTCGCATTAATTGTGCCTTACTTCTTAAAATAATCTAGTATCTAATTGTGATTTTCATTTTATCATGACATTGCCTTAACTGTGAAGTGGCCTTTTTCTAGTCGGTTTTGTTCCCAATATCTGTGCCTTACCTCTCAAAATAATCTAGTAAATCTAATTGTGATTTTCATTTCATCATGAAATTGCCTTAACTTTGTAGTGGCCCTTCCCTAGTCGGATTCATTCGCATTCATTGTGCCTTACCTCTCAAAATAATCTAGTAAATCTAATTGTGATTTTCATTTCATCATGAAATTGCCTTAACTTTCTAGTGGCCCTTCCCTAGTCGGATTCATTCGCATTCATTGTGCCTTACCTCTCAAAATAATCTAGTAAATCTAATTGTGATTTTCATTTTATCATGACATTGCCTTAACATTTCCTGGTAATCGTAAGTCTACTCTATCATAGATAATAATGTGGATGCTATCACAAATATTTTAAGATTACCTATCTGTGGGTTACATAAGTTGAGTTTTAATAGTTTTAATATTTATTTCGATGTGTAAAATACATGTGCCATTTCAAAAAACAATGTAAAAATATTACGTGAGTGATAAAATATTTGATGGGGTACATCAAATATTTTATCACTCACGTAATATTTTTACATTGTTTTTTGAAATGGCACATGTATTTTACACATCGAAATAAATATTAAAACATAACTAAGACGGTAGTAACAAATAGGAAAATTTTGTATAGTATTAGCACAGTGTAAAGAACCCTTTATTCCTTCTTACAGTGGGCCAACGCCTTTGATGTTTTGCGAAATGCCGCCGCCGACTTGACATAGATAATTGTCGCAGGGTTGTCACATATTTTTTCTTAATTGTGTTAATTTATTTTTGTAATGTTAGAATGCGTGTGGGGTACCAGGAAAATAATTAATACAAATAATAATATTAATAATTAAATTGGTTAATGAGAAGGCAAAATATGTATGTGTATTATTTACAAAATGATGAATATGACTAAATGAAAAAATGAGTTTAAGAATATAATTTTTATACATCTTGGATCACTTAATAGATATCATATTCGTTTTCAGCACCCCTAAAAACCATGAAAACGATACCCATATTGACTTTAAAAAAATTCGCGTCATCTTGGATCACGAAATAGATTTCATATTCGTATTCAGCACCCCCAAAAACCATGAAAACGATACCCATATTGACTTTTCGAAAAATTCGCGTCCGCCATCTTGGATTACCAAATAGATTTCGTTTTCAGCACCCCCAAAAACTACGAAAACGATACCCATATTGACTTTTTGAAAAATTCACGTCCGCCATCTTGGAGCACGAAATGGATGTTATTTTCGTTTTCAGCACCCCCAAAAACTACGAAAACGATACCCATATTGACTTTATCGAAAAATTCGCGTCCTCCATCTTGGATCACGAAATAAATGTTTTATGTCGCCCGCCATTTTCCCGTCTCAATATTTTTCTCTGAATGAAATTGGTGAAATTATAAATAAATTTTAACTAACCTTTCGTGCGTGTAAGGAAATTGGTCGAATTTTAAATTCTTATTTAAACGAGATGAAGACATACAGAAAAAGAAATTAATAATTTAACAAAAAAGGTAATTAAAATTGCGTAAACCCTGAACGATTTGTCCCGAGTGAGTGTATGCAGCTCGGGCTCGCTACCTCTCCCCCCCCTACTCCGCGTACCCCGCACGATTGCTCTGTCTAGACGTGTCCGTCGAACTACTGTATGAAAGAGTCCTTATACTGTGGTATTAGTAAACAGTGCCAATTTATGTATATTCCACAATGTGAAATGTATGTATGTATCTGCTGACGGTAAAGAAAAACATGATGAGGAAGCCTACATGCCTTGGAAATACTTTAAGTATGTGCATTTCACATTGAGCCTGAGTGTGTGGCCGAAATCATCTCAGCTCACCTTACAGAGCAGACGAGACGCGTAATGAGAAACACTCAAATTTTAAAAAGATTTAGAATAGCGATTTTTTTTGTACATGACAAAAAATCGCTATTTGCTATATAATCTTTGTAAAATTTACTAGTTTTTTTGTTTTTCACATATCTATAACGCTAGAAATTAAATAGTGAGAACCACAATAGCGTTTGTATATTTTGTCCAACCTTATAGTATATTATTTACTAGTGGCACGTCCAGGCTTCAAACGGCTTCAACAAAATATAGCCTATATTACCCGCTGATAATGTAGCTTTCTAAAGGGAACAATATTTTTTTTAATCGGTAGAGTAGTTTTTGAACTAAATTGTTACAAACAAAAAAAAGAAAATTTCCTGTTTATAATATTAGTTAATAATAATATATCTGTGATAATAATGTTTATAATATTATTTCCCGTTTATAAACCTGAAATAAAACCCTATACCAACCCGTCTGGCCAGCGCGGTATAGTAGGCTAATATCCCTCCAAGTATATGAAGGAGACACGAGCCCAGCAATGGGACGTTTATGGGTTGTGGTGATGATGATGATGATGATGATAATGATAATATTAGTATAGACTACCTACACTTTCAGAATGAATTAAAACATCTTTTAGAACAAATTAATAATAAAATGGAGTCTCACCCACATAGGTGGCATAAAGGCGGGTAATTTATTATCAATATTTTATCCATTGACGATTTAATATATTTTTTATTATTCATTTAGATGTGGTACTTTTTAGTACCTACCTAATAATTTAAAATAATACATCTCATTTTACTCACCAGTACGCGTTGTAGAACTCATCTTGAATTATTTCGCACTAAAGGTCTTCCCGATATATGATGTCTGACCTAACGGTCAGTACCTCAGAACAATAACTAAAGCAGTCAGTACGGTTGTCATGCGATAACCATCTGTCAAAACACTATCGGTAGACTTATTCGCGACATTATCGATATGATAACTAATCCTAAGTCACCTGTTTGTTCCGATGTATTAACCTTATACCTTTAAAGTGTAGTTCCAACGTGATTGTGTGAATGCCCTTCCTTATATTTATTCTTGTTTCTTGTTTTTAAAAGAGAACTCCCGCAATAAAAAACAAGCTCCTGACTGCTCGTCCCCCGCGACATAGAGCTTGTTCTCTAGTGCGGGAGTTGTCTTGCTCTATGTCGCGGGGGATTTGGCAAACATACAATTAACGGACACAAAGTACACCCAAACTTAGAACAACTCTTTGTGGGTCACATATCATCATATTAATCAACTTGGGCCCGCCTGATGATAAGCGGTTGCTGTAGCTTATGGACGCTTGCAATACCAAACTACACCGTTGTATGTAGTTATTTGGCTGTGGTCTTCTTGAAGGTGGAGGTCCTTCCGTAGTCGGGCTTGTTCACTAGTATGGTGCCCTAAAATGCATATGAATTCTAAAACGGACTATGTCAAGGAGTGGTTCCTTGACATAGTCCGTTTTAGAATTCATAGGTATCTCTCTACTTGTTCAGATATTGGACTGATTGTAGCCGCGTTCAGATACAAATTTTATAAAACCCCGTTTTACGCCACTCGATCAATATGCTGAGTAGCATAACGTTTTCATTTAGAGATACGTAATAGGTATAGGTTTCGCTAAACACTTTTAACCTCATCAGATGAACACAATTCCATTGCACTGCATCACATGTACTATCAGCTAAGTAGTATATTCATCATCATCTCAACTTCAACCCATAAACGTTCCACTGCTGGGGCACGGGTCTTCTCCATATACTAGGAGGGATATTAGCCTACTATACCACGCTGACCAGACGGGTTGGTATAGGGTTTAATTTCGAGTTTTTTTTCTCTTGCAGTGGATATTGTCTGTCTGACTTACTCCCTCAGTCGACTCTTACGACACCCTCGGGATGGAACAGGGTGATGACATTTGTATTCTTCCGTCACCACACGGATAAGTAGCGGATAAGTATATAGTAATCCATACTTAATATTACAAATACGAAAGTAGCGCTATTTGTTTGTATGTATGTATGTTTGTTATCATTTCACTACTAAACGGCTGAACGAATCTTAATCAAATTTGGCAAGGGGATAGATGGTATACTAGGAAGGTGAAGGACATATGATACTTTTTATTGCAATAACCAACATCCATGCAGGCCGAGCCGCGGGCAACAGCAATTTTAAAATGATATAAAAAAAAACTTTTCTTTCCATGGAACTACACCCTAAAGCCTCGTTATAAATAGTACCACCGCGGTACTCGCAACAGGTGATGCACTATCCATATTTAAAATAAAATCGATATCGACTCTGCTTTATAAGCCACGCTCCAAGTAAGAGTTATTATTCTATACATCACATTCTCTATATTTTAGGTAGATCAAATACTATATATATACTTTTTCTTTTTTTTTTTTTATATGACAACTCCCGCACTAGAGAACAAGCTCTGTGACGCAGGGGAGTTTACAAACATACAATTCATCATCTCAATCCATAAACGTCGCACTGCTAGGCACGGGTCTCCTTCATACATTTGGGGGGGTAATAGCCTACTATACCACGCTGGCCAGACGGGTTAGTATAGGGTTTTGTTTCGGGTTTTCCCTCTCTTGCAGTGGATATTGTCTGCCTGACTTACCCCCTTAGTCGACTATTACGACACCCTCAGGATTAAACGGGGTGGTGACATTTGTATTCTTAATCCGTCACCACACGGGCAAAGAGAGAGAAACATAACAATTAACGGACACAAATTATATACAGACAGAACAACTCTTTGCGGGTAACACAAAGTTTTGTCCTGCGTGAGAATCGAGCCCGCTACCTCGTGCACAGCAGGCGCATACTGCGGCCACTTGACCACCAAGGCAGGCTTACTTATTTTAAGCAGATTACTGGTTTACCTGGTGACATATTATTATGATGATAAATTCACCCATTTAGGCCTCTGCCGTGATCTACAGACTTAACAGTCGGGGCCGACAATTTAACATGCCATGCAAAGTGTGAAAATGCTCAGATGAAATACCACTATGTGGTCACTAGAGAGAGCTATGCTTGGAATTTCCCTGCGAGACCGAATCAGAGATGAGGAGAATCAAAGTGACCGACAGAGCGCGAAGAATTGCCTCAATTAAGTGGCAATGAGCAGAGCATATAGCTTGCAGAACCGATGGCCGTTGGGGCAGAAAGGTTCTAGAGTGGCGACCACGAACTGGAAGACGCAGCGAGGGCAGACCTCAAACAAGGTGGACCGACGACCTGGTAAAGGTCGCGGGCAACCGATGGATAAGGTCAGCTCAGGACCGAAAGATGTGGAGGACCTTGGGGGAGGCCTATGTCCAGGAGCGGAAGCCTTATGGCTGAGATGGATGGATGGATGATGGTCACGCTCCTAAGAGTAACTGCGCCTGTAGTAGTTTTACTCGGTGATCATTTACAAGTAAGGATGTTGTTCAAGAGCCCTAGTGTTACATAGTTTTCATTTGAGCGATGCCCCAGGTATACATAGTAAGAGTACAGGCTACGGTAACTGCTTCCACCAGGCGGGCCGTACGCTTGTTTAACACAAAGTAATACAAAAATAAGACTTAGAAGAAAAAGGTGACAAATCAGAATAAAGAAAACAATAACTCTATGAAGCTATTTATTTACTCTAAAATAAAATGTATACTGCTCTTAAATTAATCAAATATAGTTAATTACACAGGCTGGTTATTAATCTATTTAAAAAAGAACACTTTTCTATCATTGAGCGGCTGTGGTTCACGAACGGTCAGAAGGTTTGATGGATTGTTCAGAGACACCATTGCTTGTACTGCGCTCATCGAGCACTGGAATAAATAAAACACACTTTATTCTTTGGAATCTGTGGCAGTAGGGTGGTAAAGTAAAGTGGAATGGTGAACCTGACTGCTAAGCTGACGGTGTAAGTGTTATTCCAGACCATAATCTATCTCGGTGCCAAAATTCATCAGTAGTTTTTACGTGAAAGAGTAACAAACATCCATACTCACAAACTTTCACATTTATAATATTAGTAAGGATTCTTTGTGTGATACGTATGATTGTTTATTATGTGTTTGATAAATGAAAACTCTTGATTGGTATGCTAACTAAACATAGCATTTTTATTTACACCTGGCTTGGGTCGGATGGAGCGTACTCGATTTCGTGTACGGTCGATACATCGTACCATCGTTTGCGGTCTTGTCGATTTATTAACCAGTCGATAAAACATTTGCGATACAGCAACCGACGATGTATGATTATAAACCAGACCCATACTAAACGTTTGAAACCGATATGCTTCTGGTGCGACACGACACGCCAATCGTGGTGGTGGTTCACAGGAGTCACAGCGGTGGGCATGTGGGTGGGCCACATGACCACCGCTGTGCTTCCTAAGTAATTTAGTCTTACAGTATCTCATTATCAGTCGCTAAGTTATTTTTTATTCGCTCGTTTTATAATTTTCTCTTACTAACTACATAATATTATAAAACATAAAAATGATTACCCTCGAAACACACAGAGCCCTTGCTCGAATAAGCCACAATACAGATTCTGTACATGGGGGTGAGGTCAAAGAACCCTGGTAGGAGACGTACTCTTTGAACGGTGGGTGGTAGTGCGATAACGGCTTTAGAGGTATGCTCAGGTTGTGGTATCCCAGGCCCTTTACAGAATCTAGTAACTCTGCTGTACCTGTTTGTGTGCAGTTTCCAAACTGAAAATAATGCAAGCATTCATTTTAAAGAGAGCTAAGACATCACGCAAGCGAGTAAGCCCGACTATCGAAGGACCTCCACTTTACAGAAGACCACAGCCAAATAACTACACGCAGCGGTGTAATTATGTTTCTGTGTGTGTGTGAGTACAAGTCTTGACCGCTCATTTAGGGAATATTTCATCTTAAAGCTCTGGTACAGAAAAAGTGAGATCTCTGGTATTACAAGCATTCATAGGCTACAGTAAGTGCTTATCATCAGGGGGGTTGTATGCTTATTTGCCACCCAAGTAGTATAAAAAAAAGAAAATGGAATGAAATGGAGACATCGGCGTAGAAGAAGCCTGGATCGAAGCATTTAGCGTACCATAGTTTGTATATGTTATGGACCAGGTGATTAATGCGGGCATTATTTATAATGCACGAGCATTATGAATAATGTCCAGCTTTATCGGGCTAAGTGATTAATTACTATCTTAACTTAATTATTTATCACATTGCATATGCACATTATTATATCGCTACATGATAGTTGGGCAATTTGATAATAAAGCTTTATTTAACGCGGTGCGAGTAAATGTAGTTGTCGCAAAGCCAAAAAGTTGTGTACCTCAAAATGCCATCACAGTGGCAGTTGTTCTAATAAATAAATCTGTTACTTGCTACATATTTTATGATTATTGTTTTCAATTTTGACTTTGAATTCTATTTTACTTATATTTTCATTTGACTTTTATTAAGAGAAGATGCTCATTATGCCAAATAATGACTCTGATTTAAGCAATCAACTTTAGTTTATTTTATGTTTTATAATAATAAGTCATTTCTATAAAACAAAGATAATAATATATGTTGTGATTTTTTTGTTTTAAATTTAATTATATTTTATGTTATATTTTTAATATGACTTTCCTTAAGTTTTAAATGCAAAAACTAGTGGATTTTTGAGGTAGAAGTCCTTCGTAATTAATCTAAATAATGATTCTGATTATTTAAGTGGTTTATATTTAGTTTATTTTAAGTTAAATGATAATAACAATAAAAAAATAGTTATTAAATATGTTTGTATTGTAGTAGGTATATGCTGTATAAGCATTATATTGTACTTTATATTGTGTGTTTACGTAATAAACAGTTAGTTGTTAACCGAGAGTCACCGTGTTTAATTCAGTATCCTATTACAACCTTTACATGGCGACCCTGCCAGTCGGGTGCAGTGGCGGCGCCGGCGTCACTTTGATGGGTGTGCATTCCAGACTTGTATTATAAGCGCATACGTGACTTTATACAGAAAAACAGTAAAATGTACAATTCTAACACTCCGAGAAGAGAAGAAGTCATAATTAATCAAAATGGTATCGGGTCTTCTAATTCGGCTACTACAGAACAACTACAATTTCATGTATCGGCAATCAGCATAGTTTTGATGATTTTGGGTTTGCTGTTGATACTGGCTGCCTATCTTCTGTACAAAAGTTATAAAAATTGTCATTGTACATGGATAAATGACCAAATTTTACGTCAAACTTTGAGGAGGTCATTTGCTCGGTATGGGCATGGAAATACTGTGGACGCCAACAGAGGTTCAACGACGCATGGGGTAGGATGTTCAACGTGTGGACCTAGCGCCAGGCCTACAATGTCTACAGAGGAGTTCGTACTAAAACCAAATCAGTCATAAACTGTTCGTGAAAGTGCTCGCTAAAAGTGGTGTTGGTGTTGTGTGTGCGGCAAAATGACCTTGTGAAGAAATGCGCTCTATAATGGTAACCCGATTTATGTAACTTTATGATTTTTTTTTTTTTTTATTATTACGCTCTACTCGTAGTTTTTGTATGTTACTTATAATTTTTATTGTGTTTTAAAATGGCATATTATGGCTCATGAGCTTATAGACATATGTGACAAATTGAAATTAATTAGAGAAAACTTAGTTAAATTGAGTTATGAGAAAAGAACGCCTGATCGTTTGAGAGAAAAGTTAAATGAAGCAACTATTGTGTACACTAATTATACGATTTTGCTTTCGAGTATTCAAAATCAAATAGATAAGAAAATATTTACTGGAGAAAGTTTGTCATTAATTAAGTCTTGTAGTGATAGAATCAGCGAATTATATTTAGAAATAAAGGAGTTTTGTAGTAAGACGCATGTGCGTATAAGTAAGAATAATAGTGAACTATTTGGCTCAACATCGAATTTAACATCCAAAATGGAATTTAACTTAAAAACAGCCCTGAGTTTGTTACCAGTTATGAATAATCAGGAATCAATGACTAGACAATTGATAGATAGCATTGATTACTATAACTCTATTTTAAAAACTGAACAATGTAAATTAAGTTTAATAAACTTTGTTTTGAAGAGTCGCCTTTCTCAAACAGCGAAGCTTAAGCTTAAATCTAATTATACATCCGTAGATGGATTATTAACTGATATGCGTACCATTCTATTACCTAAAAAGAGTTCTGTTGCTTTGCAAAATAAACTTCAGTCTTTGAGGCAAGAACAGAAATCGATTGACGACTATGGCAAAGAGTTAACTGATATATTTACAGATTTGTCTATCGCGCAAGCTGATGGCAAGGAAGAGAGTCTAAAAATTTTACAACCGTTAAATGAAAAACAGGCCATTAAACGTTTTGCGGACGGGCTTCGTAATAAACGTCTAAGTACTATTATAGCAGCTCAAAAATTTGATACGTTGCAGGACGCTATTCAGGTGGCGATTGATGAAGAGACGATCGCAATGCCGTCTCAGTCGGGAGACATTTTAACTTTTAATAAAAAACGAAATAATTTTATAGGTTCTTATAACAGGGGCAATTATAATTATTATACCACCCACCAAAATCGAGGGGTTTCTACATATAATACACAGAACAGACCAAATGTCCATCGAGGTACTACGTTCTACCGAGGACGTGGTCGTGCCTCCAGGGATCAAGGTCGAGGTCAGTCAACACTGCATAGAGGTATGTATTCAAATACTAATTACAGGTATAATGCATATAGAGGTCAACAAGGACCGCGTCGAGGCGCAAATATTAATTTATTGGAAAACGAATCCAATACCAATTCATCGAATACCAATGCCAATACATCAAAATTTTTTCGTGAATAAAGGGTTTTTATGTGCAAGTGATAGTACATGTTGCATTAATTTAAATGTAAATAAACATAACTGTTCGTTTCTCATCGACACGGGAGCTTCCATTTGTGCTATTAAATATAAACATGTCGTTGAATTACACATACCGGTCCATAAAGATATAATTACAATAAGCGGTATCGGCGGTACAATAGAAGCAATCGGATATGTTTATTTAACGCTTAGTAACACTTATGACTTCGAAGAAACTTTGATAAAGCATAAGTTTTATGTTTTTGATTCCTTACCATGTAAGGCGCAAGCTATTTTAGGTCAAGATTTTCTAACTAAATTTAATGCCGTTCTGGATTTTAATTGTTTAACTTTAACGTTAAATAAAACAATTAATAATAACTTAAATAAAAATATAATCCTTCCAATAAAACCAAGAAAACAAGTGAATTTGAATGGGTTTACCTTGCCTCCAAGATCAGAATCTTTACATTATATTCAAACGAACTTCACGGAAGAATGTTTTGTTTCTTCATCCGAATTACAAGATGGAATATTTCTCGCTAGTGTATTAGTTCAGCCCTTAAACGGTATGATACCTATTTTAATATTAAACACTACTGAGAGAGAGATATATCTTGATAGTATTCAACCAATTATACAGAATAGTAGCGATTATAATTTGTGTACTTTTAACCAATGTTCAAAAGTTAATGCCGATCGTGTCAAAAAAATATTTAGTTTATTAGATTTAACACATTTAAATGATGAGGAGCAAATAATTATAGAAAATATTTGTGCGAAATTTTCGGACATATTTTTGTTGCCAGATGACAAGCTAACTACGACCAATTTAGTAAACCGTATCGTATTCCTTATACACAAAAAAGTGAAGTAAATGAACAGATTAGTAAGATGTTACAGGACGGTATAATTGAACCATGTCAATCGGAATGGTCTAGTCCATTGTTATTAGTTCCTAAAAAAAATGATAATTCTGGCAATAAAAATTGGCGAATGGTAATAGACTACAGAAAACTAAACAATTGTGTACAAGACGACAAATTTCCGCTTCCGAATATTACCGAAATCTTGGACTCCCTTTCAGGTTCCATGTATTTCTCTACTCTAGATCTTTCAAATAGTTATTATCAGTGTGAGCTTGACCCTGAAAGTCGTAAATATACAGCTTTTTGTTCGGGACACTATAAAATTTGTGATAAAATAGGTTCAGATAAAAAATGTACTGCTTCAGCCTCAGGCCAATATCAAATGACGAGAATGCCCATGGGTTTGAAAACGAGCCCCAATGCCTTTTCAAAATTAATGACTGTAGCAATGTCAGGTTTGACATACGAAAAATGTCTAGTTTATTTAGATGACCTTGTTGTTTTTGGGAATTCTTTACAAAATGCAACAAAGAATCTCATAGACGTTTTTAATAGACTACGTCAAGTAAATTTAAAATTAAATCCAAATAAGTGTAATTTCTAAAAAAAAAGATATTTTATATTTAGGACATATTATATCGGGTGATGGTGTCCTACCTGACCCTGATAAAATTCGAGCATTAAGTAGTTGGCCAGTTCCGAAAAATATAGAAGAATTAATTAGGTTTGTAGCGTTTGCCAATTATTACAGGAAATTTATTAAAAACTTCGCTAATATAGCGTATCCCTTAACTCATCTAACAAAGAAAAATGTACCATTTATTTGGGATCACAAATGTCAAAATGCATTCTCTACGTTAAAGGATATAATTTCGTCCCCTCCTGTACTCCAATATCCAGATTTTTCAATAGATAATAAATTTGTATTACAAACAGACGCTTCGCAACATTCACTGGGCGCTGTTTTATGTAATTGTAATAAGAAACCAGTGGCATTCGCAAGTAGGAATTTGAACAAAGCTGAACTTAATTATCCCACGGTGGAAAAGGAACTGCTGGCGATAGTATGGGCCATCAAACATTTTCGTCCATATTTGTATGGTCGGACTTTTATAATTCAAAGCGATCATAAACCTCTTATATATTTATTTGGGATGCGAGATCCATCTAGTCGCCTCATTAAATTTAGACTATTACTCGAGGAGTATGATTTTATCGTTGAATATATAAAAGGTTCGGAAAATATTCCGGCCGATTCAATGTCACGATTGCCTATAACGTCAACGGGTTTAAAAAATATGCATGAAAGCATTATTACTATTATGACGCGATCACAATATAAAAGAAACTCTGAGTCTCAGATTACTCCGAGTGCTATGGATCCTACTGACAATTGGCCTGCGCAACCAAAAGTTGTAGAAATTCATAGTAAACCGAGTTTTTCTGTAGAACTTAAATTTATTGACAAAACTATGCTAAACAACTTACGTAAGTGGAATGAAATCGAATTAGAAAATAATATATTTTATTATTCACCATCGAGAATGGTATTGTATATAAATCCAGTCTCCCAATCACAACTGACGCAAGCCGTATTTGTGAGGGAACTGAAAAGATTTTGTGAAAAAATAAATGTGCACGAGATAATATTTGTACGAAGTAAAATTCATGATGATTTTATAAAAAGTCTTATCAAAGAAATAAAGACGTATAGAGATTGGTCCGGACCACGGTTATGTATATTAAATGACATAAAAATTATTGAGGATAAAGATGACCGAAAAGTAATATTAAACGATTTTCATCTTCTGCCAACGAGTGGCCACGCTGGCATAAGACGTATGTATAACAATATCAAAAAATATTACTTTTGGCCAGGTCTTGAAAGGGATGTGAAGGAATTTATTAGAAAATGTAACAAGTGCCAAAAGCAGAAACATAGTTCTCATTATATCCGAGAGCCATTGGTTGTTACAACCACCGCTAATTCGGCAATGGAAAAGGTTTTCCTAGACGTAGTAGGTCCATTGGATAGGGACAATTTCAATAATTCATATATTTTAACTATCCAATGTGAACTAAGTAAATATGTGGAAGCTTATCCTATGATATCTAAAAGTTCTAATGAGGTAGCAAAAAATTTCGTCAGTAACTTTATACTACGGTTTGGAATTCCAGATAGAGTCGCAACTGATAGGGGTACAGAGTTTTTATCATCTGTATTTAAAGAAACGTGTAGCCTGTTAAATATTACTACTTTAAACTCTACGGCATACCATCATGAAACAATAGGGTCCTTGGAAAACAGCCACAAACATTTGGGTAACTTTTTAAGAATTCAAACGAATAATCATTCTAATTCATGGAGTACATGGCTACCCTATTGGTGTTTCGCTTACAACTCGTCGGTGCACAGTGCTACTAAATTTACACCGTATGAACTAGTATTCGGAAAAAAATGCAATATTCCATCAAATTTAACTCAAAATAAAATAGATCCTCTATATAACTGTGATAATTATCCTTTAGAGCTAAAATACAGGTTACAAACATCGCAAAAAGAAGCCTATGACAATTTATTGCAAAGTAAACTACTTAGGAAACAGAAACATGACCTTAACTGTAATTCCATTACGTATAAACAAAACGACTTAGTATTAGTGAAAAACGAGACAGGTAACAAACTCCAAAGTGTCTACGACGGGCCGTACTTAGTAGTGAAAGATGTTTCGCCAAATGTTGAAATTTTAAAATATAATGGAAAAACTGATTTAGTACCTACATAAAAATAGAACGAAGTTATATTATTCGTAATTTTATATTATTTTTAGGTACCTAGTTATAGTTTATTACTTTCAATGTATTTTCATTACATGTTCTGCAACACGAACATTTTTACTCTATATTTTAATGTTTTCTTCATATTAATAGCTTTTATTTTTTTGTGCAATTAAAAATAATAAATAAACATTGTATACCTATCTATTTTACTAAAATGTTGTTTTAATTATAAGACATGCATTATTATTTGCATTAACTAATTAAGATTTGTATACATTAAGTATGTTTTGATAATATTTTTTAGTTAAAATAAAACAAAACTATTGTATTATTTTATTTTTTTCCTTTCGGGGAAGGTGTAGTAGGTATATGCTGTATAAGCATTATATTGTACTTTATATTGTGTGTTTACGTAATAAACAGTTAGTTGTTAACCGAGAGTCACCGTGTTTAATTCAGTATCCTATTACAACCTTTACAGTATTACTCTGCCCAAAAGGTGATGGGCAATATGTATAGTGCCCGGTCAATTTGATTATTTGAATAATTATTATCAAATTGCACTCTCATATTGGGCATTTTTCATAATGACCGGGCATTATGTATACTGCTCAATTTATCACTTGGTCCATAACATATACATAATATTCCTTGTAGGTATATATTTCATAATAATATTCCCACTGTTAGGTACGGGTCAAAGAACTGAGAGAATTTAGGTCTTAATCCACTCACGCTGCCAAAATTGATTTGCCCGATTGATGGACCAGACATAGCTTCAAAATTTCTTCTAAGACATGTGGATTTCCTCATGATTTTCTTTCGTATTTCTTAATTTCCCTCTTGGCTACAACCAGTTTAAAAAAAATATATAAAGATACCTCAAAATGCAAAGGTCAAGGCATTTCAACAAATCAAGACATTTACATTAAAAAGTTTTAATTTCAACCCGTTCAGCAACAGTTTATTTTTCGAGTGTTTAACACAATGTAAGGGACGAATAAAATTGATAAACTTGGCCTGTCCAATTAAAACGTGAAATTTTTCAAGAGATCGGTCATGATATTACGACAGAGCGAGGATTAGACGTTTCAAAACGATAAAATGTATCAGACAGCTACTGAAATATTAATTTAGGTAACATTTTTTAAATAAAAGTTTTGATTTGGGCATAATTCAACTCAAATTAACATCTTATATTCTTGGCAGTTTTATTCAACGTATGTACTTGTTCGTAATTTACAGTTTAATTGAACCACGGTTGTGTTCAATAATACCAACTTTATAATAGAGATATATAATAATATGATATCTAATCCTTACTAATATTATAAATGTGAAAGTTTTTAAGTATGGATGGATGGATGTTTGTTACTCTTTCACGTAAAATCTACTAAACGGATCTGGATGAAATTTGGCACAGAGATAGATTATGGTCTGGAATAACACATAGGCTACTTTTTACAGCGATAACCGAAATCCACGCGGGCGGAGGCGCGGGTAGCAGCTAGAACATATTGTTTCCATTCGTTTTTTTTAAGCGTAGATTTTAGGTGTCTAGACCGGAATGTATGTAGGTATGACTCCAGTCCAAGTTCGAAAAAGGTAGGAATGATCATGCCATTAGTGTTACATAACAATTTATTCAGTTTAGGTTAATCTATACAACATTTATAAACAGAGGCTACAGTAACTGCTCACCATCAGGCGGGCCGTATGCTTGTTTGCCTCCTTGGTAGTTTACAAAAAAACCCTTTTTTTATCAATAATTTCCAAACGAATCATTATTTAGACAGTGTTTAAGTTTAAAGGGAGTTAGCTGTGAATTGCTAAAGTCACTCGCAAGGGCTATTATAATACACTAATAATAATAATGAAATAGGAGAGTACCCGTGATGCAAGATTCATTAGAAATGAGAGCAATTAGGTCGTTCGGACAAAGACTTTGCACGCGTTGGTTTAGTTGGTTCGGTGTTGCAAACATTCATCGCCTACGGAAATTGCTTATTATCATCAGACTTATCTATATTAATATTATAAAGCTGAAGAGTTTAATTGTTTGTTTGGCAGAACGTTCAATCTCAGAAAGTACTGGTTCGATTAGAAAAAATCTTTTTTTGTTGAATAGTGCATTTATCCAGGAAGGCTATAGGCTATAAAACATCACGCTATGATCAATCGAAGCGGAGCAGTAGTGAGATATGTTGCAAAATCGGGCAAAATATTCCAAATTACCACGCGGACCTAGTACGATACGAGTAGGTTTCGAACAAAATTGTATATAAAAATACACACACATAAATGGTAATTCCATTGTTACGACTGTCCGAATAGTAATCTAGCAATAAATCTATCATACGTCTACGTAATCATAGATAAACGATATCTGTCTTAGATTGGTATTAGTTAAGCAATCTATTTCCCCTAGTTTGGGATTATGCGAAATATAATTACACTGTAGTATTGTACGCAGATAAAATAATATATGAAGAGTATTAGAAGTATTGTAGTATGGATAAAAATAATAATACATACTTAATTAAAGGTTCTTCTTCTTCTTCTTCTTATCGTTTGGTTAGTGGTCAACCTGGTGACAGAGTTATTTAGATCGCCCATATTTAGGCCTCTGTCGTGATCTAACGACTGATAACAGTCGGGTCCGACTTTTAACGTGCCCTCCGAAGCACGGAGACGCTCAGATGAAATACCACTATGCGGTCACCCATCTATAGGGTTACCTTGCCTTTGGATGCTTAACCCGCTGATCGTTTACCGAACAGCGAGTGCACCTGGCTATGAGCGCCTCATAATTAAAGGTGAAGAAATGACTTAATTAATTTATGATACTCGAAACAAAACCCTATACCAACCCGTCTGGCCAGCGTGGTATAGTAGGTTAGTATTTTTCCAAGTTCATGGAGGAGACCCGTGCCCAGCAGTGGGACGTTTATGGGTTGAGATGATGATGATGATGATGAAAGGTGAAGAGAAATATCCCGAACGACTTTGAAGAAATTCTAAAAGGCATGTCTAATCCACCAACCCACATTTAGCCAGTGTGTATTTATTAAGGCTTTAAACCCTATCAGTTGTCTATTGATAGACGAGAGGAGACCGATGCCCAACAATGGGACGTGTATGGTGCTTTTATATACCGTCATAGTTAAAAAAAATACGATACAAGGAATAACATGCCTATAATCTAATATTAAAATAATATCATATTATAGGTCAAGTAGCTAATTTTTTTTTTAAGATCTGTCCTAGTACAAATTTTTATCTTGTCTTCATAACATTTAAGTAAGTACCTAAAATTAAAACCGTTCAGTAGTTTTTACGTGAAACAGTAACAAACATCCATCCATACTTACAAAATTTCACGTTTATAATATTAGTAGGATGTGGATGTGGTTACCTCGCCATTTACCGCTGCGCGACGGGATGTGGGTTCAATCCCCACAAGTGATAAAATAATAATAATAATAAATTGTTTATTTGCTTAAAATGTGGTACAAACATAGGATGGTAAAAATGGTAAAAAGAGCAGGACACATTTTGCCATAATTAGTAGCATGCAAATATTTTCTAGTAGGTTGTAAGCTAAGTTTATTTTTACAAACTAGGTATTTTATTCTTACACCTAAGTACAAGTTACAAATTTTAAAAAGAATCAACTTTATAATTTCTTTCTTAACAGTTACATTTATAAAAAAATGTGTTATCCATAAATGGTTGCTCTGACTCTGGGTGTATTGTGTCCGTTAATTGTTGTATGTAAGTAAATTCTTCCGTGACACAGGGCTTGTTCCCTATTGCATTTTTGGTAATGAAAATAAATATTTTTATATTTGTATTTCTTTTAAAACGGGATATTATTTGTTTTAACAAAAGTCTAGACTACCTCATTACCTTAAAGCTATTCACGATCTTTATCGAAAATTTGAAACAATAAATCTATTTAAGCAAACTGAAAATTGTAGGCAGAAGTAATCTTATTCAAATCATAAAGCTGTCTAGCTTAACTTCAAGACAAATTGTTATTTGCGCAAATAAATAGAATGTTTCTCTTGACCTAGTTAAATTTGAAAATTCATATATTTAGCGAAGGTTCGAAAAAGTAGCCGACTTGCAGGCAAGAGGTGTAAGTTCAATCCTTAACCCACATCTCTTAGATGAAATTCTACAGGCTAGCGTGTGTAAATTAAGGCCTAAATCCACTCTCTGTCTCTCTCTGTGAGATTATCGGTTGCTATTATTATTATACGAGTATTAAATGATTAATTTAATCGACATACATTTTCACCTTTCTTTATACTACCAAAGCGGCAAACAAGCATACGGCCCATCTGATGATAAGCAGTGACCATAGCCTATGGATGCTTTCAATAAGGTACATATGTTTCATTTGCGTATTGCCGACCAATTTCTTTACAATGGCTTTAAAATGGAGTATCCCTGAAATAGGAAAGCGTTTCTTTAAAAACGCATCCCTAAATGAGCGCTGGATATCTGTACTCACACATACCGCTGCGTGTAGTTATTTGACTGTGGTCTTCTGTAACGTGGAGGTCCTCTCCCAGTCTGGTTTGCTCGATAGTATGGTGGCCTACCTCTCTTTAATTCATTAGCAGATATCAACATAAAACTGTGATACAGAGTGTATCCTGTATGTGTATACTATACTACATTAATAACACTCACCTTATATAAACTGACGACCCCCAAAAAGGCCTGTGGATCCCCTTCAGACGAAGCCATAGCATCGTCCCAATCTTTATACTCAGCTGATACAAAGTACGCTTGAGATTCCAATGGAAAGTTCAAGCTCCCAACCCGGTGTTCTGATGGCGAGTGAAAAGTTAAAGAATGGAACAGGTATCGGCGACTGTGAGCTGCTCCACCGTAGATCAAAGGCCTCATGCCCTTTTTCCATTTTCCAGAAAATACCACTGAAACCAAACACAGTTCATCTAATTAAAGGACATGTCATTTGTGTTTTTCTTTTTTATAATATCTTGAGAATCACACAAATATTTTTCGCATCGAACCCACACCACGCTGCGCAGTAATCATTGGCAGGGTTAATTAAACCACCGAACCGTATGTTCCGTTAATTCGATGTAAAGCTCATCGCAATGCAGGACTCATTGGTGTGGAGTTTTATGTAGTTTTATAGACAATAGCGGCCCCGGATTGGCACGGGTGGTGTTTCCCGGATTCCCGTAATGTTTTTGTCAAGAAAATATAGCCTATGACACTCACAAATAACGTGGGTTTCTATTGGTAAAAGAACTTCAAAATCGGTTCCGTAGAATCAGAGACTACCCCCTACAACGTCCTAAACTCACAAAATTTACCATTATAATATAGTACAGATTAATAGATGACATACAAGGTAAATATTAGTAAACTGATCATTTCAAACATATAGAAAATAAAATAAAAGTTTTGATTTATACGTTTGAATGTCAGTTTGTATGTAATATCACAGATAAGAGAAAAAACACAAGACTATTAAAAAATAAAAGGTTCTGTAACTCAATACTTCTCTTTTACGTTTTAAGCGTATTAATTTTCAAAATTCGCATTAAGCCAGTACGGAAATGGGATGGAATCCGAGTTTCCTTAATATTTCCTTAAAGGAAACTACAAAAAATTTAATCTGTTTATTTATACAAACAGCTTTGTAGAATAAAATGTGCAAAACAAATGCTCTTAGCTTCACAATAGGAAATTCTGAAAGAGTGGCTCTAGTGCTTTCTGATTTTTTTTATTAGAAAAGCCCGACAACACTTTGATCGGTCCTTAGAATACGAAGCCCTATATATGCTTCAACACGTGCCTAATTTGTACAAACAACATCTTAATTTTAGCTTTGGCATAAATACATTGTTTTTTGTACTGAAATGTAATTTATCTCTCTGTATCCTTACTAATATTATAAATGTGAAAGTTTGTAAGAATGGATGGATGGATGGATGTTTGTTACTCTTTTACGTTAAACTACCGAACGGATCTGAATGAAAATTGCCACAGAGATAGATTATGGTCTGGAATAACACATAGGCTACTTTTTGCAGCGATAAGCGACATCCACGCGGGTGGAGCCGCGGGCAACAGCTAGTAGGTATATAAAAGGTAACCGTTACTGACTGACTGAGATCAACGCACAGCTCAAACCACAGAACGGATTGCGCTGAAATTATGGTACGCAGATAGTTATTATGACGTAGGCATCTGCTAAGAAAGGATTTTTAAAAATGTACCCTCTAAAGGGGTAAAATAGGGGATGAAAGTTTGTATGAAAGTTCGTTAATTTCGTCGAAGTTAGGATCTTCAAATTTTGTGTTTAGGCTAACGATTAAACCGACACCTACGCGGGCAAAGCCGCGAGCAGAAGCTATATAATACAATATAATGTAATCATAACTTAGCATCAAGCCTTTTTCTTGTATAGGTAAGTAGGTAGATTTACATTTTATCAGTTATTATTGGTCCCATAATAGGATTAAATAAAAATATTGTACAAAGTTTCTGCTAAAAACAAACTCTTAACGTAATGTAAAAATGAGCGAAAAATTTATGAATGAAATTAAAACACTCCATTTCATTCATCAAATATTACTTACGCAGTCAAGTCAAAAAATCCAGATTTATTTCTTTCAATTTTTGGCAATTCTTTTACCGCGGCCTTTTCAGAATAACCTTCAATTAATTGCTTTTAATGTTGGACGAAAATAGGACGAAGGGAAGGTACCGATGGTCTTTGATTATTCTACGTTGTATCTTATGCCTAGTAGGAATGGAATATTATAGTAGTCATTTACGACTGGTACAAAATGCCTAAGGCATTAAGTCCACCTCTGTATAACTTTGTGCAAGAACTTTAAATAAATAAAATAAGTATTTAAATAATTAAAAAAAGAAATGAGTGTGTAAATAAAAGGTGCGCATTTAAACAGACACACACAAAGAAAATGCTTAAGGCGTAGAACACACTAAAGCACTAATTAAAGTAGTTCGGCTTGTGTGAAAATACGCGTGATACAACGCACTGCTTGGGGAAACTTAACAAAGGAGACATTCGAGATATTTTGCGAAGGAGACGTTCTACGTTCTAGGAAAGAGCTCCTGTTTCGCGCTCAGCTATACCGTTTCGCTGTAACACGCGCGGGTTTATTAGTGCCATACACTGAATATCGAAGAAGACAGGCACGAATGGTCCTTACGGTGGAGCACTAGGCTTCGCATTCACACTTCCTTGTAACGCAAAGCAGTATGAGATCGGCTTTATAGTCCTACTTATGGATAGGTATGACAAAAAAACATATTAACAGTAATAAATGTACTAACGACAACTGAAGTGGATTAGTCTTTGGGCGAAATTATCATACAAATAGCCAGCGGAATATTCCGTGGTATTGTTCTCTACGCTCATGGTTACGAATATTACTTTATGAGACTAAACAAGCCTTAGGAATGAAAATGCGTAGAAGCATAGGGAAGCTTTAAAGCATTGGTGTTAAAAATGGGTCGGCAACACGCAAGTGATACCTCTGGTATTGCAAGCATCCACAGGCTACGGTAACTGCTTAATTCCAGGCGGGCCGTATGCTTGTTTTTCTCCCAAGTATATAATAATAATTTTGTGTAAAAAGAAACGCTAAGTTACGAAAAATTATGACCGCGAAGAGTGTGTACCTATTACCTAGATTGTATTACCCTAACACGCATTAAATTGATTTAACACTATGTGAAGTGTGAAATCTATTAACACTTCCTACTTTGTTCATACATTTATCTGAATACGAAGTCAATAAACTTCAAAGACTATTTAATGAGTTAAAGTCTTCAAGCCACGTTACATGGATAAACAAGTACCTATTAAATATTTGCCAAACTCTATCGTAGTTATTAATTCCAATGATTATTTACCTATGCTATGTACTCATTATACAACCCATAATATGGAAATTGAGGGGAAACTTGAAAATACATGGAACTGAAGCGTCGCGTAGAGTGAAGTAAAATAAACATAAAGCTTAATTTCATGTGACATGTGAGATAGATTGAAGATGAAAGGAGTTAATGGAAAATGATACAACGTGTACTACCTCAAATTTTTATGAAAACAATGTTATTATAACATTTTTTATCGTGTTGCATACAAGCATAAAGCCAACAGGCAAGACCTTATTTTATTATTCTTCTTCTTATGGTTAGTGGCCAACCTGGTGACAGAGTTATTAAAATCGAGATATAAAATCCATATTTTAGGCCTTTGTTGTGATGGTACGACTGTAAACAGCCGGGTCCGATACGCTCAGATGAAATTCCACTTTGTGGTCATCTATCTAGGGTTACCGCGTCCTTGGTAGCTTAACCAGCTGATCGTTTACCGAACAGCGAGTGCACCTGGCTATGAGCTCCTCAATTTTTATAAATTTTTGGTAGCTGATTACCATCTGAGCCCCAATTCTGCTAATTTACGGATGGCTCAATTGAACCTGAATTGATTCTTAGTAACATTTCTGGTATTTTGCTAATAAATTTAATACCAATAGTTGGAAAACCATTGGTCTTAAATTATTAAGCAAAATACCAATAATGTAATACCAAAAATGCTAATAACTTAAGACTAATGGTTTTCCAACGGTTAAAATGCTAATAATTTAATGGTTTTGGTCTTAACATTATTAGCAGAATTCCAAAAATGCTACTGATATTCAATTGAGAATCAATTCAGATTCAATTGAGCTATCCGTTAATTAGCAGAATTGGGGTCCAGGTATAAGGCCATGCGACAGTTTTTTAGTCTTCGCTGAAATTGGCCGCCGTAACCCAATATCGGTCAGGGGGACATAAATAAAGAAGCTGTTTATTTCGCGACCAAAGGCTTCGTGAAACAATATATTGTACTGCAATTTATTACAAGCACCGATTACGTTTAACATGTAGGGTGCTTTTAAGATATATTAAATTAGTGGGGGTGTTCCAATTATTCCAAGTGGTGAAGGAAAATTTATTTTGGGAAGAATACTACTTCTTTCAAGTTCCTGTGTTCTATTCATGATAAAAATCTTCGTTCTTCTAAGAATCTCCTCCTTTCGTATCCCTCACATTCCTCTGGCCTTGTAGACTCTTCCTTCGTTGTTCAATCCATCCGTCTCTGGAATGTGCTCCCTCTTGATATCAGGATGGCTACTAATCGCTATGTATTTAAGGTGAAAGTTCGAGCTCTCCTCGCTGATGAATCGTCGGAATTACTACGCCTCACACTTTCCTAGTATTATTTTGTATTATTATCTATGTATGTATTATTTATATCCTTATTTTATATATGTACGTATATATTTATGTAAGTATATGATTTTTAGTTTTGTATGTATGTGTCTTAATTATTATATTTGTTATGTTTTGTATCGCCAAATACCTATTTGTTTATTTTAGTGCACCTACTATGTTCATCTCTGTATCACCCAAGGTCGACTGGTAGAGAATGCCTATGGCATTAAGTCCGCCTGTGTGCGATTGTGCATAAAGTGTTTAAATAAATAAATAAATATTATCGCAAGCAGCTACAGAATGACGTCACTGCTGTAACAAAAAATCGACATCGTCTACACTTTTGTTGTCGTAATTTTTAGAACAGAATAATTTTTAGCTAAGTATAGTATTTGAGTCAGGAAATAAGGCTTGGGAACCATTCCCAGCGCTTATATTTACAGAAGTACCTTCAAGTAGTCTTCATATTTAAATACCTGTAGCATTATGTCATTAAGGGTCTCATTGATAACCTAAATATAGAATGGGAGCGTAGAACGTCGGTTCTCATACCTTGGTTTATATATTCTTTGTTTATATCGTGGATAGGATTATTTCTTTATTTATATTAAAAGGATAACTTCCACACAAGGGAACAAACTTAGTATCGCGAGGGAATTACAGGTACACTATGACTCGGAAGAAATTTACTGCCGACTGGCATCGAACCCACAACACGCCTAGAAATGGCACATGAACAAACCACTAATCAACCGGGCAGTCTTATTTTATTAATTATATATATATTTTTTTTATACTACTTGGGTGACAAACAAACGTACAGCCCGCCAGATGTTAAGCAGTTACCGTAGCATATGGACGCTTGCAATTCCAGAGGTATGACTTGCGAGTTGCCAACCCATTTTTTTGCATTAAAGCTTTATGCTTATATGCATAATATTAAGTAATAGTATTTTATATGAATTTACATGACATTAAAGTTTAAGAGAAACGACTCATCGACGCTTCGCGTGATCAGAGGGCTGGCTTGTTTCTCGCACAGAGAATAAACATTGCCATTCAACGTGGCAATGCCGCTAGCCTTCCGGACACGTTCCCGATAGACAGTGATGTTGATGAATATTTCTACGCTTAAAACGCTTAACTTCGCTTGTATTTTGTTTTCTTTTTTTTATTTAAGTTTAAATTGGATTTAGGTACTCACCTCGCTTTCCATCGCTGTTCATTGACATAGTTGTCGGTAGTACCCCGTAATTCTGGAAGAGTATAGATCTTGCACCTCGGGTCTGTAGGAGTCCGGATGATGGTAAGTCCACTGGTGATTGAGATCTGCCAGCGCAAGCTGGATAAGCCTTATGCCATTTATTTTGATCTGTAAACATTATATAATTATAAATTGTTTTTGTCAAACGAAAATCTGCTTTGTAGAAAATATAGTTTTGAGCTATTGTTAAGTTTAAAGTATTAGAGCACTAACTCAAACAGAAGTACTAGGCTCTTAGTAAAGGATAGGAGATTATCTGTTTATGGATCACTTTACATTACGAGAATATCTGCAATTTAACAACTCAGTAGTACCAGGCTCCCAGTAAAGTATAGGAGGTTATCAGTTCATGGTTCTCCCTACATTACGAGAATATCTGCAATTTAACAACTCAGTAGTACCAGGCTTCCAGTACAGGATAGAAGGTTACCCGTTTATGGATCTCCTTACATTACGAGAATATCTGCAAATTAGCAACTCAGTAGTACCAGGCTCCCAGTAAAGGAAAGGAGTGATCAATAAAAATATTACTGACTTTAATACATAAGTTATATTTATGAATATTGTCAAAATATACATCCCATTACTAGAAAATACTGTAGGTGATCCAAAACGAATAAAATTACACTTTGAGCACCAAGCTAATAAACAAAACCATAGGTGCTCTAAAACTTGGTTCTCAAATGGGAATGCTCTGTTTTTATCTGACAAAAATCTGGCTGCTGCACATTTTAAAAGCAGGTCATAGTGCTCATAGCCTTTCATCAATATTTTCATACGGTAGATAGGGTAGCAAACTATACGCAAAGATCAAAATTTTGAAATCTGAAAACAACAGATTTTGGTTTGAAAAAGACGATATTTGATTTCTTAAACTTATGAACTATATGGCACAAATGAAAGAGAAGGCCATGATTATAATCATTATCTCTTTAATTACTTGTCCTGATTGACTGACCGACTGATTTACTAACGCAGAGCCAAAACTACTAACGTAACAAATTTGAAATTTTGCACAAAGGTTCCTTAAATGACGTAAGTAAGCAATAAAAAGGGTTTTGTGGAATTTCAGTCAAGGTAGAAAATTAAGGTAAAAAGTTGTTAACCCTGGTGAATTTGGGACGGGAAATATCACTATGCCACTGCTGGGCAAAAGCATTCCAAACTCTGTTTGTTAACCGACTTCAAAAAAGGAGGAGGTTCTATGTTCGACTGTATGTATTTTTTTATGTTTGTTCACCGATGTCTCCGCCATTTGTGGACCGATACTCAAAATTATTTTTTTATTTGAAAGAGGCTCATTATTGGCACTAAGTCAGGATCTGATAATGGAATCCCAGGGAAATCGAGGGCAACCCTCAAATGTTATAGGTGTTAAAAATGTTTTAATTTAATATATATTTTTACTTTTATTTATCACTAAAAGTAGAAAAAAAAAAAAAAAAAAACCGACTTTAAAAAGCTAAAAATAACTGAATACAGATTGAAGTCGGTGAATATTCGGTGACAGGATGAGCAAAGCACCGACTTCATTCTGTTATTCTGTATTTAGTTATATTTAGCTTTTTGAAATCGGTTTATTTCTTTTTTCTATTTTTTTTATTGCATTGCATACTCTATAAAGTCTTCCACAAATCCCGGTCACTTGCCAGCATTTATATATATATATATATGTTAGTAGTAAGTACATATTATATTATTTATATATACAGGCATAAATTCATTTAAGATGAAATGAGAAAGAAAACAACTTGCTATATTGTGGCAGATGAAGTGTTGTACTACAAAAATACAAAAAAAACTTAACTAAATAAGTCACCGAAAACACTACTGGCTTAAGACCGTTTACACAGTACGATTTTTTGCATCGATAATAAACACAACGCAATCTCGATGCAAAGGAATTACAGTCGCATGTCAATCTTCACACTGTGTATGCACCGATACAAGCGCAATAAAAACGCCTAGAATCTTGATATTGTACCGCGTTTGTGTAGATGCAAAAAGTCGTAATGTGTAAGAACTCTTTTATGTAATACTGTCCTCAATAACTAAAAGTATTTACTCAAGTTCTTCAGTGAAGAATATCGGACGTTCTTTGAGAGAGAGACCTCAGTTCGCATTAGTTAAAATAAATTGCAAACGCAATCTTACCAACATCGGAATAAAGTCCACTTTTCTACGAAGTTTCATGCATTTCCAACAAAGGAAAATAAAATTTGAACAGAGAAAATGAAGCAAAGCTTCTGTACATAACTCAATCTAAGTAAAAAAGTGTTTTAGAAAGAATGCTACTTAACGTTCTCACTTAGGCCTGTTGTTCAAGATTTTTAGGATGCCTAATGAAATAGGAACTTTTCATTTGGACCGAAAATCTAATGATAATAAAGTAAGTCTTCCTAGATATTAAAAGGAAGACCGTTGTTGAATTTTAGCTGAAAGCATCCTAATTTGGAAACTTAAGACTCAAAATATCCTAAAAGTTACACGAATAAATTGTGGAAATATTACAAAAGGAATGTTCGAAACAAGAGGCATACGAGAAGCCATTTCTCGGCCGATTCTGCCCTTTCCTGACATCGCAATAAAGTCGCGAGTGTTGCTTATGGCGTTCCAAAAGTATGTACTTACAATGCTAATCTACTTCCTCAACCGTGACTTGCATAATAGCCAACTATTTTATGCAAATTGTTGTGCAAAATTTACAAGAGCCACCGTTATATATTGTAAATGAACTAATTTAAAATGTTTGTGGAAAATAACTTACTGGCGTAGTCCCACTCCTTAGATGCTGTAAAAAAAACATGAGTCAAATTTCCGTTTTCTGAGGCATCGGTCGTATATGTAAGTTAATATCTATGAACGTTTTTTGTCATAGTTATGGCAACTGTAGTCTTACACTTTGCTGACACTAATGTGCACAAAATTATATTGCTAAGTTAGTATCTCAGTACAATTTAAAATGAGGGACTCATGGCTTAGTACTAGCTGCGAATCGACAGATCTGCAAGGAAAGCAAGTTACCGACTGACCGTTGCCACGGTTAGTCGGTAGAACTTCCAAAAACACAAGAAGGCCCCATCGTGTTGGACGTTGGTCTTGCGCCTGATCCCACTCCGGTCGTGGCAGATTGCCTGATCGGACTATGAGAGAAAAGGAATATAAAGTGCACCTGTGTTAACATATATACCACTTATTTCCTGTGCAGTTGTCTTATCTTCATTGAGATTAGCTGCCATGATCAAAATCAGTCTAGAGGACTATTGCTTCTTTCAAACATCAGCGTAAAATGAGGGTATTGTTTGCGGTTTTATTGGATCACTTACTTTATCATTGCTCATTATAGTGAATCACACTGGTTTTGTCAGATATTATGCATGCTAGAATCTTTAAAATAGTAACCAAACCTATTATCCATATCAGACATAGTTCTGATATCGAGCATTAATCTATAGAAGAATCCATTTTACTCGTCCTGGGGTTCAAAGCATTGCAATACGACAGCCGTAGCATTACCAGTATGCTAATAGCATCGCAGAGAGAATAATAATAAAAAGATATAGCTTACGTGGTGGTGTATCAGTTGATACTTTGTCTTCTGTCCTACGAAACCGGAACTGAAAATGATGTGGAAAAATCTTTATACACAAGTCTCCAAAAGAATAACTGTAATCAGATGTTGAATTTAATTCAAGGTCAACTTAGTAAATTTACGAGGTTATAAAATTTTAAGTTATGGCACAAGATTTACAACCAAGGTATAGTACTTATGCCATAGGTTGAAAATCCTGTGCATGTGCAAAAAAAATGTTACCAACCTTTACCCCATCACAAAAACCGATGCCAATTTTTTTGGGTAGAAACACACGAGGGATACCATCAGGTCTTTAGGCGGTTTGTATGCTTAATCGCTACCAAAGTATTACAAAAAAATATATAATTTTGTTTGCTTGTCAATTTGAATGCAGTATTTAACTCACCGGGTCCCGAGGTGTCCTCAGTGACGTTATTTGTAATTTCAAAGGTGCTGTTGGGTGCATGAAATGTACAGGAAATTGGAGCACCCAAACAGTTTTAGGCTGTGAAATGTTTGAACGAAATTATTATTCAACGTTTAAATGCCCGAAGGGTTTTGTTCCTGACCAAACCCTTCGGGCAATGACACTTCCTCTGCTTATCGTTGTTTTTTTTAAACAACTGCCGCACTAGAGAACAGGCTCTGTGTCGCGGGGGACTTTACAAACATACAATTAACGGACACAAATGACACCCAAACTCAGAACAATTCTTTGTGGGTCACACAAAGTTTTGTCCTATGTGGGAATCGAACCCACAACCTCGTGCACAGCAGGCGCATACTGCGGCCACTGGACCACCGAAGCAGTCATCGTCGTCTTATCGTTTAGTTAGTGGCCAATCTGGTGACAACTTGTTTAGATCACCCTAAGGAGTCAGTACAATGGTACGAACGGTATCTGCTTACCATCAGACGGGGTTTGCCACCTAAGCAGAGGTACAAAAGTAATCTATGTCATAATGATCCTTACCCTTCCATACTTGATTCGATCCCTAGCTTCGTTGTCAAGTTGTTTTTGGATATCATCAGCATCATCACTAAGTGTGTTAGATTTTGGACTAGTTTGATCTTGATAAAGATCTAAACAACAAAGAAAATAATTATGGTAAGAGTTCTTTTATTGTAGAGAGCTTAACAATCGCCTTAAGAAATTACCTGGAAAGTGGATATCCCAAGCAAATATTTGCCTCTAAGATCCAGGTCAATACTTAAAGCTAAGTGGATGTTCCGCGGTAACCGAGCATCAACCAAGAATATAAGGTATTTTTCATTATAAAAATATATTCAGATTATTTTCTACAATGGAGGCTGGTTCGAGCTTTATTGTTTTTAGTATTTTTATATTCCTAAATATTGCCTACTTATTTATTTTCTACACTAGTTGACTTGACTTAAGTTTCCTTGTATCCCAAATGCGGCCTGCCCCATGCGGGCGTTAACAGTGACTACAAAATGGAATGGAGTCCAGACATTTAGTCATCTTTTTTCGTAACCTTGAGTTATCCGTTCCACATTTTTATGTCATAATGTAAGTACAGTTATTAAATGAATGATAGGTCTCGGTTGATGCCGTAAAATAAAACCCCAAATTATCTTTTCACACGGAGTGTAAATTGACGATAAAAAGGGGGTAACTCCTAATAAACCTTTATATTTTATTACAAATCACTGAAATATTACACAATGTTTATGTGAAGAGAGATTTATTTGATCGTTATTATGACGAAAATAACAGGGAACTCGGTTTGTGGTACCAATAAAAATATATTTCCCTTGTAAATGAAAGAAAATGCCGTTTTGGGGTAAGCAATATAACATTATAGGTTTGTAAAATTGTTTTATTTCTTTCATTACATAAGAAAAGCGATATCCTTGAATAAGAAGTCGTAGATAGATAGTATCAATCGTGGAAGACTTATAGCAGTTTCAACTGTGCCCGTGGCATTGTTTTCAAGGGACATTTTGTACTAGCGAATATCCCAACAATAGGTTGAGCGGGTTAACTTGCAAAACTTAAGAGATATATTTTATATCATTTTGATATTCTTTGTATATTCTTAGACGATTATAGTTGTGAGATGAGCACAATCTTTTTTTGTGTGCGTAAATTATCAATACTATATTATAAAGTTTGTGAGTGTGTGACGTCGTAGGGGGTAATCTCTGGATCTAAGAAACCCATTTTGATTTTTTACTACCCATAGAAAGATATATATTTGTGAGTGTCATAAGGTACATTTTATTGACAAAAACATAACGGAACCTCGGGAAATACCACCCGTGCAAAGCCGGGATGGGCGACTAGTCTTTAATATATTATGTATTTAAACTTTGTGGGTCACACAAAGTTTTGCCCTGCGTGGGAATCGAACCCACAATTTCGTGCACAGCCGGCATACTGCGGCCACTGGACCACCGAGGCAGTCAGATATCCGTATAAAAATTGTAAAAATATAGCATACTAGCTTTTACCCGCGACTTCGTCCGCATAAGTTTTTTTGTTTTCTCCCGGCTGTAAGTCCCCCTGCAACAATGTCCCACTATCGTGTTCCAGTCCTCAACTTCACATCAAAATTTGTTCAAAAGCAACCTAAGCTACATAATGGATAGCTCCGAATGTTTCCTTAGTAAATATAAAAAGTAAATAATGTAAATCGGTTTAAAATACTACTAACTACCTACCTGCCAACCCCCGATGTTAGACAGTGTGACATCCGCAACATCGTCTGCGTAGGAAGTACTAACTTAATGTAAGTAGTATAATAATGTAGGAAGCTAAAAATAAGAGGCCTTATTACTGTAGTACATTTTTGTAAACTATGTTCTTTGTTTTTCCCTCTCTGGCCAACACATGGAGATTCTGTGGACTTGAAACACGTGAGCAAGCCACGTATAATTGTCCGTGAGAAACACAACTCTTTTCTAAATGAATGCCGGCTACTTTTAATGTTTGCCCCTGAGCTTTATTTATCGTCATAGCGAATGCGATTTTCAGCGGAAACTGTAATCTCTTAAACTGGAATGGCAAATCTGTCGGAATTATGGGTATACGGGGGATTAAAACGTTCTCTCCTTTTGCTATTCCAGTCATAATGATTGCTTTTACAATATTGCGACCGAGGTGTGTTACTTGCAACCGTGTGCCATTACACAGTCTTGGTGCATCTAAATTCCGCATCAAAAGGACAGGAACGCCTACTTTCAGCCTCAGTTTGTGTGATGGTACTCCCGACAGTTCTAAAGAATTAAGAAATTCTACAGGGTATGATGTTACTTGTTCAGTATCCATTACAGTGTCTACAGAGAGAAACTCAACAATATCACCTTCCACGCGTGACATAATTTGCTCGTTTATCTGTCCCACCATTTCATTCGTCGGCGCTAAAATTGCTCTTTCACATAACCATTCTCTATTCCTCATATTAGTTAGCAGTTCGCTATAGACGAATTTATTTAGATCATCTGGATTATGCACAACATTGCAGAATTCACGATTCAATGTAATCATGCCATTACCATCCTTTGCCATACGATCTTCTCCAATTTTAAGAAGAGCAGCAGCATATTGTCCAGATTGTACATCATTGTGTAGTTGCACTCTCATATTTGTAGACAGACTAAACGTTTTTACGTGCACCCATAACGTTGACGCTTTTAAACACGCATTTATTTCATCTGCAGGGGTGCCTTTAGTGATAACCGGCAAAGTCTGTCTAAAATCGCCCGCTAAAAGTACCACCATCCTCCCCATGATATTTGGATTACTCTTGATGTCTTTCAAAGTCCGATCTAGAGCTTCAATTGCTCTTTTATGGGACATAGTACACTCATCCCAAACTAATAATTTACATTGCTGCAACATACGTCTACGCTCGCTGTTTTTACTTATATTACAGACTGGCATTTCTTCATGGGCTAAGTTTAATGGCAGTTTAAGCACCGAATGTGCCGTTCGACCACCATTGAGCAGAGTGGCGGCTATTCCGGAAGAGGCAACTGCTACAGCAATTCCTTTATCTTTTCGGATTTGCGCTAAAAGCAAGTTTAAAAGAAAGGTTTTTCCCGTGCCTCCGGGAGCATCCAAAAATTTCTGTGGTGTAGGTAATTAGATTTTATCTGTATGTAATGTAACAGTCAGTTGAATAAAAAATCGTATACAAATCAGATCAATAGTTTTGGCGTAATGTGATTCTAGACAGAGTTTTAATGTTGTAGATAGGTAGCTGTGTATAGGTTCCTGTGGGAATGAGATATTTTCCCGAAGTAAAAAGTAGTCTGAATTTTGGTACTGTTAAATAAAGACAGTTGCATCAAAATTTTATCATAAATTCCCTAAATTATGGCGCCTACCGACCCTCTAAGTTAGAAAAGTGATCAAATACTAACTTGAAGTCTTAGTAACACTCAGTTAAAAAAAAAAACATCAAAATCATTTCAGTAGCTATGGCGACATGCGCTTCTTGACACGATCACGCTAGATTTCCGCGGGAATGAGGTATTTTCCCGCCGTAAAAAGTAGCCTGTGTCCGTGCCTAGGACCCTATCTTTATATTAACCAAGTCTTATAAAAATCAGTTCAGACGTTAAGGCGTGAATGAGGTAAACTTTTAAAACAAACGATTAAAAATCACTAACTTAATTAGTTTTCTGCCTACTGCCTACGCCTTAAGTACGATGACGTGATTATTTTGATCTTATATCCTTTTCTAGGTTACTATCTATCACCTAACTAAATTTCATCAAAATCCGTTCAGCCGTTTAGGCATGATAGAGCAAAATTTCCAGCAAAAACTATAAAAAAATCACTAACTCAATTCAGTTTTCTGCCTACTGCCTACGCCTTAAGTACGATGACGTGATCATTTTGATCTTATATCCGTTTTTAGGTAACCATCTATTACCTTACTAAATTTCATCAAAATCTGTTCAGCCGTTTAGACGTGAAAGAGCAAAAGTCCCAACAAAACGACTAAAAATCACTAACTCAATTTAGTTATCTGCCTACTGCCTACCCCCTAAGAACGATGGCGTGATTATTTATAGCCTATGACCATTTCTAGGTTATCATCTATCACCATACCAAATTTCATCAAAATCCGTTCAGCCGTTTAGGCGTGAAAGAGTAACAGACAGACAGACAGACAGAGTTACTTTCGCATTTATAATATTAGTATGGATTTATAGTTTGTTTATTTATTCTGACATCCAATAATTATTCATTTATAAACGTAAAATGTTAATATAATAATGAAAATACACCGCGTCATGTTATGCTATTCACTAAGTAAAACATTTTACTTACTCCAAAGAAAACACGATAGTAATTTTCATATTATCGCGGGCAACTCATGCAATGTAAAGAAAATATGTGACCATGTCTATATGAAAGCGGCTGGGCCAAGCGTACGAGTAGGAGTTATACTTCCTAGTCAAATGAAAAATTGTGACATCAATGTAGAGACAAAGAGCAGAAGGTTAACTGTGTACGATATATTGATAGACTGAAAATTTAAAAAGTGCAAATGAGTTTAAAATTCAGTTTATAGTTAAAGCATGGCAAAGAGCCATATATATTACACACGCTCTCCTATTAGGGTAGGCAGAGACTATCATCACACCCGTCTCCTATTGAGGTAGGCAGAGACTATGGTATGCCATTGCTGAAAAGATAATCTGTAGAACTCTGTTACCAGGTTGGCCTATAGCCACTCAATAAAACAAAATAAAAATGAACATCTTTGGTCAACAAGGCTAAAGGTATTCAAATTTAATCACACAGGTAATCAATTTTGGATTAATCTTCTTAGAGTTATATCATAATGATATGTTAATGTACATAATAATATTATATGTATTATTAAGTAATATGTGTACATTTTTTAAAAATAAATATATTTATATATTATCACTTATTATTATCGCCCAAATTAAACTTACTAAAAACAGCTGAGTATCAATTTGAATATGCAATAGGAAATGTTGAAAAACCTGCGATTTCAACGTTCTTGAAGAAGAACGTTGAAATCGCAGGTTATAACTGTGTCACCAAACCAAACAATAAGAAGTTATTGTTTGGTTTGGTGACACAGTTATTTAGATCGCCCATATTTTAGGCTTAAAGAGCTATTAGGTTAATGAGATTCTGTAGTATCAGGTTAATGGAATTTGTTTTTATCAAACCAAAAAAAAAAGGTATTTAAAGAAAATTTCGATGAAATCAACTTTGTAATTTTGCACAGAAACAAGCTGTACTTCAAAATAAATGTGTTAGAGTCACAATAGACAGTTTGACAAAACTTTCAAGTGTGAGATTTTTTTTTTTCTAAAAAAAGACAACTCCTGCACTAGAGAACAAGCTCTGTGTCGCGGGGGACTTTACAAACATGAAATTAACGGACACAAATTACACCCAGACTCAGTACAACTCTTTGTGGGTCTCACAAAGTTTTGCCCTGTGTGGGAATCGAACCCACAACCTCGTGCACAGCAGGCGCATACTGCGGCCACTGGACCACCAAGGCAGTCAAAGTTATTGCTATATCAAATATTATGGCGTGTATATAAATGTTTTTTTATACTTGTACTACTTGGATGGAAAACTAGCGTACGGCCTGATGTTAAACAGTCACCGTAGTCTATTAACGCTTGCAATACCAGAAGTATTACTTTTTACAGCAGGGCTTTATGATGGTACTATCCCTGGGATAGGAATACGTTTCTTTCAAAACGCATCCCTAACTGAGCGCTCTTTTTTACACTAGGGTTTTAAAATGGAATACATCTTTAAATGAGCGCTGGAAACCTGTATCACACACAGGAACACAATACACCGCTGTGCGTACTTATTTGGCTGTGGTCTTATGTAAGGTGACGGTCCTACCCTAGCAATCTAGCATGGTCCCCTACCTCTTTTAAATATGGGTTTAAATTAAACATATATCTAGGAAGTAGCTTCTTAAATACAAAATGTAAATTGAAAACCATCTAAATCAATGCGCCTGTTTTTGTTGTAGATCTCACGACCACGGCCCACGACCTATATCTCTGACTATCGATATCCTCATTATACGCGTTCAGAATATCAAATATGTTACGATAGGTTTGCTAGTTCCAATGATATTTAGTTCTATTATTATGTTTTGGTTTAATTGTTTTCGGGTTTGTGATATAGATTATTACGTAAAATACCATTTAATTCGAACGAGTTTTAATTACATTCACGCTGCAGGTTAGATGCAACGCGTGTCGGTGCAGCGCCAGCGGTGTAATCAATAACTTCTTATTGTTTGGTTTGGTGACACAGTTATTTAGATCGCCCATATTTTAGGCCTGTCGTATTCTAACGACTGTTAACAATTGAGACCGACTTTTAACGTGTCGTCCGAAGCACGGATACGTTCTTCTTCTTCTTATCGTTTGGTTAGTGGTCAACCTGGTGACAGAGTTATTTAGATCGCCCATATTTAGGCCGCTGTCGTGATCTAATGTATGTATGATTGCGGAAGAAGAGGAAATATAGAGTGCGCTTGCTTGTGCGCACACACTTGTGCACTATAATATCGCTCATGCAGATGGCTAGTCTCCATTGAGATTAGCCGCCATTACCGAAATTAGGTTAAGAGGACATTATGTCCTTTATAATTGAACCTCTGAGTTTTCTACGCGGTGACTAGAATATTTGACTAGCGCTGCACAAGCGAAATTCTGATGCGTCATATTTTAGGCGTATGCGTTATTAAAACCAAAAAAGGTTAGTCTAAATGATTACACCGCTGGCGCTGCACAAACACGCGTTGCATCTAACCTGCAGAGTGAATGTAATTAAAACCCTTTGGAACAATTAAAACTCTTTAAAACGAAGTTGCGCTTAAAATAGTTTAACCCGGACGAAGTATAGTAAGAAATATTGCTTTTCAAAACCTTTTGTAAATACTTTACGTAATATAAATACCTTAATCTATATTACAAAGCCGAAAACAATTAAACTAAAACATAATAATAGAATTAAATATCATTGGAACTAGCAAACCTATCGTAACAAATTTGATATTCTGAACGCGTATAATGAGGATATCGATAGTCAGAGATATAGGTCGTGGGCCGTGGTCGTGAGATCTACAACAAAAACAGGCGCATTGATTTAGATGGTTTTCAATTTACATTTTGTATTTAAGAAGCTACTTCCCAGATATATGTTTAATTTAAACCCATATTTAAGAGAGGTAGGGCACTATACTAGAAAAGGACTACCACCTTACAGAAGACCACAGCCAAATAACTACGCACAGCGGTGTAGTTGTGTTCCTGCGTGTGAGTACAGGTCTCCAACGCTCATTTAAAGATTTATTCTGGGATAGGAATACGTTTTGAAAGAAACGTAGGTACCTATTCATATCCCAGGGAAAAGCCCTGGTGTAAAAAAATGGGTTGGCAACACGCAAGTAATACTTCTGGTATTACTTGCGTGTACAGTACAGGCCGTACGCTAGTTTTCCATCCAAGTAGTACAAGTATAAAAAATCATTTATACACATACAATAATATTTTATATAGCAATAACTTCGACTGCCTTGGTGGTCCAGTGGCCGCAGTATGCGCCTGCTGTGCACGAGGTTGGGTTCGATTCCCACACAAGGCAAAACTTTGTGTGACCAACAAAGAGTTGTACTGAGTCTGGGTGTAATTTGTGTCCGTTAATTGCATGTTTGTAAAGTTCCCCGCGACACAGAGCTTGTTCTCTAGTGCAGGAGTTGTCTTTTTTTAGAAAAAAAAATCTCACACTTAAAAGTTTTGTCTAACTGTCTAGCTATTGTGACTCTAACACATTTATTTTGAAGTACAGCTTGTTTCTGTGCAAAATTACAAAGTTAATTTCATCGAAATTTTCTTTAAATACCTTTTTTTTGGTTTGATGAAAACAAATTCCATTAACCTGATACTACTGAATCTCATTAACCTAATAGCTCTTTCGTACGAAAATTAATAATTTTACTAATTGTTTAAAATAAATATGAGACCCCTGTAACATGTTGAAATTACTGTAATGGCTGGCTGGCAGAATTTGGCTGCGCACAACGGACTATTTGTATACACCGGCGCCTTTTTCAGAGACAATATTGTTTAATTACATAACGCAGTGGCAATGCGTATGACTATCGTGACGAAAGTATACTGCTCAACTGGGACCGAACCAAGGAAGGGTTCCGATTGGACAGTCTTGACGAAAAAATGCAAAGTTTTAGCCCAATATTGTGTCTGGTATGTACCTAGTATATTATGTATGCCTATTACGATGAGCGGCTGGAAGCTACGTTTAATGGCATGGATCGATAGATCTGCAAGGTTAAGCAAGTACATAGATGGGTGACCATTTTCTAAATCCGTGCCTCGGAAAGTACGTAGAACCATTGGTCCTGTGCCTGATCTTTCTCCGGTCTTTTGAGATTGCCGTCCCATCAAATCCGTCAATAGTGACGGCTCCTGTGTTTGCACATTCACTTTTGGAGACTATAATATACCCTATAATCACTATTGAGATTAGCTACCGTGACTGAAATCAATCTGGACTACTATTATTATGACTCCTATTGCGTAAGACCTAAATTAGTTGGCAAATGTGATTGCCATACGCTTCTCCCGACCCTAAAGTGTTATGTAAAACATATATAAGTGAACATTATACTTAAAATATAACAATCAATCACGAGCAACAAAGAGCTTTTTGACTGGAAATCGAAAGTGTGATTGTCACATACTTGAAATCCTTTATATTCATGACAAAGGACTTTTCAGATACTAAATCAGTTGAAGCAAAATGTTCACTCCCTCCTGATTCCTCAACACAAAGCCTAAACTGCTGGGGCAACGTGAAATTATGCACGTAAGGTTCCATAAATGGCAAAAAAGTTATCTCTAAAGGGGAAAAACTGTTTTCTCCGGGCAAAGTCGGGGCTTGCCTTTAGTTTCCTTTTAAATTCTATTACCTTTTTATAGCATTTATCTGACCTAAAGTCAAACTCATTTAGATCAAATACATGATACTTATGAACGTCATAAAAGCAATTGCCAGCATTTTTTCCAACGATCGGAATTTTATTTTTCGTCGAGACTGTACAATCGGAACCCTTTCTTGGTTCGGTCCCTGTTGAGCAGTATTAATTAGTAAAAATAAATATAAAGTTTCATAGTCGTAAATTATCTACCTTGATACACGAGTAAAACCGCGGACATAATCTAGTGGAAGTCATTGTTTACACTGCAGTGAATAGTTCTATCACCAGCTACATACAGATTGATACAGGAAAAGCTGGTCTGGCACACTTCCAAACCCCGGTCCCCATTCCACAACAATTTATCTGATGCTCGCTAGCCTTTGACTATTGAGAGTCGCAACGATACGATGTATATATAAAGCCTATTAAATGACTTAAACATGAGCTTTCAACCATTTACTATTGCAGTTACTTCAGGCTATTTTATTTCAAAACGTTCGGAATGAAGGTTTGTTTATATTTCATGTAGAAGAAAGGTAAGTTTTTTTTATACTACTTGAATGACAAACAAGCATACAGCCTGTACCGTAGCCTATGGACGCATGCAATACCAGAGGTATCATTTGCGTGATTTTTTACACCAGGGCTTTAAGATGGAGTATCCCTGGGATAGGAATACATTTCTTTCAAAACGCATTCCTAAATAAGCGCTGAATACCTGTACTCATTCACAGGAACACAATTATAACGCTGTAGTTATCTTTAGGGTGGGATAAGTCTAAATTTCAGATTTGGCTGTGGTCTTCTGTAAGATGGAGGCCCTTCCCCAGTGGGGTAACTCAGTATAATGGTGCCCTACCTATCTTAAAAAGTTATAAGTTTATTTAACTTATTAAGAGGTCTGAGACATTTTAATTATTACATTTGAATCATTTATTCATTTTCAAATAATACAGGCTTTTGTGTGACATGATTTACTAGGGAGTTAACGATCGAGCAGAGAAATGACGTGCCTCAGTAGGCACGACACTCGGCAGTTGGGTACCGCGTCTTTCCCGCCGCGATCTGCCCGCAAAGTCTGAACTTCCCTTTTCATGTATGGGAATCCCGATCTCGGTAAATATCATGTTTTCCTTAAATTTATTCATCTGTTTCACAGAATTTAATTTAATGTCATCATAAATCCGTATCAACTTCTCGGAATAACAACCTCAAAGTGTGTTTATAAGCAAGTCTATTTTGGTCACGGAAAGTTTAATTTAATATAACTAATTTACTTTATTAAAGTATAAGGCTCGAAATCACATTACTGGAAAATATATGTAATATAACAAAAATTAGACTCAGTTAATTATAATTTTCATGATTTAACTCGTATTTCCAAGGTTTTATTTAATTTGCAATGTTTGTTAGTTTGTTTAGGTCAAATCTTGCAAGTAACATTTTAACCACTTCACGATTACTGATTATACTAAAATTTGATTTTGCCACTTCGGTGATAATGCAATGTGATAGTATCATGGAACTGATTTGATGAAGCAGTCGGAAGGTGCCATAAGCACTCAGGAACGAAACACGCTAGCCCTGCCGTAATTGGGCTTGTTGGATTTGTCTTTACAAGTACTTGCCTCTAGGTATAAAAGCTTGTGTTTAAAAATATTTTTTTAACTTATAACTAGTTGTTGCTCGTGACTCCGTCCGCGTGGATGACGGTTATCGCGGTAAAGGTATTCGATATTCCGGACTATAATCTATCTCTATGCCAAATTTCATTCAGATCTGTTCAGCAGCTTTTATACGAAAGAGTAATAAACATCCATACATACATGCTTCCATTCTCCCAAACTTTCACATTTATAATATTAGTTATCAGTTATGTAATGTTATATAATTCATTTTATCGTAAAATGTATAAAGAAATTATTATATTTTAGATAGGTGCTTGTATGTATAAAACATAAGTAGGTACCCATTGAAGTCTTATAGAGCATCATAGAAGAGCTCGAGCGAAGAATAAAATTTGCTTTCAACTCGTCTACAGAATAACAACCGAGAATCAAAAGGTCAAGATGTGGCTTAGAATACTTGCAATTCATATTATTATGGCTATGAATGAATAACATAATATATAATAATATATATGGGCATTTCGTTAAATAATCCTTTTTTTATACCATTTGGGTGACAAACAAAGTTAATTAATAGTAATGCTTGCAATACCAGAGGTATCACTTGCGATTTGCCAAACTATTTTTTTACACCAGAGCTTTAAGATGGAGTATCCCTGGGATAGGAAATAGTTTATTTCAAAACGCATCACTAAATGAGCGCTGCAGACTCGTACTCACACACAGTAACACAACTACACCGCTGTATGTAGTTATTTGGCTGTGGCATTCTCTAACCTCTTGCAAATATTTCAGTCTAAAAGCAATGTCTAATGGCTACAATAAAAGTCGGATTATTACCAAATATTTCCATCAAATCGTAAATCTAAGCACGCACGACGAGATTTCAAATACGGAGCCAATTTGTATGGATATGTTCTAATCTTTTGTAATTACAAGTGTGCGTGATGAATTGTTTTGGTTTTAAAAATAAATTCATAATTTCCTGATTCAGAAAAAATCTATTCGTTTGATATCCCTTGTATATTGTTTGGAAAGCGCGTCAGTCAGTTTTTTTTTACGTAGAAGGAATAACAAATTAGTAAATTATATGGCTGTAAAAAAAAACATACAACGACCAAGTAGGCGATTTGCTATCATATCGATTTACAAGGGCCAAATTGAAGAGGTTGATAAATGTAGAAGCGTATGAAGTATGTTTGGATCGAAGCAATAGGCGTACCATAGTCTCTAGCTACTCCGATGGGAGACGGGCGTGATGATATGCATGTAAAAAAAACGAATCAAACTGTTGGTACACTGGTTCAAGTTGTTATATTGCCATTTACCACTATGCAGTGTTGTGGGTTCGGTCTCCTAACGGAAAAAAATATTGAGTGGTTCGCAATGAGACAAATTATTGAAACGGCAGATTCTGATAATGGCCGATAGGTTTTTGTCACAGTTTTTATTGTTATAAATATATTATTTTTCGTTGTAAGTCTTTTTTTATTTGATAGTGTTTACATTTTAAAAAAAAGGATGACATAGATACGTTCAAATCCATTGAGCTTTAATATATCAATGGTGAAGCAAGTATACAACTTGCTCGTATTAAAAAGATTTATAAGTCTCCTTCTTTCTACACCTTTTCATAAATGATTGTCGGTTCCGGATAATTTTAATTTGGAACTTTTGATCGCATTCCCTGTCTGATTAATAACCCCAATCATTCTCTTTAGATCTATTGTCTAGATAACTTATGGTTGTAGTAATAAATTTTAGGACATTAGACTTGTTTTTCTAAAGGAATCAGATTCATCAACCCGCATTAGGGAGGTTACAGACTAACATTTTTTCTCGGTGTATACGGCCGTTTCAGCATACGCGCTTACACGCGTGCTACATTTCGACTTTCATAAAACCCGACTCGTGTACACGAGCTTATTTCGGCGAGTTCTCTCGAACCGTTAATGCTGAGTCAATATCAACGCTTAAACGAGCTTTTACGCGCGTATAAAACGCTAGCCTGTAACCGCCCTTAGGTCAGCGTGTGTAGATTAAAACCTAAACCGTATCAGACTTGTTAATAGAATATAGTAGACCTGTGTCCAGCAGTGGAACATTCTTTATAGACCTATTTAATACTATAATTAGTCAGTATCTGCCTGTAGACTTGGCAAATAATGGTTCTACTAGTTCTAAACATACCATTCGTGTTTATTTTGTTTAAGGAAATTGAAACATCTTTGAACATAAAGTCTGTATTGAATCTTCTATCTCTTTGAACTTAGAATGTATGTTTGAAACACTAAAATACTAAACGACGCCGCCGGCGCGACGGCTCGTGGTAATGAACTTCATGTAATGAAGCAAACACACTTTGGGGTATTAGTTGAATAAGTTATAATTAAATGCATGGTCATATTCTTGGTTTGTATTTGTTCAAAATAAACCTAACCTAACAGAGAGTGCAAACATGGTGGCATGATGATAAGGCAAATAACTCCTACGATAGTTGATAATCATCAGGTAAGCCCTATAATATAGATAGAAGAAAGAAACTTGCACGCAAGCGGTGCGAGTTCAATCCCGGGTGGCAGTACCAATGTGAATTTCACTTTGTGGAGTTTATATGTACTAATCAAATGATTCGCCATCTGCTAACGGTGAAGGAAAACATCGTGAGGAAACCCACATGTCATAGAAGAAATTCTAAAGACGTCTGATTCACCAACCCGCATTAATTCAGCGTGTATGAATTAAGATCTGAACCCTCTCTCTCTTTTGATAGAGAAGAGGAGACTCATGCTCAGCAGTGGGACATATATAGGTTGCTATTATTAAGCCCTATAAGCCTTCATTGGCTCTTATGGATGCTTATAATTCCAGAAGTTACACCCCCCGCCCTAGGAAGTAAGCCTTGTGTCGCAAGAGACTTTCCAACAACAAATTACACCCAGACTCGAAACAAATATTAATAGATCACACAAAGTTTTGTCTTGCATGGGAATCTTATATCACTAATCACTAAAGTAACAGACGAGGCAATTATTTATTTATTTATTTATTTATTTATTTAAAACTTTAGCACAAAATAATGTGTACAAGGCGGACTTAATGCCAAAGGCATTCTCTACCAGTCAACCTTTGGGTGATGCAGAGAGAAAATTATCGTCGTGTGGTAACTTTGACATCATAATGCCTTTTAAAATAAGGATTTGCTGTATTTGCAATCTATGAATTAAAACCCCACTTCTGCCAGTACCTACGTTTCAAAAATACGGAAAACCTACTTACTATCAAAAACCACTTAAGCAGTATATAGCAGGGGAGCCCATGAAGGGATTTCGGGATTTACTCAAGCGCGGCAGATTAATATACAGGGGGATACCTTGTACCCTGTTAAGTACCTCCACCAAATATGAGCACCATATATATGGCCGCCCGTCAAGGATAAAGGATCAGATTAGTAAAAAAAAATTAATCATCAGATTTTCTCGAGCGCGTCAGATTAAGGTAGGGTGAGTTAATTACATGCTAAAAAGTGTATATTCCACTAATCTGACAATTTTCGAGTGACGTAAAAAAAGGGGAGGACTTCAAAGTTGTAAAAAAAAAACGTCATCTCGACATTCTCGAGCGTGGCTAATTTTTTTTTTATTTTGAAGGAAATAATTTAAGGATGACAAAAAATATATAATCTGACGATTTCCACAAGTCGAAGTAACAAAAAATTGTCCATGAAGTTTAATACGTCCAGCTGCATGATGCATCATTTTCATATTCCCCTCTCCGTGTTTCTATTCCTCTCTCACTTTTTCTCTATCTATTACTCTCCAACTCTGTTCCCACTCTGGTTTCTGTTGCCATTACATGACTGTAGATAGGATGTTCCAACATTTTAGAGCCCACTTTTTATCGGAACTTGCGCCTTGTGAACGGGTGCGTTGTCGTGTAAAAGCAGCACCATTTTGGTCAATTTGCCCCGCCTCTTCTCCTTCACAGCATCTCGCAATCGTTCTAGCAGTGCTTTCCGGTTATATTGACACCCTTTTCCTTATAACTATCAGCAAAATTCATTCTGTATTCCAGAAAATCGTCGCCATGAGCTTTAACATCTTGAATTTCTTTGGAGGTGGTGTGGGTACGCCACCTCGTCACGTTTTTATGCCACTGCATGGAATCCTGCTTTGACTCAGGCTCATAATGGTAAACCCAAGTTTTATAGGCCGTTCAATAGGCCGCCCTACACTGGGGTCGTCTTCTAGTGAATCTTTGCCGTGCATGAAGAGGTTGTGCCACTTTTAAATCATAGTTTTACCAGGGCAAGGGCCCCGTAAATTTATAGAAGACATCTCTTCTAAAATGGTTTGAGGAGGTTTTTCTAGTTTTCTTCCGGATTGACTTGTTTGATCGATGATAGCTCAGTGAATAATGACCCGATTTTTATGAAATTTGGTATTTATACTCATAAGTAGTCACACAGTTAGTGCAGGTAAAAAAAATTACTCCACCCCCCAACAACACCCCAATTCCGCAAACCTTTTGACCGATCCTTGTATATATATATTTTTTAATTATCAGATTAGGCGAATCCCTCCAGATAATCGTCAGATTATGAGACAGCACGTCTAGGATATAAAGATGAACCATATATATCTTAATCTGACGCGCTTGAGTATGTCAAAATGGTGTTTTTTTTTGCCATTTTCTAATAATGGCCACGACTTTGCGTCACATCCAAATCGTCAGATTATTCGTTGAGAGCTTTTTTTAGGTTCACTTAACATCCCCTTAGAAAATCTGACGCGCTCGATTAAATATTTTTTTTTCTCATTTTCAACCCTTACGTATGACCACCCCCATCATGCAAACGATCAGATTAACATACGTACATTATTAAAAATATGTAGGACATGGATGGCTATCAATATCTGACGCGCTCGAGTATGTCCATGCAACCGTTTTTTTTTACATTTTGGAAAGTCTATAGCTGCTTCCCCCACTGATGAAAAGGATACATTATATAACATTTTTTTCTTTTTATCATCTAAGCTTCGCAACTCAATAGGTCTCTGCGACGCTCGAGTAAATCCCCATTTAGCATCGTGGCCTCCCCTACTAATACCTTTTAGCCGCAGTATTTTGTCGAGTAGTTCTAATTTAAGCAATTAATCTCGTTATGCTTGTTTCAATGGCCAATTACGAGAGGTATCTTCAATTGTTCAATTTCTTCGAGTTTTAACAACCTTTCTATTTTACCGCTTATCTTCAAAGTGACTGCGCTAGTTTGATTTTTTTTTTGATTTTTGAACAAAATACATCGTTGCTTTGCAAGGAGTTTTCATGCAGAAAATACCCACACTAAATATTTAGGCGCTGACCGAAATAACTGTTAGGAAAGGCAGATTTTCGTCAAAAGCGATAAGCCTCAACCCCATGTTAAGGGCGGGCTTGAACGACCTATTTTCAGAAAATAGCCTACAATTGTATTTTTGCGGTGGTAGTTTGGTACACACTGATAACTGTATAACCATTTTTTTTTCAGACAAAACTTTTACATATATTTCGTAGAAAAAAATATTTCTGATTTATTTACACAATCCGCTGTATTAATAAACGTGGTGTAGCGAGTGAATAGTTTTGCCATGCTTTGTCCTCTTCGTTCCGCTTCGGCCGCGTTTGTAACCGACCTTTTGTAACGAAGGAAGCAAAAATTATCTTCGAACGATAATGTTACGAACTTGGAATTATTTTTCTTCAAATGTAATTTCATGTGAATTTGACTTTGTAGACTTTTTATGTACTAATCAAATTAAAATCACCATCTGCTAACGGTGAAGGAAAACATCGTGAGGAAACCCACTTGTCTTAGAATAAATTTTATAGACTTGTCTGATTCACCAATCCACATTAGGCCAGCGTGTGTGTGTGTGATTAAGGCCTGAACCCTCTCTCTTGAAAGAGGAGAAGAGAACCGTGCTCCAGCATATGGGTTGCTATTATTATACGTAATTGCGATCGAAGTGTGCTGTACACCACTTAAGCAACTGGACCAATCATGCAGTCGTCTAGTGAGTAGATTCTTCTTCGCAAGGCGTCTACTGATGGACTTAGGTCACGCTCAAAAACTTCCACAGCATTCGATAGTGACTTTGTTCATCGGTTGCCCGCAACCTTTACCCCACAAAATCGGGGAAAAGTACGTTCCAAATTACCACGAGGACGAAATTGCGGACGACCCCTAGTTAAGTAATAAAATTGTACCAAATACCTGCATGAGTCAAGACTTGAATATGGATCAACACCAAACATTTTATAAATTTCACCAATCTTTTGTTAAACATACGATAAAATTATATCACTATATTCAATCTAAAAACGATTTTAATAAGAATATTTTGTATATTTTTTACACTCATCAATCGTAATGTACAAAAAACTCGACTCGACAAATACATAACCTCGAAATTGATTGATATATTCAATACTGGCCAGACGTGGTATGGGTTTTATATCAGAAAAAAGTTTGATTACAGCATGTTATTTAAAAAAGGTTATAATACCTCTTTAGTATCGCAGTAATAGTAGGTATAGGGATATAGGTTCATAGTTTTCCTTACACTTTGGTGTCCTATTGGTTGCTTAACCTGCTGATCGTTTTACCGGACAACGAGCATAATTGTATTTCATCAGTAAAAAAAAACATCTCTAAAAGTCGGTCCCGACTGTAAACAGTCATCACATCACGAGTCACAATTTAGGCGATCTTAATAACTCTGTCACCAGGTTGGCCACAATGGCCACCAACTAAATGATAAGAAGAAGAAGGAAATTTTATAATAAACAATATTATTATTACCAGACAAACGCCAGACTTATTTTTTAATACTGGAAATTACTTACCAGAAAACCCCAAAAACTACATTACTTAGGCCCGGTTTCTACCAAAGCAGAGAGGAGCGGAGACAAGAGGAGATGTGTTGGAATAAACCAATCAGATTTCGTTATTTCTACATCTCTTCGCCGCTTAGCTTCGGTGGAAATGGATTAGGCGGAGATGTCTCATTTTTTTATAGAAAGAGCGGGGAAGGTAGACAGTTCTCCGCTCCGCCACGCCGCGCCGCCGACTAGACAGTCGGGTGGCCAGGTGGAGCATGCGCTCATGCACCCCGCAAATTAAGATATAACTTTTGTAACGACATGACGACTTTCTTTCGTAGATAGAACTTAACTGGTTTAGATCTCTCACAGCTCATATCTCCGCTTGGTGGAAATAACCTATCAGCTTTGCAGCACATCTCCACTCTTCTCCTCTTCTCTCCACTTTGGTGGAAACAGGGCCTTAGACCGGGGATTGAACCCTTTATAACTAATTCATAAAATTAATAATCTGATCGTTCGAAATTATTGTTGACGACAAAGCCGATCCTGTAGGCCATTAATCGGTTAATTATGAACAACGTACAATATTCATTAATACACACAAGGACAACAAGATCAGAAAGCCCAGGTAATTGAAATGCGTGTGTTGAATTGAAAATATATTTTCTATGTATCATGTTGGATGTTTTAAATCCTACTTATTTTATAAATGTGAAAGTTTTTGAGGATGTATGGATGGATGTTTGTTACTCTTTCATGTAAAAACAATTAGATAGATCTGAATGAAAATTGTCATGAAGATAGATTATAGTCTGTAACTGCGAATAGGCTCCTTTTTATCTCGATAACTGATACATGCGGGCAGAGCCGCGAGCAACAACTAGTTAATAATATAGTTTGACTGCCTTGGTGGTCCAGTGGCCGCAGTATGCGCCTGCTGTGCACGAGGTTGTGGGTTCGATTCCCACACAGGACAAAACTTTGTGTGACCCACAAAGAATTGTTCTGAGTCTGGGTGTAATTTGTGTCCGTTAATTGTATGTTTGTAAAGTCCCCCGCGACACAGAGCTTGTTCTCTAGTGCGGGAGTTGTCTTTTTAAAACGAAGAATATTATCAACTGGTCTAGTGGTTAGGGATCCTGAAAGTTGAGCTGGAGTCTGTATGTAATTTATGTTCGTGAATTGTATGTTTGTAAACTCCCCGCGACATTATGTTTCCTAGTACGGGAGTGGTCTTGTAAAAAGAAAATCTGTACTTATCTACACTAATACTGTGAATATGAATATTTGGATGGATGTAAGTATGGACATTTGTTACTCAATCACGCTAAAACAAATTAAATTTGGCACAGAGAAAGAATAAAATCTGGAATAGCACACAATCTAAGGGTAATTTCTCTTAAACTGCACAGTACGGGGCGATTGAGGATAAACTCCCTATCGAGTCACTAACTACTAGACCAACAGGCTAGTTAGCTATTTAAGCTTTTTGAATTCTGTCACCAAATAAACTATTTAACTACGCCAAATCTTACTTCTCTTGCGCAATATGATTAAAAAGTTGTAGGAAGGAATATTTTTTTCTCTTCACGCAATTATAATATATAAAAATGCATTTTGACCAACTTCGTCAGTTTAACTACTTAATGTTAAAACATTATATCTACCCTTAATACAATCCTACAAGACTCCAGACCTGCAAAGTGTAATAACTAATAATGTTACCGTATATCAAAGTTTCGTGTATGTTTGTCCCGAATTTCTGTGAATACAAAACTTAGGCGGTAGTACTAAGTATTCCAATCTTGGTATTGACTTTGTCTCTATTTACTATCGGTTATAAAGACGTAGGTATATAGTTTTGTAGGTGTTTGTTTCCATCTTCACTTTATCCTTATATTTCTTGGATAAACGTTACTCCTAGTGGGTAGATAGAATATTTACAATGGTGGGTAGATAGAATATACTTTTACCATCAGGGACTCTGGAGAGAGTGCTACTGATTTCAGACACAAGTTTTTCTCAACTTTCGTCTACGATGGAACAAGGTATATTAGCACGGCCCATGTAAAACTCTCTGGTCTATCCGTCTCTCCGGTGCTATCGTCTGCATCACAATGAATGCCAACAGCTCAAACAGTGTCGGAGACAGAACAGCGCCTTGCGGAACGCCAATATTAATGACCATGTGATCCGAACAAGAACCATCAACGACGGTTCCTATGCTTCTGTTGGACAAAAAGCTGGCAATCTACTTGCAAAATCACATGGAGAGTCTGTAAGAATTTGGTAACTTCGATAGAAGACTTCGTTTACGGTAGTATAGTTACCGTAGAATATGGACGCTTGCAATTCCATTGGTATTGCCGACCCAAAAGTTTTACCATCAGGATTTTATAAAAGCGTATCTTTGGAGTAGGAATAGGTTTCATCGTCATTCCCCAATCGGGGTTGCTTGACTGTATGATGCCCTACACCTACCTACAGCTCTCTAACCTCTTTAAATTTGTCATACTTTAGTTACTTCAATATGTTGTAAGACCAAAGAAACTTAAATAATTTTCTAAAGATTTCTGCTATGTAGTGACCTGGTTAGTTATAAAAATTGTTTGATACTCAATTTCCGCATGACATGTGGTTGACATGTGTTTGTTCCAATTTCAGTTTTCGTCAAAACTCAATTATGTTTATCCAAACCAAATCAAAGTTCTACTAACGAAAAATGTTTCCTTCCTCTAATTCTATTTGAGGAGGATATATTTACTTAGTAAAGTTTAAAATGAAAACCAGAAAAGATAGATATAGGTTAATAAAATATACTCGATAAAATTTTTGAACGTTTACTTTGCAACTGACAAATTACTTTGGCTTAGTTTAGATATCTTTAAGTTTATAAAGTTTTTGATCTCACAAGAATTAATAGAGTGACACTTTAATTTTAGTTTTTATGTTGGAGAATTTTATCTTCTTCGAAGCAATAAAGATAAAAATGTTCGGTCTTAATATTCAAGTATCGGAATCCGATGTTTTAAGAAGCGCATATCATAGGTACCCTGACAACAGACTATTACAGAACCTATGAATATAGACAATATCTATTTGAAGATTGTCCGGCTTTCGGACCATATACTACACAATTTAATACATCAAGATTAAATAGTGCATTTATTTCACAGGAATAGTAATTAAAATAAAAGTAACTTAACCTTAACTAATTTACTACTAATTTATTGTTTATTACATAAACAACCAATCAGATATTGAATTTAAACCTACTAATAAAATATTTGATTGAGGTCGCAGTTCTAAGGAAAGGTGCCCAAAAGACTGGCATCATTGGGACGCTGGTCAGCATTAGAATTGTGAGATGACTATAAATGAACAAGAAATATACCAGTAACCTACTAAGTCCTATTATAAAATGAAAAAAAAGCGAATGTCTGTGAGTAAGGATATTTTTGTGGATGTTCGTTACTCCTTCACGCAAAAAATACAGAAAGTTATAGCTGAAACATCAGAATAGAACGTAGGTTATAATACGTTGCGAGCAAAAGCTAGTTTTCAAATTAAAAAGGAAAAAATATCCTTTACAGAGTAGTATGTATTTAAAAGTCTACATTTCACGGACGGTAATAAAAATAATCTCCGAATAGTCTTGTGCTGAAAGGGTGCATTAATGAGTCAAAATAAGCTATAACCTTACACATTCATGGCATTTCCTGTAATTTATTTGAATAATTTATATGAGATATATGGTGTATTCCTTCATATATGTTCAAGGAAGATCACTTTTAGAAATGATTTGATTATATTATGAGTACTCTCAATGTTTTTGTATAATAACCTTTAGGTAACATCCTAATAAAAAGGATTTTACTATCTATTGTGTGGCGTACGCAACAACTGATTAAAATCTAATACCTACTCCTAACCTTGTTTTCTACAAAATATTCAATCAATCATTTACTTAGCCTTTTCCACGCATATCCTATCTAGCTATTATTATATCATAAAACAAAAACTTATATTTACAATACCCAAGATGACGCCATTAAATGGAATTAAATTTTTATATTCCGAGAAAGTAACTCAAGTTAGCTCCACAATTTTAATATTACCTGAGGGATTGGCCACAAATTTTTAGAGTGCAACTAAGTTACGACTCGAATGTACTCGTAAGCCACATTTTAATATTTCCATCTACAAAATGTAACATCTACGAACAAACTTTTGTTAAGAGATTAAAATATATTTCAAGTTAAACTACATTAAGAGATCTTGGATAGCAATTTACTATAGGTATACGTAGTATACGTACTCAGGTAGGTATTAATTTTATTTTTAATGGAAAAAATGCCTTTCATCCAGATCCGTTCAGTAGTTTTTACGTGAAAGAGTAACAAACATCCATCCATCCATCCATACTTACAAACTTTCGCGTTTATAATATTAGTAGGATTATAATAATAATAATTTATTGGCAGACCATAGATCCAAAGTGTTAGTATTATAAAATATATACTTAAAGACAAAGTTTGTTGTTTGTATTAAATTAGTAAATTAATACAAACAACAAACAATAAACATATATAGGTACCTACACACACAACATCAAATAATAAATAAAATACAAAGTCGCGGACTAGGGTGCACACACTATGTGAAGTCCCAGCCATCGACTCAGCATAGGACAATCCCACCGGTTACTTAATACCTTCAGCATGGTGTGGCAACTGTCGCGTGTTCTGCGAAGGATGGATACGGATAATTGCATAAAAATCATCCACCCTTGCTTCAGAAAATATTCCAGAAGCGCTACAGAACCGCGGCAGCCGCAACAACACCCTGAATGCATTATTATACTGCACACGAGGAGCGCTGTATGCCTTCTGTATAAAATTGACCCACAGACTGCAGGTGTAAAAATATGTCTGACAGTATGCTCGAAAGAATGTAATTTTTAGTTTATGTAGACACCTCAGCAGGGTATTTTTTACGTCACCTAGCCTGAAAGCGTCTATCAATACAACTCTTCTTCTTCTTCTTTCTGCACCTATAAATCCCGTCTTGACCATGCAGTGCCCCTTCAACCAACTAAAACAAGGATAGTGCCATGCGACGTGCGTTTGGATAAAGATAAAGGCATAAATTTTACTCGTAGCAAAAATCTACTACTACTTGGCCTACCAAGTAGTATTAAAATATTATTATGTTTGCCTATTTGTTATGTTTGCCTACAAACAAGCATACGGCGCGCCTAATGGTAAGCAGTTACCGTAGCCTATGGACGCTTGCAATACCAGAAGTATTACTTGCGTGTTGTTCTTCTTCTTCTTCATTAACTCATTGTTGTGTATACGTCTTCTTTTTTGCGCGTCATCAGTTCGTGTGCCACGCAAATCAATAGCTTTCTATTCATAAATCAAAGTAACTACCAAAACGATATGTAGGTAGCTAGAATAGAATAAGTACTTGAGTTCTTCTGTTCAATATAAACAAGTAGTAACAAGGGAAGGGAGGATCCCTTTTAGATAGAAACAACTAAGTATCAATATCTAACAATGAAGGATTATTTTAACAAACTGATTTGTAGAAAATTATGAATACTTAAAATAATTTTGAGCTTTGAGTTTTGTTTTCATTATGTTGGAATCTAAGTAAATTTACAAAATTGAAAACTTATGTTATTGTTTATTACAATGAACAATTTAATTATCTATAGTTAAAATACAGTCTTCATAAAAAAGGAGATGATTTATCTAAGGTTGAGCATTCTAGAAATTTCTAAGTTTCTAGTTTTATCAGATATAGCTGATTTTTTTTCCCACGACGAATGACTTTATTCCCTTCGACCTCGGCAAAGTTCATGACTGCGCTTTCTTACATTTTGACTTTGTTAATTGTTTTATTTGAGATTGAGGTGACAAAAAGCACATGGCTCGACTAATTAATTAACAGTTTCTTCTTCACACATAAACACTATTACACAACTGTGTGTACTGTGGTTTTCTGTAAAGCAGAGGTCCTTTCCCAGTCAGAATTGTCGTTTTGTAAAACTTCAAATCATAGAATGTTTGTTCAAAATTTACCGCAACAAAAGTTAAATAAATGTAGGATGATATTATAATTTTGAATATTAAAATTACGACGTATTTATATTATGTGTATTTATGACGTGCGGCTTGTAATTACAGAGATAATTATTATAGTAGGCGGGCTTCGGTTAATGGCACGTGATGGCACAATGGAATACTGCGACATCAGCAAAATATAAAATTAAATTTAAAAATATACGGTTTGATTTAAAAATTGAATATAGGTCGGTATATGTGGTAATGTAACGGATTTTTTTGTTTATTTTTAAAAGATTACTCTTATAGCTTTGGAACAAAAAAAACAGTGTACTACGAACTTTTATAAGTAACTAATATTTATGTATGAATATAAAAATTGCTCTCGTTATAAAAATTAATTAATTTTGATAGGTACTATTAGTACCCACTAATACCCATACGTACGCTTAAAGTTTGGTGTAAAAGTTATTCAAAAGACAAACAACTTTGTCTTTGACTAACTTTTAAGGAGTAGTCCTTAAAAGTAATATAGAACTTTATTTTTAAGCAAAATGTATTCCTAAAAATTAAATTCAGTAGGCCGTTCATTCATCTTTTTTTTAAGATTTTTTGTTTGTTTTAGGTTTTAACGAAAGAAAATTGTGCAAAAATTTGTTTAACCCGTAAGGCGTAGTCTGGGTGGTCCGTTAGTAAGGTTATACAAATCTATTATTTTATCACGTTTAGAGGCTGTAGAACTTGAGTAGTTCGAGCGAGAAAGAGGGACGGTGCTATATAGCGTTTACAGGTCCATCCCATCTATCCCGCTTGAAAAACTCACGTTTAACTCGTCATGTTACGGCCCCAAATAACAACATGACTGAAGAATAAAGCATTTTATTCGTAAATTGAATTTTTTACGGTTTTTATGGTGGTAAAAGATCTAAGTGTACATCGGAACAGACTGAGACAGTGGGAACTGACTTTATTTAATAATATAATATAATATTTGTAACTAATAACTTATCCCTAATTCAGTGGTTGGAAATAATATGATTCATAGTTAAAACATTTAAGTAGAGATTGCTGTAGATAATGTGACTAACTAATAAATCACGTTTAACCATTACACTGCAGTGGTCAGTATTTGCTTTTACTGTTGGTAGTACACACAGGGCTACACGAATGTCACTGCATATAATTGTTTTAGTAATATTTGCATTGATGCCCATCTCATTTGCGATTATCAATCCACATGGACCAACCGTTATCAGTGATTGTGCTAATTGCATAAACAATATAATTGAAAACGGGTTCACAAAGTCTGGAATACTTATATTCGCGAACACTAATAATGTTAGTACATCTGTATTTGGAATTAGAACAGAAGTGCTAAAGACTATTAATAAAAAAATTAAGTTCAGTATTGAAATTATGAGTCCAAGTAAAGAAGCTGAAGTTTGTGATCAAGACATCGATAAACGTGGAATATTACACGTTGATCAATATGACATAGCAATACCGACAGCAGATTATTTTATTATAATCATTGACAGTTATAAAGACTTTTCATATTTAGCCAGCAAACTAATACGTTCCCGAAATTGGAATCCTTATGCAAAATTCATAATTTTATTATTCAATTTTGTAGATACTATGAATAAGAATAAGGAATATATTGAGAAAATATTAACCTGCCTTTTTAAATATAACGCTATAAATATTGTGGTCGCTTTACCTCAAGCAAAAAATTATAGGACTGCTATTATTTATAGTTGGCAACCGTATGACCCCCCGAAGTATTGTGGATACTTCAACGAAACTGCAAAAAATAGACTTATAGAACAAAATGTTTGTGTCCACGGTATATTAAAATATAATAAAAATGTGTTCAGTGACAAAGTGCCATATGATATGAGTGGTTGCGTTTTAAATGTGTTAGCACTAAAAAGACAACCATATATAAGTGACAATGAAAATGATGCCAATATAGAAAAGATCGTTCTAAATAGAGTATTAAAGAGATTTAATATGACTGCAAATTATACGGTTATTCATGGCTTTAGAGGAGAGCGAGAAAATGTTGGCGAATGGAGTGGAGGTCTTAAAAAGCTGGCAGCTAAAAAAAGTCACATCTTTTTAGGTGGCATATTTTCAGATTACGATGTGCATGAAGATTTTGAATCCAGTGTATCGTATTTACAAGATACATACACTTGGGTGGTCCCAAGAGCTTTTAAGTTGCCTGCCTGGGCATCGTTACTGATTATATTCCAGGCGTTTGTATGGTATTCTGCAATTGGAGGATTTTTCATATGCGCTATATCATGGAAAATTATTGGACATTTATGTGGAGATACGTCTTACAATAGATTGTTTAATCATTGTTTTCTTAATACATGGATTTCAATATTTGGATTTGTCGCTTACAAGCGTCCAGTCAAAGAAAGTTTACGAGTGTTCTTTGTATTTTTAAATATATACAGTTTACTGTTTTTAACAGCCTATCAAACGAAGTTATTTGATACGTTAACAAATCCTTCATATGAGTATCAAATGCAGACAGTTCTGGAAATGGTCAACAGTGGTTTGAAATTTGGTGGTTTTGAGGAAGTTCATGATTTATTCATAAATTCTACGGACCCTCTAGATTATAATATCGGTGATCAATGGATTGATGTTGAAAATATAACTGCAGCAATGATAGATGTTGCGGTTCATAGAAACTTTTCTGTACTCTGCAGTCGTCTGGAACTAGCTCATATATCTGCAGTGATGCCAGAATTGAGTGATGCTCATGGAAACTACAAATATTATGCTTTTGAAGATAGTACATTTACTATACCCATGGAATTTATAGGATTGAAAGGATTTCCGTTAATGCAGAACTTTTCGTATATAATTTTATTATTTAAGCAAACTGGATTGAATGAATTTATACGGGATCAATATGCACATTTTAATCAAATGAGAAGAGCTCGGCTGTTAAGATTCTTAAAATATGAAAATAACCATATTGATGTTAGTCCTTTATCTGTGCAACACATACAAGGCGGGTTTTTAGCTCTCGGTTTGGGATATGTTGGAGGAACAATAACTCTTGTAATAGAAATTATTATCAATACCAAATATGTGCAGAGAAAAATGTCTCAGTGGAAAATAAAAAAGTAACATCTTTATATTTTGTGATCATATCTTCATCTTTATATCTTGGATGATGGATGAAGATTTGTATTTTGTAACTATAAATAAATATAATCTTTCGTACTTAAAAGTCAGTAAGGTATGCTACCAATTATTTTATAACAAAAGAAAATATTTGAAATTTACTCACTCACTAACAAAATAAAAGTAGGTTCTCAACTAGCTATAGTATAAAATATTACCTTAAACAAAGTCTATCTATTTAAATGACAAATTCTATTCTATTCTAAAATAAGATGATAAATAAAGAAGTGTCAAAATATAATTATGAATAAATCTTTAATCATGATTATAAAGGATAGTTGTAAAAAGTTCCAATGACGAATCATGAATTTATTAAATTTCAATTTGTTTTAATTCTAGAGTTGGGATGTTTATGAATAAAAACGACTTTCTACAACAAAACATTTATAATTTATTGTATGTTTTTCATGTTTTTATATGATAAACAATAAGCTTAGAAATAACTGTACAAGTAAATTATAAAGATACAATTAAAAATATGCAAGTAATTATCATTATTTATGTAATTCTAAAGACTAGTCTATGTGAAATTTTAAAATAACTTAACAATTATTATTGCAATTATTATAAGTATTACTAATACATCTCAATTGTTCTATTGGCCAAACTTAAAATTTTATCAATTCAGTATTATTAATTATATATATATATTTATTGTTTATTTTGAATCTCATTCAACTTTAGTATTTTTGCAACTAAGTGACTAAATTTACTTTTGTATTTCATCATCATTATCAGACTATTGCAGTCCACTACTGGAAACAGGCCACTTCACACGATTCTCGGCTTTTGGCATTCATCTGCCTCCAGCCACATTCGCTCGCTGTAGCGAGCTAGTGTGGCTGGAGGTGTACCTAGCATTGAGCGTCCTTCACTAAGTTTTACAATTATATTTACATAATACCAATAATATAACAAATACAATCCTGTTAAATATCTAAATAATGCACATTATAATACAAAATACTTCGATGCATTGATCGTTGGATAGTTCTCATTTGTTTCGTAAGCCCAGATCTTATCCTATTATGCCTATTTGCAAATCTGCATTTTTTTAAAATAAAATCAGTGCAGTTATTTGTGACAATGTACTATTATGTTTGCAAATTTATCACGATAAATGTACTTATAATTATGATGGAGATGGAGTTATAGGCGAAACCACAATTTACGTTATGCCTTACGATTCTCAAACTACGTTGAATCTACTTATAACTTAAAGTAGAGAATTTCCAGATGAATGCTCATACAGACAGGCTAAAATATCCTACTAATATTATAAACGCAAAAGTTTGTAAGTTTGGATGGATGGATGGATGTTTGTTACTCTTTCACGTAGAAACTACTGAACGGATCTGGATGAAATTTGGCACAGAGATAGATTATGGTCTGGAATAACACATAGGCCTACTTATACTTTTTACAGCGATAACCGACATCCACGCGGGTGGAGCCGCGGGCAACAGCTAGTAATTCTATAACTTTAAAGGTTACAATCAAAGTTTTTCTCCATCTAAATGTTGTAGATTATAATACGAATGGTCAGGGAATCTTTCAAGTTGAATATAATCCATGTCTTTATTGATGAGTGGTTCCAGTCGGGCGACAATGTCTGTGAAATCAGGTCTTGAATTTGGTTCAGCTTCCCAGCAGTAGTACATTATATTGTACAGCTCTCGGTGACAATGTTCTGGCTTCTCTAGGCGGTAACCTTCGATCACCTGGAGAAATTAGATTGATTTTAGCAGTATTCTGCTTCAGCAGTATTTCTTCAAAGTACAGTTAGACTAAAATATAAAATAGTTAAAGGATTGTAAAATAAATACGGAATAGATCAGCTAGTGTCAGAATTCTTTTTGTAAGATATATTTAAATACGATGATAAGGTATTCAAAAATAAATTAGATATAATTTATGATTATAAAACAAAAGATCTAAGATTATAAAATTCTTTTAATAGATACCCGGAAGGGCGTTCAAAGAGTTTTCTTTTCAGCCTACACAGTTTATAACTTTTCTTTGTTCTTTGTAGCGGAATAAAGGAAATTGAATATTATTGGAGCTCAACCCTCACAGGCTAAACACGACGACAATCGCTAGATAGTTGACTAAATTTAGAATAAAAAACTGTGCTGTGACTGTGGGACGAATATTACTAAGCACGCATGTTTTGAAGTTGTAGAAATACTGACCTTTTTCATTACATCATTAGCAGACAGCCCTGGATAGGGCGTAGAGCCAAGCGTCACGATCTCCCACAACAGAATTCCAAAGCTCCAAATATCAGACTTAACACTAAATATATTGTCATATAATGACTCGGGTGCCATCCATCTGAAACATTGAAAGGTACAGAAGTTATTAAGTACGTAATTCACGTTCTGTATTTGTTTAAAGTCAATATATTACCTAAATTAAGGCAAGACACATAACTCGCAAAACCGATAGCTGCTGAGGCAGAAAGGTTCAGAAATGACGACCACGAACTGGAAGATGCAGCGTAGGCAGTTAATACTATAGGTACTAAGTACTAACTACAGATATAAATTACTTAATAACCCTGTGTCACTTCATGGCTAAGAATCTATAAATCCTTATTAGTAATTAGGGACATTTATAAAGCTTGAAGAAAATGATGAGAATAGACTACTCAAAACATTTCGGACATTTAGGGCCAATTTAAGCAAAGTAGTCTCGAGCTTGATTTCAAGTTAGTTTTAGAAAGATTGGCTCAAGACTTCCTACAACTACATAATATATAATAATCCAGGGCACCAACTGTTTTTGCTACCTGTAACCCGGACCTTCAGAGTGAAATATGGTTTGCATGTCATATTAGAGCACATCACAAAAACAAACCAAAGTTGAAACCAAATGTAGGATTCGTCGTCATCAAAGACAGTGTGAAGAACAATTATGATTAAAAAAATACTAAATGCAGGTTAAATTTTCTTAGTGGTCACTTACGTCATTTAAGCTCCTGCAAAAATTTAAGTTACTGCTCTACGTTAACAAATTAGTAAGTCAGTCGGGACAAGTAATAATATAATATGTACCCATACATTTAAAAACACAAATATAAGTGAGAGAAATGATATAGACGTAGCTAACCTTATAGGAAGTCTTCCGTCACTCTTTCTTTCATAGACATGGGTATCCGCGACGTCTCTTGCGAAACCAAAGTCTGCTACTTTACATACCCTGTCTTCTGTGATAAGTACATTTCGTGCCGCCAAGTCTCTATGGATTATCTGCAAACAATAATTTTCAAGTTAAGAATTTGGGATTTTTTCCTATTTCTTTTTGCTTATTAAGTTTATCCTCTTTCATAGGTTCTGTGGTATACCTATTTCAGTTTTGGTGGCTATTTGTTACACTATATCATCAGGAAAGCGATTTGCTTATGCGAATGCACTACATGTTTCGGTTGTTTAAAAAAATCGTTACATTCTCACACAAAATCATAATAATGAAATTTGCAAAAATCGCCGCATATTATTTATTATGTTGTCTTATAATATTAGTTTTGCTTGATGATTCGATACATCACTAATTAACTAGATGACTTTGGTTTAAATTAATTTTAATCCGTTCCCTGTTAATTAATATCATTGCCAAGAGTTATTAATTAAAAACAGTTTGATACTAAAGCGAAGATTTTGACGGCTTTTATTTTCACTTAACTTTTTTTCACAACTAATCCAGTCATGTAAAAAAGTTTAGTGCAAATAAAAAACGACAAAAATCTTAAGATCATTTTAGTAGCTTCTCATAATAAATAATGAAAAGCTTTTCATAAATTAAACCTTGTTACTAAACAGACACAAAGGCCTCCAGAAAACAACATTTATTACATTGCGGAGTACATTTATGACTTGAGGAGAAACACGCAATGCGTAGGCATAATATTTTGTTCATAAAAAGAACTTATCGAGTAGCACGTGACTCTTATAAAGTTAATTATAACACTGATTATGACAATCTTTAAAATATGTTAAGTTAAGCAGTTACCGTAGCCTATGGATATATAGGTATATATACCTCTAGTATTGCAAGTATATACCTCTCTTAGTGCTATTAAAAAACTCTTAGGTTGAACACATATACAAAATTGCATTAAAATCAGTTAAGTATTTTCTAAGAGCAATGAGAACGCACATTGAGACACATGATTTATTTTCTATACATATATCAAGATTGGTAACATTTAAGAACCAAATTTGTATGTGGACATTTTGTTCTTGTTTTGTTGACAGATACAGAAGCGGTTATTTTGCCAGTGGCAAAATTGAATATAGAAATAGTAATTATGACAAACAATTATTTAGCGAAGAATATATTTATACAAAGGTCCCTAAGGATTATAGACTAGACAACATAATCCCTAGAGATAGCTAAGAAGCTTCAGAGAATTTGTCAGTTAAGTTATATTTAGCAAGTCTTCTTACATTTCAAGTGAAAACATTGAGCATTTTAATCTTATCTCGTGGGAGTGTCGACAGCCACAAATTTTATGAAGTAACTCGCTATTTTTTTCTTTTTAATAAAACCTCTTAAAAGTATATCACATCGTAAACACGTTTATATTGTTCTAGTATCGTTTTATGTGCGGATTTATTGAAAATATTATATCCTCATATACGACAAGCTGAAATGTTTTTATATAACAAAATGAAAGTAATTATTTTTTAAATTTGGGTAGCGGATGTAAATTGAATGGAAGTCGTTCGGAAAAAACTTAATATTACTTAAAATTATTGTTGTTGATTTAAATCATTATCAACAATATTATAAATGCGAATGTAACTCTGTCAGTATGTCTGTTACTTTGCACGGTTAAACGGCCGACATATAAAAGGAAAAGTCAATAGATACTATTTCTTACGATAACCGACATATATGCGAGCAAAGTCGCAGACAAAATCAAGAACCCAATATAAATGTTATACTTACTCCCTGTGAACTCAAGAACTCCATTCCTCTCGCGACTTGGAAGGCAAACTTGGTCAGATCTTGTGACGTCAAGAACTGACTGCCATGAGTGTTCCCATAATGGCGTTCTGCTCTTGAGTCTCGGAGGAATTGCTGTAGCTTACCTAAACTCACAAACTCCATGATCACCAAGGTGGGTTCCTGTAAAGGATTACCAGAATATATACCAGTCGTGTCGGATTGCTGTCCCATCGGACTATGAGAGTGAAGGAATAGTGAGTGCACCTGTGTTTGCGCACACGCTTTTGCACTATAATATGTCCTGTGCAGATGGCTGATCTCCGTTGCGTTTGGCCGCTATGACCGAAATTGGCCTGGACGACTATTACCAGAATATACAAATTAGATCACGAGGACCTGGGTTTTTTCCCAGGTCGTGGAAAAAATAGATATTTTTTCTTTCCAGGAATTCATAATGGGTGAAGTTCACAAAATGGGTAGTGATTATAACCTCGGTACTCAGAAGTACGCAAAGTCGTTGGTACTAAACCTGCAATCTGGCTGTGTCGGATTGCCATCCCTTCGAACTACGAGTATAAGAGTGTAGGAATTATAAGTGCATCTGTAAAAATATCCTGCGCATCTGCGCAAAAACTATCCATTTTGCTAGACTCCGTCGAGATAAGTCACTGTAAGCGAAATCCAGTTAGAAAAGCCAAAACATATGAAGTTCAAGGCATGGACAGCCTGCAGCCCGTACACGTTACTGTTTTATTACCTTTTCAGTGCAACAGCCAATCAGCTGAACGACGTTTGGATGATAGCTCAAGTTCTTCATCACCAAGAGCTCCTGCAACAGATCAATCTTCTCTTTCTCCGAAGCATTTTCTTTGAGTGTTTTTACTGCAACTGTTTGTTCTCCTTTCTTACCTGTGAACCAAACGGTCAAACATTTAGCGTGTGAATTCGTTTAAAATGATTATACAATTGGTTACATTCGTCATTGTTATAATTGTTTAGTTTTTTTTCTTTGTGAATAGGCCAAATTACCCAAGAGTACTTATTCCTAATCAGGTAATACCCGCATGTATTATAACCTTGATAAGTAGTGTATAATGAAACAAGTGAAAGTAAACAATGCCCAAATTTGTTATGTATGAATTCTATTTAAGTAACGTAAATGATTTTGTAATTGAAACTTTTTTCTATCCCAGGAATAACCCATCTCTAAACCCTGGTATAACAACATTGTCGAAGCTTAACACTAACAATACGCGGGCATTACTCGTATGGTACCATCCTAAAAATTGTAACACCTTGCCCCTCTAGAAAAGTAGGATATAATGACTTTAACTTACATCAAATCCCATACATTTGCTTTCTATTTTATTCGTTTGGCTACCGTTTATGCCACTTGTCTAGAGGGCCAGGAGTACGGGACTAAACCAGAAAAGCGTTTCTTAAAAAAACGTATGCTGAGGAACACAACTTTTTTCTCTTTTAAAAAGACAATTTCCGCACTAGAGAATAAGCTCTGTGTCGCGGGGGACTTTACAAACATACAATTAACGGACACAAATTACACCCAGACTCAGAACAACACTTTGTGGGTCACACCAAGTTATGTCCTGTGTGGGAATCGAACCCACAACCTCGTGCACAGCAGGCGCATACTGCAGCCACTGGACCACCAAGGTAGTCAAACGAATATCAACTAGACCACTGTGTGTATTTATTTGGTTGGAGTATTCTGTAAAGTGGACGTCCTTCTCGAATTGGGCTTACTTGCTTGCAAGGTGCCTTCCTTAAATTACAAGTAAACATATCAGAATAAGCAATTCAATGTATAAGTACGGTATTATTTTATGCTGAGAGGCAAACAACTAAATACTTTCTACAATTGTTTGACTAGAATTTGCATTAATTATTCCGTATTGTAGAATAATAACTACTATAGTCACTTCCCGTTGTATTAAAGACATGTTATATTAAACCTACATTATATATATTATAACTATTCGCTATTCCAAACTATAATCTATCGCTATGTCAAATTTCATCCAGATACGTTCAGTAGTTTGACGTGAAAGAGTAACAAACATCCGTACATACATCCATCCTCACAAACTTTCACATCCTTACTAATATTATAAATTTGAAAGTTTGTAAGAATGGATGGATGGATGTTACTCTTTCACGTAAAAACTACTGAACGGATCTGGATGAAATTTGGCACACAGATAGATTATGGTCTGGAATAACACATAGGTAGGCTACTTTTTGCAGCGATAACCGACATCCACGCGGGCGGAGCCGCGGGCAACAGCTAGTTTATAATATTAGTAGGATGTTGTGTGTAAACTGATGTATTCGTGATAAGATCATGAGACGTGACCGAGTAGCTACACTAGACATGAAATATTTACGTTATTTTGAACTCCTTACATGTCTGCTGCAGGAACTGCAATCGTGAATTCTTTACTTGAGACGTGTTTAGAGTGCTAAAATTCATGACCAACAGTTTTGTTACAATTAACTTTAATAATGTGTTTATTTTTAGAGCCATTACGAACTAATTCTTTTTTTACAACCCTATTCATGGCATAGGCGAAATATGAAAGTAGTATGTTCAGAATCAATAAAAGATTGGAGTACAATTTTTGTTTATTTAAAAAAGACAACTCCCGCACTAGAGAACAAGCTCTGTTTCGCGGGGGACTTTACAAACATACAATTAACGGACACAAATTACACCCAGACCCAGAACAACTCTTTGTGGGTCACACAAAGTTTTGTTCTGTGTGGGAATCGAACCCACAACCTCGTGCATAGCAGGCGCATACTGCGACCACTGGACCACCGAGGCAATCGGCTTGTATCGTGAGATTTTTTTAAATTTTTTGCTTTTTTGTTTCGGTATTTAGCTATGGTTGTTTGGAAGGTACTACTTCCTCAGTCGGGGTTGATCACTTGTATATCTTCTTGTGCTAAGACCACTTTCAAAAGTTGTTAGTTACTTTTTTATACTACTTCGGTGGCAAACAAGCATACGGCCCGCCTGATGCCAAATAACTACATACAGCGGTATAGTTGTGTTCCTGTGTGTGAGTACAGGTCTCCAAGACAACAATAAGCTGATGATGATGATAAACCAGTAATTAATATCAATAGATACTTACCAGCTATGTCGATAGCTTGAGCTCTCCATACTTGACCGAAGGCGCCTTCACCAACAATGTGGAATATCCTCAGCTTATGCCTTGGAAATTCCCACTTATCCGGTGGCTGGTCATCTTTGGATATGGATGTTTCTTCTGATAACTAAAAACAAACAAAATAAAACGTTTTCGGTCCAAAATTTTTTTAGTGCATAATATTTAGGTATGAGGCCTTATAGCGTTCGAAATTCGATCGTGATTTTATTTATTTTTTAATTATTTTAACTTTACGCAGTCTTTCTCCATATTAATTTTAATTGTGCCAAATCTCACACTCCTCTGCGCGCGCTTTTATATAAGATTGTGTGAATTTTATTACTAGTTTTTTAGGAAGTCTCTTTTTATGTATTTTTATATTAATACATAAAAAGCGACTTCCTATATGAAAGTATTACACATGATTTACGTAACTACGTTTGAAAAAGACCAGCTTATATAATATATATTTTTATACTCAACGAGTATTTTAATTTAGCTAACTAAATAATAATATTATTTACAAAGAAAAAAATTAAAATTATTTATTTATTTAAACTTCTTGCATAACACAATGGTATAATGGCGGACTTAATGCCAAAGGCATTCTCTACCAGTCAACCTTTGGGTGATGCAGAGACAAAACTAGATAGGTGCATTCAGTAATAATTTATGAAAACTAATTTTACTAAATATTATTAGACTATAGATAGACGAGAAATAATAAATATATTGTTTGATAAATATATTCCAATAAACATATAAATATAAACAACATATGTAAACATAAATATAATTTTACCATAAATATAATATAAACAATAGATAAGTAAATAATACTAAATTAATGAGAATCATATCACCGCTAAATAAATAAAAGGATCAATGTTGAGGTTCAAGAAAAAATATTTAACTTTTGAATATTATGTACTAAAATTAACTAGATTTTAGTAGTTACAATGTGACAAAGAGCTATTATATTTTGAAAAAGGGGGCAATATTGTAATCTAGTTACATTTTTCCAAATCTTACTCTCAAACAGTTGACAGTTGACATTAAGAGTAATTTTGACTAGATGGGATACTTATCTAGATGAGTTATTCTACATACTACATACAATGGGCCTCGGCAAAATAACTTCACTATGGGTTCACTTCATACTGTGTTTCTCTGAGTGATTAAGGTCGCCTGAGCTCATTGAGGCATCACTTTGACGTCGACAGCTGTCTGTATAGCAATTTTATCTCTAATGCAAAATAGACCTTCTCAGGTGGCATACATGTATAGCAGGCTATATCTAACATCTAATATCTAACTACAACTTACTTGATGTTGACACGTTAAGCAAATCCTTGTCATTAAAATACATTTTAACTAACTTTAAAAATGCTTAGAGTATGTCCAGCAAATCGGCGTCTTACTGCCTTACAGAACGCGTTTCTATCATACCAGCTCATATCAATTTTCGTCACTTTATGCGCTACCAAAAATAAAATCATCTCAACCCATAAACGTCCAACTGCTGGGCATGGGTCTCGCTCATATATTTGGAGGGATATTAGCCTACTCTACGACGCTGGACAGACTATAGGGTTTGTTTCGAGCTTGCCTTAGTAGACTCTTACGATACCCTCGGGATGGAACGGAGTAGTGACATTCTTATACTTAATCCGTCACCACACGGACAAACCATAAAGAAAATTGCAACACATAAAATTATTAATAACTGTAAAAAGAGCTTCATGAGTTCCTTTCCTTCGGCCCTACTTTTGTTTGTTAGTCATCTAATCGAGCAATAGAAAAATTAGCTGCCGCCTAATTTAGCATTTCACATAGAGTCACAGTGTGGCTATGGGAAAATTATTGTGCCTTGATTTTTGACTGTAGCCTAATAATGGTTATGCCCATAAGTTTAAAATAAAGGCCACAACTGACCTGTAAATGGTTATTATCCCAAGATTCATATCTGTTGGAGTAGGCCCTTGGGTGGTCCCATAGGTTGAGAGATGCGTCTTGAAGAACGATTCCACTTGAGTCTTTGCTCTGTGAACAATAGGGATTAAATGAATCAGTTGGATGAAAAACGAGAGATTGTGTGAATTTCAATGAAATGATGATAAATTTTAATATTATAGTTGATAAGGAGAATGATGTCTGTAGAAAGTATACTATTAGATCATGATGAAAATAGTTTAGGGCCAGAATATAAGTAAAAAAGTAGTAGTTACAGTTTATTCATTAGTACGGGAGTCTAACGTACAGCGTAACGGAAGCGTGTGACGTTAACGCACTTTGACAGAGTCTACTCTGAAGTTCGTGAGGAGAGCGTATCAGAGTGACCACATGTCCAGCCAGCCACTTCTATTCCAACTACAAAGCGGACAACAAGTGCTCAGAAATTGTTTTACGTTTGAATTCGAATTATAACCGCCAACTATCATCAGAGTTTTAATACTTTGCCTGTACACATTTACATCCTCACTATGAACGGTAAGGAAGATTCAGTAGACAATCGGCCTCCTACTACGTCATATTGATATAATGAAATTAGCTTGCTATCGATTACTTGACATTATAGAAAAGTTAACTAAGGACGATAACAGCTAGGTATCGAGCTACAAGATCAGGTTTTTACCTGATACCTGACCTTTAATAATAAAGTAATACAATGTATACAATATTTTGGGCCCATGCTTTTCAGTTCTATAAATAAAAAATTGGTGCATAGTTAGCTCCAAAGCAGACTGACGATTTAGTAAAGACTGTGGAAAGCCAATGGAAAAGCAAAAGACCGAACGATGTGGAAGTATTTGCGGGCGGCCTATAATGTCCAGCAGTGGAGTCTTCTGGCTGAAGTGATAATGATGATGATGCAAAATTACGTTAAATATTTTTTTCATTATACTGCATAATTTGATATACCCGCAGCAAGTGACAATGAAAATGAGAGACTAAAAGATAGGTAAGCAAAATATGTAGCAAAACACGATATTATCATTCAAAATAGTGACATTAGATACATGCGTCAGCTTGTCGCAGCACATGAAATATTATTCTCGCTCTCCACTAGCAAAAACATTGCATTTGTGGCTATAAGTTCTGCATTTTGGTATGACAAATGTTAGTAATTGTTTGTGAAATCGTAATGATAATTAATTAATTCGATGAAATGTCATTTCAGGTCATATTCTTAGACGTAAATTTAAAAAATGGTAGCCTTATTGGTAATAGAATAAGTGCAATGTAGGTAACATTGCACTTATTCTATTACCAATAAGGCTACCATTTTTTTAAGTCCTGTGAATTACCTGGTTTTATAAGAATGTCAGGGATTTCAACAATAACAGATGAAGTTATGACACAAATATGATAAAAGAAGGTACGAGTATTACTCACCATATCGTCTTTTTTGTTGTCCTTTTTCTGAGCATTATTCTTCTTACATACAAACAGTATAACAGCTGCTACAATCACTACCAGACCACCAATAGCGATTAGAGGTATCACTGTGAGCGATACTTCGCTTGTCAGATTTTCTTCACGATGTACTGAGCTTTTATTCTTCTCGTCATTTTCAATTTTATTTGATATTTCAGGAATATCATCAGGCGTTTTTGGTGGACTTAGAGTAGTAATTATAGGAGTAGTATCAGGTACTGTTATATCGATGTATTGTGGATATGTTACTTTGGTTGTGCTTTGAGGGATTCTAGGCAACTTTGGTATGTTCGGGTATGGAGGGAAAGCAGGTGGGTGAGGTATTTTAGGTCGCTGGCCGGATTTGTCCGTCACAGTAGCATAGACTTCTGTCTTCTGAGGTATTGAGCCGTCGAATGCTGTCACCCATAAGGAGTATGAGCGGTTTTCCTGAAACAGACACAGAATATTTTTTATTTACAAAACTATAGTCTTTACTAATATTAAATGTGACAACAACTCTGTCTGTTACGTCTAAAGGGCTGGATGGACCATAATAGAATTAGTCAAGAACATAGATAGTTTCTTGAGGAAGAATATAGGTTATTTTTTAATGCGATAACCGATACCCAAGCGGGTGGAACTGCGGGTAATGTCTGGTATATAGTATTTACAACTTCTTAAGATACTAAGCAATATTTCACATATTAAACTTTATCGTACTTTATTTTCAAAGCATGCTATTAAAAGTATTTTACAATAAATACTTTCTGCATAACTTGGAAGTAGTTACAGTTTGTTAACAATAAATTGTGAATTTAGTTCTTTCAGCTTTTATTATTTACGATGTGCCTTTAAACTTTTACGCGCATAAATAGTAGTAATAACTATTAGCGTTTGAGTGTTTTTAAAGAACAGCCTCTTATATTAATTGAAGATTGTTTTTAAATAATTAAGAATCAATTTATACATTTAATTTCGTTGAAGGTATAATTATTTGAAGCTCTAAATAAAATAATAAAACTGCTTCAGATTTTACGGAATATTGACTACGAGGCATGAAAAGAGTTGACAGACTCAATACTAGCAGCCATGGCATGTCCCAACGTGCAATATAATCTATATATTAATTGAACCACTTTTAAAGCACATTACGAGCACTGAAGTTTGTGAGATTTGGCAAATTTAAAGTTCATATGGAGGAGGATTTCAAAAACCATTTACGGTCGAATTTCAACCATCAGGCGATTTCTAGTTTATATTAGAATACAATTATTCAACTTTTCTTTCCTCTGCCATTCTAAGGTTAACTAGTAGATAGCTCGTTATAAATAAGTTAAGCTCTTATTTATTTATAATGTTTTTGTGAAAAAAAAGGTACTATGGGCATTCTTTAATAATGAAAGACGAAGATGCAATACCAAACTGACTAAGTGTTAATAATATTTATTGTGACGGTCAAAATGTAAAGGTATGTTACTTATTAGGTAAGGTATAAATCCCATAAATAAAATGTCAGAAATCTTCTTCTTAGCGTTTCGATGGCAAACATCGTTAAATTTATATTATTGCGGTCCAAAATTCAGCTACATTGACAGAGGCATCCATGTCAAAAGCATGCAAGAATGCAAGAATCTACTAAAGTCTTATAAGACTTTAATAGATTCTTGCAATGCATTAGCTTATAGTTTTGTACCTTATGAGGTACAATACCATAAGCTAAATGAAACTAAAGCAACAAATAAATAATTCTTCAATACTCGATAAACATTATACATACTCATTAAATCACGAACCGTGTTGTCGTTTAAGCAAAAGATAACTCATGATCAGTAGTATGACATGCCTTCTAAACAATGATTAGTGTCTTTAATACTGTTAGGTGATTTTTCTTAACAGCATTACCTAACATTACGTGTATGGCCAGTGGCAGTGTGCCTAATTATAAGTACGAAGTATTACACAAAGAAATATTACTACCACCATTGTTTGTATGATAAAATAGTTCATTATATAAGTTTTTATATTTATATTTATGACTGGTATTATGTAACTCAAAGAGTTAGAAAGTATTCATACGCAAGCTAAGGAATTGTTTTTTTTATTCTACTGAGGTAGTGAATAAGCATACGGCCCGCCTGATGGTAAGCAGTTACCAAAGCCTATGGACGTTTGCAACACCAGGGGTGTCACTCACGCGTTGCCGACCCTTTAAAAACCTTATAAATCCTAAATAGACTCTTGGGAAAAATTTGGCAAGGAGCTCATTCCACGACCTAATCGTACGTGGTAAGTAATTTCTCTGGAATCGGAAATCTGGAATTTCTCGTACGGCATGTTTGAGGTGCAAGGATGTGAGGATGAACTCCAGTGTCGGTGACGAGGGGTGATGTTTAAAATATAATATATGGGGGATTACTGGCGTATTGCTGATCCAAAAACTTTAGCCTTTTCTTTTATTTAAACTTTAAATTTTAAAGAACTGTGTGGCAACAGGTTGTTGGCTGAACTAGTTTTAAAAGTCGTCAATAGGGTTTGAACGATTTTTAACAAAGCAAATGAGTATCAACTAATTGTAAACTGCGCTTGTAAAAATAATAATTGTTATCAATTTGTTATTTGTAGTAGAAAGTTGTTAAGTGTTAGAGATTGAAGTAAGCACGCAATGTGCAATCTTTAAAACGATCATGCGAGTATGGTGATCATCAACATTCTTAGCAAATAAAAGACGAAGATGCAATACTAAGTTGTATTAATGTTCATAATAACGATGGTGATGGTCAAAATGACGAAACATAGATGGAATAAATCGCAGTGTATCACATAAACTCATTAAATACTGTCATAAACACAAGATATATATTTATTACAATACAAAAAAACCTAATAAACAGATTGAAGTCGCCCAAGCCAGATAAGGTCCAGTATGACCACAAACTTTAAAAAGGTCTAGTCCAGCCACCACATAGATCATCTATAATATAGATACACAACCTTATCCTCTTTTCTAATTCAGTTAAAAACAACAAAGAACCATGAAGAAAGTCTTAGATAACTTTAAATATATATTGTATTTTTAAAGGTATAAGCAAGCAAGATGCAGACAGATTTAAGTTTACTAAACTATAAACTATCTTCTTAAAAAAATCCCCAACGCTTCGTGATAAAAAAAATCTTGCCCATTATACTAATACTTACTTCGTAAACACTGAATGGAAAAAAGGTAAACATAAATCAATAAAAGTCGCTATCGTTCCCACAGCATCAATATTGATTGACCTGACCTCCAATCACGACTAAGTCTCAAACAGTTGAGTGATTAAATAAAAGATCCGTTAAAAATCGAAAACCAAATTGAAAGCGATTTGGTATTTTTTGAAATTATACGGCATTTGATTCAACCAACCAAGACTATCTATATAAATACCAAATGTATGATGGAGTTTCACTTGAGAACGGCACTACCAATTTGATTTATTTCTTTTGTTTGTGTTCGTAATTAACAGGATTCGTGTGTATTGGTTTGACTAATACAAATATTAATTTATTATCAACTGGCTCGTTATTGTCCCTGACTGCTAATCCGAAAATCATGGGTACTTTTCTTTGTATGATTATCACTAGTTTTTGTTATGTATCACTAGTTGTTGTGATCTATCTAGAATGTTTGTATTTAGAAATATATAGGTATGTTTTACAGTTTGTCATAGTATTTAAAGTCTCTGCCTAGTTTGGGATCAGGTTACAGTGGGTTAGTTGTCCCACGATATTATTTATACTCTAATAATTAATTTTATTTTGGTACGAGTACACTTGGTTCGTATTTCAATTAATCAACATTGTTAGAAGCACCATTTAGTAAGCGTTTACTATTATCAAATTTTATTGGTGATCAAAAGATTTAATCATTTACAATTTGATTTATGTATCAGCTATCAAACTTAGTTATTTCTTTCTTTGTAATTGTATTGGCAATTGATTGCTTATGTTTAAATTATTTTGTACTGATTCGTTAATTAATTGATATCACGGGTGGTCTGCATTATTAAAACTACATTTGGTAGTTTTGTTTTAAAGACATCTGCCTCACAAGGAAACACTTTACAATGACGAAATCTAGAGATACAAAAAAGACAAAAGAGGTAGTGTACCATATTAGCGAGTTAGTCGTACTGGGGAAGGACCTCCACCTTACACTAGGCCACAGCCAAATAAATACCTACAGCGGTGTAGTTGTGTTTTTGCGTGTGAGTATAGGTCTTGTTTTAAGAAAAGCGTATCCATATCAAAGCCCGGTGTAATGACAATTAAAACTTATTTAGGGATGCGTTTTTAACGAAGTTTTCCTATCCTAGAAACACTTTATCATAAAACAATGCTGTTATGTTTTTGGGCTGGCAACACGTTAGTGGTGACTCTGGTACTGCAAGCGTCCACAGGCTACGGTAACTGCTTACCATCAGGCGGGCAGTATGCATGTTTGCCACTAAAGAGGATAAAAAAAATCGGTTATAGACTATAGTACTGAGTACTGAATGGAATATTTCTACTCTAAATTGTACACAGAATGATGGAATGAAACATTTTGTAACGTAAACATGGCTAGAAAAATAGATTAATGGTTTAAAAGTGTAAGTCTTGGACTTTTGGAAAATATTTTGGCATTTCGCCAACTATATAGGAGTAAATTACAAGTTAAAACTACATTTATTGCCAGTTTTCCTATTTAAATGTAAATCTGGCAAAAACACGTGAAGTAGGTATATAACTTAAAAATATCCTATTTATTCTGAATCTCAATTGTCTCATACTGTATGATATCAGAAGAACGAAGACGTACGATTAAGCTGTGGAATTAGTTTCCATCTGTGATATTCCCGAGAGACTATAGCATGGAGCTTTTGAAACAAAAGTTAAAAAGGTTTTACAAGGTCGGCAACTCTCAGGAGATACCCCTGGTTTTGCAACCGTGTGTAAGCTACGGTAACTGCTTACCACCAGGCGTGTAAAAACAGGGAATACATATTGCCATTCACAAACATCAGCTTTTATAAAGATAATTGCGATATTGTAATTTTAATTCAGCCAGCCTTTCAGCCGATAGTCTAGATTGCAATCAAGATTATATTTTAGCTGACCTGTCGATACATACACGATAGCGATCTTTAACCTCAATACATTGATTCAACCGGGTAGAGGCGCTTTGTATTTTTGGAATAACAAAAGATTATCAAAACAGTTTCTCGGTTCTTCTTCTTATCGTTTGGTTAGTGGCCAACCTGATCCTCTAGACAAGTGGCATAAGCGATAGTCGAATCGAAAAATCAAAAAATATAATGTATGGAATTTGACGTGAGTCTACGATTTAATGTTGTTACGTCAAATCCCATACATTTTCTGTTTTTACTTTTTGATTCGACTATCGCTTATGCCACTTGTCTAGAGGCTCTGGTGACAGAGTTATTTAGATCACCCATATTTAGGCCTCTGTCGTAATCTAATTAATAGTTTCTCGGTATAATTAGTATTCGTTACAGTATTTTATATTTAGTAATGTCTTGTCTTAGTCTTTAGTAACATCGTCATGGTCCGTTGCTATACTAGATCTTTTACAAAATACATCACTATCAACGTAATTAGTAGATGAATTTTAAAGCTCCACTTAATATTTATTACAACTACGTACAATTGAGAAAGTAATTAGAACATTGTTTTGAATTAGTTTTAAGTTGCCTTGACCTGCTTTGGTGAAGCTGTTTACTTTATCACGTGACGATTGCTATTGGGGTTGTTTTGACTTTATTAAGCCGCCTTAAATCCTAAATTAACAAATACTTATGTTTTTTTGTAAAGTCATGTTTATGAGGATTTTATAGATAAATTTCAAAGGCAAACCTTATCTGAATACAAAATTCAATCCAAATCATTAGAGCCGGTTTCTAGTTACATGAAAAGATTATACTTTTCAAAGTCTAGTAAGGTATTGTAAGGTTTACCTTAAATTTATATTTGGCAAACACTAACTCGTTATTAAAAATATTAAAATGTATTTACCTTATCTGTTAACGTATCATTCACTGTAACAACACCGGTATGAGGGTCAATCTTGAATGGCACAGGTGGTCCACTGCTCTCCAGCCCAAAGAACACCGGTTGTCCCCCTGTACTCTCCCGGTAGACCTTCGTGACGAAAGAGCCTATAGGCTCCGATGCCATCACGTACCAGTTTCGGTCGACGTGCATGATCGCTGGTAGGAAGCCTGGTGGCGCTTCCAATGATGCTGTAACAAAGATATTTAATTAATTATCAAATTTTCTCTCAAAATAATTTAAGACAGTGTAGTGAAGGATTTATGTTTCATAATATTTAACCGATTTCAAAAAAGGAAAAGGCTATTCTGAATACATAAATTGCCTTCGTTTTTGAAGTGCGTATTTTTAACATACATATAATATAGAATTCAGAGGTGATTTGCGTAATTATTTATTATGAATGCAAAATTTATATCCATTTATCTTTTACCATTTAGACAGCTTAAAAATAAAAATAGCTACTTAATAATGTCATCATAGCTCTATCATGGAACTTCTATTATATTTAAGTAATACGGCGTATATTTTACTTTCATGAGCTTTGAATCTAAATAAAAAAAATAATACCTTTAGGGTTTAGCTTAAGTCCAAATGTTGTGAAAATCCTTGAGAGAAGCCTTATGTCTAGCAAAGGAGGTCTATCGGTTGAGATGATGAAGTAAATCTGGGATTTCCAAAATATTTTGGGCAAGAGACCGTGATTCACCATAGAGGATTTCTATAAATTATGCAGGCGATTGTACATAGTATGACGAGTTTGGAATATGACGAATCTTGAATATGACGAGATTGGAAAGAAAATCAGTTTTTGTTTATGTCGACTCCTGGGAAACCGGTTTCGACCCCAAGGGTATCCCTGATGTAGATGAACCATACATAAAACTTTTTTAATTACCCTTACGACTATATTTATTATAAAAAGGTAAACTATGTAAGTTTGTGACGTGGTAGGGTGCGTTTCTGGATCTTCTGTACCGATAAAAAAATAACTTTTATCAATAGAAAGCCACATTATTTGTGAGCGTCATAGGCATTATTTTATTGACAAAAACATAATGGGACCTCGAGAAATACCACCCGTGCGAAGCTGGGGCCAGCGTCTAGTGTTAATTAGAAGTAGTAACTTAACTATTTATCTTTATAAGTCTTATAGAAAGTCTCATCGTAAATAGTTACTTAAGCCTACTTCAAACGACAACCGCAGTGTATTACTGTGAACATAGCCACTGATTTATGTCTCCTGTCTGCACAAATCTTAAAGTACAAGTCAAGACTGCCTGGGTGGTCCAGTGGTCGCAGTATGCGCCTGCTGTGCACGAGGTTGTGGGTTCGATTCCCACACAGGACAAAACTTTGTGTGCCCCACAAAAAGTTGTTCTGAGTCTGGGTGTAATTTGTGTCCGTTAATTGTATGTTTGTAAAGCCCCCCGCGACACAGAGCTTGTTCTCTAGTGCGGGAGTTGTCTTTTTTATAACGAAAAAAAAACCTGTCTGTAATTCGATTATGATAATCTAAACCATCGATACATGTGATGTTTATGGGAGTTTGTATGATATATAATATTATAAAAAGATAATGTCATGTATCAATATTCATATTAAGTATAGAATTTTGTTTAAGGAATTCAAAATAATATAAAAAGCAATGAATAAAGTTTGACTGCCTTGGTGGTCCAGTGGCCACAGTATGCGCTTGCGGTGGGTTCGATTCCCACACTGTATGTAATTTGTCCGTTAATTGTATGTTTATAAAATCCCCTGCAACACTTAGCTTGTTCTCTAGTGCAGAAGTTGTCTAACAAAAAAAACAAAGTAAAAGTTTTCTGGATAAATGCACATCTAATTGAACCAGTACTTTTTGAGATTAGCACGTTCAACCAAACAAACAAACAATCTCTTTAGCTATATAATATTAGATGAAAGTGAAGCAGTCAATTTATTACCTCAGTTTATTAAAACTAAACCAATCTCCCAAAGTCATGAACTTTTTTGTTATTACCAATACAGAAAAATCCGATGAAAAAAAATAGATAAGTACGTCAACATTCATTTTTTAGCTCAAAACACTAGGGATTGCAACTGTGCAGTTCTAAAAATAATAATATTAACTTTGCTACTTTATTACTATGCCAGATTGACGAGCAAATTAATCACTGTGAAGAAACTGTATTAAATGGCAAAGATTCTGAATGGAGAGCTTATTGGATCGTCTTGTCAGAGATCAAGAAATTAAATTCATATTTGTCTTAAGTAATTCTACTACTTAAGATCTTTTTTATACTATATACGTGGCAATCAAGCATATGGCCCGCTTTATGGTAAGCAGGTACCATAGTCTTCGCTTCTACGAAATAGCATCAAAATTGGTTCAACGGTGTATCTTCAAATTGTCAAAGACGGATAGATTACTTCATGTATATATTTCTAGGGGTCGCCCGCGACTTTGTCCGCGTGGTAATTTGAAACGTACATTTCCCCGATTTTGCAACATATCTTCTACTGCTCCGCTCCTATTGATAATAGCGTGATGTTATATAGCCTATAGCCTTCCTGGATAAATGCACTATTCAACAAAAAAAGATTTTTTTCTAATTGAACCAGTACTTTCTGAGATTAGCGCGTTCAACCAAACAAACAAACTCTTCAGCTTTATAATATTAGTATAGACTTGTAATGAACCGCTTCGCCTTCGAACTTACAAATTTACAATAATTTAATGAAGGGGCCAATCTTACGGGGCATGAGCTCGTAGCCGATTTTGTATCTATATTTATTTTGAAAAGTACAGTTTGAATCTGGCTGTAGTTACGGATTATGCTACCGAGTGTTCTATTAATTTTTACTGAATAATGTCAGATCGTGGGCATAAAGCGCCATCACTAGTAATCAAGTCAAGTTACGTTATAAGTGGCTTAGTAGCGATACGTCAAGAATTGTTGCTAAAAGTACGAAGTTTTTGTAATCTAAACTAGGTCGTGAATTTGTTTAGCATTATAAATAATGTATAATAAATTCTACGTCAAAACCCATACATTTGCTTTTTAGACTTTTCGATTATACTTCTATTTATGCCACTTATCTAGAGGGTCAGGTCTTCAGGGCTCATTTAGGTATGCGTTTGAAAGAAACGTATTCCTATCCCAGGGACACTCCCAACTTAAAGCCCTGTTGTAAAAAAAAATGGGCTGGCAGAACGCAAGTGATACATCTGGTATTGCAAGCGTCCGTAAGCTACGGTAACTGCTTAACATCAGGCGGTATGCTTGTTTGCCACCCAAGTATTATAAAATTTTATTAATTTAATTTATAAGCCTAGGGCTTAGTAGTCTAACTGGGTAACATGTGTTAATTAAAAAGTATTAATTATTCAGAATATACTTACACTAGAACATACTCATTACTTAAAAACGACTTCATTATCTAAATGTTGGCTTTTATATTTTAACTTTAGTTTAAACAGTAGATGAGCACTGCGGTAGATTTAAATTTAATTTGACGCTTTTAATCAAGCAGGTGACTAAGAATTTCACAATTTTAAAGCGTAGACGCTTTGTTTAACTAGACTATTGTAAAAATGTAACTGGCTGTAACTGGCTACCGGCATAGTGCCGGTAGTAACTAGTTACATTTTTACAATGGCGTGAAGCCGAGGGAATATTATAGACTAATCACTCACTCATACTCTCACACTTACGATAAAACTTCAGATGTCTTGTTTAGTTTTACTACTCCTATCATAGAATAATGCATACATACACATAAAATGTAATACTTTTACCGTGTAACGGAGGCCTGGTTATCCATGACACAGGTATCCTTACCTAGCTTGGAAACCAGTCTCCCACTACTTTGTCATGACAACATTGTACTTTATATACTTACTGTAAATTGGGAGATAATAAATACATTTATTATATTATTATTATTATATAATCATAATCATGACATTTTGTATGAAGGGATTGGTACTATAATTTTAACTATTACGAGTACATACATACATATCATCACGCGTCCGGTCGTTTCTCGTTTGTCCGTGTGGTGACGCAGTCCATGTGGTGGCGGATTAAAAATACAAATGTCACCACCCCGTTCCATCTCGAGGGTGTCGTAAGAGTCGACTGAGGGAGTAAGTCAGACAATATCTACTGCAAGAGAGGCAAATCTCGAAACAAAACCCTATACCAACACGTCTGGCCAGCGTGGTATAGTAGGCTAATATCCCGCCAAGTGTATGGAGGAGACCCGTGCTCAGCAGTGAGACGTTTATGGGTTGAGATGTGTATTATCACACCCATCTCCTACTGGAGTAGGCTATTTTAAATAGCTTTAAAAACAAATCGTTAAAACAATTTATGGTCATGTAAAACCCGTCGCTCTGTTCTTATTTGCTTCCTTAGGTGAGCAGCAGAGTCGTGGTTGTGCTTGATATAATAGAAACCGTGTTTTCTATTATATCGCCAGGACCCCACAGTTTTCCTCATTGCAGTGGTGCCTTCAAAAACTTTTTTTCGTGTCACGATAGTTTCATCTCTCACATTTTCTCTTTCTCCCATTGTCAAAATCCATGACCGGCGATTACCACTAACCATCAGGTTTGCTTTTTCATTTATTGTCCTCAGGAATAAAAATAAAAAATATTGTAGCTACTACGCAATTAACATAATTAGGGTATATTATAATAATAAGAACAAACAGTAAATAAAACGGATAGCGAACAAAGGACAAGAAAATGTAAGAAATATTGAATTTCAAATGTTAATTAGAAGTAGGTCAGGAATAAGCTTTCCAGGACAAACACTATTGTTTGGAAAACGGTGAAAATAAAGGTGAGTAATATAAGACAAAGACAGCATTTGAGTTGCTTCCAAAAATTAAGGCGACATAATTCCAAATAGCCTGAACCGGAAAAAAACATCCAAGGAAATTATTGGTTGTTTAATTTAAATAAAAAGAACAGCGGCCCTGAAATTGGGTTTCATAGTCGCTATTGTTTCTTTTTATTTACTTTATGTATTTTTTCATCTGGCATTGATTGTTTTTTCAAAGTAGTATATTTACGTAGAAGAACCAAACATTGTTTAGTACCAGGGAGTTATAAAATGACAGCGGTTTGAGAGTCTACATACTAAAAGCGTACGGTTCCGTCTTAAAGCTACGAGTATGCAGGTTTTTCTTAAGGGCATGTACATTGTTTTGTTTTGTTAGAACCGGTCCTACTTCCTCGTATTGCATTGTTGACATTGACATTTTAATATTGTAGAGTTGAGAACTTCTTTTGTTCAGAATATCGAATAACATTTAAGTATTGGGTTTTACTGTCAAAATTCGCGTGGGTGGTTAAGCATCTGATGTAATTCAGGAAATTGTAATAATAAATTTCACAATTTCCAAGTCAATTCTTGCAATCAAATTTTTTATCCAAGGATCGTACTGTGACTACTGAAATTCGAGGTGCTCGTAGCCAGGTGTACTCGCTGATTGCCAAACGATAAGGATGCATAATAATCTATGGAGGACCGTATAGTGATATTATGCCCGACAAAGACCTTAAGCAAATCGCAAAAAGCGTTTTTAAATCTTTTGGGTAGTGTGTGCGGACCGCGGGGAGCAGGGCGCCACAATAAACCAATCACAGGATTGAAGAATTCGCGTCATTGACTCTTGAACTCTTGTTGAACCTTGCAATAGGACCAAGACTAAGACATGCGCGAACTACGCCGACTATTGTTCAAGATCTTTGCCGGGCATAATACTTCTTTCATATGAGCGACTCCGTGTTTCGGAGGCCACGTGAGAAGATGGCTTCACCAACTGTTAACAGTAAAGACGAGAGTTGACGACATAATGTCGTAAACTTACGTCAAATACATTGTTTTTTATTCTATTCTATAAATTTTACTATATTTTTATTTATTTATTTAAAACTTCTTGCACAACATAATGGTACAATGGCGGACTTAATGCCAAAGGCATTCTCTACCAGTCAACCTTTGGGTGATGCAGAGACAAAACTAGGTAGGTGCATTCAGTAACAATTTAGGAAAACTAATTTAACTAAATATTTTTAGACAATAGATAGATACTAAATATATTATATGATAAATATATTCCAATAAACATAAAAATAATAATAATAATAAGTATACATAAATATAATATAACCAATAAATAAATTAATAAATAATATCAAATTAATGAGAGTTTTAAGATGATTCTGACAAAAACTTGCTATAAAGCCGGTGTACTCTAGCCTTAAAAATGACACGGTTTGGGGACATCCTGATTTCAAGAGGGAGCACGTTCCACAGAAGAATAGATTGAATGTTAAAGGAAGAATGTACAAGACTTGAGCTATGAAGAGGACAAAAAAGAAGAAGATTATGTTTATGCTACTTGTCTAGATGGTGTGCAACTAACCATAACGACGCAGGGCGACTAGCGTAATAGATAAAGTCAATAACAGCGGTCTTTAATACATTTATTAATATTACGAGTATTTGTATTTGCGTTATAATATCGTACAAAAATATTTTGCTTCAATGTTAGAACGCCCCATTAGGTACATTGTTCGGTATAGAAATTAAAATTTCATGGTGTTTTTTAGTCAAAAAAAATCTCATCAGTCATGACCAGTGTCATGAAAATAAAGGTTGTTTTTTTTCAATTTTCCGGTTCGATACTTTTGCAGTAGGCAAACAACTTTTTTTTAAATTGAACCTAAATTTAAAGTAGTATATTTTTATGTTCTTTTTGTTTTATTTTGAAAATGAAATTATAATATTATATGTACTTATATACAATATACCTAATATATTTACAGTTAAAAAATAAATAATAATATAATTATATACATAGAAAATACACGAAAAACGGGAGGGACTGCTTAGTAGGCGTCATAAAATTCCTCCGCATCGACGTCTGCTGGAAACGTGCCCAGAAGACTGGCAGCATTGCCACGTTGAATGGCAATGCTTATTCTTTGAGCCAAAAATAAGCCAGCCCTCTGGTCACGTGAAGCCTCGATTAAACGCTTCGACAAATCTTTAAAAAGACCGCGAGCACTTGCACCCCACGGCCCAAGCGTTTCGACTCCAAACGGCTCAAACACATAATCTCCGATGAGATTATTGTATTTGCGCCGCTTGAGAGTCTCCGCGGATGCAGCAGCAGCACCAGCACAACCTGCTGTACTTGGAAGATGAGATGGCGCAAGGGTGTCGACACATGTTGCGTCCCACACCAAAGGCCTACCCATCTTCCATGGCAGTAAAGACATACCATCAGGTCTCTTACCATCGTTGCGTACCAAACCATTGGGTTCTAGTACAGCTGGAACGCCAGCGGTGACAAGAGCACGTCGGAGTATATCGTTAAGGTTGGCGTGCCGGGATATACGGCCTGCACTCCTGCTGCATGACAGGCCGTGGTGTCCAAGGCTGTCGACGGCTTCACCACAGCAACATCTATGCGGAGAAACAGAAGGAGCACCTAGGCGAAGGCAAGTAGCCATACGGAAGGTAGTATCGTCCAACATGGTACCTATGTTGGGCGATGGAAGTGCTTGAAGCCAGAGGCCCGACTCCCATTCTCCCACAGCCAGCAAACGAGCGCGCTCAGCAGGACTGGTAGATGAAATAATCAGTTTATCTCTAACCATCCTGCAAAGCGGCCCGTCCCACTGTCTCTGAGAAAAAGGGTTAGTGGGTAACTCAGTGTTGGGTACAGTCATTTTCCAAGCATTAATGGCATCGGTCTTACATGGCACATCAGAACTAACCAGTGTGGAAGCTAGAATTTTCCTGGTTAGTTCTTCCGTGCTATGAACCGAGGACAAAAATGCTGGTAAACTAACATCGGCAATTTTGCGAACGCCGAGCCCGCCCAAGCGAACTGGTAAGGACGCTTGAAGCCAGGCTCGATCGTTCAAGGCCACATTAAGAATTTTGCTCATAGTGTTGTAAATAATTTGGTCCATTTTGCCTAAAAGTGTTAGATGTTTCCAAAACGGGGCCGATCTTAGGGCATGTGTAAATTTGGGAACGAAGAGGCAGTATCTAATAATGGTAAAAGCCGAATGTATATTAATTTTGAGTAGTCGGTCTGAAACTTCACAAAAATTTTGTACTTTTTCTTCTATGTATGAATCAAAAGCGTCTTCAAAAACTGGGGATCCAAGGAGGCAAAGGGAAGATTTCTCAAGAATTTTGATATTTGGTGCCAAAGTATTAAATTTTGATAAAACCGAAAGTTTGTCTTTAATTTTGTCACTGATATAAATCTCGCATTTACTTGTGTTAAGCTCTAGTCCAATGGAATTAAATTTATTTTTTATGTAAGCCAAATCTTGAAAAACTGTCTCTACATTGCCTCCTAGTGTTCCATCATCTAAATACCAGATATTAAATTTTGAATTAATTTTTTCGATGATGGGATGAATCGCTAGGCTGAAAATAACTGGCCCAAGAGGATCACCTTGTTGACAACCAACTGATGATTCCAAAAGATGCTCCTTGTATAATAATTTTGATGGGTACCTATAACATTGATAAAGAAATTTGAAAATTTGTGGTGTCTCCAATTTTGCCTGTGTCAACAAGGTGTCCCTATTCACCGAGTTAAAGGCATTCTTTAAGTCAACCTTTAAGATGACCTCACCGTCACCACAGTCAAGGTACGTTGACAAGGCATGTATGGCAGCCTCACAACCCCCTCTTGAACCGAAGCCCAGTTGCAGGGGTTGAAATTTATTGGCTAAAGCTATGCTGTAAAATTTACAGCATAGCTTGGCTGCCATACGCCTGTAAGTACACCCTACGGCAATGGGACGAATGCCACCATCTTTTTTCCGTAGGGCGCATAGATTAGCGCCATACAGAATATCGATGATGCCATCGTGTACACCGCCGGCGAGCATAAGGTTCATTAAAGCCGTAAGCTCCTTCAGGAGTGCATCCCCAGCTTCCCCGGCGCCCGAACACAACAGATCTTTTAGATGCTGTGGTGTTAAGCCGTCGAGGCCACCGGCAGATCCACTCCGGAAAGAGCCAACGGCAGAAAGAACGTCCTTGGCTGTGACATTGAGGCAATCTGAATCAATGTCAGATGGCTCTGGGAAGGTAAGGCCATCGGCAGGCGCCGGATGTTTGCTCTGCAAACCAGCAAGGGTATCTGGAGAGCACGGCGCCACCACATCGCTGCTAAATAATAACCGGGAAGCCCCCCTTATATCACCTTCTCTCAATTTGGATTCTACATAATATGAAAATGAGTTTTTTTGTCTAAAAGGAAATTTTGACTCTAATAGGGTTGTAGAAATATAACAATTTTCTTTAATTTGTGTCGTCAGTGACTTTTGAGAGGCCTGGTCTTTTTTAACATGTAGAATCCTATATGGGAAGGTGATTAATTGTTCCCAAGCTGTGCTTGAGTTCTCCCGGACGACAAGACCTATGCAGCGAGCCAAATTTTGGGCTACTGTAGGTCTCGCGCCGCGGGGAACTCTCCTATATATATGTACTTTAATATTTACTTATGCGATAGGCTGATGATGATGATGATGTACTTTAATATAAACGTGTGGTTTTATTGTAAATTTAAATGGTACAGAATTATAATAAATGGACTGCATACTTGGTTCAGTGGTTTAAGATGTGGGTTCTATCCCCGTACGGGACATAAATTTGTGTGATCCAATCGATCTCGAAAAAAAAGCACTGTTCCCATGGGAGTACACGCGGGCAAAAAGATAGTATACATATACATTTTAATAAGCTATAAACTAACGATGTAATCTATACTAATATTATAAAGCTAAAGAGTTTGTTTGGTTGAACATGCTAATGTCAGAAAGTACTGGTTCGATTAGAAAAATCTTTTTGTTGAATAGTGCATTTATCCATGAAGGCTATAAGGCTATATAACATTACGCTATGATCAATAGGAGCGGAGCAGTAGTAAGATATGTTGTGAAATCGGGGAAAATATTCGCAAAATACCACGCGGACGAAGTCGCGGGCAACCCCTAGTTATTTAATAAAAGCATGGTTAAAGTAGATTTTACTGAAAAGTTACAAGAGATAAGCTTGAGTAAAGCTACAGTGTTGTTTGTGGACAGGCCGCGATCAAGCGCCGGCACTTGATATAAACTAGTTTGGTAAAAAGTTTTTATTCAAATAAGCTGCTGTCAACCGTCGTCACAAACTTTAATTGTGCATACGTCATTTAGGTTTATCACAAAGTGACCAGAGGCAAAATGTGTTTATACAAGCTTACAGCGGTACAATAAAACAAGTTATTTACTTTGTTGGGTTTTGAGATCGGGTAATAGCAGCCTATATTATGTCCCACTGCTGGGCACGAGTCTCCTCGGTAAATTAAGAGAGCTTAGAGCCTTAATCTACACACGCTGGTTTAATGTGGGTTGGTAGATTGGACATGTCTTTAGAATTTCGTGTAAGACATTTCCTAACAATTTTTCTTCACCGCAGATGGTAAATCACTTAATACGTATTGAATACTTACAAAATATTGTGATGGATTTATAAATTTTCTTGCTATCGTAATAAAGGTACATTTATCTACTTCAATTAATCAGCCTATCGCAGTCCACTGCTGGACAGTGCTGGACATAGGCCTTTTCCGAACACGGGCCACAGCACACGGTCCTCCGCCTTCCGCATTCAGTCCGTCCCAGCAGCGACCTTTTTTAGGTCGTCGGTCCACCTGGCTGGGGACCCTACCTTATTCTTAACGACTCGCGGTCTCCACTCTAGAACACGTCTGCTCCAACGGCCATCGGTCCTTCTGCAGATGTGACCATGCATGGGTTTGTGTTTACCTCGTTGTAAGTTTTATCCTACATATCGACTTATTACTATAAGATTAAAGTGTTTGTAATTTTTGTAACATACAAACCTATCAGCATAGTCTTTCAAATCCGTTTTAAAACCCAATTGAAAGATTTGAAAAACTTTTCTTGAAAGCTGACACATATTTTATGCTTATTTAGAGTAGAAAGGAAAAAATGTAAGTTAAAAAATACTCCCTATAATTAAGTTGAATAATTAGTTATCTCAAACTTATGACAGTAGACCACCGAAGCAGTAAATTATTCAAACATCAAATACAATCATTTAAAGCAGTGGCTGCTTGAATATTAATTTCCGCAACAAAACCGGTTAGCGCTATAACTCAGATAACTAACTTACATCATAACTGTGGACATATTGGGCACTTGTGGCCCGCCCCATCTTCGCTTGGTATATACAATTTTTTAACCAATTAGGAGTTGAATTTCCAATTTTTTTTCTTAGTGCTATAACCATATACATTTAAAGAAACTTCGTCTAAAATTTCAAGCTTGTAGCCGCTTCAAGCGTTTAGCAGCGGTTTTGGCTTTGCGTTGATGTATCAATCAGGACAAGTATTTTTATGTAACTTTGACTTCCTCCTCCTTTGACTTCCTCCAGGTGTACTTTTTTAACGTCAACTCCCGCACTAGGGCACAAGTTCTGTGTTGCGGGGGACATTACAAACATACAATTAATTGACATAAAGTACATCGAGACTCGGAACAATTATTTATGTACATCAGTCGTCATCGTCATTTAGTACATCATTTTTTAGTCCCGTGTGGGAATCGAAGTTACAACACGCCGCGCAGTGGTGAATGGCAAGCTAACCACTTAAGCCACTGAATCAACCGTGCAGTCATTATACAATTTTTTATTCCTTTAGGGATTGAATTTCTAAAAATCCTTACTTAGAAGTCAAAGTCAAACTCATTTACTAGTTTAGATCAAATACATAATACTTATGAACGTCATTGAAACAAAGGAGAGTAGAGGGTTCTTACGTTATAAAATAATCCTATGTTTTAATTTTCAGCTTTCTGGACTTAATACTTTTGCAGTGCGTATATTGTCAGTCAAGACAAACGATTTTATTTAGATGATAGGTATGTATAGCAGACTAGCTTCCGACTGTGGCTTTGCCCCACGGAAACAGTGATTTTTTTCCAGAGCAAATATATAGCCTACGTGCTATTTTAAAATAATTATAATTAATCTATCTCCAAATTTCATCCAGATCCTGATGCGTACTTTTTGCGTAAAAGAATAACAAACATCTATACATACACTTATCCTCATAAACTTCGCATTTATAATATTAGTAGGATGTAAGCCTTATTAGTACTTACTTAGTACACGACAAAGGTAATAAAAAACAAAGACAGGTGAATTTCCCTTCAGAGGTAATATCGGCATCGTCTTCGATCCACAATACTGTCAGGAATTTCAACTACCAGTTCACCATGATAATCGGAACTTGTTCACCTTGAAATTTATCACAATACCGTTTTATATTCATAAGCTATGTTTCGCTACATTCAATATAGGCCTATATATATATTATAGGGTAAATCTAATATATCTTTGACAGTTTCTATTTGTAAGTATAGTTTTGTTTTGTTACAGTTTTGGATAAATGACATATTATGTGATCTGGTATTGCAAGGGTCCATAAGTAATGGTAATTGCTTACCATCTATTGGAACGGAGCACAGCGGAGAGGATTCTATTAACGCACTTGAAAATAAACTTTAAAATTATTACAATAAAGTGCATAAATGCTTGAATTAAATCATACGCGATCCGTTAAGAAAATGCCCGAGACCGCGCGGGGATTATTCCTGTGTCTGCGCTGACTCTTAAGTAGTACTCACAGTCATAATCGACTACGCGGGCGTGTTGTGAGTTCGATCCCCACACGGGACAAGAAATTGTGTGACCCATAAATGGTTGTTCCGAGCCTGGGTGTAATTGGTTTTCGTAAATTATATGTTTGAAAATTCCCCTGCAACACAGGGCTTGTTTCCTTGTTCGGCAGCTGTCTTTCTAACAGAAAGAAAAATTCATTGCATCAATCTATACAATTATTACATACTAGCTACTAGCACCACATATTTATTACTTACTAGCTGTTGCCCGCGGCTGCGCCCGCATGGATGTCGGTTATCGCTGCAAAAAGTAGCGTAAGTGTTATTCCAGACCATAGGTAATCTATCTGTGTGCCAAATTTCATTCTGATCCATTCAGTAGTTTTTACGTGAAAGAGTACAAACATCCATCCATCCATTGTTACAAACTTTCACATTTATAATATTAGTAAGGATTTACGCACGAACGGCTAAACGGATCTGGGTGAAAATTAACACAGAGGTATATAGTCTAGAATATGACATAGGCTACTTTTTATCTTCTCAATAAAATACTGTTCGCATTGAATTTAACCAATGTGCGAGTGATACCGCGTGCGGAAGCTAGTTTGACATATTATTCATTCATCGATTTCTTTATTACAAAAGTGTCAAAAGCTTTTATGTAAAGCTATTATATTGTGATAGCGTTTACTCATGGATCTTATTTGAAATTTCTATAGCGCATTGTCCGCTTTTCGGGTTAGATTTTCCCAAATCCCTTTCTTTATGCATCTACATGTATTTGAAAAGAATTTAGTGTTTTTTCTGGCCGTACGTTGTATCAGTCAATCGGTCATATAACGTTTTTATTTATACACTAGCCGCCTGCCCCGGCTTTGCACGTATGGTATTTCCCGGAGTTCCGTAATATTTATGACAATAAAACATACCACTCACAAATTACGTGGCTTTCTATTGTTTAAAGACATATGGGTTTCCTCACGATGTTTTTCTTCATCGTTAGCAGATGGCAAATCATTTGATACTATAAACTTAAACAAAGTGAAATTCACATTAATACTGCCACTCGGGATCGAACTCGCACCCGGTTACTTCCCATTCGGCCACCACCGCTTCATGAATATGACTAACTTTATAATTTTTTTTATACTACCAAGGTGGCAAATAAGCATACGGCCCGCCTGTGATGGTAAGCAGTTACCGTAGCCTATGAACGTTTGCAACACCAGAGGTGTCATTAACGCGTTGCCGACCTTTTAAAAACCTTATAACTCCTTTCTTAAAGAACCCCATGCCATAGTCTCTTGGGAAAACCTCAGCTGGGACCTCATTCCACAGCCTAATCGTACGTATCATGAATCTAAACTTTGAACTGAGTATAATACCGCCTATGATTCAGACTGTATTTAGCTTACGACCTTCCAATATCAATATGACGCACATAGTGTTGTTGCAAGCAGCGGCGCTGGTCAAGGAACTAGAGGCGGATCTAAGAACATTTAATAAAGGCTATTTACGATATAGCCTGAAGATAAAAATTATGTTACTTAATGTTTAATAAAATCAACAAAGAGGCCTGTTTATCTTTGCACTGAAGGAGTATTTGTTGAAGAAAGTAAAATTGTGTTCTTGTAAGCAACATTTAAGGAAAAGTTTTAGAAATCCTAAAAAACATACATTTTTTATATAAACTTCGACAAAGTGCCAACTAATTAACAGTATACCTTTTCTCAAAACTTTACTTAAAACTTAGGAAAGTAAATGAAAATAAAAACTTAATAAATTTTCACAATTTGCACGCGTAATTAATTGGCTTAATGAACAACGCGTCTAAATCGCCTAAAGGTCGGTGTAATTCGACCAAACTGTCGGGCAATTAAATGTAAATATTATACCTTAAAATACTACGCGATTTAGAACCGTTGTCCATTATGTAAATTAAGTGAAAATAATTCGTTAAACTGCAAATAAAGACATACAAAGTAATGTATAAAATGTTTTGATAAAGGTTTTATACAACCAAGAGTTTTCACGAAAGATATTACCGTTTCCATAAAAAAATATTTTCTTACTTTAGTAATATCAATTTAACATAAGCCAACGAGAAATAATTTCACACAAAGGATATCCCGCCTACGGCAAATTAAGCTGTTTCTCTTAGAAACATCTACTGCTATAGGAAAACAGTTTTTTATTACACAACACATGAATTGAATAAGTAATATGGTAACACATTACGTGGTCCATAATCCAAGGTTATCTTTTAGTGAAAGTGTGAGGTCGTAAGCTTTGCTTTCACCGATGAGCGTGTTTGTTTAATCATGCCATCTCGTTCTAATGTTTATCATAAGAGTAAGACGCAAAAACTGGAATCGAGTGGTCTTGCAAAATTGTTTAGCAAACAAACTTCGGAGGAGTTTGATTTTGGATATCGTGTATTTTCTATTGTTCTTTATTTGAATGCGATTTTTGCGTGGTAGTACACAGGCGGAAGGGATATTGGAGATCAAACCAAACGCACGTAAAAACCGCATTATCGTAGATATCCAAAACAAAGTTTCGTACAAAGTTGTTATTTTTTATGTTGTATAAGTTATAGCAAATAGAGGTATGAATCGCAAACCAATTTAGGCGCTTCCTTCCATGTTACGATACATTATTGTCAAGGGTAGATACGGAAGATACATAGTGATTATTATAATAGCTCTATACCAGCCATTAATATACAAAAAATGTATATCTATGATGCCAGCTTGTTATTAGGTATGTATACAAAAGTATCACTTATTTTATGAGCACACGATTGAAAGCCGACATACGTCGACTGTATAGGTTTTTGAGCTAACCTTGTCCATAGGTTGCCCGCAAACTCCTAGGCAGTCGGACTTGCTCGCTTGAATGATGCACTACCTCTCTTGCCCTACTTCTCGGGTGCGGTCTATTTGGTAGAAACTTGAAACTCCGAAACCTATTTGGGATAACTGACTTCTTTAGTCGATCATTTTATTAGGCATAAAAAATATTTGACATAAATATTTTTAGGCATAATGTGCTTATGACCGAATTTAGAATGGCATACATTTAAGATAGTAGAATTTTTATTGTCATAATTACCTTTGGCATAGTTAAAATTTTGTATAATTTCATTTAGCATAACGTTCATTTAGAGTACAGATTATTTGGCATAATTTGACTAGGCATACTATGAAGATCATAGAATTTCAATTAGAATAATATAGATTGGGTTACTTTCTTCTTTAAAAATGCGTAGGTTAGGTTAGGTTAGAACTATGACCTCTTATGCACGAGCCGAGCGAGCGAAGCGAGCGTGCCGCGGCAGCGGCCGGCGAGTGCCAGAAACGAACATGCTCTCATGGGCAACTTGTTTTGATCAACACAATAACACAATATCGATATGACAACTAAGGGTACCCGACAACTAATAATGATTCATGTGATTACTACCTCCAACAAATAGCAATAGTAAAAATGATAACGCCTGATTAGAAAAGTGTTGCAATAATCATAAAATATGATTCTTGCTGTAAGCATTATGCGAAATGATGGTTCTACTTTTAAATAGATAAGGATAAGAAATATATGCCAAAAGATGAATATGGTTTTGAACTTTCTGCGATGTGATGATTATACATTGTGATTATTATGGATACCAAAATTATGCGTACAGATGATTCTGACTTACAAAATTATGGGTTTCAATGTATGCTAAATGAGTTTATGCCAAACGATATTCTGCGAAAAGAGTTTATGCTAATAGTTGTTATGCAATATAAAATTATTACTTCAAAAGTTCTACTATAATAGGTGTACCCCTACTTCTCATATACCTTTTCAGCCGAAAGACGTCCACTGGTCATGGACTTTTAGTCCTGTGCAGTACGCTAAGTTGTCGGTTCATCTTGCTGCCTGCCAAATATTTTTTTGACCACCTAACAATATATTTTTCAAATAACAGCATCAAACCCAGTACTTATGTGCCTTCCTACATAATAACTCTTACGTCATCGGTACAGCGAAATACAAAATAATCTATTACTATCCCATCTATGTTTATTTAGCTTAACGACCCAACCCTTTCCAGATAGTAATGTCCTCCTAACCGAATTTCGGTCACGGCGTCTAATCTTAACGGAGACTAGCCATCTGCACGGGGGTAATTATGGTGTACAAATGTGTGCGCAAACACAAGCACTCTTATAGTCCGATGGGACGGCAACCCGACACGACCGGAGAGAGATTACTACTACTATTCCAGATAGTAGTACTTTACTAGATTTTTGTTAAATAAGATGTAGGTAAGTAAGTTTGAAACGACATAATAGCTCGACGGATTGCCCTAAAAGGCAAGGCACACAGAACCTACAGTCGTTGGATCAGAAAGGTTTTGGAGCGGCGACCACGAACTTGAAGATGCTGCGTAGGAAGGCCTTCAACAAGGTGAACCGATGACCTAGTCGAGGTTGCGGGCAACCGATAGATAAGGTCAGCTCAAGAACGAATTCGCCAAGTGTATGGAGGAGACCAGTGCCCAGCAGTGGGACGTTTATGGGTTGAGATGATGATGATAATACATGCATATTATAATAGAAAAATACAAAAAATCCGAAGCAAAGCGACAGCGAGTCACTAGTTATATCATAATATTTTAATTATATTAACAAATATCTAAACTTCAATATTAGAGAAATTTCACAAAGTTTATGGTAATGTTGGTATCAAAATGCTTGAGTATTCGGTTTCAGTAGTAAGATATTACACACCGCGGGAAGCAGTAATAATAAAGTCTAAAGATATTCTGTTACTAAGGCCGCCTACGTCCTATAAACCTTAATGACAGTTACTGGTTTCAATACATTGTAAGCCTTAGTTGATGTAAAAAAGTAATTTGTGGTGGAAATTGTACTTTGCAAAGACATTTGTTGTTTTGAGTTTCGAGTATTATCTTGATAGACAGGATGGAGGAGTATTATTAGAAATAATTTTAAATATTACGTGCATTATGTAATGGAGAAGCATTATTTTTGTATCGATTGACCTTTAAAGGTTCTTCATCATTAGGTTGTACTTATGAAGTACTTTTATACCTTTCCTTTTTCCATCAGTACCAAATAACCACTTATTTTTACCATTTTATTAATATATTTTATTCTTCTTTAAAGTCCATTCATTAGGACGGGACCAAAAGTTTTCTATGTTAGTCTTAGTAGATTTCTAACGGAGTGTTGGTGTCGTCTTGTCTTGAATTTTTTTCAAATAACAATACTCTATAAGTAAGTGCGTTTAGTAGGTTCAGAGAGTTGTATAACTTTTCAAGTCACATAATCTTTTCTAGACAGACCGATGCCACCGTTGCCGCTGTGCAATTAATCAATGTTTAGGAAAAAGTTACTCTTCTTTTTATCATTTCTAATAAACTTCAGTTCTTCAGTTCACTTACTCTACCGGTACCAATAAGTCCATCCAAAGGTTGTCTGGAAGAGATCGCTTTTAGCGATAAGACCGCCCATTGTACATAGGTACGTCATTTTATATTTTAAGGTTTTTTATTGTCTTTTGTTCGTATATTATTTGGTGTACAATAAAGAATATTCTATTCTAAGCTTGACGTAATTTGATTTGATGTCATTTTTTATTTACTTATCCATTCCAATTTCAAAAAAAGTTGGTTGGTAAAAATTTCGTAATTTAAACAAGGGTCCATGTATTGATATATCTGCACATAGTGAGCATACCTCAGGTATCAATACTTGGACCCAAAAACAAATTTAGTGTATATCTACTCGTAAGTTATTGATGTGTTACTTACACCAAGTATTAAGCCTAATAAAATTGCTGTCATTATCTATTGCAAAACCTTATAAAACTTTAAGATTATTCTGATTTCCTTCAGATCTTTCTCGTCTGAATGAAGATGTGAAAGATCACTAGATTAAGCAGCAAATTCAATGTATCTGGCCAAAATATGTTTAAAGAAAGGTAGGACACCGTACTAGCGAGCGAGCCCAAATGGGGAAGACCCTCAACCTTACAGAAGACTACAACCAAATAACACACACAGTGGTGTAGTTGTGTCCCTGTGTGTGAGTACAGGTTTCCAGCGATCATTTAGAGATGCGTTTTAAAAGAAACGTATTCCTATCCCAAGGATAGTCCCATCAAAACTGGTGTAAAAAATGGGTTGGCAACACGCAAGTGATACTTCTTGTATTGCAAGCGTCCATAGGCTACGGTAACTGATAAACATCAGGCGGGCCGGGCTTGTTTGCCACCCAAGTAGTATAAAAAAAAACAGTTTTACATGATATACCTATTGTTTATAGTATCAATCTGTCCAACATTGGCGCGTATTGGGCCAACAAGTAGAGTTGGTGATATTTTTATTTTATTATGCTACAGGCATAATAACATCATATTCGCACCACATACTTCATCGATCTCTTCAATTCTCAATTCACTGAAGTAAGGACGGATAGTATTGATTTCATGCATAATGTAGTTTCTAGCCGATGAACCGTCGAGTTTCGAGATCAAAACAATTGATTTCTCGTTTCAACGGAGCATGTCCAATTTTTCTTAAAAACTGGTTTTTGACTCATTCTTTGTTTGAGATTCTTGTTTTTGATAGCGTTGAGTCATTTTTGCTTGTTCATTATAGTGTTAGCTGTTACGAAACTTTTACCAGTTAGTATAATGAAGTGAAATACCCATATCTACTGGTTTTTGTTGGCCCAACTTACATAAGCCTATTCTAGTTTAAATCAAACTTGTGTAATAAAGAATATGATAATAAAACTTGTTTAGAAATAAAAGAAAATTGTTTTATATTTCTAACTTTCTCGAAAGTTATTGCAAACATGACATTATTTGCATTAGAACAAGATATTTATCACAACAGTAGTTTTTTAAGCTATTTTATTATTAACTTTAGGAACGTATTATCAAGGAGTTCGAAAATAAATACTTCCACGATCCCTCATGTCTTATAAACGGGTAGCAGTGGGAGTAAACGCTTTAATCGTTGATCCTGACAGGCGATGATTATTATGATGTATTATTCCCTCTTTCAAAACAATGTTTCTGCCAACTCGTTTCTAGTGAGATAAGAGTATATGCTGGTCGATTTACTTTTATTCGCCTTTTATTGCTAGTTTCTTCTTATGCCTGCTTCATTGGTCCGGCGACATAAGCTTGAGCTTAGTTTTGCGGCCGATCGTAAACGCCTTGATTCGATTTTCGAATCGGTTTAAACATTATTGGATTTTTCTGTTATGTTATAATTTTTTTAGTGTCAGCACGGAGTCTATTTTGGGCCAGATAAGGTGTATATTTGACAAAACGTGGGTGTCATTCAACTCTGCTTACCCTTTTGAGTAAAAAGCCTAATGTTACGTGATGTTATCTTATTCGTAGCTTAACTGTTTCTAGTTTTTATCGTAGATCAGGTAAGTTGTTTTATAGTGTATTTAGTTGAAAGATCAACCATTCGATGTAGTATACCATTATTAAAACAAATATTTAATTTAGTGGTAATATCCTTCTTTTCGTAATATACTAGTTCAGCCTGTTACACAAGATTATTTTCATAATTTCAATTGTTGTAGCAATTTAAAAACATAAAATGTAATACATTCAGTCGGCGTAGTTACGATTTAATATCGCTAAGCAATATCTATAGAAAGTTAGTAAAGCAGAAAATAAATAATAAATGTTATACACAACAAAAGGAAATGTACTCATTTGTCATCGTTATAGAGAAAGAGCCTCTGCACTACAATGTCAAATAGAGTGACAACTATGTGTAGAAGAAGCCTTGTAGTATAAAATTCATCAATCTTTTTTTTTTTTTATTATAGTTTTGCTTCGAGGATTATTGAAAAGTCTTGTAAAAGTTTCAGTATCTCTATACTCTCAATAAACTTTTCATAAAATTCAATTTGAGAACGTGAAACTTTATAAAAACGACACGTTTTGCAGTTTCAATTACAATTCTCAGTTCATTCACTTGTTAAACTAGTAGTACTAACGTAGTTATTACTTGTTCAAGACATACAATTTAGATCAAATACTCAAAGTTAAATTTCATTTCGTAAATATCTTGGCCAGAGTTTAAACTTCTTCGTATTCCTGATATTTCCACACGCGGCTAAAACATTTGTTAAACTTTAAAAGTAATGAAAATTGTCACAACTACTCACAACGTAAAATTCTCTTATATTCCTCAATAAAGTTATCATTGTCGAGTTTCTAAGGAAAAGCATGGTGACCGCAAGAAAGTTTCACATAATCGTCTAGACAGCGTAGGTAGAATTTATCAAAATAATTCCATCCTTGTCTCACTTGTAAATTTACATCTCGTGCGAGAAGGACAGGAAACAGCAGCTGCATGTGAGTCTATGTGACCTTGATATATGGAATGAGAATCGCGGCGACACGATGTGTGTGCGTTGGAGAGTACTAGGCTCGCAGAAACTCACTGGAGGTAAATTGATTTTATCTGCGACAGAAATTCAACTGTATATGTAAGGAGGTAAGGATGACATTTGTTTGGGGTTTGAACGGAAAACTAAAGGTGCTGGTCGAACCTAAACGATGCTTCTTCATAGTGTTATGGTGTTAAGCTCACATATACTGCTGTGTGTGTGTACGGTGTGTAATGCTCAATAGGCCACCTGTCTTGACACGTTTCCTAACTGCTCTTCAACACACTGACAATTTTCAAGCTTGATCGAAATGAGGAAGGTTTGCGTTGTTGTTTTTATATATGTAGATACGATGGATTATTTTATTTAATAAATTGTTTGTTCGGTATTGATGATAAATAATACTTTGGCTTTATAAACCGTTTTCTATGTATATTTTATTTATTGCTACTAGTTTTTGACAAATACATCGTAAAATAAAAAGTTTTGTTAAAGTTAATGTTCTATTGCAGTAGGTATATGAATCTAGCTTTAATAGAGAAATGTAAGAGCCAGAACCTATATTATTAATATTTATTCAAATTGGACGCAAAAACCAAAAAAATAATTCTAGATTTCCTTGAACGTTCAGGTATTCCTAAGAACGTTTTAAACTTTTAACAAAAAAATAAATAAAATCCAGAGAAACTTATTACTTTGTTGCCAGAAAATAGTTTTGTTTTTAGGTAAACTGAATCGATTCTGTAACTAAAGTTTTTTTTTTCGTCTTTATATAGACAACTCCCGCACTAGAGAACAAGCTCTGTGTCGCGGGGGACTTTACAAACATACAATTAACGGACACAAATTACACCCAAACTCAAAACAACTCTTTGTGGGTAACACAAAGATTTGTCCTGTGTGGGAATCGAACCCTGGACCACCAAGGCAGTCTAAATTTCAATTTCACATCAGATATAGTGACGTCGTCGTACCATAAAGTCCTTTTCATACCTACGTCCAATTAATGATATAATTCCACGGCAAGCCCCTTAGTCTTTGCTACAAAAGCCGTGCAAAAAACGTAAGACATAGGTTGGTTTGCTAAGTTATTTTTTGAGACAAAAAACAAATTAGTAAGGTCGTAATACAATATATACTGACGCACAGGAACACAGCTACATCATTGTGTGCTGATATTTAGTAAGTTTTTCTTCTGTAAGGAGATACTTTCCCAGTCAGACTTCCTCGTTTTTATGGCGTTCGACCTTTCTTAATGGAATGTTTAACGTAGATATAGCTATTCGTAAGCATATCTACATAATATAAAAATGCATTCCTATTTCCCTTGGTCACGTATCTTAAGAATGTTTTTTCGATTTCATTCATCTTTTTTTAGTTTTCTAATACTTTGTAGAAGGTTCTTAAAGGAAAAAAAAGGAAATTGCGCAAAAAATGGTTTAAACTAGACGAAGTCGGGGCGTGCCGCTAGTAATTGATAGGCCTGTAGGTCTAGTGGTTGGTGACTCTGACTGCTACACCGGTTGTCCTGGGTTCGATTCCCCTAGGACAAATCTTTGTGTGATGAGCACGAATTTTTGTTCTGTATCTGGGTGTAATTTATCTATAATATGTAATATCAGTTGTCTGGTTACCATAGTACAGGCTCTGCCTATTTTAGATCAGATAGCGATGTGTGAGTTGACCCAAAAAAATATTATATTATCATTATAAATATATAAAAAAATACTTACAAACCGTGATCCGAACATAAATCTTTAAGAGGATAATTAAATACTACATATTACGATGGGATAAGCAGCTGTGACTGTACTCAATAAGAACAGAACGGCCATAAAAGATGCAGTAAACTGCAACTGTTACACAGTAAAATGGAGCTAGTATTACATCTTAAAGTATAAACAGACGATCGAACTTGGTTCGGGCCGAACCACGAACTATATTAATAATGATATTAATAATAATAATGTCCGGCAGACCGTGCACCACACGAGTGAATATGGTTCGGAGCGCACCATGTTCGTGGTTCGGCCCGAACCAAGTTCGATCGTCTGTTTATACTTGTACATTCTCATACATCATATATTTTTGTTTTTATTTGTTTGTTAAAAGAAATCACTGATCTGCGTTTTGAAAAAAAGAATGGTGTAAATGTTTTGGTAGAAACATTAACATTATTTTTTGCGTGTTGTCTACCCAAAAATAAATAATAAAAGGGTTTTTTGACGCATCCTTAAATGAGCGCTGGAAACCTGTTTTCACATACAGGAACCACCAATACCACTGTGTATAGTTATTTGGCTGTTGTCTTCTGTAAGGTGGAGGTCCTATCCCAGTCAGACTTTCTCACTTGTATGGTACATACAGTGAAGTTCAAAATTTGTTCATAGTTTTGATTTTTTTTTTTGTAATAGCTGTAAGTTATCTAAATAAAATAAAATAAAAATATATCATATATAATGATTACATAACATAATTTTATAAGGACTACTACGAAATCTATTCCTATACAAACGCACTTATATTCAATATATTCTTAAAGTTTAATTTCATGCGGGAGTTCTTTAAAAAAAAAACTGAAAAAAATAAAAAAAAACAGCATATTATGTATATTCAGAAAGCCAGCAAAAGTTATGAGATAATTTCTACGACTAGTGTTTCTTGTTTCTATACACCGGGAAATCATAGCGACACGAAGCACAGCGTAAGAACATCTACGGGCAGCCTAAAAAACTAATCTGATTCTAATTTTATTTCTAAGACAAAATTCTAAAAACCTTCATACCTAAAAATAAAGCTTTTATGGAATAACAAATGTTTAATTATCTAGTAAAAGGATATTTTTTGTATCATTATTGGATTTTTATAAACCTAGGCGATGTAATCGAAACAGATAAGTTTTAGCTGTCACATATTATGATAAAGTTCATCTATATAAGACAAATGAAGTCTAGTGGTCGCATGACATACTAATCTTACAAGTAAAACCCGCTTGAAGTGCTTGGTAGGCTAGCAGAATAAGTTTATAGGAGTCCCGTACTGGACATCGAAAATCAACTAGTCGATTAACTGCAGATTTTCCATTTACAAAATCGACAAAACGATTGTCCATTTACAAAATAATTTGCTAACAGAATAAGTTTATAGTACCTATATATGTATTTTATTTGTATTTTTGTTTTCAAACATAATAATAAAACAGTAAGCTCAAACCTTTTTAAACAAGATAAGTGATTTTCTAACAATTTTCTTTCTTTTAAAAAGACAACTCCCGCACTAGAGAACAAGGTCTGTGTCGCGTGGACTTCACAAACATATAATTATTAACGGACATAAATTACACCCAGACTCAGAACAACTTCTTTTTGTGGGTCACACAATATTTTGTCCTGTGTGGAAATCGAACCCAGCACTTGTGCACAGCAGGCGCATACTGTGACCATTGGACCACCAAGGCAGTCAATTTATGCATCGGTGAAAATTATGAGATAGATTAAATACAAATTTACTTGTTTGATTTTATTTAAAATCAAATCCCCGACGCTTATTTTAATCAAATCTAAATATTTATATTTTCTTCTCTATATTTTCTAATTCTTATAACTATAATCACTCAATAAATACTTAAATTAAACGCATATCTCATTAATTGCTCCAAATAAATATGCAATACAAAATAAAATATTATTAGTCTGTCTCTGTCACACCAACGAATATAACGTATAAGTAAACTGTACTCGTTCACCTCTACTCGCAAAACGCCTCCACACTAGCTAAGCATAGAAGCCCACCCATAACCCATCTCGCTCTAACTGAATATTTCGTGCGCATTAGAGCGGAACAGGTATAGGGATCATAGAAAAGTCCTCTACTAATGTGTTATGTTTACGCGTGTGTGTTGTGTCGGGACTCTGGATACGCGTCCCACATACGAGATTGCTAGGATAGACGTGTTGCTATGTTATACTCTCCTAGTACTTTCTAAGAACGTCTAATGCTCTGAGGAATCTAATACTCTTGAGGGAATATAGAGGGAACAATTTAGATGATATTAGGCATCTCTACCTGCGTTATATCATGTCCAAAATCTTAATATCGTGATGAATAATTTTATTATAATTAAATTAATGTTGTTACGTCTTTGTACTTTGTGTTTGTTAGAAGAAAACCAGTTTTAGATACTCGTATATAACAATCACTTATGTAGTTACTCTTATCATCGCATTTAATTATGAAAGACGGCAATAATCAAATTATGTATGAAAACAACGGGTGGTTTCGTTGCGTGATTATTTTTGGAGGATGGATGAATGAATAATGAATGGATTGGATGCTTTTCGTCATTAGTTCATTTTCATATTGTAGGCTATAAATATATTCTTACGTTAGTAATTTACTTGTGTGTGCTAGTAATTTACTTGTGTGTGTTTACACACACACACACACACACACACACACACCCATGCACATACACACGTACATACATGAACACGTTGTAAGTTCTAAACCAACAAAGTATGCAGAATAAAAGTGTGTCTTGTATGTGTACTTGTTGTTTTAAAAAATAATTAAATTATTTATTTAATGCTTTTAAAATAATGTTTGTATCAGTTTCACATTTAATTTTGATTTCTTATTCATTTTTTAAAGAACCAAAATAAAATAAAAAATGCGCCACTACGAGTATGTGTAGGACCTTAATCAGTCGGGCTTGCTCTCTTATATGATGCCCTAACTCTCTTTTATAGAATTTAAATATATATAAGTTATATAATATTTAATCAAAAAACATATTACTGCTATACAGTCCTTACAGAAATAATTTACCTGTTACTAGGGCTGGCAACTCAATTCGTCTACATAATCACTAGGTTATTCAGTGCTTACAAGGGTATTAAGGATTCACTATCAAGATCTCAATGATAATCTATTACGTAATGTGTTATGGAATAGATATAAGAGTGACGTAGATATAGAATATGATCTATACTAATATTATAAAGCTGAAGAGGTTGTTTGGTTGAACGCGCTAATCTCAGAAAGTACTGGTTCGATTTGAAAAAAAATTTTTTGTTGAATAGTGCATTTATCCAAGTAGGCTATAGGCTATATAACATCACGCTATGATCTATAGGAGCGGAGCAGTAGTGAGATATGTTGCAAAATCGGGGAAAATATTATTCTTTTTCTGAGTTTCAAATTATCACGACCCCTAGTGTAGGATAAAGTTGCTCCTGTTCGAAATTAGTTCTACTAATCCACGTATTAGACGGTATCTATGTATAGTAAACAATTATTTTTTTTTGGAATATGGGACAGAATTTCAGGACAAACGAATAACAATTCATATTGTGTGTATACTGTGTATACTATTTATTCTACGTGACGATGATGCCAGTCCTCTGGGCACGTTTCCTGTCGACGTCGATGCGGAAAATTTTTGTGACGATTATTAAGCTGTCTTTTTGTTGAGTATTTATTATTATTTTTATTTATGTAGTTTTATTGTATAATTATATAGTTTTGTAATACACACAAGATTTCTATATAGTAAATATCAAGTTATCAGATCAAAAAATAAATTCAATCAGATCAATGATTTTATTTTTTAGAATTTTCAAACGAGTAAGTATTTAAATCTACCGGCAAAATATATCATATAAATTGTGTAATGACGATATGAAAAAAAAAATAGTAAAATTTATTTGGTTCCTTTAGCACATTTAAATGAAAGCTTGTTTTCAAAAAAGTTTTTTTTTAAAGAAAAAGTTTATTCTTAAATATTAAAGCAATGTGGAAAATATTTGAGCTGAGCATAGCAAAAATGCTAAAAATATTAAATAATAAAATATTATTTTCGTGTTGTCAAATCTAAAAGTCATATTAGAATTCTTCAACGTTGTACAGAAAAGTTAAGTTTGTGTACGCAGTCACTAGCTGCGGACTGCGGTACAGAATTCAAATGAACTCCTAGCGCTCTATGCGATCCTGGTATTTCGTTGGCTATAGGATGACGTAACAAGCCGGAGACGTAACAAATAGGAAACCTTTAAGTGACTATAACTATTATATTACTTGAAATAGTATTTATTTCTATGAAATATTATACAGGTAGGTACTAATATTAAAATATTTATAATAGTTTTTCTATAAAATAATTATGTCTATTTAATTTTACTTTTTTTTTGACAGTGTGTCTTGCGTGACTTTACAAACATACAATTCACGGACACAAATTACACCCAGACTCGAAACAAACATTTATGCATGATACAAAGTTTTGTGTGTGGGAATCGAACCCACGACCTTCGGATTGGCAGACAGGGTCTCTTACCACTAGACTAAATAAAAAAAAAACCCATCGAAATTACATTCATCGTTCTCGTACGTCGTCGTCTAATGTCAGGTACAGAAAAAGGATTGGGTAATTATTGATTTAAAAAATTCTGCAATGTATTCAATTTAGCTTTAAGATGGTCCTATATAAATTTTATTGGTATTGTATTTTTCTTTCATCTTCAGGCATCAGAATACTAACAATAATAATGACTACGAAATACATTGCTGTCGTATTTAAAAATAAAACACTATTGATATCGAAATATTGTAACAATCAACAGATAACTATCTAGTTTACAGACAATATATTCTTTGTGCAAAAATTGTATGTTCCTATCAAAGCGATACGAAAGACGTAGTTGTCGTAACTCGTTATTATTGAACGTAGAGCAGTGCTACAAAAGAACATCATTAGGCGATGAGAAACAATATGTTGTAGACGGTAAGTGTGGCCGCATATGAGCCACACGCGACAACCACAAAACGTCGCACCGCCGCTGTCACCGATATATGTATATCATGCAGTTTTCATACATTTTTTTATACAACTCTCGCAGTTGAGAACAAGCTCTGGGTCGCTGTGGACTTTACAAACATACAATTAATGGACATAAATTACAGCCAGACTCAAAAACTCTTTGTGCGTCACACAAAGTTTTATCCTGTGTGGGAATCGAACCCACAACCTTGTGTACAGCAGGCGCATACCACAGCCACTGCACCAAGACAGTCAATATGGACTGGTTTATATGACTTTATGGACTAGCCACACACGATTGACGCCCGTGGTCGTTACTCGCTACAAATAAAATGTACTGTAGTCGACGCATTTGACGTAAGTTTACAACATTATATCGTAAACTTAAGTCAAATTCCATAAATTTGCTTTGATTCTATTCGATTGAACAACAATTTATGCCACTTGTCTAGAGGGGCAGGTCGGTAGTGGCGTTTTGTGGTTGTCGCCTGTGGACCATGTGCGGCCACCCTAAGGTACTTTTTACTCATAAAAGATAAGGTATAAAAAACAAATAATATGCATGAGAGAACAAAAACTGTTTGATGTTATTTTTGTAACTTAAATAGGTAGCTTTTTGTAGTTCGAAATAGCAAATACAGAACCAAAAAAAATATTATTACCTAATAATAGAAAAAATAGATTTAATTAAATATTTTGGAAAATAACCATAAAAACTTGTGCCTTGAATGTCAAACTTATTATAAAAGACTTACAGCCTTACAAATAAAAATCTGTTATATCACATTTATCTCATTCTTATACGAGGTATAGTTATACGAGTTATAAATTAAGAACAAGTCAAAAATATTTTTTAACAAATAAAGCAGGTATTACTTTCGTATAACTATTTATCCGTTATGTCAAATTGCACGATTTGGCAACAGCACCACCAAAGAGAAACTTCATAAAAAAACATATTTTGTCTATGACAACTGAATCTATTTGTCAACAAAACTTTTTTCGACAGTTTTTAATTTTTAAATCTCATTGAAATTTTTCATAACATGAAGATGTTCGTTTATAGTATGTGGCATGTAAATGTCATCGATTTTTTTAAAATCGATGACATTTACTTTAATATAGACTGCTGAGTCAAACCGTGAATGTCCACAGCATCTTCTTGCACTTGAAGGAACAGGGAACGAGTAGGTAGTTAAATTTGTGAAACTGATAGAACAGATTTAGTTACATGTGTGAATATCCAAATGTTTTTACCTGACGGGGACGTAACCCCATATCTCAAAGCAATCATCAATTGTAGAATAGAAGATAATCCGGGTGGATTACCTCCTATTTTCCATATTGAGATATCTACCAAATAATTTATCCAAAAACATCACACCACTTTTAGAAAACCGATATTTTATTTGACTTATCTTGCAGCCTGTATTAAAACAATGACGTTATTTACTTGTTCTACTTCTTCTATTGCTTTTAAATCCATTTCTTGAAACTAAAAAAAATATAAAACACGTAAATAAGCCTGAAACGTGGTATTTTTATGATTATACTAGGTTTATACTAGGGTACGGGCGCGTATAACTTCGACATAACGATTGTATGGACAGAAGTGTCAACGCTATACTTGGTATAAGCTATACTTTGTTTATTTGTAGACATTTTGCTTATTCTCGAGTATAACTGTTATACCACGTTTATTTGTAAGGCTGTTCTAGTTTTATCATAAATAGATAAAACAAATAGCAGTTAAAGAGTAGTATTTTGAAGAATTAACTGGACAATTATCTGTACTGATTTTTTCATGCAAATTGAAACTTTATTAAGTGATTCTCCATTCAATAAAGTTTCAGTTTGCATGAAAAAATCGCTCTAAAACCGTAACTGAGTTTAATTGCAGATGCCACGACCAATAGGGTCCACCGAACACCTGAAATGCTTTTGACATCAAATAAAATAGTATGAGAAATATTTTCTCATACTATCTTTCAAATTGCGCAATAAATAATTTAATTAAAAATGTCTCTGGTATGACATTTAAGAAGCACTTAAAAGACAGTATTAGTTATTATCTGTAGCCACAATTTCACCTCGTATATATTTTTTATGATTGTTATAGCATGTTCTATTCTGATGTATATTCTATTCTGATCTTTTTCACGTAAAAACTACTGAACGGATTTGGAAGAAATTTGGCACAGAGATAGATTATGGTCTGGAATAACACATAGGCAACACTTTTTGCAGCGATAACCGACATCCACGCGGGCGGAGCCGCGGGAAACAGCTAGTATTTGTATATTTATCTATGTAGCTTAGTATTTACTGCTTTGTTTTATTTGGTAATTATGTTAAACTTGTCTTTCTTGCTTCATTGACTGCACCTACGTCGATTATCTCTGCATACTATGGTAGACTGGCAGAGAATGCTTATAGCATTAAGTCCGCCTATGTACATACATGAAGTTTAATTAATAAATAAATCACCAATCAGGTCAAACTTAGTTCGTAATCACTTGGTAAATCTTTTATTAGTCCAATATATTATCTATCAAGTCTGCAAAGTTTAACGAGAATAATAAAGATTGGGAGTTTTTTAATTGCATGTGACTACGAGTATGTACGTCATTTAATTTATTGTTAGCAAAAGTATTCAATAAAAAATAAATATCTATGTCCAGATGCCCTCATCAACCGTAATCCTCTCAGCTTTCTTGATAGGAGTAGAGACCCTCTACTCCTATCAAGAAAGCTGAGAGGATTACGGTTTTAATCCACACATGCTGTCACAATGCGGGTTGGGGGAACAGACATGCTATTAGAATTTCTTCTTAGACATGTGGGTTTCCTCTCGATATATTCCTTTACAGTTAGCAGATGGTAAATCATTTGATTATTCGTAGTACCTACGTATTAACTCCCACAAAGTGAAATGCATATTAGTCTATCGGTTGGAATCTAACTCGGTGTGAGTTTCTGTAAGTTGTTGATTACTTACGGAAATTTTCCGTAAGTAGTTGATTACTTACGGAAATTTTCCGTAAGTAGTTGATAACTTACGGAAAAACGCACGTATTCTTTAAAATTGCACAAAACAGTGCGATCAAATACATTTTTCCTTACTGGTGTATCTATAAATATTATAAATGTGAAAGTTTAGATGAATAGAATAGACGTATGAAACATCCATTCTTCCAAACATGTTAGTTACTCAATCATGTCAAAACTGCTTAACAGATTTAGATGAAATTTGGCTAGATATAAAATATAATTATCGTATTTATAGTGGAATTGCGGAAACATGTAGTTACTGTAAGTCTTCCATGAAAATAGAAAGAAATAATAAATTTTGTACTCCTCACGTAGGTACGTATAGAGATACATTAATATAGCCATAAATGCACCTGGCCGTAAAAAGAATCAAGAAGAAATACTACCAGTAAGAAACTAATTATTTCAATCAACAGAGCTTTTAGTACCAAGAAAGCACATATTGAATGGTACTTATTCCTAACTAAGCTAGTCACGTCTTGTCAAGTTCAATTTATTTAAATACTTCGTGCAACTATTTACAATGCATTAGTGCACTGTGTGTGCATAAGGCAGCTTGTGCAAGAATACTTACTTGATTTCATAGAGATTTACTTGAAGGGTTATATCGTCGTTGTGTTGTAGAGAAGAGGAACTTGACCCGTCTGTGCATACAAAGGCACGTCTTGTTTACTTGCGACTTTGACACAAGTTTCTTTTTTAATTGCAATGTCAAATAGGAGTGAAACAAGTCTATAAAATAAATGTCAAATAATGTGTAGATACGATACACCCAAGTTGCATAAAGTTGCCTTTCGTGGACTTTAGTGTACCTACCTCACCTAATGTTCAGTCGATAATGCCTTATTGAAAACGGTACTATTATAAAAGCGAAAGTTTGAGTATCAATGTTTGTTTTTTTTTAGATTGATTTTAGTTAATTTTATAGCCTCTACATCAGACTAGCATACATGCAAAGTTTATTAAAAAAAAAACAACATACCACAACGAGTGCAAAGCCGCGAGCATAAGCTAATTTAAGCTAATAACTCATTTATCTAAGGCTTCAAGCAAACATGCTACTTTTGGCATTAGCGATCAGCGATTTTGCGACTGCATTGATTCTGCACCGCATCTTGGCGACCTTCTGCGTTCGGTCGCGGTCTCGGAATAGTGCGATTTTACGACTGTATCGATGCTGCATTGCGATTTGGCGACTCTCGTTCCATCATGAATTTCTTCGTAATTTATGAAACAATAAACCAAATCGATACAACCGGCATCTGAATGTGTGCGGAGTGTAGCGTTTGTGTTACTGTGTCGAGCTTCCGAAAAGCGGCTCAATCGTGTTAATTGTTTTTAAGTATGCGGTGTAGAATGTTTGGTCGCACGTAGCATTTAGCTTCTAAAAGCAACTCAATCGTAGATCGCCGATTCTACACGTCGTTGTTTTTGTACGGAGTGGACTGTCTGTTATTTTATACTGTGTTTAGTACTGTGCCATTACCATAGAATGCTCATACGGTTCTTAATTACGAGTCTTCAATGCGTTTGTATTGTCGATTTACTTATGTCTTTTGATTTCTAAACGAATTATGTTACTTTCAGTACGTTTTGTTTCGTTTTTTTGGCGCCTATTTATGTCAAAATGAATATGACTATAAATACTCGTAATAACAAAATCTTTGACAGGGTCAATTATATTAGCCTGAAATAGAAATTATTAATCTGAAACTTGAAAGATTCCATTTTACTAAAACGTCTCCGTTACGAGAGTAAATATTACAGGGATTATCGTTTATAATGATCTCTAAAAGTACAAACAGATGATCGAACTTAGTTCGGGCCGAACCACGAACATGATGCGCTCCGAACCATATACGCTCGTGTGGTGCACGGTCCGCCGGACATTATTATTATTAATATCATTATAATATGGTTCGGAGCGCACCATGTTCGTGGTTCGGTCCGAACCAAGTTCGATCGTCTGTTTATACTTTTAGCTTTTCATGAGTTTTATACTAAGTTGGCAAACAAGCATAAAGCCGCCCGCAGTAACCGTAGCCTATGGACGCCTTGCAATACCAGAGATATCACTTGCGTGTTGCTGACCCGGGATTTAAAGATGCTGTAGCCCAGGAATAGGAAAACGTTTCTTTCAAAACGCATCCCAAAATGAGCGCTGGAGATCTGTACTTACTCACAGGAATACAACAACACCGCTGTAGTCTACTGTTTTACTATAAACATACTTTTACTCTTCTGAATCAGAATTAGAGAAAATCTTTGAGCAATACCTACATTATGACAGAAAATGACAGAGAAGGGCTATATAAAAGAAATTAATTATTACAGTTATGTAGCCTGAAGGTATTCAATGAAAGCTCAAAGATATAATTATAATTAAATATTATTTGTTTTCAGTTTAATTAAAATTGTATGTTTTATGATTTTGAACTCATTATTTTCTTTTAAGAGAGAGCTCTTAGCTAAGTAACAAACAGAGGAGCGGGTTGTTAGACCTGTGAGAAAGTATGGACAGGTGGTCGTTTTCTTAGACCGTGGTCAGTGAATCCTCTGCTTCTAGGAAAGTAGGAATATCCGTTTCAAGTGCGTTTTTTGCTGGGCGCGTTGGATTGCAGTCCTATCGCACTATAAAATTGATGTAATTAATGTAAGTGCACTCAATCTCCGTACCAAATTTCATCAAAATCAGTTTAGTGTTCACGACTTTTTTTAAACTTTTTTCACCTCGTTACCGCAATGAAATTGATATGTATCGTCGAGTAAATTTTACATTAAGTATACAATAACTATAATCTATTATGAATTTTATAATATAAATGTATTTAATAGTAAAAAAATAAATAATGGATGCGTTTTAAAATAACGTTTATCTATCCCAGGGATACTCCATCTGAAACTCTGGTGTAAAAAAATTGGTAGGCAACACGCAAGTTATACCTCTGGTATTGCAAGCGTCCATATGCTACGGTAACTGCTTACCATCAAGCGGGCCGTATTCTTGTTTGACACTCCAGTAGATTGCACGATTAGTACAGTGGCTTAAGTGTATACCTTACAATTTAGAACTGCGCGGCGTATTGTGGGTTCGATTCCCACAGTGGACAAAAAATTGTGTGACCCATAAACGGTTGTCCCGAGTCTGGGTGTACTTTGTGTCCGTTAATCGTTTATGTGTAAATTCCCCCGCGACACAGGGCTATATAAAATAATGCGAGAGTTGCCTTCAAAGAAAAAAACATGATCGGGATTAAAAGCATTGTTATATCTGTTGTTCCAGCTGTAACTATATAATATTATATTCCTTCTATTGTACGCAAATCAATTTACTATCAAGTCGTGTCTATCCGCCGGCTATCCGCTGTTCGAGACATAATCATCAACGTTTTGCTTCACATTTTGGTAGAGAATATCTTCATAGCTGGCGTCTAAACTGTACAATGATAATATTTGTTATCTGATCCACATACCGACATATATTAAGATAATATCTTCAAGATCACCGAACAAAGGCGTTCAATTAGTATAGAAGCACTATTTGAGATTATGGTTAACAAAATATTATTATGTTAGCCTAATGAATTTGAATTATGTAATTTTGACATAATAATATGTGTAATTTGTTTATTTGACGCGTTCGACTATACTTTCTTTTTCGTATTTTTAACCGACTTCAAAAAAGAGGAGGTTATCAATTCCTGTGTATTTTTTTTCTTATTAGTTATGTAAGAAATACAAATTCAAAGACTGGTTTTCGCAACGAAGACTGCTTTAGCATAGGACGTAAAATGGTTCTATCGTCACAGAAAGCAAAACGATTTTCGTAAACGGTTCGAATTGATTAGTACCTATGTATAAATTCCACAAAGTGAAATTTACATTGATACTGCCACCTAGGATCGAACACGCACCGCCGCATGTGTACAAATTGGTTGCTTTCCTATACGACTCATTAAACCGTAAACAATATCCTAAGAAATCTGACACAGTTGAAATAAAAAAATGATATATAGGTATTGGTTGTTTTTTCTTTTTAAAAAAGACAACTCCCGCACTAGAGAACAAGCTCTGTGTCGCGGAGGACTTTACAAACATACAATTAACGGACACAAATTACACCCAGACTCAGAACAACTCTTTATGGGTCACACAAAGTTATGTCCTATGTGGGAATCGAACCCACACCCTCGTGCACAGCAGGTGCATACTGCGACCACAGGACCATCAAGTCAGTCAAATATTTATTCAATCACTTTTGCGAGTCGACCGTTCAGATTCTTCGGCTCAAAAAAGTAATTTCACTTTAAAGCACGCAGTTTAAATACTCCTGCTGTGAACGAAACCATATCGCGAATCGCGATTTAGTCACATGGCACAACGTCATTTATCAAAGGCTCGGTGTAAAATTTCAGTTCGATTACTTTCATTTTAAATACAAAAATGTTGCCAAATTACCCATTTACACTTAAGTTTGAGGAACCCATGTGCAAAATTTTAATTTTGTATTCCCAGACAATATAATATTAAAGTGTGATATCATTTTGTATTTTTTTTGACTACTTGGGTGGCAGATAAGCATATGGCCCGCCTGATGATTAAGCAGTAACCGTGGCCTATGGACGCTTGCAATATCACGAGGGCTTTTAACATCTTAAAAGCCCTCGTGATATTGCAAGCGTCCATAGGCCACGGTTAAATATATGAATATCTCTGGGATAGGAAAACGATTATTTCAAAACGCATCCCTAAATAAGCACTGGAGACCTGTACTAACACACAGGAACGCAGAGCTACATCGCTGTGTAGTTTTTTTGCTGTAGTTTTCTGTAAGGTACAGCCCAGCCCAGTCGGGCCTGCTTACTTGTATGGTGTCCTACTTCTCTACAACGTCGTGCATCTCTAGAACGTCTACTACTTGTCTATAGTATTTCTAACATAATTATAGGTATTTTCGTTTGGCATTTAAAGATAAAGGTTAATAAAATTAATTTGATAATTTAAAATGATTGAATATAGCTTCAATCAATTCGATTATTGAAAATGGTTATTGAACCATTTTCAAAAATCGAATTGATTGATTGCAATCATCAATCAATTCGAATAATTGAATGATTAAGACTGAAGACTGTTTAAATCTATAGATTTTAATTCGATTATTATATTTTTTTCTTCAAATGCCGTGTGTAAGAAAAAAGAAATTGTGTTACGCTTACCTATAGCACTCCATCCTGAAATGAACACCAAAGCGCTGATCGCCAACATTGTCACAAATATTCACTGTACTGATGTTTTAGGGACACTCCAGTGTCTGCGTCGCTTCATTTGTAAAGTTGCACTGCACTCGACCATCACTCAACACATTTAATTTTATTATTTTGCACTTTCACAACACTATTGTAGATATTGTTGGAATCTGAAACAATAAAAAATATAATAATAATTAATAAATTATAATAACGACTTTACCAACTTAATTTTAATTAATAATAAAATTGTGTGTTGTGTTTTTTCTTATTTAAAGTACCTATTTTACTATAATGATCCAACTGATGATTGAAATAAAAGAATTGAATTTAATAATAACTTACTTGAGGTTTAATAAATCTTATGTGTGAAAGTTTTGGATGGATGATTGTTACGCAATCACCCTAAAACGCCTGAACGGATACGGATAAAATTTGGCACAGAGATATATGAAAGGCTGGAATAGCTTTGTGGCTACTTTTTATCACGGAAAAAATAATGTTCCCGTGAATAAAAGCTTCCTTGGGGAGGCTTATGTCCAGCAGTGGACGTCTTTTGGCTGAGATGATTATGATGATGAACAAAAGCTAGTTTTGAAATAAAGACTACCAGTATAGTATGGCTGCATGTGTTTTCTACGTCACCCCTAACGCAGCGCCGTTCTTTAGCTCTTCGATTTCCACAAAACTTTGTCTGTGGGATTCACAAATTTTGTTTCAAGTCCAGATGTATGTTTAGAAATTGTAAAATTGTAGAAGACCCACACAACATAAAGCTTGTGTCAGTTGCGTCAGTTGCCATTTTTTGTGTGAAGAAAAAAATTCGCACATTGGTTAGAAACAATATGCTATTCACATCAATATGTTAATTAAATTCTGAACTAGTATTGAGTAGTCTCGAATATTGAACAATGTTGTGAGAATATCTTATCGACTTTTATGTATATGGTATAGTCAAATGTCAAATAGACGAATGGTTGCCACATGAAATTAGAAAAATTATCGTTTAAAAAATTTAAGTAGGTATAAAAACTAGCACGTACCCGATCTTATAGTCAAATGTCAAATAGACGAATGGTTGCCACATGAAATTAGAAAAAATATCGTTTTAAAAATTTAAGTAGGTATAGAAACTAGCACGTACCCGATCTTACTAGCATCATTGAAGTCAGTGCTATGTTCATCCTGTCACATAATATTCAGCTTGGCACCAACTTTAATCTCTATTAACTTATTTTTAGCTTTTTGAAGTCGGTTTAATTAAAAAAAAACTATTTTTAGTAGATAATGAAATAAAAACATTGTCAATAGGTATTGATTGTCAATACCTATTGACAATGTTTTTATTTGAATGTTTTTAGTTTTTATTTGAGGGTTGCTCTCAACTTTCCTGGGATTCCATCATCAGATCCTGACTTGGTGTACTTAGGATACCTCAAGAGTATACTCATTCAAATAAAAAAGAATTTTGAGAATACATAAAAAATACATGCAGTCGAACATATGTAGAACCTCCTCCTTTTTTGATGTCGGTTAAAAAAGGACATTATCAAAAAGAATTAATTAAATTGAACAGCTACAATTCCCATACAGATAAACTTAGTTTTCTGTCACGTAATTAGTGTCAATTTAACATGAGTCACAAGCTCAACTCGTAGATACACTAGTGAAATACGAATGACTATAGTCATTGACCCAATAAAGGTAGGTACGATGTAAACCTAAGGCCGTATTTATACCTTCAACACTATGGGTGGCCTAAACCTGAGATACATTTATGCTACTTCATTTAATGATATCATCATCATGATCATCTCAGCCAAAGGACGTCCACTGCTGTACATAGGCCTCCCTCAAAGATTTCCACAGCATTCGGTCCTGAGCTGACCTTATCCATCGGCTACCCGCGACCAGGTCGTCGGTCCACCTTGTTGGAGGCCTGCCAACGCTAAGTCTTCCAATTCGTGGTCTCGTTTCAGAATTTTTTTGCCCTGACGGCCATCAGTTCTACGAGTTTGAGATTACTTTTGTATTACAAAAATTAAGATACATCACAGGGTGTGAGGTCGCTAGGCACAAGATTCATCTGGATCCGTTACGTGGGAGAAAAGCTTAACTAGCACTCCAGGTTGGAGGAGTAGGCCGGGCACCGCTTCATCCTTTTATAGAACTTCGAGCGAGCGGGCAAATGGAGATGGACAATCCACGTCACAATAGAACTTGTTTATTACTTAATTTATATCTATAAGAGTTTAATAATAAGTTTTCTTCTTATTATCTTGGCCGGTAAATCCAGGCTACAAATAATGATACCTACTTTTCTTATCTCTGCATCACCCAAGGTCGACTGGTAGATAATGTCTCAGGCATTATGTCCGCCTTTACCATGTATGTGTATAAAGTTTTAAATAAATAAATAAATAATAATATTCCCTTAGCGTTGATAAAACCTCATTTCTACTTATTTTGTGTCAATAAACCGACTCTAATTTTCTTTAAAGTTCTTTTTTTGCAAAAACAGCAACTGCAAACATTTTGTAAACCTTTGCAAATTTTAAACGTTGTGTTTCGTGAGATCATGATAAGGGTAAGTAAACAAGAACCCAACAAATTAAATAAGTATTATGAACAAGGAGTAGACTGTTTTAATTTTCATAATTTTATAAATATTGTCCGGGTATTTTCCGTTTAAAACAGGCTATTTGCTGTTGAATGATAAGTCCAGCAGTGGGCAGATAGGCAGATGATGATGCTTTAGATTATTTACTATGCTATTGTATGTTTTGAAAGTAAAGGCCTTACCGCAGTCTCACCCGCGTACAATCTCACGACAACAGTGTTATTTTTGAAAAAAAATGCCTATTTTTTATTCCAAACTATACCAAATCTGTGCTAAATTTCATATAGTCAGTTCAGCTGTTCTGGCGTGATTGAGAACTAACCTTCCATCCGAACTTTCGCTATTATAATTTTAGTAAAATTTTATTTATATAAAACTATATCTAGACATACCAATATAAATAAGAAAAAGTTTTTATTGATACTGAATTGTCTAAAGTTACTATTATTTGAATTATTATTTTCCCATAAAAATGATTTATTTTTAAGCGACGAGTTCACTCTCTACAAATAGTTACATATTTTAAAAATATTATGATTAGATCTAATCGAATTAAATTATTAAAAAACTGGATTTCTAGAAATAGATATTTTGCCAAACTGCTGCTCGTTGGCATCAGTTGAGAATGGCTTAGCCAATTTTATTTGAGTTTTCAAATATTCGTTTGTTCTTCGAATAAGGTTTGTAGGAAAAGCAAAGTTTGAATTTTTTCCCGGAATATTAGGAACATACGAGAAAAAACCAAAAATACCTTTTTGTGTGATTTTTGTACGAACTTTAATCCAAAGCTCACGATACGAACGATGGATAAGCGTAATTCTTTATTTGTTTTTTTTCGTTATACCTGGACCGGACCACGTCATCAGGTCAGCTACTGATTATGTAAATAAACTCGAAAATTTGTGAGGATGAAAAAGTACTTAGCAGATTTTGATTAAACTCTACATTGTAGCTTATATATCAAAATAACACATAGATAGCCTATGTGCTATTCAATTATTGTGAAGACAAACCATAAAATAACTAACTCATCCAAATCTAAATATGGAACAAATAATAAATGCAACGTCAGATTTGATCATTAACTTGTTAAATGTAGGCAAAGTAAATTTATTATTCAAACATTTTGACAAATATCATGTGTCAGGATGTATTTTCAAGATGTCACTTATTTTCATTTAATAACAATGAGCCTCATTAATCTGATGGTTTACACCTTCGATAATATTATAACTGTCTTTGTTTGCCTTGATTTATTTGCCAGACAAATTACAAAAACACTCAGCATCCCACACTTCGTGCTTGCAAAGCCGTGCGTCATATTTAGCACTAATTACATTGGCTTGCAAGGATTGTTGTCAATTGTTTTTGCTATTTGTCTCGATACCTAATTTTTTTTATACTACCAAGGTGGCAGACAAGCATACCGTAGCCTATGGACGTTTGCAACACCAGGGGTGTCACTCACGCGTTGCCGACCCTTTAAAAACCTTAATATAACTTTTTTATTGAAGAACCTCATGCTATAGTAATTATTTTGCTATTGTTTCTTTAATTATATTGTATATAATTTATTATATTTTATTTTATTAATAGTGAATAAACTACCTAAACCTTAGTTTGGGTACACTAAAAAAATATAGGAATAATGTTATTATTGATTTTTTAGTGTTTAGGGAAACACAAAATACATTAATAAAAATATTCCTATATTTTTCTTGTTTGTGGATTGCAGTGCGCAGTGGCAAAATAAAATAACATCATGTTTAAAAAATATATCAATCTGTTCGTTTTTATTTAAACATCTAACGACGAAATGGTCGCTTTCTATTTTATTCGAGATTCAAAATTGTAATCCAATTAGATCTAGCTAGGTATACAAATATATTATATATATACTTAAGAAGAATAAATAATATTATATGATTTAGATATGATTAAGATATTGAAAATAGAACCAGAGAGCGAGTTGTACCCATTTCTTTAGTAATATGTTTTATGATGCGATACGATTTACGGTATTTGTATTCGAGTACGGTACAGAATATGTTTTGGCTAGAATCCAGGTCAGGCCTACCCAGTATGTAAACAAACTTAGCGATCGTTGTTTTGGAAAAAAACCAAACTGCTTTTGATGTTTTTTATTCTAGTGTTATAACGACGGGCCAGATTCTAAAGATTTTTTACTTTGGCTTAACCCTATCTTAAGAATTAAACCAAGAAATTACAGGTATACATACGAAGTGTTGATGATGGTAGTTATTGTAAACCCTTGCATCATAATCATTATCATCTCAGCTAGAAGATGACCACTGATTAATATAGGCTACCCCCAAGAATAGCTACATTATTCGGTCATGAATTAATCTTGTTCATGGGTTGCTTGCAGTGTCTCAGGGTGAAAAGTGTTTGATCACTCTCTAATTATACAAAGACAGTTAGCTAAAGAGCAATGGAGAGAACGATGCTTGGAGTTTCCTTGCATAGTTCCCTCCATCCATTCTTAAATTAAATCAGAATCCTCCGCTATACAGCGATGTTATACCCTAGTGAGAGAGTCATTTAAGCAATCGAGTAATAAAATCCAATCCATATGTTGACGAACCTACACCCACTCTCGGTGCAACTATTTGTGAGTCACAATATACTATGTGAGGATAAAACTGACAATATACGAGTTAATACTTGGGATAACAGCAAGTTTAATACTACGCGACAAGTGCTGTCAAAATGCTTTTGTCGGTACAGTTTGTTTTGTAATATTTGCCTCGCTGAACAGATTACAGTGACATATTTTATTTATTGTTAGAAATCCACATTCATCTCCATTTCATTTTCATGATATATTTTTTCTAGATATGCCAAAAATATATTTTTTAGAATTTATTACTTATTGGCCCGTCTCGCGTCGTCGCTTTAATGATTTTTGTCCTTTGATATTTTTTATTACATTGCCTTATAAATACATAACTCTTTCAGATTCCCAGTCAAGAACTTTCTGTGTTAATTATTTTCTTTTGTTGTGAAAACATAATTGATTGTCAATTAAAAAGTTGGAGATTTTTACAAAATATTACGTCACCCTTCTTACGACGATAAGAAACGTGCACAAAATAAATACCTACAATTACACAATACATAATGTTTTATACATATTAAGATTTGATTATACCTCATTCCATTATGAGTGTTTGTGTTAATAGTAAGTTACTGAATTTAATATTTATGAAGAATTTACAATAATTGATTGTATAAATGCCTATTTACTTTTTGTATATTATTGGGTTTGGGTACCTTGATTGAAACTACGAAATGTTATTTTCTCCCGGTCTTCAAAAAAATCTGATAAGGTATAACTATTTGCTTACTAACAGCCAAAAACTATATACCTACCTATACAGGAGTTTTCTACCTCTTAAAAAAATCTTTTTTATCCAAGCTTTAATTTATCCAAAACTCTAATTCATTTTCATACAACAAACAAAATCCATAAGATATTAATTTGTTTGTTTATTACCTGTGAAAACTTGTAATTTTCCATATTCTCATAACATTACTCTTGTCATTAAAACTATTAGCTGTAAGTTTTCCTAATAAATCTCTGGCCAGAGATATTTTATAAAAAATAATTGCGAAATCGCAATATTTACTCACAATAAAACAGATCCTAAAACAATAGAAAGCAGCGGATTCCCCACTTCTATAATTAACCTTGCATTCATACGTACTGATCCGTCAATTGTGGAGAAAGCGTTGGACATTACGAACAGCACGGTCTGCCGCTCGTGGTCAAGTAGACCATGTTTAGTCTCCAATAGCTGTTTATTTTGCTCATTGTTCCGGACGCGATGCATTTACAAGTCGCCTAGTTACAACAATCATCTTAGTGAATACGTTAGCTATATTACTTTAGAGTTCATTGTTGCGTTGCTACGGAATGACGCTAAAGTCATCGTTGGTAGTACGCGATGGAATGCGGTGGATTTGGAAATCCACGTTTTGCTTGCACCAATGAAATTATTTCGCTGTACAGAAAAATTGGGAGTGATGAACTTTAATTTGAATTTAAGTTAACGGCGCTAATATTACTGGTCTCGGTCCCTATTTTATTATACTATTATAGGATGATAAGAGATTCTTCCTTACACCATGGTTTTACCTGCATCCTTAATTCTGGTGATAAATGGAATGGCCTTAGTTTCTTGTGAAAAATGGCCGATGGTAAATTAATTGGCGTCAATAGTCGTATACTTTGTAACTAAATTAATAAGGCTTTAGTTCTATTATGAGATTTATACTCAGTACAAAATTTCCATGAACCTTTTTTACCATATATTATATTACAGAATAATGTTCACAAAAATAGGCTGAAATATAATCAATCATAATGTAGACAAGACACAATCTTAATAATAAAATGTCTGGTAGGTTGCTAGCATAATACAATATAAAACTACTATACAGAAGAACATGAACAAATGAACTAGTCATTGGAACGTCATAATTAGGTTTTTATAAAATACAATTTAATTGTCATTGCCAGCAATTCATCCAAAAACAGATCAATAATTGAACAGCAACGTTAGCAGCTGTACTTACCAGTTTTTCCACCGCCAAAACGACAACATAATTACCAATAAATGGACTAAAAACTAGCGCAAAAGAACATAACTATGAATAAACCGGTGCTATTATAAGATAAATTGGACGCAGTTATAAAGTTTTTATGTAGGTTGTAGGTATCAATGAATAAAATAACGCACGAGTCCTATGATTAAATTGCTATTGTGTAGTTGTCTGGTAACGATGGCAAAAAATGACGTAAGCAGTGAGCGAAGTGAAGCTAATAACCATCAGCATCGTGATGTAAATATTTATGAAGATAATAGAACCGTTTTCAATGTAATATTGACGACGTTTATTAAATTGGTTTAAGGGCCCCTTTTCCGAAATTAACGTTTCTAGATCGAGTTGTTTTCAGAGAAATCAATATATTAAAATTCGCAAAAAAATATATAGTACAGATACATGTTTGATATAGTGACTTTTTTGGTTAAAAACGCAAAATTTTACTTTTTGCTCGATAAAAAAGAAGTCTGAAGTTAAGTCGATTTTGAAAGTATTTCAAGTTGTATGAGACTTGGGGGAACGCAACTTGTATGAAAATTTAACATTTCATTTACTAATCGGGTTTGACAAGGATATTATTGGATAGATTTATAAAATTGCACTTATTTTTTTTTATATAAAATAAATACGTGAAAAACTGCTCGCGCGCGACGCGCGCACCGCGCCAGTGTCCTGCCGGACGTCATCGAGAGAGGACCTACGCAATTTTTGCTCGCGACCACATTATCGTCGCCACAATATAATACGTCACAATATAATACTGTAATGTTTTTCTCTACACAAAATAGCGAAGTCAGTATGACTAGAATTTTGAATCTTTAATGAAAACATTCACCTTTACATATTTATACATACTAACTGAGGATCAGAATGGCGCAGCGGTAGTGAGGCTGCCTTACGGACTTAGGGTCCCGGGTTCGAATCCCGGTAAGGGCAAATGTGCATGGACATTTGTTTCCGAGTGATTAATGTTTATACATAATAAGTACCTATACATAATAAGTATTTACAAAAAAAGAATATATGTATTATATCAACTATCTGGTGTCTACGATACAAGCCAACGATATTTATTTATTGACTAGTTGTTGTCCTCGACTTCGTTCGCGTGGAAATTTGAAAGAGTATTAAGAGCGTACCTATTCACAAAATAGCGCAGCTACAGATTAGGTAATTATCGGTCGACCGGCCGTGGAGTGCGCGTGTGTGCGTGATCCTCGCACACATACATTGTTCGTGAAGTATATTCGGCACAGTGCAGGGTGCGTAAACTTTATTGTTATATTACGGTAAGATTTTTGGTGTTATAATATTATTGTTCATTTGTAGAATATGTTATTATTAGAGAAGTAAAGGAACACATTGGCATACTATATCTATTCTAATACATATTATTATTATAAATGCGAATGTTTGGATGAATTGATGTACCTAAGTACCTATGGAGCTTTTTCTTGCTTGTTTCTGCCTGGGGTTGTAAGTGCGGGCAGGCCTCCGTCACTCGCTCAAGGTCACGCGCTATGTGCCTATCGCTATGTAGCTCGTAACCGAGCCGATCGCCAGTGGGCTGCCGCACGCGACACAAAGCGCGCACAACACGTTTCCCGCTCAAAACGCATTATTCCGATATTTACGTACACTACGTATATTAAGTTTTGACTAACGACACGATGGTTGATTATTGTGAAGTCGTTGGATGTCATAGTCAAAAGAAAAATAAAAAAAATACTTTTTTTCATTGCCGAAAGATGAAGAAAGGTACGTTACGTTATTTGAAAGTAGGGACGCATTTTAGCTGGCTTCAGTTAGTAGTACCTAGTAATTTTAAAATGCTTCTTGTGTGTAGGTACTCTTCCTTAAAAATTTACGAGAAAGTTAGAAAGACAACCCTACCGCATTCGTGCGATGATGAGCTTGCACGTGAGTCGCACGGCGGGCAACACAATCTCGACTCTTTGTGCGCGTACTTATGGTACATTTCTTTTCGCTGCGAACAGCAGGTACTATTATTAAGATTTTGTAGGCTATTATGGCGTAGGTATTTTCGCTTTTGTATGGGAGTGATGTATCTGTTACGTAGTAACTATTTAGTAATCTGTGGTGCGGGTGAAGCCGTGGGTGGAAACTAATGCCATAACATGGTACCTAGCCTACAAAAAAGTAGTAGGTACTACTTTTTTGTGGGCTACTTTTTTGTAGGCTAGGTAAGTACAAAAAACAAAAATGATCATAATATTAATAGACCACAGCCAAATTATTTATTTATTTAAAACTTTATGCACAATCGCACACAAGCGGACTTAATGCCATAGGTATTCTCTACCAGTCGACCTATGGTGATACAGAGATGAACATAGTAGGTGCACTCAAAAACAAAAAAAAATTGGATAAGACAAAGAAACAAATTTAAGATAGTAAGGATATAGATTCAACAATATCTAAAAAAATATATAATGAATATATATGCTGTGGTATATATAATATATAAAATAAATATAAGTACCTACTTAAATAAATAAAATTTATAAATATAAACAAAATTGTTATGAAAGTGTTAGACGTACTAATTCCGGCAATTCATCAGCGAGAAGAGCCCGAATCTTTACTTAAATTACTACACACATCGGTGTAGTTGTGGTCTTGTGTGTGAGTAGTATAAGTACTCCAGGGCTCATTTAGGGATGCGTTTTGGAAGAAACGTTTCCTATCCCAGGGATACTCCATCATAAAGCCCTGGTGTTAAAAAAATGGGTCGGGAACACGCAAGTGATACCTTTGGTATTGCAAGCGTCCATGGGCTACGGTAACTGCTTATCATCAAGGGGGCCGTATGCTTGCTTATCATAAGGTGGTAGAACAAAAAAAATGCTTATTAAATTTGCATATTAGGTAAAATAAAAATAGCTACCTCACACTCCCATAGATGCTAATACGCCATAAATCGATTTAGGTATAAACCTACCTACCTACCTACTACCTACCTACCTACTACCAAAAAAAAATAGTTGACCTCCTATTCCCGAGACCTACTGAATATACATACAAAATTTCATAAGAATCGGTCAAGCCGTTCCCGAGGAGTTTTGTTTGTTACAAACACTGTGACACGAGAATTTTATATATTAGATCATCGCCTGCTTTGTCCATACATTCATAACAATATAAGTGTATTAGTGTTTACAGTCAATAGTGCAGTGGACATACATCAAGCTATACGTTTTTGTTGCAAGCTACCTCTTATTACCAGCACGCCAATAATATTTGAACTACTGATTATTTATACTGTGGCGTGCTCGCCCGCCGCCATAGGTCACCGGAGTTCATATCGCAACGGCTCCTGTGCAACGCGGGCGCAAGCCGTCTCCGTGCGTAAAATGCCTAAACTTTCGGGAAAAGGGGCCCTTAATGTCTCTTTACAGAGCTCCAGCCCTTATTCAGAGATTCGTTGTAAAAGAAACGTTTTCTTATGAAGAATCATAAATTAGTAACACCAGTTGTGTGACGAAGTAAGTATCTTTGGAATAGAAAAATGCATCACTATTTGAGAATTGGAGACTTGTGCATCGAATACAACATTACTAAGTGTAATTACTTGACTACGATCTTCTGTACTATCAGTGTCGTCACGTCCGCGTCAATCCAGTCAAACTTTTATTTCTTTATATCGCTCGCTTTTATCGCGCTCTACTGCTTTTATATCATCACTTGCAACAATTTTAACATGTTTTGCTTCATTCGCACCCATAACATTATTCACCTACCGTGTTGTCACAACCTCCTTACATTTCCTACCAAAAACGCTTCGAAAGATAAATAAACAAGTTTTTGAACAGTTTAAAATAATTGTTTCATTTATAATACACGACTAATGTAATAATAATAATGATGGATGTCGAGGCAATTAAACTGGTAATACAGTTTAATATTTTATAATCAATTCCTTACATCCGTGACGACAATTTATTAGTAAAATACCTACCTACTAACTGTATTCAATAGCAGCGTTAAAACACGTTTCTCATTCTACTATAATTACATTTAGCTTTTTTAATAATTCATTAGCTAATGTGGTGTTTTTGTCAAAAACATAAACGCCCCTTTCATGTCTTTATTATAAGCGGTAATTCTTGTTAAGTATTTTTCAAAATATGTAGTATAAGTAGTAAATTAATAGTGTACCGTTTACCATTCATCCTATGTTTTGTAGATTACGTTTTTTAATGTATTGTCCATATATCTTTGTTTATAATTCAACATTATCATCATCTTTTTGGCGTCACCAAACTTAAGATAGAGGTAGGATTTCCACTGGATTCGTTTTAGTTATCAGCGATTGTAAATATCAGTCTAGTTGGTCCTGCAGCATAGGATTGTACTTATACTGTTTGGTTTTTTTAAAGACAACTTCCGCAATAGGGAACAAAGTCTGTGTCGCGGGGGCTTTAGAATCAAAAATTTCGCCAAGACTCAGAACAACTTTTTGTGGGTCACACAAAGTTTTGACTTTCGGGATAGGCAGTATTATTGGATTTTTGGAAGAAAAATTTCTATAGCGTTCGAAACGCGTGTCCAGCAATAGGCTTGTCCGTTTAATACTTGGAACTTAACTTAACTGGCAATACGCTGCCACCGTGTCATCATATATGTACATCTGCCAATGCCATCGTGGATGAAGGAGTGATGATGATAGGTATTTATTTATTCTTCATTATTGTAATAATACGTACTTGATTAGTTTCTTTCTTTGAATGTTATGTGATTAACCGTAAAGTAATTAGTTGTTTAGTATCATTTAACGACTACCAATAATAAGTTAATGTATGAACTAATACAGCAGACACGACTCACCCACTTATAACCTTATCTCTCAACCCTAGAAGCCTACCATCATAAAGGGAGAATATTAGATTTATGGTTTTTAATGAAGCATCAAATAAAGAATGCGACTTATCTCAGCAACTTTCAAACTTTATTAGTTTGAATGTTGCAGTTGTTAGTCAGTGAGTGGTATTTCGCGGCCTGTTGTCTGTTATGTTATGATGTCACTTTATGTAAATAAGCAGGAATTTGGTGGAACGAAGTTAAAGCCTGGCGAGAGACATGCAGATCTAAAGTTAGTGTTAACATTGGTTTTCAAGTATATTTTCCCAATTGCCAAAAAAAACCATCTACGTTACATAATGTAGTGGTAGGCCACATTATGTAATAAAATATCTTATCTATTCACCTTAAAAAGATTCAATAAGATATTACAGCGCCTTTAAAGATTTCCAACATCAGATCGTCGTTAAATAAAAAAAAAATTAGTAATTTTACATAATTCTGGTCTAGACTTGATTAAATATAGATAGGCTTAAGAACTATAATACCTATTGGACATATCTAATTCAGTCATTTATTATTATCTTGATCTTGATCTCACCGAGGAGCAACTTGACAAGCTTGAGCGTCTTCAAAACTTTTGCATAAGATTTATATTTGGTTTGCGCAAATATGATCACGTCTCAGAATACCGAAATATGCTCAAGTGGCTTCCTATTCGCCTTCGACGGAATACTCATATTCTTGCTCTTCTTTACAACACTTTGTTTAATCTTTGTACTCCCTCTTATTTAAAAGATCGTTTTCGGTTCTTAAATGACACACATGTGAGGTCCCTGAGATCAGCGGAAAATTTAAGACTAGAGATACCAATGCATTCCACAAAATTCTTTGATAAATCTTTTACAGTACAGGCTGCTCGATTGTGGAATGCATTGCCCATTTCTATAAGGAGAGCACAGTCCTTAGCCTCTTTCAAAAAAATGGTCTGCGAACACTATCTTACTCTTTAATTTTGACCACCTCTTTTTATTTTGTTCTTTTGTTTTCTTTCATATGTATTACATAATTTATATATGTATGATATAGTTACATTTTATATTATATGTTTATGTAGGTTTATAATAAAGGTTATTTGTGTATGTTTATTTATTTTAGTCAAATATAAGTATGCATTATACCTAATAGGTACTATATCTACTTATTTTAGTTGTCTTAATTATTTTTCTACTATTATTTTGTAAGCACCAAACTCCCCACTGTTAACATCTTATTTTTTCCCATCTTTTCTGTCCATCCTAAGGTTGCCTGTAAGAGATTGCTTTTTAGCGATAAGGCCGCCCATTGTACATAGTTATAAAATTATCTTTAAGACAAAATTGTAACTTGGTGTACAATAAAGAGTTATCTATCTATCTATTATCTCGCTAAGGTCTATAAAGAAGTTATTTATCACCACCAAGAGAAATTCTTGAGAGCAATAATAATAATCGTGATAACTTTATTACTAAAGCACTAAAGTTATTAGGTAGCCATTGGAATTAAGCTCTTATGACAAATTAAATAGGTACTTTAATAAAACAAGCGTTACAATATCTGCTATAAGTTAAGCCTTATGATGTAAGAAATCTTTTTATAATGAAATACAACATTTATTTAAATCAAAGGACTGTGAAAGCAATGACGCAACATCAGCATTGCGCGTATTAGAGAAAGTGTACAGCAAAGACATTGCAACGTCATTGAGTATACATTCATTAATCAACGTAGAAAGTTTATTGATTGTATCGACATACTCAATCCGGACTTGTCCATCTCAATAAATGGCTAAATCATTAATTTTATTACCTTAATCATTGATTTTTTATTTCAATCCAAACACAGTGGAGCTACTGAGCTCAAGAACAAATTTCACAATTGACCACTTTTTGCACAAAAAATCGTTAAATCACAAAAAACTTCACTCAAGTTTGACAAATGCACGTTCGAGACTTGAATTTTTCAAGATGGCGTTGAAAGCGGCGCGCGCGCAACGGACCTCGCGGCTGACTGGACTCACGCACAGTTCACGGCAATGACATCAAACCCCACTACTTGACTGCAGCTAATCAAATTAAGACTCTATTGTAAACTGGAAAAGGTAGATGCTAGATTGACGTAAATAATATGTTTTGGCTAATGAATTAACAAGTAGGTAGTTGGTGTACCAGGGAAATCACAAGTTAAATTGAGATCGGTTTAATAAACAAAACTTATTACTTAAGCATGGGTTAGTTTGCGTTCAAGTTTACTGGTACATAATATAGGCGGGCTCATTACTTGTTTTGAAATGACCAAACTCGTCGTAAGTTCCAGAGATTTCATAACAATTAAATATCTCCAATTATCATATTCAAAATAAGTATATGACACAAGTATAAGAAATTTCTTTGGCTTTGGAAGAAGGCACTTTTTAGGTAGGTATTATTTTCGTATGGCAGAGTTTGCCTATTAGCCCGTCTATTGTTGAAAAACAGCAGCAGGTTCCTGTAGTCTGGCACTTTCTGAACACCTGCTTGCTGCATTTGTGAAACGCTCATAGCATTTATAAAGTTGTTTTTTTTAGCAATTTATGTTTCTTTCTTACCTCATGTAACTGGTATGCTTGTGCATGGTCATTATTATATTTTGGTTCTCAAAAGTCTCTTATAGATTCATCATCATTATTTTAAGGAAACTTATCCTCTAGCGAAGTAGGTATTTCACAATTCTTCGCATTATACATCATAAATTCTTTTTGGTATAATTAAAATTGGTATCTTCAATATTTCCATACTAAGTATGTGATATAACAGACGTCTACCTACTCAAACTAAGTATATTCATTGAGACTTATTCTAGAATAATATAAGCTTCTGAATGATAGTTATAAATAGAAAATGTTCTCGTAATATTACTGTCGATTCGTGACAGCTTAACAACCTGTCACTACTTATGAGCACTTGTGAACTTTAACCTAGAACTGGCTCCTTCATCGGACTATTCAAGCTGATGTAAATACATTATTCACAGACATTTCTCATAAATAAATTTCTTGTTAAGTACAAGTCAGTGGTCAATTAAATAAAATTTATTTTTAATCTTTATGATTTTTGTAGAAGTTTTTGTGTGCAAGAATTCGGATGTCTTATTTACAATTCCACTAACGGTTATTACAATATTTTAGGTCTTATTAATTTGATTGCTCTAATCAAAAGTAGATATGATGTATGTCAAGCTAAAGTAATTGCAAATTAATTTAAATCATTTAATTATTTGTTAATTTTCGTGTTCTTGCATAATTTTAATATTTTCGTGCTTAATGAATTGGAATACAAAACTTTATTGTCCTTTATAATGTAATTAAGTCTTTATTTGAAGTTTAATCATAAGAACTTAATAAATACGTTATGTACCCATAGTTTGCAAATAAATAATTGAAATGAATTTATAATAAGATCAGACTGCACACCTAAATACCAATGTTATGCATGCGTCTTTTATTTTGCCTGTGAATGTATAATTTTAAAATTGGTTGCTCGATACTACCTTATAATTCTGATAGCTAGTTTTACAGTGTTCTTTAAAGCAAAAAGATAAGAGACTACTGTACTATATTTGCTACAAAGGAATTCTTAGTAATTAATTATGGAGTTTTCTTAGCTTGTTCCTTTATAAACACGGGTCTTTTATCTTCGCTTACTCTACAGATATATTAATAACTAGCTAACACGTGCCCACTGCTTTGGCCATTTCGAGTTAATGTATCGCATATGACACCCACAAATAACGTGGCTTTATATTGGCAAAAGAATTTTTAAAATCAGTTTAGTAGATCCAGAGATTACCCCCTACAAACTTACAAACTTTGGACTTCACCCGTGTTATTGGTTCATTAAGGATTGATTTTCCAAAAATCTCTTAAGTCACTTACGTCATTTCAAGAACTTTTGAGTAAAACTACTACTACTATTTAGGCTTTGTGTTAATGATTTGGTTAGTCAGGACAAGTTATTTTATTTGTATAGACAAAGCAATAAGATTTGAAGGTCTACACTAACGCTAACGTTCAGTATATTAATATTAGATACCTCATTACAAGACATTCGAGTTTTCATATTCGAAACGACAGCTGTCTCGGTACAAACTATTTGTGACGTCAATGCCTTGACGTTAACAACTAATGAAACTGAACTTGATTTAGTATTACATTGAACTTGGATTTGGATGAAATTGTTGAACGAGCGAGCGAAACAAGCGAAATTCTCTGAGGCTGCCGAAATAATCCGCCGTTTGTATGTTCACCAATATCAACGACTAAAGTATAGCTGATCAGCACAATTTTAAATTTAGTAAACAAATTCTTGAGACAAAAGATTTTTTTAGGTTCAAACATGAGGCAAATCGGCCAAGGGGGAAAATAAACTTAAATTCAAAAACTCAAACTCAATGTTATTTATTCCTTTAGGTTACAAAGTAACACTTATGAAGGTCATAAATTATGAATAAGTTAAAAAGATGATGTCAGCTTAATTTTCATACGGCTAGTTCGCTGACGAGTGATACATAAGCATAGGTAATCCTTTAAGAAATTCAAACGATGTTTTAAAGTTTTACCGTGCCATTGAATAGAAAGTTCTTTTTTACGTAATACAAATAAATACTTCGATGACATTATTAAACTTGAGCTTTCTCTTTACAAAACAAATATGAGAACAAATGCACTAAGATCTACTTGGCTATTTAAAATAACATTTGAGATTTCTTGTAAAAATAGGTACCTATATCTAATAAAAGGACCACTTTCATGGCAGCGAAATGCACTTTATTATTCTTGTGCGTCTATTTTCGTCTTTAAAAGGAACTTTTGATTTAAAAGAAAAGAATCTATTTCCAGCCAGTGTTATCTTTAAAAGCCTTTGGCTGTATTTTACTTTTCTCTTAGTTTAGATAACATTTTTTATACGAGTACAATAATTATATTTATAAATATGCACTATTTTTAATATTGTAATACAGTACGTAATGCAAAGGTCACTAAACGTATTGAATCTTCGGAAACTCCAATTTCTTCGAATCATAAGACATAATATCATTTAGGATTTGGTTTACCACAAAGGTGGTATTATATAAAATTAAATGTTACTTATTTAATTATTATTTATTTATTTAAAACTTATTATACACAAAAATAAATGTATAAAGGCGGACTTAATACCATAGGCATTCTCTACCAGTCAAATAAATAAAATGTAGAAAAGACAATATATAATAATACTTATCTATTCCTTAGAAAGATATCCACTTGTGGAGTTAGATCTCTCCCAAATATTTCTATAGCATTCAGTCCTGCTCTCATTCATTGACTGTTTGTAAACTTCACCAAGTCGTCGTTCCTTATTAAATTAAATACTACTAATTTATAAATTTTACAAGTTTATGCCCACATCTTTTTTTTTATAAGTTATAACATTATAAAGTTTCATCATAATCCGTTTAGTAGTTTCTGCGTGAAAGTGACAAATATCCATTCTTAAAAATTTTCGCGTTTATTTCAACATCGAAATAGTTCTATTCCTTTGAATTTGTTGAAGTCAACACAAGCTAAGTATAAAAAAAAATTCCGCGTTCTGTAACCAAAAATGGTCTGTCCACAGATGTGTAGAAGCATGACGCTACCGTTAGTTGAAAGTCAGTGACCAGACGCACGTGCTCACGAGTCGACTAGCCGACACTTCGATTAAAAACCAATACCGGTATGGTAATGGACATTTAATCATTTATAAATGATTTTGTTTAACTATCTTTGTTTAACATTCTTGTAGAGCAAGTCTGCTTTAAGTATTAAGTAATAAATATACTTATATTATTTATTCACTAAGATCAAATGCATAATTCTATTTTAAATGTCAAAAAGCCGGTTTGTGATTTTCTTTATGGACTCATCATTGTCATCATCGGCCTAGCGCACAACACTTTAAAAAGTCCTCAATTTCTTGCATCCAGCTAGTCCCAGCCACTTTGCGAAGACTGCCGCTCCACCGAGCCTGCGAGCTACACCTCATTTAATGTTGTTCATGATTATTTCATGGCTGCGAAGGGTTACCTCACCACTTATTATTACACAGCGTGATCTGGGTTCGATACCCACACGCAAGAAAATATTGTGTGACTCACAAATAGTGCCTGTGTCCACAAATTGTGTGTTTTTAAAGGGAACTTTTTTTCATTTAAGACAACGCCCGCACTGGGGAACAATTAACGAACATAAAGTACACCCGACTCGTAACAACTATTTATGGATCACACAATTTTTTGTCCCGCGTGGGGATCGAACACAACACGTCGCGCAGTGGTAACTGGCAAGGTAACCACTTAAGCTATTAACCCAAACGTGAAATCAGTTGCATTTTTTTATAAATACCTAATAAATGTCTAAAGTGTCAAATTGAATGTATTTCTATATTTGATGTAAGAAAGCTTTCTAGAAATCTGTGCTATATTTGCTTCAATTTGTTTATATTATCAATTGATACAGCACTTTCAGTTTCGCAATGTTATTGGGACCAAACAAATATAAATGCATTTTTCAACTGTGCGATTAAGAGTGACTTGTATTAGATAGAATAGATACAAATTGTAATCAAAATTATTTACAACTACACGGTTATGGTGGATGACGAATAATACAATATTTTTAATCACGTTTTGATAAAGATACTCAGTGTTAAAAGAGTTAGCCATACAAACAAGCAAACCAAGGACTGACCTCCACCTTAGAGAAATCTGCAGCTAATAACTACACGCAGTGGTGTAGTTGTATTCCTGTGTGTGAGTACAGGTGTCCAGAGCTCGTTTTTTTACGTCCAGAATGCGTTTAAAAAAAATATTTTCCGGTTTTAAAACCCTGGAGTTTAAAATTTTGAATCGGCAGCATGGGATTAATGTTTCGGATATTGCAACAGTACATAAGCTATAGTAACTACTTAAAATCAGGCGGGCCGTGTGCTTGTTTACCACTTAAGTAGTAAAAAAAATATATTCAATTATCGAGTTTTCAAAACACGATTACAAAAGACAGATTATTGAATTGAATGTTGTTTTCGGTTGGAAAAACATAACAAGCTAACCTTATAATCACGAAATATAATACCTAATAGTCATCAATGCATCGTTCAATTGAGTACTTTCAACTTTGTATTCTTAATTATATCAGTTTGTTATTACAACCCAAATATGTCCCACTACTGGCACGGGTCTCCTCTATCAAACGAGCTTAGGCTTGTTTAGGCCTTATTCATGCACGCTGGCCAAATGCACACACATGAACACCACTACACCGCTGTATGTAGTTATTTGGCTGTGGTCTTCTGTAGATCCTTCCTAAATCGGGCTAGGATGCTGCCCTACCTCTCTTAATTTGACGTCTGTAATCTGACAAATTTCTGCACGTCACATCTTACAATAAATAATATTGACGGCAAATAAGTAGCTATTAATTAACACTTCAGTTGAGAAGGCAGACATAGTTTTTGATATCTTTTAGCAAATATTTCCATTTATCATATGTAGCGCTATTTGGCCGTGTCTTCCCACATGTTTGTCAAGACATATTACTATTCTATTGTGCCTGATTGTCTAAAAATTAGAGGATTTAAGTAATATAACACAAGTATGTGGGTAAATATAAACTACCGTCACTCCAAGACGTAAACAAGCGGTGGACAAATTCGAACTCTGGAGTAGGAGCTCGGATGGCACAGTTGGTAGTGCGCTGGGCCGGAACCCGAGAGGCGCAGGTTCGAGTCCTGCTCCGGGCTCGTCTTTTTCCACATTGCTTTAATATTTAAGTATATTTGAGCTAATTGCATAGCAAAATGCTAAAAATATTTAAAATATAAACTAATACTATGAAAAGGATTTTTTGTAATCAATGAATTTAAAGAGTACTAGATGAATTTTCAGAATTCTTTACCTGTAGAATTAAAAAAAAATCATGTATGATAAGTGTGCGACATGTGATGTCAATCAATGTATGGACATTGTTATTTAATTCTATTCTACTTCTCTTTATGCCACTTGTCTAAAGGGGCTGAAGATAAATCGTTAGCAGTATTTAGGTTTCTATATATATACATAAGACATAAGCATAATTATCCTTAAAACTGCTTAAGCTTAAAGCTTATTTCAATAGGTACCTAAAAATAAAAAACGGAATGATAATTCCTTAGTTATACAGAAGCCACTTTGCACGAAGTCTCAGATAATCCATTTGCAAATTGGTTCACAAATTGGAACGTCGTCGCGGCGACGGAACTGGTCCCGGCCACCTTACGTTCAGATGTCTTTCACCGCTTTTATCTAAGGTCACGAATTCGTGACTTGTTGCTAAATAGAAAATGGGGTCAGGTTTATGTATTTTTTTTTATAACAAAGACTTTAACGAGTAGCGGTAGACATGCAACGGAATATTTATCGAATTTTTGGTGCGTTTTATTTAGATTTACTTACGGCAACCGATTTTGTTGACCTGGATTTAAGTACTGTAGGAATAAGAGAGGTAGGGCGCAATATTAATGAGCAAGCCTGACAGGAGAAGGCCCTCTACCTAACAGAAGACCACAGCTAAATACACACAGCGGTGTAGTTATGTCTCTGTGTGTGAGTCCAGATCTCCAACGCTCATTTTGGGATATGTTTTGAAAGAAACGTTTTCCTATCCCAGGGATCTTATCTTATCTTATCTTGTGTCGGGGCTGTCCTTGCGGCCAGCGCTCTTTGACCCTTGGGATCTTTTGTGCATGCCCCTATCTTACCTCTCACCCTACGTCTTGGTCCCTGAATCCCAGGGATACTTGTCACTTGATTATTGTGGCTTCTTCTTATAAGAGACTTGGAATTACCCTTGTCCGAATTGGGTTAAATTTCCTAATTATTTTTCTATTTATTTTAGAAAAATACTTGGAATTACCCTTGTCCGAATTGGGTTAAATTCCCTAATTATTTTTCTATTTATTTTAGAAAAATAATTAGGGAATTTAACCCAATTCGGACAAGGGTAATTCCAAGTATCTTAATAATTAATAGCCTAAGTTAATCCCCATAAAATCACCTATCTGCCAGTAAAAGTCAGGTTCAAAATTGGTCCAGCGAAATTATCCGGAACAGACAGACAGACATCAACTTTAAACAAAGTATTTTTGATTAGTATTTTTCCACATTGCTTTAATATATAAGTATATTTGAGCTGATTGCATGGCAAAAATGCTAAAAATATTTAATAAAGTATTTTTGGCTTAAGTGTAGGCTTACTGTAAACATTTATATTACGCATTTAGTAGATGTATAAATAACTGTATAATTTTGCAATAAAACATTTTGATTGAATTAAAGTTTTTTTTTTCAGCGGTCATCATGACTGCGATAAGTGCAAATACGGCGTCGTCACATAAAAGTGACCAGGGTTGTGAGCTCTAATCTATTCAACCCTCAAAGGACATGTCATGTAAATTTTTCAATTTCAAATATGTTTTCAGTTTGTTTTTATTGAAGTTGAACTGTTTGTGTTTGTATGATTGACTCTATTGCATATAGATTGATTTTTATGAAGAAAATCATTTTCTTTATATTTGTTTATATGATAAATATTTGCTTGAATTGTTTATTTTTATAATATGTTTGCATACGCAATAAAATCTTCAACTCATTTTAGTTAATATGTTTTTTATGCAAAGATTAAACATATATCATATAATAAAGAAGTAAAGTTAGAGAGTTTGTGACGTTGTAAGGGGGAAATCTCTGAATCTACTGAACCGATTTTGAAAATTGTTTACCAATAAAAAGCCACGTTATTTGTGAGTTGTATTTTATGGACAAAACCGCTCTCCTATCCCAAATACTATCCCAGTATATAGACCTATAACACTTATCCCTATTTTAGCAAAAATATTTGAGAGAGTGATGTACAATAAGGTGGAAAATTTTGTAACAGCATGCAATATTCTAAAGAGTGAACAATATGGTTTTAGAAAACAAAGCTCCACCTCTCTGGCATGTTTCTCTTTGTTTAAACAAGTAACACAAACAATAAACGATAAAACACTAATAGCATGTATATTTCTAGATATGTCAAAAGCGTTCGATTTTGTATGTCATAATACCCTAATGACAAAACTATACAGCTATGGAATACGTGGACCTGCATATGATTGGTTCAAAAGTTATCTAAAAGATAGAGTTCAATGTGTGGAAATAACAAAAATTGATCAACATCAACTAATGCAATATCAATCCACGTATGAATATAATAAATATGGGGTGCCCCAAGGTGGAATTCTTGCACCACTCTTGTTTCTTCTCTACATAAACGACCTGCCCGATATAATTAATCACGAATGTGTCCTATTTGCTGATGACACAACGTTAGTAGTAAAAAGCAACAATATAAAGAACCTAGAGACGGAAGTTAACATGACTATTAATAGTTGTATAAATTGGTTAGAACAAAATAACTTAAAAATAAATATAGGAAAAACTAATATAATACAGTTCCAAACATATAGAGCAAACACACCAGCCTTAGACATACACTACAAGAATCAATCGCTCAGAAATGTAAACGATTGCGTATTTTTGGGTATAACAGTTGATAAGTATTGTAATTGGAAACCACACATCTATAAAACACTTGACAAGATAGATCGATTTGTGTATGTATTAAAAAGAATAAGAGAAATTGTAAATATAAAAACTGCTATAGTCACATACCATGCTTATGTAGCTTCCATACTTCGTTACGGTATCATCATATGGGGTAATTCGACTGAGATGAATAAATTGTTTGTGGCACAAAAAAAATGCATAAGGGCAATATTTAATTGTCACTATCTAGATAGCTGTAAGCCTTTATTTAAACAATATAAAATTCTACCATTGCCTTGCATTTATATTTTAGAAATATGTATATTTGTCAAAAATAACCCTGAACTGTTTCCAAAACTAGGAGATAAGGAAAATAGTCGAACTAGGCATAAAAACAGATTACAATTACCACAAATAAATTTAGAAATGTTTAAAAGAAATTCATATTGCACGGCTATAAAATTATATAATCATCTTCCTGAAAATATTACATGTTTACCATTTAAACAATTTCGTAGGGCACTATGTGAACTACTACAGGAAAGCAATTATTACAATATTAATGAATATCTAGATGACAAATTTAATGATAATAAATAATTTCCAATGTAAACTAGACATATAAGCTACAATATAATTATGTATTAAATTCCAATAATAATAATAATATTTAATTCATTATGTTAGTTCATTAGATTATAAGTTATTTTGTCTGTGTTTTTAAATATTTACACGCCACAACTGGCAGAATATGTTGTATCAAAAATAATATTGTAACATCCTACCAACCATATTCTTGAAAATAAAGTATTCTATTCTTCTATTCAGTCGGGTTTACACACCAGCAGGGTGCCCTACCTCTTTTATTTTCTCTTAGGCTACTTTTTACACCGAAAAAATGAATGCTTCCTGTGGGATAAATTTGTTTTCGTTCTCGTAGGCGGAGCCGCGGGCAACAGCGTTACAACTGTTTTCTCTCTTCAAATTTTAACCTTCATAAGTCAGGTAAACTAATTTAGTATTCCGTATCGCGCTTCACTGCCACAGGCGTCGCCAATTGCTATCGCTACTCGCTACGCTTATGTAATTGAGGTTTTTACCCGGATACAGCCTTTCGTAAACTTGTAGACAATATTCTAATCTAGATTTTAACTTAGTTTTGCATATTTCTTTATTTAAAAAGACAAATCCCGCACTAGAGAACAAGCTCTGTGTCGCGGGGGACTTTACAAACATACAATTAACGGACACAAATTACACCCAGACTCAGAACAACTCTTTGTGGGTCACACAAGGTTTTATCCTGTGTGGGAATGGAACCCACAACCTCGTGCACAGCAGGCGCTTACTGCGACCACTGGACCACAAAAGCAGTCATTTATACTACAACAACATACTGGCAACAGCTAGTTTATAATATTATTTATTATAAACTAGCTGTTGCCCGCGGCTCCGCCCGCGTGGATGTCGGTTATCGCTGCAAAAAGTAGCTTATGTGTTATTTCAGACCATAATCTATCTTTGTGCCAAATTTCATCCAGATCCGTTCAGTATTATCACGTGAAAGAGTAACAAACATCCATCCATCCATTCTTACAAACTTTCACATTTATAATATTAGTAAGGATAAGGATATGCAAAACTAAGTTAAAATCTATTATTCCAGGCTATATCAGATCACATAGCAATGTACGAAATTACAATATTGATATTATAAAATTGTTGTTCATTTCAAGAGTTGTTCTATATATTATGTAGATAAATCTTTGTTAGGAATTGCTTTACAATAGCTAATTGGCAATGGCGTTGTATTAATTATAAAATAATAACAATAGATGATTACATAGTTACACGTGATTTGTTTACTACTAACCATAGTAAATTGTCCTCGTATTATAGATCTACTGTTTTTTTATGCTACTTAGGCAGCAAACAAGCATATGGCTTGCCAGAGGATAAGCAGTTACCGTAGCCTTTGGACGCTTGCAATACTATATTACTTACGTGTTGCCGACTCAAAATATAAATACCAGGGTTTTATGATGGAATGTCCCTGGGATAGGAAAACGTTTAGTTAAAAACGTATCCCTAAATGAGCCCTGGAGACCTGTAGGTACTCACACACAGGAATATAACTAGACCGCTGCGCTGTGTGTAGTTTTTGGCTGTGGTCTTCTATAAAGAGAACATCCTACCCCAGTCGGACTTGCTCACTAGTATGGTGCCTTACTTTTTTTGGAAATATTGTGTTATTATTGTCTCTAAGTATGCATTTTCATAATGAATTATCGAAGGATCACTTCAACACTCCTTTAAGAATAATCGTATTTTAAAATAACGTTGGTTTTATCCTCAGTGTTACCCGTTACCCGTAACACAAAATTCAGTAACGCGCGAGTGATGCCCTGGTATTGCAAGCGTCTATCCACTGTAGCTGCCAGCTAGCCAGCGAGCCGTATACTTGTGGTCGATATAAAAATACATCTCGGAGTAACTCATGGCTATATGATTGAAACTAGGCAGGGCCTGTAGTATGGCAAGACAGACAAACATATTTTTAACTACTACATCATCATCATTATCTCAACCCATAAACGTCCCACTGCTGGGCACGGGTCTCCTCTAAACATTTGGAGGGATATTAGCCTACTATACCACGCTGGCCAGACAGAACAGACAGGTTGAAATTGGGTTTTATTTCGTGTTTTCTCTATCTTGCGGTGGATATTGTCTGCTAGACTTACTCCCTTAGTCGGCTCTTACGACACGCTCGGGTTAGAAAGGGGTGGTGAAATTTGTATTCTTAATCCGTCACCACACGGACATTTAACTACTTACGTACATTGAAATATGTCAAACAGTAGATGATGTTCAATATCGCTAGATGGAATGTAATCGGTATCGTGCAGGCAAACAAAACCTTTTTCGATAATTTAATTTTAATAGAGTAGATGTTGGCATTTTTTAAACCATCCTGGCTTCTCCAACTTCCGAAGTAGCAAAGTTTTTTCTCTATTTATTTATGCAGGGCTTTCACTATAAAGGATGACAGCCCAATGATTACAAAAGCACCTTAATTTAATTTAAAAAAATACTTATATCTATAGTATCTATACTAATATTATAAAGCTGAAGAGTTTGTTTGTTTGTTTGGTTGAACGCGCTAATCTCAGAAAGTACTGGTTCGATTAGAAAAAATATTTTTTTGTCGAATAGTGCATTTATCCAGGAAAGCTATAGGCTATATAACATCACGCTATGATCAATAGGAGTGGAGCAGTAATGAGATATGTTGCAAAATCAGGAAAAATATTCCAAATTACCACGCGGACGAAGTCGCGGGCGACCCTTACTTTAATAATATTTATACACTAATCTTAAAAGGAAAAATTGGTTTTCATAGAACGTTTCCTTAATACGTCTAGTATCATTCGTGACGTAAATTACGAACTCTGAGAGTCTCTGACGTGCTATGATTATGAAATCATTTGGCTCTTACCCGGATACTGCCTCTTACGTTTCTTTATTACGCAACCAAATCAAAAAGCCGTTCTTGTTCAAAATCGACGCTTATGTTAAGTATCTATAATTGTTGTACAGTTATACCTTTTATTTTTTTGAAAGTGTGTGCGAAGTCGTTGGCAAGGACGTTTTTATTCATTATTACATAATACTTATGTATTACATAGCGTCGTCGCATGTTGCAAACTTAAAATCTGTTTTGAAAATGGTTCTTAGACTTTTATTTGATTACTAGTGACCCGCTCTGGCTTCACTGTTTTTATTTTTTTATTTTATGTTATTACTATTTTAATAGTTATTCTGCTATTCAGGATGGAGACAAATTCAACAAAAAAAAACCATGAAAATCGGTGCAGCAGTTCTCGAGTTATAAGTGTCCGAACAAACTTTGTTTTATATATATTTGATATTTTTATTATCATATTATTTTATTTCCCTGTTATAGATAGTCGTAATACGCTATATGATAACCAGCACTAATTATGCAAGTTGCACTTGCACACAAATTTCAACATTTTCTTCCAAGAAGAATAGTATTTTGTTTTACTAGAGAAATCAAGCACCATTAGTGTTGCATCTTATTAAATGGTGTACATGTCGAGGGTGGCCTTGCACTTCAAAGTAACGCGGATTTTATGCATTGTATAAACATCCGTGTAAGGAACTGTATAAGTATCACTCGCGCAAGTAATCCTTGCAAATACGATAGAACAAACATTTAGAATTATGCCATTTTTGTTATCGTTTAGAATAGACACTAAAGATGTTTGCTCACTTGAAGAGCTCTATTCAAATCGTATTACAGACGTCTGTTTGTTGAGGCATGGTAATGTACTCGTAAGATCCGAACATTCATCGTTTTTTTGTATAGGTGGATTACTTGGTATGTATGTATGTAAATATGGGTCCCAAAAAAACGCCTCCATTATTCTTTTGAATACGATGTTAAAAAACTCCTCGATGCCTCTGTTATTGATGGCTCCTGTATAATATTGTGTTCTAGCTTTTTTGGTGTGTGGAATTTCAGGTGTGTTGTGATTTTTATTTCAGAATATATCAGTAAGTAATGACTTGAATTTGTACGGTGCTTTGAAGGATTAAGTATATATATTTTTGATTTTAAAAAGGACTCTTCTTGACTAGAAAACAACCCCTGTGCGTAGTGTAAGAAAGAATTTATATAGTGAGGATACTGTCGCATAATGTCAAATTAAATACCTACCGCTCATTAACAGCGCGCTCGCGAACCGGTGGCGTTCGAAATTCAAAAACGCCGGTTCGTGAATACCCGCCAATTCTGCTAATTTACGGATTGCTCAATTGAATCCGAATTGATATTCAATTAAATCTCAGTAGCATTTTTGGTATTCTGCTAAGTAATTTAAGACCAATGGTTTTCCAACTATTGGTCTTAAATTTATTAGCAGAATACCAAAAATGCTAATCAATTTAAATACAATTTGCTGCAGTGTCCTCACTATATAAAGAGAGATTCTTCCTTACAGTATGCCCCGTATTACGGTGATTTGAACAAACACTATAATTCAGGACAATAATTTGTGAACAACAGAGTTTTTCGTCTCCGGTAGAGAGCGAAACGACCCTCAATATGGACCGTCTCTTTACCGCTGTGTGAAATCAAATCAAGAGATAGGGTTATTATACCACTAAAGTAGCAATAAATATACTTTTCACCTTAACATAAACATACACCCTTAACATACCTCCACCTTACAGAAGACCACAGCCAAATGACTACACACAGCGGTGTAGTTGTGTTCCTGTGTGTGAGTACAGGTCTCCAGCGCTCATTTAGGAATGCGTTTTGAAAGATACGTATTCCTATCCCAGGGTTACTTCCATCTTAAAGCCCTGGTGTAAAAAAATGGGTTGGCAACACGCAAGTGATACCTCTGGTAATGCAAGCGTCTATAGGCGGACGGATACTGCTTAACATCAGGTGGGCCGTATGCTTGTTTGCCACCCAGGTAGTATAAAAAAAAAAAAATACACCTAGCCAATAGACGGAAAACTATTAGATTTTGTTTATTTTAAAAAAGACAACTCCCGCACTAGATAACAAGCTCTGTGTTGCGGGGAACTTTACAGACACAAATTAGACCAGACTTAGAACAACTCTTTGTGGGTCACACAAAGTTTTGTCCTGTGTGGGAATCGAACCCTCAACCTTGTGAACAGCAGGCTCATACTGCGGACTGGACCACCAAGGCAGTCAGATGAAAATGAAATTTCTTAATTCAAAAAGATACGATAATCTTATACTGCAATGTTGCATCCTTTCAAAAAAGGTATAGAATTAAATATTTTATATCAACACAAAATAATGTCAAAAGTTCATAATAATTATATTCCTAAAGCCTGCTCATAAATTAACGCCCTAATCGATACCTGCTATTAAACTTTCTAATCGACTCACAAAGAGCTATAAATATAATTAATAGAAAACAATTGAAGAATTGCATCGAGTGAAAGTTAGATCACGTCACGATTTTATCGTAAACGACAATCATCGTGGCTGTGGGGTGCTCGTTTATATAAAAGCTATGAAAAAAAACTAATCACTTGTTCATAAAAGAAGTTGAAAAGATAAATCAGATAACGTATCAGGTGTAATCTATTAACAAATTTCAAACAAGGTGGTTGGTGTAAGTATATCGATGACTAATCTTATTAAGGATAGGATGACTCTACAAATTAAACGACTAGCTTTTTGCCCGAGGCTCTATCCGAGTAAATGTAAAATTTTACTTGTATACTATTTGAGAATGTAAAATATAATCCTATCAACTTTCATCAAAATCTGTGTGTCTGTCTGTCTTTGCATGAAGGAGTAATAAGCATTCATCCATGCCCTCAAACTTTCGCGTTTACAATAGGTGCTCAAGCTGTTGCCCGCGGCTCCGATATTTTATGTTCTTTCCCAAAATACCAACTATCTCCTTGCCAAATTTCATTAGGATCCATTCAGCCGAATAGTCGTGAAAGCGTAACAAAAACCTCACTTTCGCATTTATATTGCAAGTATAGATGTGCAGGATTTCCTTCATCTCCTTATGCATAGCTAAGTAGTGTTCAAAGCAGTATGTTTTTGTACTATTCTGCCTATTTATCAGGTATCGCCCTCTTTATCAGGAGAGATATTTTAAAACAAAAAAATATTTCATCATTATTCATCTTTAATCCTACTAATATCGTAAATTTGTGAGGATGGACGGATGTATGTATGGATATTTGTTAATCTTTAACGTAAAAAAGACTAAACGGATCTGGATAAAATTTGGCATAGAGATAGACTATAGACTGGAATAGCGAATAGGCTTTAGACTTTTTATCGCGATAACCGACATCCACGCAGGCAGAGCCACGGGCAACAGCTAGTATGTTATAAAATTATTATTAAAGTGCCGAGAGCTAAAAGGGTTATTTCATTAGATACATTTTTTCATTCGTAGGAGTGCAAGATTTTTAAACTACCTTATGTAAGATATATATATGTAAAATCATTGGTCCTGACCGGCGATAAACCCACAGCCAAAACTACTCAGACTAGAAAGTTGAAATTTGGAACATAGGTTAGATTTTTTGAAATTTAATCTCTAAACATATTTAAACCCGGGCGAAGTCAAAGCGTGCCGCTAGTTTAAGTATAAAAATATCCACACTAATTTTTCACAATTAAAATTAACTTTTTTTTTCGTTTTAAAAAATCACCTAACATAGATTCTTAAAGGCTCTATACACTTGTTCGTACGTGATAATCTCAGTTGTGGCATACTTCGCCGTGGGAAAGATCTATATCTTAGCGTGGAAGCGTAGACGAGAATGAACCAAGCAATGAAAGAATGCAGACAATTTTGTATGCTTAATGCTAAGCTCGTGGCTTGTAATTTCTTATTCAAAATTATTGTCTTAATAGTGTTAGATAATTCAAGTTTAGCCTAATTTGTATCTAGGTTTTTAAAATTATGTTATAACAAGATTCCACGTGGTTTCGCCCACGTGAACAATCCCACGGGGGGACAATATTGTTACCGGGATAAAAACAGACTATATAATCTATCTCTGCGCCAAATTTAATCCAGATCTGTTCAACCGTTTTGGTGTGATTCAATCACAAACATTTATCTATCCATCTAAACTTTCATATTTACTACTAGCGGACCTGGCAGACGTCGTCCTATACGGAAAAGCTGATATACCGACAGCAGCGCAACCTACCGGGTCCAATTGTGTCCAATCCAATCTAAACCATCCGGGGCCCTTCCCGAAAACACACACAAAATTTCATAAAAATCAGCCGAGCTGTTTAGAAGGAGTTTAATTACAACGAAAAGTGGCATTTCTATATAAGGATACTAGCTGACCCAGCAAACGCTGTTTTGTTACTAAAATTGTAATATCGCTATCAAAAAAAGGGGTTGATCGTAGAGGGGTGAAAATTAAGGGTTGTATGTATTTTTAATGCTGAATCACAAAAAAATAAAAACAAAAAAAATTGTCTAAAAAATTAAATAAAAAAAATTGGGGTGGACCACCCTTAACATTTAGGGGGATGAAAAACAGATGTTGTCCGATTCCTACCTACTAGACCTACCCAATATGCACACAAAATTTCACGCAAATCGGTCGAGCCGTTTCGGAGGAGTTCAAAGTTGAACACTATGACACGAGAATGTTATATAATAAATATAAATAAAATATTATTTATTTTCTTAAAATGGCTGACAAGTGAAAAGGTTCCATCGCAATTTCAATTCAAATTCAAAAAATGTACACTGTCTTAATTTGTGCAAAATTTCAAGTTTGTATCCCCAGTGGTTTTAGGCTTTGCGTTGATGAATCAGTTCTGATGCTTCACACGTGATCTTGTATATTATATATCTTGTAGATTTATCTAATACGAACAGAAAATAAGGCAAGAAATTTTATCAGCCACATCACAGATCATCAATCAACTAATTCAATAAGTATTGCGTAAAAAACTGATACTCTCCGTTTGAAATTTGATATATCCTTCTAAAACTAATTTTTATTTCAAAGGTTTCAGTAGAAGCACTAGTCAAAGTTAAATAACTAAAGCTCACTAACTTCGTTATCTCATCATACTCAGGCCGCCAGGTATCAAGTTATTATAAACTCTGGGATAATAATATTTTCTATTATATTATTATTGCTGAAACGAAACAAGTCTAAGAGAGTATAGGCTATACTAGCGAGCAAGCCCGTCTGGGGAAGGATCTCCACCTTAAAGATGACTTCAACTATATAGCGGTGTAGTTGTGTTCCTGTGTGTGAGTACAGGTCTCCAGCGCTCAGTTAGGAATGCGTTTTAAAAGGAACGTTTTCTTATCCCAGGGATAAAATGGGCCGGCAACACGTAAGTGATACCATAATATTTTTTTTTTTAATTCAAAACTGTGAACCTTGTGGCCGTGATTATATGGGAGTTATATTTTGTTTATAGGGAAAACAAATCATGACTAAATTAAACGTTTTGTTTTTATTATTTAAAAAAGACAACTCACGCACTAGAAAAAAAGGAAGTAAGTAGTAAGTAAGTTAATAAGTAGCTACTTATATTTAATTAATTTAATTTGCAAAAAACTGTATCAGCATAATATAGTATAATTTATATTGTTGCATGCTGTGTAACGGCGAAATATGTGATACTTAACAATTGTAACATCTTTGTAACTAACCATATTTGACGCAATAAACGATTATTATTATTATAGAACAAGCTTTGTGTCGCGGGGAACTTTACAAACATACAATTTAAGGACAAAAATTACACCCAGACTCAGAACAACTCTTTGTGGGTCACACAAAGTTTTGTCCTGTGCGGGAATCGAACAACCTCGTGCAAAGCAGGCGCATACTGCGACCACTGGACCACCAAGGCAGTTAAGAAATATTTCAACTTAGGTTAGCTCGCCTTCCTAAAAAGTCCCGGTCGAACTTGAAAAATGAGACCAGACCCACAGACAACACGACATTACGAGTATATCGTAGACTTACGTCAAATCCCATACATTTGTTTTTTTGACTTTTCGATTCGACTACCGTTTAAGCCACTTGTCTAGAGGCTCAGGTAAACCACAGAACAGGAAGAAAGTTAAACCATCTGCAATATATGTAAGTCAATAAGCAGCAATTTGACTGGCCTGTTGGTTTCGTGGTAAGTTATCCTGACTGCTAAGGCAGAGGTCGTAGGTTCGATTTCCACGCGGGACAACACTTTGTGTAATACATAAATGTTTATTCTAAGTCTGGGTGTAATTTGTGGCTGTCAAATGTATGTTTGTAAAGACACATGTTGTCATCTTGTTTCTTAGTGCGGGAGTTGTCTTTTGTCTTGTAAAGAAGAAATGTTAGTCAAATTTTTATCGACGTTTTACTAGTGTAGATACATCGTGATCAAATCGTGCTCTGCAACTCCTACCTAACACCTGCTTGTAGGAGGACTTGCTGTCTCCGACAATTAATTCTATGTGGCTATATTTTGGGCGGTATATATTATGAAACCCAACGACGATTGCCATCAAAACGAATATTAAGTTAACGTTCTTGTAAAAGGAAGAAAGAATGTTTATTTTTTGAAGACTTAAGTAATGCCATAGTCATTATCTTCATTTTATTAGGATCTATATAATATTTCAAGACTAATTTCACATTTTACGCAACGCAAGTTAACGCAGAATAGATTTAAAGAGAGTTCATATGAGCTATCTGAACATAGCCTTAGTAGGTTTGTGGTATTTACTGAGGTCGGAGATTACGCGATAACTCAGTAAGAATTTAACATGACACAAACGAATTTACTTCTAGATCTGGAGACCCTTTTATTGTTAGGGATTTCTGTTGCTATGCAAGGTGTAATTTTAAGAATATCACCAGGAACACTTAGTATATTGCATTTCGCCTAAAAAAACGTCTATTTTCAATATAAAATAATTTATATTAAGATCGAAGTTATTAAGAGACAGTCCTTTATCCACAGAGGCTATAGTAGTTGTAAGGATGTTCTCATGGCCTTTGACTATAATGAAACTATTACTACAAGTTATCCCATGAGTGTCGTAAGAAGGAATTATACTCATGAGTTAAACTTGTGACTGACTTCTCTCCATTGTACCGGGATATGGTTTCATTTTACGACTATGAAACTTGCAATTGTTTGCAACAATGTATAAGCATAGAGTTGTAGTAGCGAATCTCTTTCATTTTTGCTTAAAAACCAACAAATAAATACCTAGAGCGCGCCTTACCTCGTAGAGCTCGTAACACAATAGTTAATCAATAATAAAAAAAACATTTTAATTGTTAATATAAGAGAGGTGTTTTAGGCACTTATTATTATAAATATAAAATATTTATAATAATTATAAATATAATATAAATTATAATAATACTAGCTGTTGCCCGCAGCTCCGCCCGCGTGAATGTCGGTTATCGCTGTAAAAAGCGCGTATAGTAGTATATGTATTATTCCGGACCATAATCTATCTCTGTGCCAAATTTCATCTAGATCCGTTTAGTAGTTTTTATGTGAAAGAGTAACTAACATCCATCCATCCATCCATCCATTCTCACAAACTTTCACATTTATAATATTAGTAAGGATATAGAAATAAATATACTAATAATAGTTACCTTTGTGGGCACCCCGCCAGCAAAATAGCCATCCCGTACTCGTACGAGCTGATAGGTATTTAATTGGACATTTTGACTCTGTTTATTTACTACTTACTTATTTATACTATGGCATAAGTAGTTTCATGCCTCGGGTAATGCCATACTTTGTGTAAGTATATAGTTCTGTTAATGCTCAATGGTACTATTTGTACACCAGTTTCTGAGACCTGATCTACACGGTAATTTCATTCACTATGCTATAATGTAGCACCGCGCAAAACATTTTGAAATTCGTTCGATGAATGGGTCGAGACAAAAAAATTATATTGTGTTTTATAAAAAAATCCCGGATGCCCGGAGTTTGGAGATAAGCAGTGTTTACACTCTCGTGCCTCAGAAAGCACGAAAAGCTGATGGTCCTTCACCGGATCTCTCTCCGGTCGTGTCAGATTGCCGTCCCATTGGACTATAAGAGTGAGGGAAAAAAGAGTGTGAATGTTTGCGCACAAAATTGTGCACTATAATATATCACGCGCAGATGCTAGTCTCCGTCAAGATTATCCGCCGTTACCGAAATTCTGTTAAGAGGACATTATTTCATTATGACAAGAACAAGATTTTAAATTACTAGTTTATACATACATATTTCTTCTCTCTCTCTTCTTCCTCTCCTACAAAGATTCTGTTCTGCTCAATCTTAAAGCAGCCTCTATATCTGATCGATTTAGTTAAATATTATTCAACAAGGTTAATTATAGTAACCTTATCGTTTGAATCAAGTCTAAATGATTGAAGCTTATCGCACGCACCGTCATTATCTATCATAAGGATATGAACTTTGACATTAACAAATTGTTTCGCGTGTATTATATTAATAGAAGGTAAATTGTCTGAGTTTAGGCGATAATCGCTAAATAATGTTATTGAACACTTTATGGAAACTTGAGTTAAGAAACTATAAACTTAAAAGGAAGGTGTTTAGAGAAACTTTATAATAATAGCAATCCGTTTTATGTCCGACTGGAGAAGGACCTCCACCTTACAGAAGATCACAGCCACAGAAGGCCACAGCAAATAACTACACAGAGCGATATAGTTGTGTTTCTGTGAGTACAGGTCGCCAGCGCTCATTTAGGGATGCGTCTTGAAGAAACGTATTCCTGAATAGGAATACGTTTCTTTTACCTACCTGGCTTTAAGATAGAGTATCCCCGGAATCAGGGATACTCTACCTTAAAGCCCTGGTGTAAAAAAATGGGTTGGCAACACACAAGTTATACCTCTACTTAGTACTACAAGCGACAATAGGCTACGGTCACTGCTTAACATCAGGTGGGTCGTATGCCGCTTGTGTGCCACCCAAGTAGTTATCAGGCACGATTCTTTCTATCAACAGAGCTGAGGGTTTAGGCCTTAATTGAAGAGTAATTTAATTGCTTTTTAGCGATAAGGCCGCCCATTGTACATAACTAAGTATAAATAATGTTTGTTATCAAAATGTAATTAGTGAACAATTAAGAGTTTTCTATTATATTCTATTCTTAATTTACACACGCTAGTCTATTGCGGATTAGTGGATCAGGCATGCGTTTAAAATTTCTTAACAGATTTATGGTATGATGATTACCATGTTTTTAGTATAATATATCTTAAAATAAAATTCACATTAGTTCCACCTGTCGAGATCAAACTTACAATGTGTTTGTAACATGTCAATACCTCTCTCATTGGGCTACTACTGCTTAAATAAACGTAAGTAGGTATTGTTTTAACCTTTTAGGTATATTTTGACTTTTCTACCTCAGATGGGAAAAATATGCTGACACTCATTAGTATCATGTATTTGAGATTTAAATAAATAAATTTGTCTTTAACTGACATTGCAAAAAGCCTTTTAAAAGTACGCAAAAATAACATTAACAACATAGTATAACATAATGCTTTCTGTACTAAAATTATGCAGGCAGAGGGGCATTAGGTACCTACACCTGCGTTTAGTTAGATATATGAGCCTATTGCCATATACTCTGGTACAATATAAAAATCCCAATAATATATCTTTACTATATAATCCTACTTTACTGATCGTATGCGTTACATGCTTGGTTAAGTCATTTAATTTTCATGTCACGTTTCCTATCACGTCACATAAAATAGACGGATTAAAGATTAGGTATATCGACATAATTTGTACTAGTAAAGTTCAGGCTAGTAAGTTCTCGATTGTTTACACATGAAATATTTCAACATACGTATGGCATGCCAGCATTTGTATATTATATTCTTCTTATATATAAAAATGAATCCCTATTTCCCTGTCACGTCATCACGCGTGAACGGCTGGACCGATTTCAGTAATTCTTTTTTTGTTGTGTTTGTTGTTGATAGGAGAAGGTTCTTATGTAAAAAAAATAAGAAAGTTGTGGCGAAAATTAGAAAATTTTAAGGCGGTACAAAGTTCGCTAGTGTTAATATAACATTTGAAAGTTAGGTTCACATAATGATTTTGGCTAGACAGTTTGTTGTTTTTGTAAACAAGAAACATAAACATCAAATCCTACTGTAATACATATAATATTAGGTGAGGTTCATAATGGACATGATGAATAGAGATCGACGGTGACCAAATAACTATTTAATTCTTAAAGTCGTTGGCAGTTATCAGCGTCTTAAGAAAATGTACTGAAGTCTTAAAGAAAATAAAGGCCATCATGAATCTATTTGTATAACGGCAACATTCAAATATAGGCCAAACTCATTCATCATTCTTAGTAGAAAGTCGTGCTCCCAAAGGATTTCTTTTTTGTTGTGACGAACCTCAAAAACCTCGCATTCGCCATCTTGATGGCATTTATTTTCAACAAGAATCCCTCAACTTATTAATTAGCCTTTTATTTCTTAGTATTATTAACTAATGCTTAGTTTTAGTTCACGTTATTGTTAGTATTTAGTCTTATATATTACTAGCTGTTGCCCGCGGCTCCGCCCGCGTGGATGTCGGTTATCGCTGCAAAAAGCATAGCCTATATGTTATTCCAGACCATAATCTATCTCTATGCCAAATTTCATCCAGATCCGTTCAGTAGTTTTAAAGTAACAAACATCCATCCATCCATTCTCACAAACTTTCACATTTATAATATTAGTAAGGATTCTGCTTGTAAATAATTACGTTATATAGGTACCTACCCAGTAAAAAGATTAAGTCATTAATATAAGAAGCACACAACAGACGAAGCTATACCCGTATTAAAATTAATCATATCAAGGTATTTTACGGTATAATTTTAACATATTTTTATTTGTAAGGCTGTAAAAATATAGATCGAAATATATGATTTTAATAAATCACTCGCTCTGCTATATAGTGATATTGTTCTGCGCACTAAGGAAGAAGCCCTGTCTCATGGGGGACTTTACAAACATACAATTAACAGACACAAAGTACACCCAGACTCGAGACAATCATTGTCGATTATGGGGATGGAACCCACAACACTCTGCGCAGTGGTAAATGACCCTTCTAACCCAACCGTGCAGTTTATTATTATGGGCAATTAATAAACATTTTATTTATTAATCACGAGCCCGCCCCGACTTCGTCCGGGTTAAACTATTTTCAGCGCAACTTTTTTTTATATAAGAACCTTATCCTAACAATAACATACACAACAAAAAAAGAATTGCTGAAATCGGTCCAGCTTATCACGCGTGATGCCGTGACCAAGGGAAATAGGGATTTATTTTTATATATAAGAAGAAGATTAGTCATATTTGATATCATTCAGATAAGTTGGGAAAACCGATTTATAATAAAATAAATATTTACCTCAGTGATTTTTCTTAGTAAACATGCGACGGATTCACACTATTCTGACGTATTGTGATGTGATGCAGGAAGGATATCGAACTCATTCATCTAACCATGATGTGATTATTTAGTATTTATTAAACACCTGATAAAATTTTACCGGCAAATCTTCTCGTCATTTGGTTAGTGGCCAACCTGGTGATAGAGTTATTTAGATCGTCCATATTAAGGCCTCTGTCGTGATCTAACGACTGTTGTTGTCAGTTGGGACTTTTATCGTGCCCTCCAAAGCACGGAGAGGCTCAGGTGAAATATTATACGTCTATAGGATAACCGCGCTCTTGGTAGCTTAACCTAATGATCGTAGGGGCATTTAAAAAGATAAAAATGAGCCAGCAAATGAAGTGTACAACTGAACAAGGAAAGATAAAGGTTATTAGTTTAATACTCGTATTACTAGTTTCACAGGAAAACGTTTTTTTCAAAAATGCATCCCTAAATGAGGGCTGGGGACTTGTACTCACGCACAGGAACACAACTACACCGCTGTATGTATGTATGTAGAGGTCTATCCCGAGTCGGGCTTGCTCTACACCTCTTGAAAAAGCTGTCGTAAATAAAATAAATAATCGACTTCTATGTACATTAACATTGACACTTTTAACATTTCATGCAGCATGAGAGACTGCTTTTTTTCAAATTTTTGAGCTGACGTAAATAAAGAAGATTATGTACTTAATTTCGCGATTTCTATACACTTACACTTTTAACATTTAACAAATGAAGCATGAGGTAAATGTCCTGACTCACCTAATATCAGCTTTGTTAACACAGCTCTCCCCATCAAATCCTCTAGGTTATTTTGGTTTAAGTTAAGTTAGCAATAATTAGTTATAAATACCGATGAAAAACGAATTTTAAGTTGATTATTATATTATAAATAAATACGCCGTCATTCTGCCAGTCAATAAAAGTCTTTTTTTTATCTTCCGAGTGGCTAACTACTTAATTCATGCTATAATTTAAAGAAATATACACAGAATGCTTTCTAATACACATCGATATTGATCTACGTGTTTGAAGAAACTCAACATGCTATACAAAACATCATAATAATAGTCTAATTAGTACAAAACATAAAGAGCCGCTTATCGTTAAAAATAGTACAAGTATGTAAACAGTTGTTGGAAAGAATGGTGTGAAATTCCATGCAAATAAGCATTTTTTCCCCATGGTACTACACTGATGGAAAATGTCGTGAGAAATGTATGCGTATCCGTTATAGAACCCAGTATTCAGTGAGTCATCAGGTCATTATACATTCAGTTCAAGAAGATATTTGTTTATAAATTTATTATTAATACAAGGTGTTTTTAACTACCGCACTAGGGAATAAGCCCTGTGTCGCGGGGGACATTACAAACATACAATTAACGGATATAAAGTACACCCAGACTTTAGAAAACTATTTATGGGTCATACAATTTTTTGTCCCGGGTTGGGTTCGAATCGAACCCACAACACGCCGCGCAGTGATAAATAGCGCCATAGCTTACTTAACAAAACGATTTTTTAAATAACAATTTTCTTGTTCTTTTTAGGGTTGCCCAAACCTAAAAAGTTCGGTTTTTAGGTTTGGGCAACCCTGGAATAAGAAAATTGGTGACTGGTATTGTTATATTTTTTATTATACAAAAACAAAATAAAACAGATTGCACCTAATAGACAATAGAGGATTCAAATTAAACAAAGTATGCCTTTGCCAATACGCAGTTAGGTACAACAACAATAATCGTGTACAAACGCATATTTACCTACATAAAAACCTTTTTATAGGAAAACAAGACCCAGTTTACCGGCCCCTATATATTAACGTATATTTTTGCTTTAACAAAAAAGAGGTACAATTTAATCTTCAAGGTCTGGTTTTTCTGGGTCACCGACAGGTGCAGCGAACGAGTTCCTGAACGAAATTATGTGGATCTAGTAATTCGTTAATTTTTATGCCTTCTCGTGACACTGGCGAGTACCTAGTTAAAAGGTACCATATTATCCTTACTTTTTTACCATATTCCATTAAAAAGTGGTTTATGTAATCATAAAAGTATTTTTCACCGGTTTAGGTAACCAATGAGCAATAATTATAGCATTAAGGTAAAATAAACGAATAATATAATATATGCTGACTAATTAAAAGGCTATCTAACGTATTTTTGGCTGTTTAATAAAAAAACGTCTGACATTACGACCTTTTTAAAATTCATTCATTATAAAAAGATCTCCTGATTTGCACAAAGCTAGTGTAGTTTATTCTTTAATATACAAGAATGAATTACTTTTTTGTGGCAAACAATTTTATTATTTTAAAGTTAGTAGTCTAGACACAAGCTTTGGGTTAGCTAGTCCAAAACAGTTACTGGCTTTCTTCCAAAGAGGTTGTAATGATATAAGTCTTGATGATATCAAGGAGTATCAAGACAGAGTACAAATCAACTCTATTGTATAATAATAGCAACCCATATATGTCCAACTGCTGGGCACGGGTCTCCTCTCCTCTATCAAGAGAGAGAGACGGTTTAGGCCTTAATTCACACACGCTGGCCTAATGCGGGTTGGTGAATCAGACATGTCTTTTGAATTTCTTCTCAGACATGTGGGTTTCCTCACGATGTTTTCCTTCACCGTTAGCACAAGGCGAATCATTTGATTAGTACATATAAACTCCACAAAGTGAAATTTACATTGGTACCGCCGCCCGGGATCGAACTCACACCTCTTGCGTGCAAGTCGGTTACTTTCCCACTCGGCTACCCCCGCTTCTTCAATCTATTCTATTGATTTACAAATATACAAACCCACCATTGTCCTAATGAAGTCACTTCTGGAGGGAATTTACGTGCGTTTGAAATCCACGTTCTACCCCTAGGGGTTGAACGCGGACAACGTTTAGGGGTTCAACATGGCCTGGGGTAGAAACTGTGGGGGTTGAACACAGATAAAACCGTTTAAAAGTTTCTGCCATACATATTATAACAATCAAACTTAGCTCACATAGGTCTCGCATGTTAAGGTCCTCCGTGGTACTCCTTTTCATAGGTTACAAACCTATACAGATTTATGTTTCCCGCTTTGCTATGGAGGGAAGTGGAAACTTTTCTTTTTAAAGTAAATATTTAATACATTCTTATATACGAGTATAATTGGTTTTGTGAAATATCCTTTTCTTACCTAAGAAATGGTGGAAATTTCACAAAAAGAAAACGCATAAGTATCTACTAACCTGAGAGTAAATACTAAAGCAACAACGATATTTATATTCAAAATTAGCACAAGTACCTATTTGGCACTAATTAAAATCAATGTTTAATTAGAATTTCGGTTCAATTCTAAGCGGTATCTGACTGTAAAATTAGATATTTGTCCAACGAACCATATCAAAATCTGTTATGGCGACAATTCGACTAAATACAAAAGTTCTTTTAAAAAATAAGCAATGATGTAAAACTAATATGTTGTTAATTAAAATACGTTGTGCGGCCTTATTCCCGTTGCCATGGGAACGCACGAAATCGTTGGAGCATTACGTCTGCTTTTTATGGTTTGATGTATGTATATTAGCTTTTAAATTAGCTAGTAAGAATTTACTGTTTATTCGTTTCTATTTGCGGTTTTGCTTGTGTGGTATGTCGATAAAAATGAGTCCAATTGTTAAACGTAATAACTGCGTATTGCTAATATTATTTTCCTTTGCAGGCGTTCGAGTATTGTCAACTAAAAATGTAATGAGATTAAGAATTTAAGAGAACTAAGGCACCATACTAGCGAGCAAGTCCCGCTGGGGAAGGAACATTACAGAAGACCACAGCCGAATAACTACGCGTAGCATTGTATTGTTGTGTTCCTGTGTGAGTACAGGTCTCCAACGCTCATTTTGGGATGCGTTTTGAAAGTAACGTTTTTCTATCCCAGAGATACTCTTAAGGCTTGGGATATCGCCAACGACCTTAAGCATTTGGGCGAACCAAACACGACTCTATTCTCTAGGCGAGCGCAGGTATACAAACATATGTACTCTTTGAATGGACGTCTTATTAATTTTTAATAAATAAAAATTCAAACTTATTTTAAATATGACATTACCAAATTATAGGTGTATGTTTTCTTCAAATAGTGGTTTTTTTTTGCCACTGCCACTAAACTAACCGTGCAGACGATATAATACCTCTACCTAGCCCTTTTTTTAAAATTTGATCTGAAAAAATTAAGTACAGACAAAAATACTAGTACCTACAGAATATCAACTTAAATGAATACTACATGAAAGCTTTTAGAGGTAAAGTTTATTATATTTTACCCACGCCAAGCTTTTTTAATACCTATCAGGAATAATCTCAAGGGCGCAAACCTCCTTTTCTAAAAATTTGACTTGACAGAATTGAAATTCTAGACACCATTTGCGGATTATCGTACTGAAATTGATATACACTGACAGGAAAGCTAACAAAGAAGGTAAAATGGGATTCTTTTTATACGACCTAAGGCGACAAACAAGCATACGGCCCATCTGATGGTTAGCAGTGACCGTAGCGTATTGACAAATGCAATTCTAGAGTATGGTAACTAAAATTTAACTTCAAGGCTTTTATGTTAATATTTTGGATGACATAAACGTTATATAACGGTATATATGCATATGCTTTAAATAAGCACTAGTATATAGAATATATTTAAAAAAATAGTAAAAAATAAATTTATTTAAAAATAATTAAAATTACTCACAGCTAAGAATTCTTTAAAAGAAGAAAAAGCACCGTTTGAATCAATAATAATTAATCCTTAGAAATTTATTACTTACGTTTCTGCGGTAAAATCTTTTTATGAGTTATTTCAATAATACTTAAGGGACATTGCATGTACTTATTTTTAGTGCAATGTTCCGAAACCTCATAAAATTTAATGACGACTAATTGCCGTGATCCATGATATTACATTTTAATGTCATTAACTCATTACAGATTGCCGATAATGCGTTGGACGTTGATATTTATAGCGCGATTTTTTAAAAATATATTTAAAAAGAATTGATACCATTTTAAAATTCTGCTACAAAAAGATACGTAGATACATAATACATATTATGACGCTTGTCACCCATAGGGTTACGCAAAGATCTTATATACCTGCAGAATAGTAAATGGCTCTTCTGACAATGCTCTTCTGGCAGCTGGTGTGTTTAACCCGAAAGTAACAAAGAGGATAAGAAATAAAACCTAATTTAAAATAGGAACTTAATTTAAAATGAAATATATAATTTACTATAACTGATAATATAACCAAATTAAGTTTATATATATATATCCCCCGGCCGCAGAAAGATGCCAGAAGAGACTAATATTAATTAGCAGGTATACAGGAGTTAATGAATTTTCAATGACTTATGAAATGACAAAAGTATATACGTTACTGGCTATTGGTCCGTTACGCTTACTCTACAATAAAAAATTGACTGGCCTGTTGGTCTAGTGGTTAGTGACTCTGACTGCTACGCTGGAGGTCGTGAGTTCGATTCCCACCTAGGATAAATCTTTGTGTAATGAGCATAAATGTTTGTTCTGTGTCTGAGTGTTATTTATCTATAATATTGTAGCGTCATCTATCAGGCCAATAGAATAACGCTACAACAAGCAACGAAGTTCATCATAGAAAACACAGATGTCACTATACCGAGAAACACGCAACCGCAGAACAAATGTTCGAGATGCTGAATCGCGCTATCGAAGTTTACACAGACACTCAGTATATATACAACGCCCAACAACTAACCGTTGGGCCGCGGCCCACCAGGCACGATCACCCAGCCTGGTCGGAGGATCCTCCCTTTTCGTTGGAGGTGTGTGACAGCCTCCACATTGGTGACCCCGACGTGATCATCATCATCAGTCCGACGTGATGAATCATCAGAGAGTATGTATTTAGAAACATATAAGTATGTTTATCAGTTGTCTGGTTGCCGTAGTACAGGCTCTGCCTAGATTGGGATCAGGTGGCGGCGTGTGAGTTGTCCCAAAATATTATTTTATTAATTAATGTCACGTAAATTGTTTATTTAACACTGTTATTATACCACCATAATAAATATGTCCAACAAAAACCTGATCTACAATCACAGTTGAAGAATTTGATGATTGAAAAGAATGCTGCTCAAGACAACGTATATCTATGGAATCCTGTTCACCTTCCGTTACGTAGACTTTAAACATGATTCAAAATCATGATAGAAGAATGACTGGCCTGCTGGTCTAGTAGTTAGTGAGCCAGACGGCTAACCTAAAGGTCGCGGATTCGATTTCCACAAGTGACAATAAATTTAGAGGTTTTTTATAAATGTCTGATTGCATTTGAGTGTATGAATTGTATGTTAGTAAAATTTTGGAATACTTTACAAGCACTAGATAACTAGCCTTAGATACCTAGTGCTTTTTAAAATAATAAATAAGATATTCAAAGACCTGTTCAAAAGTATATTTGGCTGCAAATTTGCATGTATAGACAATTTTCTAGTGGTGGTCACCTCGTTACTAACACCGCGCAAAAAAAATCACTCAAATATAATACAATAAAATAAAATCAATTTAAATTGTACATCCACGAAAACGTTATAAATATATATGCAGTTAATAATCATATTTGTACTCTTATATGATTCGATAAAATTCGATTTTGAGTCAAACTACTCTACATTTTTCCGCATGAGTATAAAAACAAGTTATTTTCGTAAAAATAAATAACATGAACTTTTCCACTAGTTACTTACGCTCTTTTTCAATACATGTACTCAAAACTCGATACTTATGGAAATATAATAACAACTAGCTGTTGCCCGCGGCTCCGCCCCCGTGGATGTCGGTTATCGCTGCAAAAAGTAGCCCATGTGTTATTCCAGACCATAATCTATCTCTGTGCCAAATTTCATCCAGATCCGTTCAGTAGTTTTTACGTGAAAGAGTAACAAACATCCATCCATCCATCCATTCTTACAAACTTTCACATTTATAATAGTAAGGATTGCAAAGTTTAACTTATTCTTAGTTCGTTTAAAACTGGCTTCGCTCAACGACCTTCTGTCACACAAAAGTTTTGCACTAATCCCTTCTATTTGCATGGCCTTCGTTACATAAAGCGGAAGATAAATAGGTATATATACAGTATATATACATATAATCACGCCTCCCTCCCTTTGGGGTAGGCAGAGATTATGCTATGTTAATTTTAAAAAATTGTGTGATCCACAAATGGTTGTCCCGAGTCTGGGTGTACTTTGTGTCCGTTAATTGTATGTTTGTAAAGTCCCACGCGACACAGGGCTTGTTCTCTAGAGCGGGAGTTGTCTTTTTAAACGAGAAAAAAGAGAAATTGCTTCGATCCAGACATAATTCGTTCGCTTCCTCTACATTCATCAACTTCTTCAAGCATGAGGTCGGTTCTGAGTAGTTTTCATTTGGTTCTTTTTTATCACCAATATAGAACCTTGTTAATGATTAGGTCTCGTTCTCAACGTTTTATTTTTTTCTTTTTAGGTGGTAAACAAGGATACGGCCCACCTGTTGGTAATCAGTTACCATGCTTGCAAAAAACCTTTTGTTCAAATCCACAGAGGTATGAGGATACAACTACAAAAGTGTACGGAACCAATATCAATCCTAAAAGTCCATCAACAACTAGTTAACAGATAGCTTCGTAGTATTCAAACAAACTTTTTACACCTTATTACGGTCGCGGTCGCTAGATTGTGAATGCAAATGGCTTCATATGCAAGGTAGAACGATGATCCCGGATCGAATGAATATCGATTGCTAAAAACGAATTCACATGACCTCGAAGGCTCTTAATTTGGAGACGGATTTTCGAGCATTTAAGTTTCGAACATTTTAGATCCCATCTTGATTCAAATTGAGTCAATCGACTATTTAGGCACGTTCATGGAATGAATGAGTCTATATGCAAATGTATTCTATAATCATTTCAAAACTGAATGCTTTAGATATCCTTGATTTCTTTCCTTGAAGGGCTACATCCAGCAATGGATATATTTTGGCTGAGATAACGATGATGAAATTTATTCTTATATCAAGTAAAACGTTACATATCCAATGTAGACTAATTCTTATGGTATTAAGAGTAAAGAGATTGCTTTTGATACTGCTAAAGAGGCAAGCCAGTATACAGATGGATCCACCAGGTAAGCAGTTGCCTCTTCATTATGAAAATATGTATTATTGGTTTTGATTTTTAAAAGACAAATCTCGCACTAGAGAATAAGCTTTATGTCTTTACAAACATACAATTAACGGACATAAATTTCATCCAGACTCAGAACAACTCTATGTGGGTCACCCAAAGTTTTATCCTGTGTGGGAATTGAACCTCTTGCACCGCAGTACCTATGTGCCTGCTGCATACTACGGCCATTGGACCACCAATGCATAAATGAAATGTTAACCATTAGGAAAAGTTGAGTATTAATTAATTTTTTTTACAGGTTTTTAAAATTACTTCTACTGTACAATACAGTACAAAAATAAGAATTCGTTTGGCAAAATACGTAGTAAATGCGTTGTAGTACTTACTCGTATTGTATTATTTCGCACTCAGTATTTATTTATTTATTTATTTATTTGTATAAGGAAAGCTTACAGACTAATAAAATATATGTGTAAACAAGTAGGTAATATAAATTGCTAATAACAAGCTTCCACAGATATGTTAAACATTTAAGTTATGCTTGCACTAGTCTACTAACATTATGTATATTTAAATTATGTGTTCACGAAAACAGTAGTAGTATCATATATCTAAGTAAATATATAAATTAATAAAGCAATATTACTCGCTATCTAACATAAAAAAATAATATAAATCATAGAAACAATATAATATTAAGTATCCATCTCATGCCATAAGACGTCCACTGCTGGACATATAATATTAAATATATATATAACAAATACACAAGTTGTGAATTTGGGTTAACGTTACTCATCGCGTTCGAAGAACTGTCTAGTCAAAAGTCGCTTAATAGAGCTAGGTTTCGAACAAAATAGGTCTATATCAATCTTTTTACAAATATTATTAAAACTAGTTGCACAGCGTAGAAAGTACGCATTTCGTCTATAGTTAGTTGTAGAAAATGGTACATCCAATAAAGGTCTCTGTCTAAGGCCTAATTGATTGGTACGAAGAGATATGTTAGCTAACAATTCAGGGCAATCAATGTGGTCATTAGCGACGTTTACCAGAAAACTAATATCGCTGACAGTGCGTCTGTATTCTAACGGCAAAAAATGAAACCACTCACATCTGGCAAGATAATTATCAGAATGGCGTTTCGCTTTATAGTCCAAGTACCGCAGAAACTTGCGCTGTATACACTCTATGCGGGATTTGTATACTTGGTATTGTGGGTTCCACACTTGGGAAGCATACTCGAGATGGCTACGTACGTAAGAGCAGTACAATATCTTAACAGCTTTCAATGATTTAAAACAAGCAGATTCCCTCAAAACGAAACCTAGTGATTTAGATGCTTTCTTTGTGATATAGTTGATATGTTCATCAAATAAAAGTTTGCTGTCAAAAATAACACCAATGTCTTATTCATGTGATTGACCTTGTTAATCATTTGATTGTTTAAGTTATACCCAGAGCCTATAATAGATTTTTGGCGTGTAAAAGTTAAATGCGAACATTTAGATATGTTTAATTGCAGTTTGTTAATCCTGCAATAGACTGCAAAGTTGTCAAGATCACTTTGAAGGTCAACCGTGTCCGACACGTCACGTATATATTTAAGGATCTTCATATCATCTGCGTATAATAGTATGTAAGAATTACTGAAACATGATTCTATATCTGCAATGAATATTATGAACAACAAAGGCCCTAACAACGATCCTTGGGGCACGCCAGATGGGATAGAACACCATCCAGACGTATAACCCTGCAGTACAACAGCTTGCGTTCGATTTTCAATGTAGGAACAGAACCAGCGATACAGGTTCCCGTGAATTCCCGCCGCAAGTAATTTTTTCAGCAGTAGCCGATGATCGATACGGTCAAAACATTTGCGGTAATCTGTATAGATTACGTCTACTTGCGACCCCTGCTCCATACCCTTTGATATAAAATCATGTGACAATATTAAGTTCGATGTTGTGGATCGTTTACGGAGAAACCCATGTTGTTCATATCCGATATTATTTTGAACTGCTGTATATACCTCCCTGTAGATGATTCGTTCTAAAACTTTAGCGAATAAGCACAGTTTTGATATAGGACGATAGTTTTCTACGTCAGATTTATCACCTGCCTTAAGTACTGGCGTTATAAAAGCAGATTTCCAAATGTTTGGAACCAAACCTTCAGTTAATGAGCGCTTAAAAAGTAAACATACCGGTATGGCTAAGCAGTCTGCTAATTTCACTATAAATACCGGCGGAATGTGATCAGGACCACCGGATTTAGTGAGTTCTAAATCCTTCAGCAGCTTTAGAACAACTTCCACAGATATGTGTATAGTACTAATGAAGCATGTACTATTATATATTAAGGAAGTAAATCCGACAAAGAATTTTCGGAAACAGAAAATGAAGATGCTTTATTAAAATATAGTAAAACCTACTTAATGAAAATGTTCTAAGAAAGAGAGATATTCTTAAGGAAGCTATTTGCTTTTAAATAATATTATAATATGTATTATATAATATTACGGATATTATATTTGAATCCATCTTCAAAATATCCTCTAATAATATTTCTTTGATAGTGCCAATGTTATTTGTCATTTTTGCCTTTTCGATCGTAGTGACGATCAATAATGGTGACGGCGGCATTTTCATTCAATATAGAATTAACGTTTTCTGAATGGAAACTTAATAATGACTTGCATAGATATAGGGATTCCCGCTATTATTGAGTAATACCTATTAACTAACAAAAGACACTGAGAATGTGTGCAAAATTAAATTTATAAGTAAATTAGTAAAGCTATTAGGTATTGAAAAATGGAATAATATCTGGGGCCGTACCATGACAGGTTAAACTTTCGAGTTGTTTTGATTCAACTCCTTCAGTTTTCCGAAAGTGATAAATTTTAATTCGTTCAAATCAGTAACGAAGTGGGATCAGCTGACATTGTCTCAACAAGTGATCCCCAAAGTAAACGGGCGTTTAATTTCATACAATTTGATTTACTACCAAATTCACAATTCGGCCCTCATTGAAAGAAGTGAAGCCCAAGAAGGGACAAAAAAATGTGTTGGTGTGAAAGCTGTGGGAGGACCCTAAACACCTAATACTGAAAATTAACTTGAACCAGTCATTGACGAAAACGAATCAGATACAAATTGAATTAATGATACCTTATAAAATAGCAATCAAAGGAAAATAAATTGAGGATAATTATGATATTGATGCAGTACAGTAACAGTACAGCAATAAATCAACTCAATTGGCTATTCATGATACCTATATAATTTTTTTCATCAATTAAATTTAAGACCTGTGTCTGCTGAGGACAGTGTATATAAAATCTGTAAAGTAAATATCTGATGACGCAAGTATGACATAACAATGTGTTCTCATATCAACCTTTAAAGTTAAACAGCCTTGATCATGTACAAGATAGTAAAGGTACACGAAGAAGAAGAAGATAATGCTGTAACAAAGTAATCAACATTAAAATATAGAAGAATACGCATTATATAGTGAGACTTGAGAAAATAAATAAATTGCCAACTCATTTTACTAGGTACGAAGACAAATTATAAATTCTATATTAAATTGAAGTAGGTAAAATTGCACTTGGTATTTTTCATCACTACCAAAGATTATATATAACAAAGGAAAGAGATACCTACGTACTTAATAAAATGCCTTTGTACAATGAAGTGGGCAAACGTATCAAAGAGTCAATGAACTTTCAAACATAATAATATAATATGTCTCATAGGTATCCAGTTGCAAATAGTTTGCCGAAACGTGACCAAAAAGTTTTAATTCTTGAAATAAATAAGGGTCCTACAGTGTATCCATTCATGGAAAGGTTAAATTAGTGATGTCCATGTCTGCCGTACTTAATTACAAATACTTCATAATTACTTGTCGAAATACGTTGACCAATTTTGTAAACCAACATTCCTACAATATTGGCGAGTAAAAAATCACACTCTGACGAACGTCGTTTTCTCTCCGCGAATGTACCATAAAAAGATAGTTGTGTGGAACCACTTGACCTACCGTCGTCATCCGATGCTGTGCTCAATCAGAGCTTAACAAATATACATTATCACTTGTTTAATTCAATGTACACTGGATCACAGCACGTGTTTTCACAACATCCTGGCACTTTCACTCGAAAGCAGTTCTGTATCGATTTGGCGTAATTCGCAAACCGTTAAAACTGCCCGCGCGCAACACTCCGATGCCCGCGTCACACTGGCTGCGTTAGCGCGAGAGCCTCCTTTCCCCCACTTAGGTAACCACAACAATACAGCTTCAACGAAAAATATGTCTTGTTTCTTAGTGGCGTAAAGTCCGTTTTTAAATGAAGGATAATGCCGGCAGTAACTGACTCGGATTTTGATTTAAATTCTAGTCCGTAATGCTTTGGTGTATGTGTGTGTCAATCAGCTTTTCTTCCTTTATAGACTAGACAGAACTTTAGCGTTGAATAGTTACTGTTAGAAACACATATAAATGGTTTCTGTAGAGTTTATATTGACACCGAGGCTTTTATTACGCCAATGATGTCAAAGAACGAATGAGATAAGTTGCTTGTTTATTTTAATTAGTCATCTATCAGTCATAACTGCCTTTCAAATACATAAATATATAATCATTCAAGTTTTTGAATAATTTGATTATTTACTAGGGGTCGCCCACGACTTCGTCTGCGAGGTAATTTGGAAGGTACATTTTCCGGATTTTGCAACAATCTCACCACTGCTCCGCTCCTATTGATCATAGCTTGATGTTAAATAGCCTACAGTCTTCCTTGATAAATGCACATTTCGTAATATAACAAAAATAGTTTTTTTGAACCATTACTTTCTGAGATTAGCGCGTTATACCAAACGAACAAACTCTTTAGCTTTATAATATTAGTATAGATTATAACAATACTTATACATATAAATATGTTTGTCTGTCAAAAGACGGTGTACCTTTGGGATAAGATCTCTACTCCGTATCTCTAGCATAGTGACACGACAATCTAACTACATCTTAACAACAAACCGAGTGCATAGAGCGTCTTAAAATATTCTTTTGGAGATAACGGTTAACAAAAGTAGGGAAAAATATAAATAATCACATCATAAGGAACACTGAATGTAACATCATTTCACGAACCAATTACAATGAATAATTCTTTATATTGTTTTGTAAAACATAACATGAAATTAAATTATAAGTAAATACTAATGCGCACAAAAAGCATACAAAAAATTACACACGTATTACAGAGAAAATCATTTGTGAAAACATTCTCAGTATAGTCACGATTTCGTTCTGATTTTGTTTCACAAGTATGGAGTGATTTTATGTTTGCGAAAGTGAAAATGTGAACACCAATTGCGTTTTACTTAATTGGAAAACTGGCTTTACTTTCATTTAGTAGTGGAATTCAAAAATTCAAAAATTCAAAATTCTTTATTTTCAAAAGCCTTAGGGTACTAATTATACATATTTCTGAGACCCTCCTAGTAAGCTTATAAAAAGCCTGTGGCAGGGGGTCTCGCTCTTCATAGACAGTTTTTATTTTTTTAATTAGGCCTAGCAGAAAATAACACGCTGTGCGCGCATTTATAGATGCATGTATGTGTATGTGTGTGTTTGTGTGTGTGTATGTGTGTGTGTGTGTGTGTGTGTGTGTGTGTGTGTCTGTGTGTGTGTACATATACCTAACCCCAACCCTACGATTTGATCTTGGGATCGGAAGCCACTATCTAATTACAAAGTAAGTATGAAGGGGCCTCCATTGAGTATGTATGTGTATATATGAATAGGGACGTAGATTAGGTTAGTCATCTATCTGGTGTAATGTTACCATTTATACAGTGGTTTGGTGACCAAAACTGGTAAGTTTACCTACTTATTTACAATTTTCTCTGCATCATATTAATCTATGGTAAGTAGCCATTTAGTAATCGTTTTCTTGCATTCTGGTAGTTTTAGTTTGTGAATATCTAGCTGTTCATTTAATTTATTATAGATGTACGTTGATATAATATAAAATTGCCGTTTAGCAAAGTTTGTTTTGGTTTGTTGATGGGGGACGACCTTATTTTTTCGCCTACTAGTTTGTTCAATGGGATTGAAAGGTATTATTTTATGTAATTTTAAGGTTACCAGCAAAATAAACAATTTCCTGACAGATAGAAGTTCGCTATTTTCGTAAAGGTCTTTGGTAGGATATCTAAGTGTCTTAAAAAACATTATCTTTAGCAAACATCTCTGACCTCTTTCAACTTCTAAGAACTTGGTTTTTGTTGCTCCTCCCCACACAGTAATAGAGTAGGTAATTACAGACTGAGCCAAAGTGATATAAATTTGCTTCAATAATTCTTGAGATGCGACATGTCGAAGAGTTTTAAATATCCAGATCAGCTTTCTGATCCTTTTATTGACGTGCTCTATATGAGGATGCCAGGATAGTCTTTGGTCAAGTATGATCCCAAGATATTTAATAGATTCCACTTTTTCCAATGCCGTACAATTACAATTTGCGAAGTCAATTCCGTCACATTGGTGGATTTTAAGTTGATAAATAGGATCAGGATCAGGTGATAAATAGGATCAGGTTGAAGTTGTAGGAATGTAATTTGGTGTTGTAATCCAAGTGATGGACTTGGTTGCCATTTTGAACTTTATTGCCTGGACTTATGTGTCTACTAAGAATAAAATTAAAACAGTGTTTTACCTTCGACCACTCAGTTTTAATTCGTTTCGCTTGTAGGTATTGATTGTCACTCTTTACTGCTCTTTGCTATCTTTCTCTTATAGTCTACCATCCTAATTAGCTTTTAGTATTTTAGTATTTTTTTCAGCTAATTAGATAGTCGGCCTCAAATAAGTTCTAAATATCATTACTTAGGTGTAGAACTGTATTTTTCTCAAAACATATTTTGTTTGAGGATTGAAGCCTAAATCTCTCTGGTCTCGTAAAAGAGGAGAGGTGGCCCGTGCCCAGCAATATGACAAACATAGATTGCTTATATTTTGTTTAGTGGCTTTTCAGACATCTATGACAATTGGAAAGTTAAATAATGACTGATCAGACTAACATTTTAATAATCATTATTTTGCCAATTAGTGCGTACAAGAAGGACGCTATAAAAAAAATTCACAGATCGGTTTGAGTGGAAGATGGGAAAATATTTTGTCAATTACATTGAAACACATTTTATTATTTTACTTATATTTTTAAAAGCTTTGCCTTTTTTCGCTGTATTCAATATATACTATCTTTGATAAAAAAGGCTGGCCTGTAGGCCTAGTGATGAGTGATTCTAGCTGCTAGAGATCGTGGGATTAATTTGCAAATATTAGTGTGAGGAGCACAATTATTTGTTCTGTGTCTGGGTATAATTTATCTATAGTATGTATTTAGGTATTAATATTATCAGATATTTAGTTGCCATAGTACAAACTCTGCCTATTTTGAAATCAGAGGACTATATATGAGCTGTCCCAGGGTATTATATAATAGATAACTGTCAGAATTACTTATTAGAACCTTATCAGACGAAGATATAGTGCCATTTATTTTCCAAGCCAATGATTTAGATTATAGACTTTTTGAACAAACTAACAAGAAATCATGTGCACACTTATAAGTTTTTGTATCATATTTTCAAAATATGGTACTTATATCAATCGAATTTTGCAATCGTTTGGTGCTTTTAGTTTTAAATAAGCTAATTTCAAGTCAAATGAAGTGCAAGTTCAATTTTAAACATATATTAATAATATATAATAGCTACTTATGGAAAATAGTAGTAACGAGGGAGAGAGGGTTTATATTATCGTGGTTTAGGCCTTAATTCACACACGCTGGCCTAATGCGGGATGGTGGATCAGACATGTCTTTAGAACTACTTCTACGACAGGTTTTCTCACGATGTTTTTCGTCACCGTTAGTAGCTGGTATATCATTTAATAAGTACATATAAACTCCACAAAGTGAATTCAAATTACATTGGTACTACCCGAGTTTGAACTCGCACGTGTTGCAAAGTCGGTTACTTCCCCACTCTGCAATCATACGGCATAGTTTGATAGCAGCGTAAATATGCTTAGCTTACTACAGTTAGTAAGATTTTATTGTCATCATCACGAATAACGAAGGTGGTGCAAGCTTATTCACTTACCAATAAAAGCTTCTGGCCTAAAAATACTACAAAAAACACTTAAACTGTGACATAGTTTCGAACAATATTTTGAAAGTCAATATAAAAATGCTTTAAATAAGCGTTTGAAATAATATTTATAGTAGTGAAAGACCCTCTTAGAATTATAATCATAATAATAACAAACTGAACGAAATTGTGGAATACAGTTTAGGTAACTGTAGTTCACGATTTCGTTCTTTTTGAGAAGATAAGAAGAAGAATTTGATATTTGTGTCATCTGTCATCTGTGATTACCTAGAAAAATGGTAAAAAAAATAATTGTTTAAAAATTTAAATTTTCGTGAATGCTTTAGGAATTAATGTAGGTACCTAATAACAGTAAAAAATAATAGCATAAGTACAGTCGGCTAATTTTGTGCTCTTGAAGAATTGTACCGTAACTAGTGAGTGTGACATTTTGTAAAATCAACTTTTTAAGGGCGTTACACAAGTGAGAAAGCCTGATTAAGAAAATCTTGGTGTTACAATTTTTGGGTCGGCAACCCGCTAGGGATGTCCCAGGTGGTATATGTTTCCATAGACTACGATTTAAATGACACAAAGTAGTTCATTTTGATTCCAGCTAATCTAATAATAAACTTGTTTACCACAGCCACAATAAATAAAATTCTAAAGAAAACATATTAAATTAGACTTGTTTTATTCTATATTAAGATACCGTTGAAATACGATAACTCTGGGACGCGTCTAATAAAACTTTATTTATGTTCAATATTTACGCGATTAGGTTTAATACAGGTCTTGAATTTGATGACATGTCAGTTCACTTGAACAATGCAATGAATCTGTAGTAGGTATATACTACTAGCTTTTGCCTGCGGCTCCTCCTGCGTGGATATCGGTTATCGTGATAAAAAGTACCTTTCCAATATTCTTCCTCAGGATACAATCTATCTCCTTGCCAGATTTTACTAACATCTGTTCAGCTGTTTAGTCGTGGAAGGGTAAAAACAAACAAACGCACTTTTGCATTTATTACAATAGAATAAGTAGGTACATAAAGAAGTATAGAATAAATTATGCTGCAAATCCATAGATACTTATGTTGATAGATAGCAATACCAATAATACATTATTGCTTTTATAAGTTTTAAGGCGTTCTTTTTATAAAAGGTACATACCTTTCTTTAACCAACGAAAAAAACGATGGAGGTTGACTTTTTTTTTGAATCCCCAAAACGTACCATAATTTCCTCATCTCAGTACATTCTACAATAAGATAAATGACAATGAACAGTCCCGCAATTTATTATTCCTATGTAGTCGTCGTAATGAAGGAACTTTATGAGACTGAACAGGAAGAAGAGCAAATAAGTGACAACTAAATTTTCCTCGTTATTTCATAACACAAATAGTTAATTGAAAAGCATTTAGAATAAATCCTCGGGTAAATTAATTACTTTGGCTTTCAATTTGCTATTATGAGGGACTTGTAATTCGGTGATAGAATAGATTATTCTTTATTTGCATAAAATATAGGTTTTTTAGGGTCGACAATGCGCGAGTGACACCCTTGGTGATGCAAGCGTACAGGCTACGGTAACTGCTTACCATCAGGCGGGCCGTATGCCTAATTGCCACCTTGGTAGTATATAAAAAATAGATCCATATACATTTTGTCACTTGGTAATAACATTAGACACAATAATTTGTCTCTTTCATCACGCGTACTCTTGATTACTCTTGAATAATAGCCAGGCCTTTGAAAGGCTTACGTGTGGGGATATTGGTGCAATATGCAGTGCCCCTTAAAGAATTTTAATCTTCAATTATATCATTATTTATATAACATTGACCATCCATGTAATATATAATCAAGTTTGCCCTTTTAATGTATATATGTGCATAATGTGGTTCAACAAATCAGCCATAGCTTCATTATACTATGGTCCTATATGCTTTGGCAAGCTTGCCACAGTCACGACTTATGTGGATAACCATTTTCTAAACACACAAACCTAACCGGTGACCACACCCTAATAGGTAACTACACACAATGGTATAGTTGAAATTCTGTGATAAAGTAAAAAAAAAAAGGTTTATCCAAGACACGTATCTCTTAGTGTTCAGAGGCTACTGTTAACTGTCACCGTGGTATTATAAAAAAAACAACATAAAGCACGTAGCACCCGGCCGGCTGATTCTCTAAGAAACAGCGATCGCAAACTGACAGTTGTGATTGCTCGGTGACGGCACACACGATTGCTAAACGTCAAAAGGCTCGGTTTCCGCTCTTACGGAATACTGATTTTCAATCTGACAGAGATTTTGCGCCGTTTTCGTGGTCGCTCGGTTTTCGCTCTTACGGAATACCCCTGCCGATCTCTCTCTCTGGTTTTGTCAGTTTGCCGCCCCATTAGACTGTGGGAGTAAAGGAATAAATAAGGCACCTGTACCAAACTCGGCCTTTACCAGTATATATTATTTTATGCTAAAGTTTGACTAAGTTGGAGGGCAACTTCAATTTGTAAATTAAATTAATTAAGAACACTTAATTGGAGCTCAGCCCAATGCCTTTATTACAGACAGCTCAAAATAATATCTATTAATTGTTAGTTTAAGAATTTATTTATGAAAATTCTTAAGTTAGGGATATTATGGAAAAAGATGAAGAAGTTCTTATTGCTACCAACCAGTAAGTTAATGTTTAAGTAGTCCGGTCAATTTAGACTTACTCAAAATGTATTCCGTCTTCGTCGTGTATCATGTAAGCCAATGTCAAATTTTGTATCAAAATAAATTATTGGGGCCTATGTTGGGATCAGAAGCAGAAAGTTTTCTCAGAACTCGTGCATGTCTTTGAATATAAAGTTATTTTGACGGAATTTCCACGTCATTCTTAACTTTTATATAAATAAGTTTATAGAGAAGCCTTTCGTGTCAGAAACTAAGTTTTATTTAACGAAGTCATGGTTCCATAATAATTTCTATAGGAATATAAATACTTTTGAGCAAATATAAGCGTCCGTAGGTAAATCACCCCAATTCTGCTAATTTACGGATGGCTCAATTGAATCTCAATTAAATCTCAGTAGCATTATTGGTATTCTGCTAATAATTTAAGACCAATGGCTGGAAAACCATAGGTCTTAAATTCTAAGCATTATTGGAATTCTGCTAAATAATTTAAAACCGATGGTTTACCAACCATTTGTCTTAAGTTATTAGCAGAATACCAAAAATGCTACTGAGATTCAATTGAGCCATCAGTAAATTAGCAGAAATAGGGCCCAGGAAGATCGTATGTTTGCCTGTCACCACAGTTGTATATAATATAATAGTAATAGCAACTCATCAGTCCCTCTGCTGTCGAGGAATTTGCTCTTCTCTATCAAGAAAGCTAAGAGAGTTTAGGTAGTAGTATAAAATCAATTAAGACTTCTAAAACAATGTAGCTCTTTCCAATCAGAATAAATTTATATAAACCAAAAGTGGAACAAAAGCAACTTTGAAATTTACTTACCAAATAATACGTCTTTTGGTAGCACATTTACATTTTAGACATTTATCAATTTTATATACATTATTATAAAAGATTCACTAGCTAAGGAACAGCTTGAAGCAATTCATCATGATAAAAGTTTCAATTTCTAACAAGACCCAATTACTCCAATTGGCTCTGGTTATGATTTCAGAGACGGTTTATTTGTTAACGTTCAATATTTAATTAATTTCGATGTAATCTGGCTTTGGAGTCTTAGAAGCCTTATGAACTTAATACTTGTTTACTCAACCAAGATGATTAAGTCTTTGTTTCATATATTTTCCTTTAGGGCTTTCTAGTATATTTCAAACAAGGAATTTTCTAGAATTCATTCATTGATATTCATGCCAGTTTGAGACCGCGTGGACTAGTTCACCTGTGTGGTTAGTCAAGGTACACAACAAAAAGAACACCCACGGTTTAACAATAACAATAATATAATAAAAGCAGTTATAGAATTATAAATCTATACTCAGGTGTAAATTCTTTTGGCACAAGATTCATGGAGAACCCGCTAAATAATTAGCACAATAATAAAAGAGGGCTCGGCGGCGTCTGGGCTCCTTATATACTAGCCCAAGTGAGCGGGCTAGTGTAGATCCACATAATTAACAAGAGATAACACATCGAAGGGAAGGTTCTGTGTGACTGATCCAAATTAATCTTTTTAATACTTACTTCAGGCGGGCCATATGCTTGTTTACTGCCTTAAGCGGTAAACTATAAAGTATAAAAGAAAAACTCTGCCAAAATTTCACCAAACTCGATACAAGCGATTGGTGAACTAAACCGCACCACCAGTGTTTTTCGCGACGGAAAAACACTGGGCGTGAATGCATTTTTAGTGTGTTGTATTACGCATGTTTTCAATACATAGAGAGATACTTTCAAATGACGATTCGTTCCCGCCCTACGTCCCGTGGTGAAGTGTGCCAATCGCCATAGAGTAATTAAGCTGTGAAAATATGGTCAACAAACACAAGTAGGTTATTAAGCAATCACATTTAAGAGAAATAATCAAGAATACATTATAACTACATAATTTCCTGGTTAAACAGTTTGCCGTATTACCATTCAACCCGTTACCCTATAGGGAATCGAAAGGGTAATTTAAGATCCTAAAATTGTATTGTTACGAACTCCATTTCTATTTCAGACATTGAAGGCAATGTGGAGCAAGATTTATGGAAGTCTTCACGTGTACGCTTTTCTTTTGTTAAGAGCCACGTGCCCTGTTATACAACCAAACCATAATACAAGACGTGGTTTGGAAGCCTTAGTGGTAGCTGACTAGACTGTTTTAAAGCTTAGTATGATGAGTACTTGATTGTGTGATAAAAATAAATCTAAATTGACCAGTAGAAATACAATCTACTAGGTACTCAGCCCCTCTAGACAAGTGGTCTAAGCGATAGTCAAATCGAAAAGTCAAAAAAAAGAAATGTATGGGACTTAACGTAAGTTTACGATATTATATCATAGACTTACGTCAAATCCCATACGTTTGTTTTTTTGACTTTTCGATTCGACTACCGTTTATGCCATTTGTCTAGAGGGTCTGGTAGTATTACGGGATAGAATGGATGGATTATAAGAGAGGTAGGGCACCATACTAGCGAGGAGGTCGACTGAGGAAGGACCTCCACCTTACAGAAGGCCAAATAACTATACACACCGGTGCAGTTGTGTTCCTATGTGTGAGTACAGGTCTCTAGCGCTTAAATGAGAGCTGGAGACTTTTCTTTGATTTTGATGCGTTTTGAAAGAAATGTTTCCCATTAGGGATGCGTTTTGAAGGAAACGTTTTCCTTTCCCAAGGATACCCCATCTTAAAGCCCTGGTGTAAAAAAATAAATTGGCAACACGTACATCTAGAATTGCAAGCGTCCAAGAACTACGGTAACGGTTGTTTGCTTATTGTTAAAAAAATCTATGTTGGATATCAATTAGTGCACTAAATGACGAGACCGGCCGGGTGCATTCCACATCCTAAATTGTTTTTTAAAAACACTTTTAATAAATTTAAGAGAACATTCTGATATTTAGATTTGTGAGATTAGGCAAACTTGCGACTCAGCCGTTCAGTCCTTCCGTTCAGTACCGTGAATGCACGTAAAGGCTCAAGTTTTGCACCTAGATTTTCACTAGTGTTTTCATATTGAACTGTGAGAATGAAGTAATCTAAACTAATATTATAATTAAGAGGAAATATTAGATATTTTGTTTGTTACAATTTAACTAAAAAAAACTACTCTACCGATTTTTTAAATTCTTTCACCATTATAAGCTACATTATCAGCGTGTAACATAGGCTATATTTTATTTAAAAAACTTACGGGATTCCTACTAAAATATAATAAATGTCCACCCGTGCGATGTCGGGACGTACCACTAGTAGTAAATAATCCTGTAGTTTTGCATGTACTTAACGCAAGGCAGCCGTAATCGGTATGGTGGTTATTATTGCCTATTCCGAAGTAACGTCTGTTAAGACTTACTCCGAAAGTATAAACCTAATACTCACCTCTCCTCATTCAGAGTTGGGAGAGGCTGGCGATCTGTCATACAGGTCTCCTAGACAGACACCAGTCTCTCACTTAGATAACTTATGACCTTTTTTTTTTCTTTTCTTTTGTACACCTAGATTAAGTCTACTAATGTTATATTATTCTATGTGAGAGAGGAAATAAATAAACTATTATTATTATTATTATACTATCGGTTCAATAATTTTAATCAAATACCTTTATTAATTGGTCTTAAGCAAGAATAATAAATAAATATACATTATCTTTGGAATTATCTATAAGTTAATTAAACTTTTTAATTAACTACACACTCATTATAACCCATAGTCATGTTTTAAGGTAGGTACGCAAAGACTAAACCTAGATCTAATTAACTAAGCTTTCATCTTCAAGCAAAAAAGATTTTCTGCTTATTCTTAGAAAAACTATTGAGGTAATCCCGAAATTGTCGCACCATATAGAAAATTGCTGACATTATAACTATTCGTAATCTAAAATAACATCGTTCTAGGAATAGAGCTTTAGGTTTTATCTTTAATATTTATATCTTTCTTTATATTATTGTACCCAATAGTACTTAGTAGTACTCCGTGCCGGCAAACGATTGGGTAGACAACATTGCATTTTGAAATCAAAAACAACCCATAAAACCAATAAAGGTAGTAGAACTATCAATATTCTTACCTGACTCTCACTTTTGTATTAAATAAAAACTCTTTATCACCGCTTTTACATTTTGATAGAAAAAAATATTGAAATTTACTATTTTCTTTATTATTTCCATTCAAAACAATATTCTATTTTTTTTTTCATTTTCCCATTACTTCACTTATATCATTTTACAAACAAACACTGAATTAAACTTTCCGATATTGTAAAATCTATTCCGAATAACTAGTATACAGAATTCTAGAAAGGATTTCGTAGAATAGAATATTTTTACAAAGTAAGTTGAATAGATAATAATTATATTACAGTGCCCATGAGCTGTGTGGTGACGTAGTTAAAATGGCAACCTAACTTAATTAAAACGTATTTTCGTACATGGTTAATATTTCGAATATTGTAATAAAATTATAAAAAAAAAAAATATTATGCTGCTTCATCCATTTGTGTCTCTGTCACGATTGTGACTAATGTTATAAATATGTACTTGAAACACTTTATATACCTAATCCCTGTCCAATTTTATTGCAAATGAATACAAGAAGTGATCATAATGTCAATAAGATCACTTCTTGTTTTCATTTGTAAAGGTTGATATAGTATTGTATCTGCAAATTGAGTTAAGCTCGGCTAATTAGGTAAACTTTCTTTCTTAAGTGTTAACAGCGGCCACGAACACCACCGCTTCCGCAGTCACTATCGTCACAGATTACTAAATAGATCTATCGTATCGCCGCCGCTGCCGCTCGCCGCTACAACGAATGTACTAAAAAGTTCTAAAACGCCACGAGGCGCAGCGCATAATCGTGGCCGGGCCGTAAGTGGCAAACCCGGTGACAGAATTTTTCAGATCATCAACAAAGGTACTGACTCTTAACGTACCTTTTGAAGTACTATAACTAGGTTAATTTAATCTGTCTACTCAAAATATATTCATGCTCAAAAGTTCACAACTAAAATGTGTCGTATAAAGAAAATTAAATTTTACTTCTACGTTCCATAGCCTCGAGTATGTACTTACCTACCTAACTTCAAGCAATTTACTAAGTAAATGAAAGAATCGTTATTATTAGGCTTTAATATTTATAAGGTGTGGTTTTAGTTCTAAGAATCTTTTTATTCACATAATTTATTTTTTACAGAAAGGCAAATAGACTTTTTTAATTCAAAATGTCTACACCAGGTAAGCTCAAACACTCATAGCTAGGTACCCGCTGATTGGTAAACCAATTGCGTGGTTAACATAATATCTATGAGTGATCGAACATATTATCTAAGTGTCAATGTTTTATCTGAGCGTCTCCATGCTTTGGAGGTGTGAGTGGTCAGTGAAAATCGATGTCAACTATTAACAGCTGTTGCATCACAGCAGATGCCTTAATCGTGGATACTTGAACAAGGTTGCCCACAAACCAGGTAAAATAATAAAAAATAACAATTTAGCTGTAGTGTAAGATAAATCCTATTTCATTATCGTTTTTAGTTAATCAATGTCAGCTTCATTCTCCGATCGTACACGAGATTCATTTACAGGCTAAAAATCTAAAAAATGAAAACGATGAAACCAGTAGCGCACTAGCACTAGAGCTTGTTAACAGAGTTAGGCTAAGTTCACATGTAACGCGTTTTGACAAACGTCAATACAGAACAAAATTTAAAGCGAGTTTGAGCCCTAATGCGCGTTGCCAGACTACTCGTCACTACTAAAGTGCGCGCTCCTTTGCCCCTCTAGACAAATGGCATGAACGGTAGTCGAATCGAAAAGTCAACAAAGCAAATGTATGAGATTTGACGTAAGTTTACGATATATATACGGTCAAAATCCTATACATTTAGGTACTTTTTGATTTTTCGATTCGACTACCGTTTATGCCACTTTTCTAGAGAGGCTGAACAACAAACAAAAGTTACATTAGTATCAAAGCGTGCGTCAACACGCGATATCCGGCGATTAAAGACTCTTTCTCTAATTGTGTGATATCAGCATTTCTAGACGATTTAAAAACGCGTCAAAATTTTGCTATTTGATTGAAACGAAACCTTAGGTGTGTACACGTGCGTCTTCAATTTCAATCCAAATTTATTGCAATGGAAGTGGGAAACATTTACATTCTGATTTGGTTTTAGCATTGGCTAGAGACTAGCCAACTACACAGAACACAGTATAATGCACAAGGGCTCCGATGGATGTAAGTGTAACACCGACCATGTTCTGACTTTGTGTTCCTATTAGTTTTTTTTAACAGAATAGCCAAATAACCTAACCTTAGAATCGAGCCCGGTACCTTATGATCAACCAATAATATCTTTTTAACAAAAAATTGAACCGACGAAAAAAAAAGGATTTGAAAAGTAAAAAATAATAAAGTTTTGAGTCGGCGCCAAACTAACGAATAAGCAAATTAATCTATACCTACATATATAATACTTGCCGTAACTGATTTACCAACGCAGAGCATATACATAAAGTGAGATGATGGCTTGTTTGTTTGGCGCCGACTCAAAACTTTATTATTTTTTACTTTTCAAATCCTTTTTTTTTCGTCGGTTCAATTTTTTGTTAAAAAGATATTATTTTTTATTTTTTTGTGATTTACATATACAAATCAATAATTATACATCACAAATTGGTTATAAAGTCCTTATGATCTCAATCAAAAGACGCGTACTGGTCTACCAGTGCACGTCTTTTAACTGAGATCACTGCGCTGTGTAAATCCTTATGCTATGTAAACATAAGCATTAAGCTTACGTTTACATAAAGATTTACAGAGCGCAAATAAATCCTTATGCTTATGTATACATAAGCATTAACTGGCCTGTTGGTCTAGTGGTTAGTGACTCTGACTGCTACGCCGGAGGTCGTGGGTTCGATTCCCACCCAGGACAAATCTTTGTGTGATGAGCACGAATGTTTTTTCTGTGTCTGGGTGTAATTTATTTATAATATGTATGTATTTAGAAATATATAAGTATGTTTATCAGTTGTCTGGATACCATAGTTCAGGCTCTGCCTAGTTTGGGATCAGATAGCGATGTGTGAGTCGTCTCGAAAATATTATAATTATTAAGGTTTAACACAGCGCAGCGTATATATACGACCACGTCTCAGATGTATAATGTTCATCACTGGTAACATACACGGGTCAAACATTTTTGTCTTGAGATACTGCGATATTTAGGACAGGGAGATATGGCTAAGCCATTCAAACACTACCCAGCCGAATCCGATTAGCGAGTAACCTCCTTTAACGTGTTACTACTTTTGACAAGTGACCTGTTATGGTGTTCTCTTCGAGCTTTTCGGGGGTGTTGAATACGAATATAACATCTATTTCGTGATCAAAGATGGAGAACGCGATTTTTTCTAAAAAGTCAATATATCTTTGTATTTTAGAAGTTTTAATTTTTTTTTTTACTTACCCTTATTTTTGTACCTTTGATTAAACAATAAAATCAAAATCTTTATTTTCCTTTTCTTTTAAGGCAAGTCCCTCGCTAGGTAACAAGCCCTGTGTCGCGGGAGACTTTACAAATATACATTGACGGATACAAAGTACACTCATACTAGGGACAACCATTGGCACCACCATGGGTCACACAACTTTTTTCCCGTATGGACATCGAACCTAAAACACGCCGCGTAGTGGTAAACGGCGACGTAACCACTTATGCCATTGAACCAAATATCGTCTTATAGTCTACAAAACAATTTTTTTAGGCTAACGAAGCTGCTTAAAATATCCTGACATTAATATTTAATACTTTTATCCTTCGTCTAGGTGCTTCTTCTATTTCTCAGCATAGATGTTGCTGTGGTGAAGCCGTCGATAGCCTTGGACACCACGACCTGTCATGCAGCAGGAGTGCAGGCCGCATATATTTTTTATACTACTTGGATGGCAAACAAGCATATGGCCCACCTGATGTTAAGTAGTTGCAGTACCCTATGGACTTTTGCAATACTTACCAGGGGTATAACTTGTGTGTGTTGCCGACCCACCTTTTTACACTAGGGCTTTAAAATGGAGTATCCCTGAGACAGGAAAACGTTTCTTTCAAAATGCATACCTAAATGAGCGCTGGAGACCTGTATGGGTACAGGTCGCCAGCGCTCATTTAGGAACACAACTGCATCGCTGTGTGTAGTTATTTGGCTGTGGTTTTCTGTAAGGTGGAGGTCCTACCCCAGTCGGGCTTGCTCGTTAGTATAGCGCCCTACATCTTTTAAAATATATCTCGGCACGCTAACCTAAATGACATACTCCGACGCGCTCTTGTCACCACTGGCGTTACAGCTGTACGGGAACCCAATTGTGTATATATATCTATATCTGTGTATACAACGATGGTAAGAGACCTGATGGTATGTCTTTACTGCCCTGGAAGATGGGTAGGCCTTTGATGTGGGATGCAGCATGTGTCTACGCCATCACGCCATCCCATCTCCCAAGCACAGCAGGTGGTGCTGCTGTTGCATGTGCGGAGTCTCTCAAGGGGCGCAAATACAGCATTCTCATCAGAGATTATGTTTTTGAGCCGTTTGGGTGGGGTGCAAGTGCTCGCGGTCTTTTCAAAGCTCTGTCGAAGCGTTTAATCGACGCTTCACGTGACCAGAACGCTGGTTTATATTTGGCTTAAAGAATAAGCATTGCCATTCAGCGTGGCAATGCTGCCAGTCTCTTGGCCGCGTTATCAGTAGACAGGCCGAGGTTTTTTTTTATTAGAATCTATAATCGAACATTTTGAAATAATTACCATTATTATTATTATTTTTATATTTATTACAAAATTTATTAAATATGTTTATTCTAATCTGTAATAATATAGGCAATGAATGTTTTAATTATAATCAGAGTACTTAGATTTAGATTTAAATTTGTACGCTTCAATGCAAAACATAAACCATGTTTTATGATTACAAACAAAGATTTTGATTTTTGCTGCACTAATGGAAAATAACTAATTTATTTTAAGTCGGCGCTAAACATTTATTTATTACCATTTCACTTTACGTAATAAATAATTTGCTTGTTAGATGGTTTGTTAATAGTTAAGTAGCTGCTATAAACTATTGAAGAGTGCCCTTAACTGTCTTCCGTGTCGGTTGTAGATCAATTTAAGGTCTCCTTGATGATGTAGTGTCATTAAAACTGTATATGTTTAGCAAATTTTAACAAAATCGGTAAACAAATGTAAATGTTATGAGTGAACAATCAATTATTCCCTATTTATTTAACTGAGGGGTATTATTTCTAGTTGAAAATACGGAGTTTCCGAAAATCTAATAATTTACAATCAGAGTGCATCTTATGACCTCTCCAATAAGCCCAAACACGGCTAGAATACATTGTTTATTTATGGAGTTCCGATGGTTATGCCTTCCAAGTTCATCATCAGATTAGTTTAATGGTACCATTTTCATCAAAAACATTGAATTTACTTTATTACAGTCGCTGTAACTATCTTATTCGATATCTATATTATCCTATCGCCATTCACAAAATGCTTATTATTGAGAACTTCTGGCAGTCATTTGTGGTCTTCTTCATCTGTTTTACTTCACCAAATGATACTTTCTGAATGCAAATGCTTGACTTATTGTATAAAATACCAAAATCGTTATATGTTTGCCTATAATATTTGAGGAGTTCTCTCAATTCCTCATGGATCCCATCATAAGAGCTGAATGTCGTTAAAATGGGACCAACTTCAAAGTATATCCTATCGAATAAAAAAAGAATTATCGAAATCGGACGACCCTGTAAAAAGTTATGCGTGGTCATACATAAACAAAAATAAAAAAAAAAATAAAAAAAAAAAAAAACAAATATACGGGTCGAATTGAGAACCTCTCTTTTTTTTTTCGTCGGTTAAAAACAATAGCTCAAACATACAGACACGCAATACGCGACCTACGCAACGAGGCAAATGAAAATGTAAATGGGTGTGTTACAAGTAGCAAAGTTTTTATCAGCCCACCATAAAATGCTAATATAATGTAATATTTCAAGAGTTTATATGAGAATAATTGCGAAGTTGCTACAAATTATCATGAAAAGTTTAAGTGAGGAGATGAAGTGAAACACCTCGGCTGTTTTTAAAGCTGCCTACATTTCTTAAATAAACTCTTGAAACTTGATTTTTTGTTGTGTTGTTTAACAACTTTACCTATGGTTTGTTAACGAAAATGAGAAGTAAATGAACGAAATTATATATAAGATATCCCACGTTTAATATCGAAATTTAAACAATTTAATTTACAATTTTTGAATAATAGTTGTTACATGTTTTAATAGAAGGATGACTTATCTCTCTAATCTAATCTAAATAATGACAATATCTAAATGTATAATTTTGATTTGATAAGCTGTAGGTTATTTTGAGAAAAGAATCTAAAAATCTAAAGAACTTAGTGTGCACAAGGGCGCGATAACCACAAAACGCCGCCTCCGACTACTTTCTTGTAGTTTTCATACATTTTATATGGACTCGCTGCACACGGTTTACACTACAAATAAAATGTATGAAAACATGTCAGTGGTGGCGTTTTGTAGATATCGCCTATGGTCCGTGTGCGGCCACCCTAACTCTTGATCTATTATATATCTTATTATATCATGCTTAATCAAAAGTTGTCCTTTTTTCACAAACCATACATTTTTACGCCAAAACTATCAACTATTTATAAAACAGCGTTGTTGTCTCTGTCCAAAACTTCATACGTTTACAAACAATTTTATATTTGTTTAAATATTCAGCGAAAAATATATAAAAAAAACAAAATTGTTATAACCTATGACATTTGAAGGTTGCCCTCGATTGCCCTGGGATTGCAATCCTGATTTGGTGCCAATGGGACCACCTCAAGAGTATACTCTTTCAAATTAAAAAAATAATTTTGAGAATTGGTCCAGAGGGAGATATCGGTGAACATATTATGTACATTAAAAAAATACAGACGAATATAGAACCTCCTCATTTTTGAAGTCGGTTAATAAAATAGGTACTGTGGGCGCTAAAACTTAGCTTATACAAAGCCAGAATAAAAATATGAAACTGTAACAAATGGAAAATATTGGAACAGAAAATTTAAACCTCGTTTATAAATAATAAAAATATAATAACTTGCAAAATAAATTGAAGCAAATATCGATGTGTATAAAAACGCAGTGCAGATAATTATAAATAGAAATAATGAGATACCTACAGGCGCACGCGTTTAGTTTTTCCTTTTATACTTCAGTAATTTAATACACCGTTTATCAAGGGAAGAACGTGACCAATTACTAACGAGTATTTAATTTGAAGTCGGAACCGCAGTCGAGGTTTTTAAACCACACGAGTTGAGAATTGTACTTTCTCAGTTCAGTGGTAAATAGATATTTAGACTAGAGATCTAGAGATAATTAGACTGCCTTGGTGGTCCAGTGGCCGCGGTACGCGCCTGCTGTGCACGAGGTTGTGGGTTCGATTCCCACACAGGACAAAACTTTGTGTGACCCAGAGTTGTTTTGAGCCTGGGTGTAATTTGTGTCCGTTAATTTGTATGTTTGTAAAGTCCACCGCGACACAGAGCTTGTTCTCTAGTGCGGCAGCTGTCTTTTTAAAGCAAAAAAATAAAAAAAATGAAGTTAATATTCATTCACAGTTAAACTCGCAATTTCTCATACTTTTGTAGCAGTTATTACATTTTCATATTGGTATATCTTTTTTGAAAAAGTCACGGGCAAAAACTAATGAAATATATCTCATAAAATGTCTCCCTATCCAAATTTCGGTCAAGGCGAATCTCGACGAAGATTAGCAATCTGCGTGGTAGATATTGTAGTGTATAATAGTCACGATCGGAAAGTGATCAGTTGAAGGACCAACGGCTTTGCGTACTTTTCAAAGCAGCGAGGATCTCGCTGTGTTTTTAGAAATTAAAGCTGGAGACCTGTACTCCTGTGTGTGAGTACAGGTCTGCAGCACTCATTTAAGGATGCGTTTATCAAGTTTTTCTTATTATCCCACGAATACTCCATCTTAAAACACTGATGTAAAAAACAGGTCGGCAATACGCAAGTGCTACCTCTAGTTATGCAAGTGTCCATAGGCTACGGTAACTGCTTAACATTAGGCCGTATGCTTATTTGCCATCCCAAGTATTATAAAAAAAATATACTTCACTATCTGGGCACAAAATTAACCTATAATTCAAGAAAAAATCTGTACCTTCCTCTTGAAAGAAAATATACTTCTTGATTACTTATTTCATTTTGCACAAAGGAGTAAGTACGGCTTGGGATTTACGTACATTTTAGTATTATGTCTTTTGTTGTCTACGGAACCCCCGTGGTAGTTTACCGGGTTGATTTGTATACAAGATTGTTTAACTATTATGGTGCTCCTGAGGACCTTGTACAAAGAAACTCATATACTTGATATACAATAGGGAGGGGTATTATAGCCTATCAGTCCGTAAAATTACTGTATCTTTATAAACTACTAGGGATCGCCCGCGACTTTGTCCGCGTGGTAATTTGGAATATTTTCCCCGATTTTGCAACATATCTCACTACTGCTCCGCTCCTTTTGAGCATAGCGTGATGTTATATAGCCTATAGCCTTTCTGGATAAATGCACTATTTAACAAAACAGTCTGGGTGCGGGAGTTGTCTTTTAAAAACACAAACATATTTTTTGTATAATTTTTCTTAACAAGCCATATTTTTATTTTAGTAGGTAGATTTTATATAGTAGTTTAATTTGCCTGCTCTTATAACATTGTTTTTATGACAACGTCTAAGCAAAATAGTAAACATGAACGGTATCAGATCTTTCAAGATTGTTGATGTAAGGAATTGGGGTAGTAGGTCAAGGAGCGATGTAAAATTTTGAATTGATGATGATAGTAGTAATAGTTATATTGTTTGAGACCTTTATCACGTAAATTTAAATAGGGGTTCTTCTTCGTCAATCCTTATCCACATTGCTGGGTCTAGGTCTCCTCTTTGGTGCCCTATCTGTTCCGGCCTAATGTCGTCTGATCACCAGGCGGCTGGTCTGCCCGGCAATCTTCTTCCGTTTCGTGGCCACCATTCTGTGACTACTTTGGTAAACTAAAGGCTATGTTAAGTTAAATTTAAGTCTTTGTTCCGGACGCTATTCATCAGCGAAGTTTGCATACCCTATGAATAAAGTTGATTCTTCGAACTACAGAACAAACATTTATGAAATACACTGGAGTTTTTTCTCGTGCAGTAATTGAACCCACGGCCTCCGGTTTAGCAGCCGCGGTCACTAACAACCAGACCATTATGCCACCATTTATAAAAAAGTTTTCGGCTACTCGTATTATGGAAAAGTCCTATATGCGCCTGCACGTTTTGATAGAGCAATTATCTTTATAGTAATGCTTTGTCATTATATTTTTGTACTGCTGATTTTGGCAGACATGCAAGCTATAATTTAAAGGTTTTCAAATAAAAAAACTAAAATTCATACTGTGAACGAATGACTTTATCTCAACCCCTTAACGTCCTACTGCTGAGCCCGGGTCTCCTCCATGCATTTTGAGGGATATTAAAGTACTATACCACGCTGGCGAGACGGGTTGGTATAGATTTTGTTTTGAGATTTTCCTCTTTTGCAGAGGATATTATCAGCCTGACTTACTCCCTTACTCGACTCTTACGACAGTCTTGGAATGGAATGGGGTGGTAACATTTGTACTCTTAATCCGTCACCACACGGTCAACGACTTAATTATAAAATTATACCATCACAACTTTATACTAATACCTATCTATCTAACTAAACTATGACTAAAACTTTGTTTAGTCCAGAGTTGTCTGTTTGTCCAGAGTTTCTTGCCAATGCTCCCCAAGGCCCTACCCTCATAAGCGAACTGCCTGAAGGAAAAAAAAATTGTGACTTTTGTTTATTTTGACGTTCAAAAGTATCATGCATTTAATATATTTAGATTAAATGCATGATACTCCTGTAACTCAAAACTCAAAGTCATTAATTCATTTGAATAAATGACTTTGAGTTTGTAATTAAGAGAAAGACAAGATTTGTTACAGAATATCAGGCCCACGTTAATGACCACATGATTTAATTAACATATTGCCCAAAACGTGAGTAAACCAAAGCCCAAATACCATCCGACAAAAAGGTTCAAAGTTGAATCCTTTGCATATATTGTGGTTGAAACTTATTAACTGTTTATACCCGTAATCTGAATGTTCAGTACTATACCTAACCCTTAAGCGCGCGGTTGCTTTTTGCGGCATTTGCTGCGAAAGACGCGCGCGGCAAGCGCAATCCGTCTGCCGTGTGTGCGTCATGAAAAGTCGACATTCTTTTTAGCGTTGCGTTGACGCTGCGTGAAGCACATTGTAGGTATTGTTTTTGGCATTAAAACTATGTATATGGAATCACCGGTAAGCGTCAGCGTTTGAAAAATGTGCCGCGCTGTCGCTGCAATCAAACAGATTGTATAGTGTAGGTAAATTATTTTTAATCGTGCGGTAAACACATTCCGTCTCACGCAGCGATTGCCACTGCATCAAACCTAACAATCAAGCCACAATAGGTATTTGCTTTATAAGTATTAAAATAGTGCGCGTCAATCACAATGCGTTTTCCGCAGCGTTTGTCGCAAAAAGCAACCGTACGCTTAACATCAGTATTTACAGTCCTAGCAAAGGATCCTATAAAGCTCTTACATATAAACCGTTTAGTTAAAGTATCTTGTACTTCAAGACAATTTCGTCTTTATTGTTAGTGTGATAAATAACATAATGCTAGGTTAGTACCCATTCTGTTTTATTGTACTGTTTTCTACTATAATGTTGCTAATGAATTTGTATTGTTTACTCCCTCGTAAAGTGACATGTTCTATTGCGGAGACAGTTCAGAGATAAACAGTTAGGTACTAACAAAATGGACAAAATAGGAAAGTAGGTATTAGATGTAATGAATTTGAAAAGGTTAAATTCTTTCCTCTTCATTGTTTCTCCTTTGTAAATTTATATTTGAGGTTGGTTAAATAAAGGCTTAAGAGAGATGCCATAAAAATGCAAAGTGGAACAGTAGGGCTGTACATTATTCAAGTACAAGAGCAAAAAGGTAAAACAACATGGAAATACTAAACCACAGAAAGAAATAGGACATTGGGGAAAAAATAAAACCATCCATATTCTGTGAGTTATCTAGTGTTATTTGTGACGTAAAAAACTAAGACAAATAATCTTCATGGACTTTCTGCGAAGGGAGAACGAATACATTTGCAGGTATTTAATCCTGTGTGTTTTACATATTTTTTTTAACTACTTTATACATGGGTCATCGTTTGTAAGTAAATCCAGGGTTTTATTTGATTCCATGACATACTTTTATTTACATTAATATTAAGTATAAAGAGATAATAATACTTATATCTTGTGAAAAATTTAAGGAGCCCTAAACGAAATCTAAGTTAATGTCAACCCGTGCAAAGCGAGATAAATATTTACTCAATTAAAAATAAACTTCTTAACCACCTTCTTCCGGACTGCATAAACAGCGAAAAATCAATAAAAAGGTAGGCCTACAGCAAAATTTTTAAGTATCGATCATTTAAAGTTTGTATTTCTCTTAGATATTGTTATATCGCTGTAGTGACAAATATACATACAGCCGTTTATTGGACAGTAGTAATAGCCCACAAAAATAGATCAGGATCTATTTCTGATTTACAGCCTATGGACACTTGCACTATCAGGTCGCAGGATATGATGTCTTCAAGAATGGAGTTATAAGGTTTTTAAAGGGTTGGCAATGTGCGAGTGACGTATGATAGGTACATACCTGATGTTGCAAGCGTCTATAGGCGCTTGCAACATCAGGTATGTAGCAACTGCTTACCTGCTTGCATGCAGTAACTGCTTACCATTAAGCGGGCCGTATTCTTGTTTGCCTCCTTCATCATCATCATCAACCTATCGCAGTCCACTGCTGGACATAGGCCTCTCCAAGTGCTCGACACTCAGCATGATGATTGCCTCCTTGGCAATATAAAAATAAAACTTGCAGTCGCTCGTTGTTGGCTCTAGAAGTTGTAATACAAAAGTTTTGTGTTATCTATAAGCCTAGGAAATTAAAACGTTGTATAAAAAGGCTTCCTAATTATTACCGGAGTTCTATATTCACGCTTAGGAACATAACTTCACTGCTTAGCCCTAATATCCTGATTCACAATAATCCTAGCCATTAATAAAACGCAAGATTACGTTGCTACGCTATTGATTCAGATTACTGGCACAATTAAGCTTTTACCTCAGTAACAGAATTCTAAAGATAACAATTCTGAAGTAATGAAATAGTTTGTTTTACTCAAACTAAATAGAAGATCAAAGTCGTTAATTTCGCACTGAGACTAATCTAATTTGCGTTTTATTTGCTAACATAGAATCTTAGCATCGCTGTTGATGTTAAGGTGTTAATTGGATTGGCATTAACTTATATTATGCATCGACCAAGTAGGTGAAGTGCGAAAAAAGGACAAATTAAAAGAACTCATAACCGACGTCCATGCATGAGGTCGATGTATATAGGAAACGAAGGTATTATTTCTGAATCGAAGCAATTGACATGTCATAGTCTCCATGTACCCCAATGGTAGACGGACGTGATCTTCTTCTTCTTATCATGTCTTCTTCTTATGATGTCAGAGTTATTTAGGCCTCCGTCGTGGTGCAACTTTTACTCGTAACGTGCCCTCCAAAGCACGGATACGCTTAGATGAAATAACACTATGTGATCACCCAGGGATCTCTACAGGGTTACCGCACTCTTGGTAGTTTATCCTGATGATCGTTTATCGAACACTGAGTACAGTGAGATTACTATTTATACCTACCTTGTAAATGTGGCGCAGTGGAAAATATAATTCACAGGTTGCTTTGCTGCCATTTCATCAAGATCATGCTAGTTTATCAAATCAGCTAAGCGTTTTCTATACTTTTGTTTGATGCACTCATCCAGAATTAATGGCTACTGCATCCAAGAATGTATACGAAATGATTGTCTACTTAATATATATTATTATATATGTCATATTAAGAGGCTCAGGCTCGAAAGGTGTGAAAAACCGGGTGGGAAAATGTCCAGCAGTGGGAGTCTTTTGGTGAAGATGATGATAATGATTGAGGGGCTCATGTCTGCAAGGTTTATTAATATTGTCAGAGTCAGCCCGTACTGGATGAATTAAAGAGATAGTGATCGGCAGATAGAAATCGAACATTTGAAATTAATGAGATATCAACTTCATTATCTAGCTATTGATCAAAATTAAAATTAAGAACAAAAAATAAATCTCAATAAGGATGTCATGGTACGGCCTCTGTTTGTTAGAAAGAATAATGAAATAATTGACCTACATAACTAGAGCAAACAAGAAAATTGCAACAAGATAAGGAGATGGAACAGTTGTAAAAAGAAGTAGGTACTTGAAAAACAATTGCGAGTATATAGGGTACTTGAATTTTATTCAGTATAAAGAGTTATTTTTGCATAAGGACTCTTTATTCTCTCAGTCTTATAATCCGATAGGACAGCAATCTAGAATTGAATTTTTGGTTCGGCTAGGATTTGAACCCCCGTCTTTTTTATTTTTTTTATACTACCAAGGTGGCAAACAAGCATACGGCCCGCCTGATGGTAAGCAGTTACCGTAGCTTATGGACGTTTGCAACACCAAGGATGTTATTCACGCGTTGCCGACCCTTTAAAAACCTTATAACTAGCTCAAGACGCTCTCGCTCTCTCGTCGAGTGAACTTACCTTTTGAGTACATACGTGAAATTATATGTTTAAAAATTAAAATGTCGTCTAAAAGTGCGGAAATTACTATCCTAGACGTAAATAAGTCAGTAGTCTTGCTGCAGAATAAAGTGTCAGCCCTTGAGAAGATCATATTGGAGCAAAATAAACTAATTAAAAAACTTATTGGTGATGATCAAGTGTCTAAACAAGTTTGCACAATTGGAAGTGAGGGTGTCCCGTCTTTAAATTTGAACGTGCGTCCAATCCGCGAGGCCCGTGTCCGAGCCGCGTCGGCTCTCTCCGCCGGAGCACGGAAACCAACGAAGCCCACTACTAATCCCGAGGAGAAGGCGAAATCGTCGCCAACAAGTGTGGCCCCTACAACGAGCAACTCGTCGACTGCTATACAACAGCCAAGCGACAACTGCGTGACTGTCGAGTCGCACACTAATAGAAGGGAGGATGATTGGATCGAGGTGAAACGTCGGCGAAGTAAGCGCGCGAGTGATAATGCGACTCGCGGTACTGCTACACTGACCCCCACCTCGCTGTTTGCTGCCGAGCGGAAATCCTACCTCCACTTGTACTACGTTAAGATCGGAACGACAGTCGAACAAGTATTAGAACATTTATATAATATTTGTCCTAATGATGTATGTTCGGCTGAGGTGTTAAAGTCAAGAGGTGAATATGCGTCTTTTAAATTGTGTGTCTCGGCCAAGCATCTAGACAAGTACCTATCGTCGGATAGTTGGCCTGTAGATATATATGTGAAACTATGGCGGAATGGGTTTCGTAAACAAAGTTTGCAAACCACCCAAACCTAAGTGCTACTCGGTATTTTACCAAAATGTTAGGGGTCTGAGATCTAAGTTAGACACATTTAAGCTATCTATTTTGAGTGAATCTGCAGATATATTCGCAATAACCGAAACTTTTCTAGTTAGTAGTGTACAGGACGGCGAAGTGTTTCCTAACGGATACAATGTAATCCGCCGTGACCGTTTTAACGATACTGGTTGGGGAGGAGTGTTGTTAGCTGTACGTGCACTGTATCCCGTCCAACAAATATTAGACGTTGCTAATTATTCAAACGACCTTGAACTAGTTATGGCAATAGTTAGTCTCAAATACAAACGTATATTAGTATGTGTTGTCTACATACCGCCTAATTCTTCTGATGAAAAATATTTAAACACTTTCACAGTTTTAGAAAATGTTATTGCTACATATTCAAAACTAGAAGTACTCATATTAGGAGATTTTAACCTAAATTCTTGTAGCCAAAATGTTAACTTACATTATGCTTATTTGTCATCCTTTTGTAAACTAAAACAACACAATAACATTACAAACTGCTATGGTAATATGTTAGACTTGGTATTGAGCAATCTAAGTGATAAGTATGTACATGTGCTCGATTACGCGGAGCCTCTCGTGCCGATAGACGCTCATCATCCGCCGCTCGGTATTAGACTGAGTGTGCCGCGGCCGGCAGCAGTGGCGCGCGCGCAGCGGTCGTGCTCGTGCCCGGCGCAGACTCAGCGCGATGATTCACCACGGTGGAATTTTAAAAAAGCAAACTTATATTCGCTTTACGATTCGATTTTGACATTTGATTGGTCTGAGGTATTTACTTCGACTGATGTTAACGTAGCTTTAGATATTTTTTATCGTAATCTGCAATCATGTTTCTGTTTACACGTGCCAGTCATTAAATCATCTGTGTGTAGTTCGAAATACACTTATCCTACATGGTATACGCCCGACATAATTAATACCTTAAAGAATAAACATTTCCATTTGAAAAAATATAGGGATTTAAACATGGAATTTAACAAGGAAATGTTTAAATTTTATAGGCAGCGTGCGAAAGAATTAATTAAATTAGCGTACTCTGATTTTCTCAAACGGACTGAAATGAGTATCAAGAAGGACCCTAAGACATTTTGGCACTTTGTCAGGGATCAGCACTCTCCGCGGCACTCCTGTACTGAATTTGAGTATGATGACAGGGTTGTGTCAGGGTTGAAGGCTGCAAATGCTTTTGCCGCCTATTTTAAATCTGTTTTCTTATCCGACCAACCTACGTTGTCTAGTAATATCACTAACAATGATGTAGACGGTTTTTTGTGTTCTCATAGAATTAGTATGGATTATGTAAGCTCATATGATATTATTCTAGCGGTTAAGCGTATAAAAGCCCAATCCTCTATTGGGCCTGACGGTGTACCAGCTTTTGTTATAAAAGACTGTATATCGGTATTTCAGCAACCTCTGTGTCATATTTTCAATTTAGCTTTAAAAACTAACACCTATCCCACTGTGTGGAAAGTGTCGCGCGTCACACCGATACCCAAGGATGGCTCCAGGTCTCAGGTCACAAACTACAGGCCAATTGCTGTGCTTTCGGCGTTGGGTAAAATATTTGAGTCCATATTGAACCATCATATCATAAGACAGATTAACCCGCAGTTGAGCGAGTGTCAACACGGGTTCAGAATCGGCAGGTCTACAGCTACAAACCTGATAAATTTTGTAGATTATTCTGTAGCCGAAATGGATTTAAATAGGCAAGTGGACGCGACATACTTCGATTTTCAAAAAGCTTTCGACAAAGTCCATAATGATCTATTATTGCGAAAATGTAACTCCTTAGGATTTACACCAAGTCTATTAAAATTATTTGCGAGTTATTTAACCGATCGAACACAGTATGTTCAGCTGCTGAATTATCGATCTGACCCATATGTCACTCGCTCTGGTGTGAGTCAGGGCAGTGTTTTAGGACCAACGTTGTTCCTGATCATGGTCAATGACTTGCCGGACGTCATAAGGACAGCTAAGTGTCTCATGTTTGCTGATGATCTGAAGCTATTTTTGGGTATCGGATGCCGTGAAGACAGCGAAGCGCTACAACAGGACATTGACAATGTGCTTGCCTGGAGTGTGCGCAACCAGCTAGAATTTAACATTTCTAAGTGTAAAACTGTCACCTTTACTCGCTCTCGCGCACCATTCTGCTATAATTATGAATTAGCCGGTCAGCCGCTAGAGCGGGTCACACAAATACGTGATCTAGGTCTAATATTGGATATAAGCTTGACATTTAATAACCATATAACTGCGATTTGTAGTAGAAGTTTTAAGTCTCTAGGCTTTGTAATGAGACAGTCTGCCCAACTTCAGGACAGGAGTGCTATCGTTGTGCTTTATTTCTCTTTTGTTCGCAGTATTATAGAATTTAATTCTATAATCTGGGACCCCCACGAGAAAAAATATATTTTAATGCTGGAGCGAGTACAAAGAAAATTTGCTCGTTATTTATATAATAAACTGTATGGCTTCTACCCATATTTGTACCCATCACCTTTTGTTTTGGGTATGGTAGGTATGAACACACTCGAACTGCGACGTAAATGTGCCCTCATGACACATTACTATTTGTTGCTACACAACAAAATTGACAATCCAAGTGCGTTGTGTCGTTGTGCTCTGTCTGTGCCTGACCAGTACACGCGGCTGCGCTCGCGTTGCCTGCTGGCAATGCCTAGGGTACGTACGTGCACGGCGCAATTTGCTCCAACTAATCAGGCTGTAGGACTGCTTAACTCGCTGATTGCTCAATACCCAGAAGTTGACATTTTTAACAGCAAATTAGGCCAATTTGTTAATTTCTGTCTTTTCTACCTATGTAATAATTTATAAGTAATTACTGTATTGTATTTTGATTATAATGGTTGACTGCACGTGTTGGGTAACTGTGAGTGCAGTGAACAACTGAAATATAAATAAATAAATAAATAAACTGCTTTCTTGAAGAACCCCCGTCTTCATTCGTTCGTTTCGTCGTTCGAATCCTAGCCGAATCAATAAGACGTTTGTCTTATTGATCAGCAGTCGCTCTCAATGTCCACTAAACCGTTGCAGCAGTTTTAACAAAGGTAACAGAGTAAGTATGATGTAAACAAACAGACTATTGTTCTTAAATGTGTGATACAACTTAAAATATCGTAAAATCCTTAACAACATTTGCTGTTTTACGACGTACCTTTGAGTATCAGCGTTGTTTGTCAACAAAATAAACAGCCTATATTCCGGGAAGTGTATAACGAGATACCACAATACTGTGAATCAATGTCTTAAGCTTCAAGGACAATGGTATCATTAATTAAGGTGACACTATTGAGGCGTAGGAGTTGAGCGAAGCGGAGATATGTGGAAAATAAGTAATATTCCTTTATTTTTAGAACACTTGACAATAAGACAATGGCCTTTACGGTAATGGCTAATATAAGTAGAGAATTCAATTTAAATTAGGTCAGCTCCAGCACTAGTGAACAAGCCCTGTGTAGGTAGGCGACTTTATAACAGACACAAATTACAACCAGACTCGGGATATTTTTTTTGTGTTTCGTGTGGGACCACCACTAAGGCCACAAACTAACCGTGCAGTCAAATTAATTTTATTACAAAGAACGATTGGTGGAGAAAAAATCTAGAGTGGCGACCACTAACGTCGACCTGAATAAGATTTCACGTAGCTATGGAGGTTGGCAGCACAGGATTGAATGCTTTGGAAAACTGTGAGGGAGGACTATCTCCAGTAGTGGAAGTCTTTAAGCTTGCATTTATTTCATAAGATATTTACATAAATAGTTATTAAAATATAAGTAACTTAACCTAAACTTCTTACAAACCATCAGATTGCAAAGGCATACGAAAGGTGCCCAAAACTGACTCCACTAAACGCTTAGTTATTTTCTAAGCTTTTAGTTTAACTTTTATCGTTTCTTTAAGCTGAATAGATAGATGATAGAGTATAACAGCCGCATAGAGTATAATAGCAGCCGTTATTATCCCACGTCATGGTAACTAAGAAATAATAAAATCTATTATTTTGCAACGTCGCGTCGTCGTCGTTTATTTCCGGAAAAACATTACGTCACTCGGTGTGCCAGGTGAAGAACGACATGACGTAGTATCCGATCAGGTGTGACATGAAATAAATGGGACTGCTTTTCTTTACCCGAGTAATTCAGTCCTCCAGATTTCGCTTCACTTTATAGAGACTGTATATGTGGTTTAGTGGTTAAGGTAGTCATTAACAAATTTTGCGAAGTCAATCCTAAATAGACTTTCGTGTTCGTAAATGTAGTATGTTTGTAAAGTGATGATTGCACGGTTGGTAGTGGTAACCTCGCCGCGCTGCGTGTTGTGGATTCGATCCCTACATGGGACAAAAAATTGAATGAATGAAATGATTGTCCCGAGTCTGTATGTACTTTGTGTCAATTCATTGTATGTTTGTAAAGTCTCCTATGAGCTTGTTCCCTAGTGGGGGAGTTGTTTAAAAAAAAACTAGCTCAACTGATTTTACTTCACAATATGTGATTAAATTTTAAGACAAATTCTAAGTGGACTTTGTCAAATGGTGTATGTTTGTAAAGTCCCCTGCGATGTAGAACTTTTGCCTTGTACTAGTGCGGAAATTGTCTGAAAAGGAAAAGTCATTATCTATTTCGCTCCGCTCTGCCCCTTCTCTCCAATGAAGTGTCACCCTTATAGATACGTAAATATATCAGAACTAAAGAACCTGACAACAGCCGGCCCTTTGTTCTGACTATGAAAGGGTAACACATTTCGATATATTTTAATATATTATACATTTATAAACAAAGAATAATTAACATTGGTATTTATTCTGAGTGAAAACAGAATTGTATTTTAAAGATCTTTGTGAATAAACTCTGTTTTTGATTTTAATAGCGTATGAAAACAATGTACTCTTTATATTTCTATATTTATAATAAATATAGAAATATAAAGAGTACGAATAAAATATAATAACAGAAAAATGGGCGTGGGATAAATCTTTGCCTTTTGCCTATTATATTTAGATAAATTTAATAAATAATGAACTAAATATAATCATATTCCACATCTATTGTGTAGGACTTCACAGGCTTTGATCTTGCCATCTGTTTATAAGTAATAATAATATTTTTTATTTAATATAAACATCAAATACACAAATAACAATAGTGAGCGTTACTTTGGCCCCAAACTAAGCGAAAGCTTCTGTCTTAGACGCCGTTGAAGATGCTCAGTTAACATTGTGCCGCGAGTCCAGCCTAGTAACCCTCAGTCTGTTACCGGTCTTCACTCGTATGTACTCCACAACGTCTTCCGCGTTGTATTGTACATCAATCTTGAAACATACAACTGCGTCGTTGGAATAGCAGGATGCAGCAGCATGTTAGGTCCGGCCATAGCTGTACCGCTTGAATTTTAACTTCATATCTTCCAGACTAGAGTTGATGGACGAGATATCGTTCAGCAGCTTGGTGATGTTGATATCATTCATGTCAGCAGGTGGAAGCCTGCGCAGATCCTTTGCCACGAAAGTCGGTATGAAATAATTATCGGTCTCCGTCAAGAACTTCATGATGTCCCGGAGACCTTTCTCACCTTTATCATCCATTCTTCGAGACGGCATTTAGTCTGCCATATTTGCTGACTTCAAAAAATAGAGTCTTCGCTTCACGAATATCATATTTATCGAAACACGATGTGCAGATTTTTACAAGGCGCTCCTCTTCCAACAATTGCTTGTCTTGCAGGTACGCTATAAGCTCATTAACCACATATTTCTCCAACTTATTGTGATGTAGCGGCTTGTGCCGCGTTAAACGCAAATTAAAAATTCTTACGAGTCATTACTCGTATATTAGGTGCGTCCGATTACGACCGCAGTCAGCACTGCACTATCTATTATGTGCATAACCTATTGTAGCTTCTCAAGCTCTTACTATTACACGGGTCGAATGCTTTTTTCTCATTATATAAAAAATAATAAATAACAAACTGACTTGAGTTATAGAACCGGACATAACGCCTAGGGAGCAAAGTCGACGTTATATCGTATCATAAATCAGAGGAACCAGATGCTCTTTATTCATACAATATATACACGTCTATTGTCCACTTGTCAGCACTATATACATCTCGTATAGTGCTGACAAATAGACCGTAAGAAAAGGTAACAATGAAAGTTAAGATTAATAAATTAAGACTATATATTTATGTTTATGTGCACATAGCTCGCAGAACTGATGGCCGTTGGGGCAGAAAGGTTCTGGAGTGGCGACCACGAACTGGAAGATGAAGCGTGGGCAGGCCTCCAACAAGGTGGACCGACGACCTGGTAAAGGTTGCGGGCAACCGATGGACAAGGTCGGCTCAGGATCGAGAGTTGTGGAAATCCTTGGGGGAGGCCTATGTCCAGCAGTGGACGTCTTTTGGCTGAGATGATGATGATTTATGTTTATGTACTCGTAGGTCTGACGCCATCAAGGAATCTGTCGGAGGTAACATGTACCGTGCGGTCTACACTTCGGCAGACCACATAACCTGGAGACGCGTCGTATGACCACCGGCTTCACACGCGTGGACCTATTTAATTATTATCTTTGGGAAAATATTTTTAGACATAATGTACTTTTTTTTGTAACTAGAAGAAAGTGTATGTAATGTCATGCTTCCTTCTACAAAAAATGGCGGACTTCCATTTAACCGCTAATACATCATTTTGTCATTATTAAAGCCCAAGTCTTCTGACCATTGGAACAAACCAGAACATTATAAAATAACTGATAACGAATAGAACACAAAATCACCATTTTCGCCAAATCCAACGCAGATATTACGCAGGTTATCGAGGAAACTGTATGATACGCAATGTTCATAGTAATTGGGCTTCTGTTATATGATTCAAGATAAAATACGTATTCGATGTTCGTGATGCGATTATATTACGTACTATCAAGGTGTTCGCGAATCCTGTAAGCCTTTCTAAAGCCGTAAACGTTTAGGCTCCATTACATTAAATCAATATTGTGTTAATGGTATTAGGCTATTTAGTCATTAGGTTACAATGCGAAATTATGATATAAGGACTATTATGGTTTCCGGACATATTAAGTTATATCTTGTTCAATAGTCTCTATTTGGATTATTATAACCGACTATACGGCTATAATAATCCAAATAGAGACTATTGTTAGCTGATATTCAAAAGGAGAAGGCTCTATGTTTGCCTGTATGTATTAAATTTTCAGAAATAGCATGTTTTTACTTGCCAAAAGTAAAACCATGTCAAGCAAGCTTTTCATTTATAAATTCGTTACTGTCTCCAAGACAGAATACAGCTTTTAGTGGGATGCTAAAGTGTCGTAACTCGGTATTTTCAAGGGTCATCACTGTTAATCCCGGCTTACAGGAGTTACTGTGGTGGGAGTGTGGGTGAGATTGCCTCGATAAGCTAATGCCATGGTTCTTGTGCAAAGAAAAAATAAACAAAAGAATAGATGGACATGGCACAGCAAAAAGCTATTATAGTAGGCCCCATAGTGTGAGTTAAGACTACATATCGATGGTGAAGTGTCAATCTTACTAATATTATAAACGTAAAAGTTTCTTAGAATGTATGTTTGTTAGACTTTTAGGCAAAAACTTCTGAACAAATCTGGATAAAATTTGGCACAGAGATCGATTATAGTCTGGAATAATACATTTTAACCCGAAAATAATCGTGATGTTATATAGCCTATTTTCCCCGATTTTGTAACACATCTCACTACTGCTCCGCTCCTATTAATCATAGCGTGATGTAGTATAGCCTTTCTGGATAAATGCACTATTCAACAAAAAAGATTTTTTCTAATCGAACCTGTACTTTCTGAGATTAGCGCGTTCAACCAAACAAACAAACTCTTCAGCTGTATAATATTAGTATAGATTATCTTTACTTCATCGTCGATATAGTTTTTAGATATAGAAGCAATAGAACTTACACAGTTATCCCGTACCACGAACATTCATTTGGTATTCACATAGCGTATTACGATCATGTGGATCGGCATTCAGACTCCGTCTTTTAGATATTTTTACTTCATCACCAAATATTTTGAATAGAGAATATTATTACAACAAAAAGTATTTTTTATTTCAACATTTGACCTCGAATCATAGAAAAAAGAATCAAGAGAAAGAAGCTTCTAATTTTACAACCTTACCACATCAAAACACTTAAATTTTTGAAGACTTACGTTCTTGAGAAGGAGTAGTACGTGACAGAAATACAACGATTTTATTTGAGATCGAGTAAATTAACCTAGAAATTAAGAAACACCGTAAATAACAATGGCGGCTTGGATATTATTACGTAAAAGTTGAAAATAATAAAATGTCGAACGTGAGCTGAATTTGTTAGGTGGTTTTTGGCGACAGATGGCTAGTTCTATTTATTTTGAGACCCGAAAACAAGGATGAAAGTTATCTGTAGAATATGTTACACTTGACCCGGGATGCGTAGAGATGTTTTTTATTATTGAACAAGGAGCCAAAACGGAAATCTCTTTCTTTTTACATACGTAAATTATATCTTATTTTACCACTTAGTACATATCTATACTTAATATTATAAAGCTGAAGAGTTTGCCACCATGCAATAACTGGGGCATTTTGAGTTTGTGTTTGAGTTTGAGACATGTCTGATTCACCAACCCGCATTGGAATGCGGGTTGGTGAATCAGACATTCGACTACTGTTTATGCTCCTTGTCTAGAGGGGGTCTTGCAAGCGTCCATAGGCTGTGATAACAGACTATTATCAACAATTCTAGACAAGTGGCATAAAAATTCAATGTATGGCATTTGACGTCATTTGCTTTCTATTCTATTCTATTCTATTCTACTACCTTTTATGCCACTTGTCTGTTATATGCCTATGACTACCTGCAGTCCAATTAAAAAAAAAAGATCATGAGGTCTCTGGTTCAATTCCTGCGTCAGGGCAAAAATATGTTTACGCTGCAAAAAGATGTGACCTCTCCACGATGTCAGATTGCCGTTCCGTCAAATAAAAAGTCGTAATCTTAGTCTGTGTTTGCACACACTTTTATGGTCCACATTTTTTCATTTTTTTTCTATTTCCCGCGCTAGTCTCTGTCCAACTTAGCCGCCGTGACTGGAATTCGTCTAGAAATTTAGAAGTATACATTACATAAAATACATATAAAGTCTATTCTTCAAAGTCGTTCAACTACTTTCTAAACATTTTATTGTAGGAACTACTTACTCTAATTTCAAGGGTTCCATTCAAGTTTTCTTATTTATTCGTTTATAGCACTTTTAACATTGTTGAACCTCTTTAGTATTTAGTTCTTTTATTTCATTTGTTTTGCCAGAACTAGTTCTGAATACACACTGTGTTTTTAAAGTAAAAACTTCTTTACTTTTTGAGTGAACATAAATCATGAAAATCACGTCATCGTCAACGAATGCTTTCTATATTCAAAAATAATAATCAAATAGCTCGACGATACAATTCACAAGTTTCTTGGTTTTTTACTTCTATCGGCAGTCAAAGACGGCTTATTCCCGTGCGCTCCAAATCTATTGTTCTCTAAAATTCATGTTTTCATACATTGATTACCAGGAGCTCCAAGAATGTTTGTATTAAAATAATAAACAAAGCCACATTTACCACTTTCATTCCCTAGAGCTCCAAAACATTGTCTAGGTACTTTGAGATTTTATTCCCAGCAGCTCCAAGAAAAAAGTCAATTCTTCAATATAAAAATCGTTCCCACGAGCTCCAAAGATTCTAAAGTAACGTAGGCAAAACAATCCCGAACGTAACAGTAAATCTATCAGTGTGTCCACTTAGCGTTGTAGCGTCACCCCCACCCCGCACCTTTTCCTTGCAATCTAACTTTGCCTAATGATGTGCAAAATAAATAGTTGACCTTGCGCCCTTGCAATGCGTATGTCCCTCTCTCACAAAAAATAATTTTAAGTAAGTCGTGCACGATGTGTGATAATCAAAATAACGCAGTTGCCGGTCTCTCCATACCTAAACAATTTGATTTCGTTGTTGGAGATGGTAAGTACATTTAATGTTTATAAGAGAGATACAACAATTATATATGTCAGTATACAGATATAACTAAGAGCTGCCCTTAAACACACATACAGCTATCTCAGTCCTACATCTACCAGAAACCTACTTTCACTTAATGACAGTACAGGGACAGACACGTCAGAGAAAAAGTGAGATAATTCGTTTTCTAGCAAAACTAATTATCTCACTTTTTCTCTGACGTCTCCTGGTAAAATGGTAAAACTGTCGTACCCCTTCCCGTACAAACTGCGTTAAGTATTTAGGAATTCAGATTGACAACACTCTCGCCTTCCACACGCATATTGATAACCTCGCCTCAAGAATACGCAATCTTTTTATTTAAAGCCCTCGCGCCTGTAGTTGACTCTGATATCCTTAGAACTACTTAGTTAGAACCTTGCTCTTTTCCAATCTCTTGCTCAATACTGCATAGTTGCTTGGGGTGGTACAGATAAAACCTATCTTTTAAAACTAGAGCGTGCTCAGAGAGCAGTGCTTAAGGTTGGGTGGAGGCTACCATACCGATTTCCCATATTGGAATTGTACAAAATATGTAATGTCCTGTCTATTCGCAAACTATTTATCCTCAACATAATTATCACCACTCACTCACACACTTCTTATGTCCCTTCTAAATTTGATTCTGTGCGTCGAAAACATAATGTATGTCCTTTTATTTCGGTTAGAACAAGACTAGCCCAACGCTGTTACTACTACCTTGGAAGCTATGTTTACAATAAGGTAAACAAAATCTTAATCTTGTATCCCATGACACAGGTGCAATGTAAAAGAGCAGTCACTGACTGAATGAAAGATTTAGATTATGATGAAACTGAAATGATCATTCAACCCTCATATAAATAGTAGGTACACACAAGCACACTATATTAATAATCCAACTTACTTCACTCATACACTTAGACATACACACACATACTCTCATACATACACACACATTCACACATATACACACACCCATATGCACACACACAACACTCCTAATATATTATCTATTTCGTATCTAACTGTACTCTCATTCCTCGATTAGATAGATACATTTATATGTTTGTCTTTCTTAAATGTGCACTCCATGTCTCCATATATTTAGTAGAAATAAACTATATTATTATTATGTCTCTCTTTATCACGGGTATTTTCCATCATTCAAGGAGAATACCCGGGCCTTTGGAAGGCTTACGCGGGGACATAGATCCAACATGCAGAGGCCCTTAGAGAATTTTAATTTAAAATGGGATGAGACGCTTACCATAGTCATGCCACAGCTGCACTATTGCAGTACAGCCATGACATGCCTATGTTAAGTGTAGGGCTATTGCAACATGAGAAATCAAATATTTTTGGGCTATGGGATTGGGTATTCGATGGACTGATTTACAATGATTATGGGATAAAACGTCGCCTGTCTTCATTTAAAAGTTGGGATATACTCATCTAGTTTTTCGGGGGTAGGTGATAAAAAAGTCAAGACATACTAGCAATTTTGTATATTAATTTTAATTATAAATATAGTAATTTGTTTACTTATTGAGTAGTTTTTGAGTTTAATTACTTATACATAGATAGTACTCACGTTTGCACAACATCACATTTGCTTATGTAAGAATAATATTACAAAGCACACCACCTGCCAGCCACATCACACACATTTGTCAATAAACAGTTTGTTAACACTTAACACTGTTAAAATGGCACAACTGGACGACATCAGGACAGCACAGGACAACTTGGAAGACTGCTTTGTGAAAAGGATGGCAGAGCTCGAAGCACAGCTTCATGTTGGGGGCCCAGCTAAGGACACAGTAGCAAAGGTGGCGGAGGAGTTCCGGACCTTCAGGGAGCTTATGTTCTCTATGCTGAGTCTGCTTAGAAAACAGATAGCTGAATGCTCACGCGCAGTTGATGCAGTTGAAACCAGGCATCGACGAAAGGCCCTTATCTTTCTGGGCATCCCCGAGGCTGACAAGGAGGACTGCAGGTCAGTTATAGTGAAGACAGTTCACAGCATGGGTCTTAAAGACATTGTTACATCCGACTTCAGCTTCTGCCATAGGATCGGGGTCCCCAGAAAAGATGTTCACCGACCCATCCTAGTAAGGTTTGTAAGACTTGATGTCAGGTCTGCAGTATGGAGAGCCAAGTCTAAGTTTAAGGGTACTACGACCTCTGTTAAAGAGTTTTTGACCAGACGACGACAGGCCATCTTCGCTAAAGCCCGGCAGCATTTTGGCATGCGCACATGCTGGACGCAGGACGGTGTCATTGTGGTGAAAGTCTCTGACGGTAGCCGCCACAAGGTCACCACTATGGAGGAGCTTGTATGTCTGATGCAGAAGCACCCTAAGGCGTCAAGTGATTCTTCGTCTGCGGTTCAAAGTGGTATAGGAAGCGCCGGCGCTGGGTCTTCGGGTACGAACAACAAGCAACGTAAATAGGTTTAGTTCTCTATGATACTTTCTTATCTGTTCTTTCTTGCTTGTGTCGTCTAATTTCCATTTCATTCCTGTTTTGTTTATTCTTTGCCTGTATCACTTCATTTTTACCCTCACTATTTATGTTTCGCTTCAATCAATGACAAAATTGAGATGTCATAACACCTGTCAAACTTATGAAATTCTTGTGACGTTATCTATGGATGCGTTCATAACTTCTATTTTGTTTGTGTTTATGTGTAACGTTCAAGTTTTTGTTTTATTTTTTGTGTGTGTGTAACAGCTGGCGGGTGGTGCAGAGATGGAAGTATTGCACCAACTGGTACGCATAAATTAATTTTGTAATAATATTTTTATATTTTTTTACTTTTATATATATTTCCTATTTATATATTATAATTTATTTATATATTTTTTCATGGTTTCTGATGATTCTTTTTATTCTGCAAATGAGTCTGTGGAGCTTTCTAGCGATTGTAGTTTCTGTTCAGTTAGTGATGAAACATTAGGTGAATCCTTGCGTCCGTTATTTAACGTACAATCCCGCTCGCTATTTAATGTATGTCACTTAAACGCGCAAAGCATACCTAGTCATTATGGTGACTTGTTAGATACATTTTCTGATGTCAACGTTCACGCCATCCTGATCTCGGAGAGTTGGCTTAAACCTAACCTTCCTACTACTTCTTTCTCACTGCCTGGATTCATTTTAATTCGCAACGATCGAATTGGGCGAAGAGGTGGAGGAGTCGCGATTTATCTCCGCAGTGACTTTCCATATAAAGTTCTTATTTCTTCCTCTCCTAACCCTTCTGCGTCTGCGGAGCATCTTTTCCTCGAGGTCAACGTCAAAGGATCTAAAACCATTCTTGGCGTCGTCTATTGTCCTCCGTCTGTCGATTACTTCTCCAGTCTTGAGTCAATTCTGGAATCTTTAGGGTCGGAATACTCACATCATATTATCATGGGCGATTTTAATACCGATCTCCTTCCTCACCGTTCCCAACGATCCCGTAAGCTCTTTGAAATTGTCAAGTCAGCCAGCCTCCATATACTGCCACTCCAACCCACTCACCACAACACTAATGGAGAGGACACCTGGCTTGACTTGATTCTTACCTCTTCCCTTTCCCTAGCCTCATCCCATGGCCAACTTCCTGCCCCTGGTTTTTCTCATCACGACCTGCTTTTCCTGTCCTACATCCTAAAACCTCCCAAGCCAAAGCCCAGAATTCTGCACAGGCGTTGTTTTGGTCGTATGGATGTTGAAAAGCTTCGTAAGGATGCTTCAGAAACTGATTGGGACACTGTAGTGACAGCAACCACAGTGGATGAGAAAGTCCATGTCTTTAACACCAAATTGTTAAACTTGTACGACACACATGCCCCGGTAAAAAAAGTGAAACTTAAACGTCTTCCTGCACCTTGGATTACCAGGGGAGTTCGTATGGCTATGAGGCGCAGGGATCGGGCTTTTCGTAGGTACAGAAAAAATCGGTGTGATGACAACTGGACTCTTTTCAAGTCTGCAAGGAATCGCTGCAATCAGATGATACGCAATGCTAAACGCCGACACATTCTCAATAATATCACTTCTTCGAACCCTGCCGATATCTGGAAGTTCCTTGGTACTTTAGGTATCGGCAAACAGCGCCATATCGATTCGCTGGGGACACATTAATTTTTCACTTGCATCTGGCTCCTTCCCGTCCTTATGGCGTAATGCTTACGTAATTCCTCTACCCAAGACTTCAAATCCTTCCCTACCCAATCACTTCCGCCCCATATCCATTCTTCCTTTCCTGTCCAAGGTGCTTGAGGCCTGTGTTCAGAAGCAGCTCTCCAGGTTCGTCTACACGAACAATTTATTAAGCTCACTACAATCTGGGTTCAGACCAGGCCATAGCACCACTTCCGCGCTCCTTAAAGTGACTGGCGATATTAGGGAGGGCATGGAAGACACCAAAGTCACTGTTCTGGCTTTGGTTGATTTTTCAAACGCCTTCAATACCGTCAGTCACGATATTCTGCTTTCTATCCTCTCCCATTATATGGTCTCTTCGGAAGCTCTGGAATGGTTCTCTAATTATCTTCGGGGTCGTCAGCAGTCTGTCCGCTTCGATGAATCATCATCGAGATGGTGTGACATTGAATCTGGCGTACCTCAAGGCGGTATTCTTTCCCCTTTGCTTTTTTCTATTTTTATAAATCTCATAACACAAAATCTTCAGAGTGCGTACCATCTGTATGCAGACGACTTGCAGATTTACTCTCAGGCGCGTGTTGACTGTATTTCCTCTGCGGTGGATACTGTAAACAGAGACTTACAGCACATCAAAAACTGGTCTGACAAGTTTGGTTTGACTGTCAACCCAACCAAATGCCAAGCCATCGTCGTCGGCAGTCAACGCTTGATGAGCAGATTAGACACAGTTGCTCTTCCACCTATTGTCTTTAATGGTGCTACAATGGAATTGTGCCAATCTGTTAAAAATTTAGGTTTACAGATCGATACCAACTTAAATTGGAGAGCTCAAGTTACTCAGATTTGTCAGAAAGTCACCGGTACCCTGCGTGCTCTGTATCGGCTAAAAAACTTTCTACCATGTAAGACTAAAACAATGCTTGTGCAGACTTTAATTTTTCCCTTGATCGACTATGGTGATGTGTGTTATTTTGACCTGAATGCAGATCTTCTCAACAAACTCGACCGTCTTCTCAATAACTGCATTCGATTCATTTTCAATCTTCGCAAGTATGACCATGTGTCTACTTTTCGCTCCCAGTTGAAATGGCTCCCTATTCGTCAGCGTCGTAGTATGCGTGCACTCTCCACCCTGTATTCCATCCTCATGTCTCCTTATGCTCCCTCTTATTTAACTCCTCAGTTTCAGTATCGCTGGACTGTCCATAATAGAAGTCTTCGTTCCTCTAACAATCTACTCCTAGTGTGTCCTTCTCATAACTCCGATTTTATTCACTCCTCTTTTCCTATCCAATCTATCCTTCTTTGGAATGCTCTGCCTCTTGAGATCAGGATGTCCACTAGCCGGTATGCGTTCAAAAAAAAGGTTCGTGAACTACTCTTGCACAGATTGGCAGAATCATCTCATCAGTAATGTTTAATATTTATTATATTAATATAACATATATTAGTTTATTTAAGTAAATATGTATTTACTTTATATAATATGTACCTATAAGTATTAGTATCATAGTTTATATATATTGTCTTTTCTACATTTTATTTTCGTAAAAATTATTACATATGCACCTACTTGTAATATCTCTGCACCACCTTGGGTTGACTGGTAGAGAATGCCTATGGCATTAAGTCCGCCTTTATACATTTATTTTTGTGTATAATAAGTTTTAAATAAATAAATAAATAAATAAATAAATATCAAAATCTCAGTCTTTTGTGAATTATATTTGAGCCCATGTAAGGAGGCGTACTGTTCACATATCCTTAATAGTTTATTCAAGGCACTGACCAAGGGGGCCAGCAGAACTATGTCATCAGCGTAACTTATGTTGTTGACGCATACGCCGTCAATGTAGCATCCGACATGAGTTCTGCTGAGTTCCATTATCAGTTCATTGATGTACAGGCTAAAAAGGCCCGTGTAAGTAAGCCCCCCTTGTCGCAACCCACATTCCAGCCTATACTCATGGGAATAGCTTAAGAGTGATTGTGATAACCCCAAACTGTTTTTTTAGTTGATACTATTCAAATTACGTTAAACATAAATGTTGGTTGTGATGACAAACAGGTATAGTTTCAATACTATAATTGACTTATTGACTATGAAATATGTATTAAATCATTTGGATTTAATACATAATTTAAAGCAAATAATATGTTCCTATTATTTATAAAAGAAAACATAATCTCTTTATTTACTACTTTCTATATTAAACCATGTTTACCGTTACCTAATAAAAAGGTATTAAATGTTTTAATTCTGCTAACCGTACACTTTGTTTTGGAGCTATTGGGAACACAGTATTATGTGGGTCTTTTTTAATTAATGTAGTATATTTTGGAGCTCCTGGGAATTGATGTATGGAGATAAGAAGTTTTGAAGAAAAAACCTTTCATAAGTTTTTGGAGCCCTTGAGAACGATTTTATAAAATAATAATAATATTTAATTTTAGTCTTGGAGCGCTTGGGAACAAAATCGTGGAGCGGGCGGGAATAAGCCTCAAAGACTGCTCCGCATGTTTTTTTTACTGTTATAAAGGTCTAACATATTTAATATTCCGATTATAACATGATTTTTCTTGAAGTTTAATTTTTTACGTATTATAAGATGTTAAGCTATAATAATTTGTATGTTTAGGATTAGGAACATGACTGTAGGCGTTTTAAAAAAAATATAATAACTCAAATAAACCGATACAGAAAAATATTTAATGGTTATATAATATTATTCGACTACACGGTTGGTTCGTGGTTACCTCGCCAATTACCACTGCGCGGCGTGTTGTGGGTTCGATCCCCACACAGGATAAAAAATTGTGCGATCCATAAATGCTTGTCTCGAGTCTAGGTGTACTTTGTGTAAATCAGCGGTATGTTTGTAAAGTCCCTCAGCTCAGCTTAGCGAGTGCGAAAGTTGTCTTTTTAATATAATATAATAAAATGAAATAAAATTCCATTCACCATTGAACGAAATATTTTGTCTAGTAGAAAGTAATTTTGTTGAGTGAGACAACTGCTTAGTTGCTGAGCTTGTTTATAATCTAAGATACTAAATATACTTACTTACTATTATTTAGATTCTAAAAAAACCTTTCACTTACAGGAAGCTACTTTCTGAAGGGTATTTACTACATCTTATAGACATATCATTGAAGCGAAACCACTGGTGGAAACTAATACTTAATTCAACGAACGAAAAGAAAGTAAGATTTTTCTCGTTCCTTTTATGATTGTAAAAGTTTGTTTGATTAAATTCCCTTAAGTTTGTACTATCAAATTAAAATCCTGTTACTCTTTATAATTTAGAATAGACGCAAATATAATCATGAATTTTTAGTCTTGTACTAGTTTAATGAACAATTTTGATGGATTTTTTATTACTGCTTACTTCTTCTCTCTAAAGATGTGTCCAAATATGTTCTTTTATACGGACAATGAAAGAAAGAAAGAAAAAAATTATTCATTTCTCGCACAAAAAAATAAAATACAGTACATACATTGGATAAGCCATAAAAAATTTCGTTCTGTAGTTTTTACGTGGAATAGTAATAAACATCCATCCATCCATCCATACTTACAAACTTTCACGTTTATGATATTAGTAGGATAATAAACCAGATCGATGTGACCGGCATTCGAATGTGTGCGTAGTGTAACGTTCGTTGCTGTATCGAGCTTCCGAAAAGCGACTCAATCGCCGTGTTTGGCATTTTTAAGTGTGCAGTGTGGAATGTTTGGTCGCAGCATTTACATACATATAATGACATATCATCACGCCCGTCTCCGAGTGGCGTAGGCAGAGACTATGTTATGCCAATTGTTTCGATCCGAACATACTTCCTTCGCCTCCTCTACATTTATTACCCTTCTTTACGCATGAACTTCGATTCTGGGTACTTTTAATTTAACTTATTAAAAGCGACTAAATCGCAGAACGCCAGTGTTAAAGGTGGTATGTCTGTCTCCTAAAAGGAACTGTGAATAATCGATGCGGTCCAGACCCGATGATGCGTAAAAGAGTATGAAAAGGCGATTACGGAATATGATTTATCGAACTCATGTCAGAATTCTTTTTGTGCTAGATTGGTCAATAATAAATAGTCGCCTAGTACCTATTGAGTAAGATTTTTTTTTGTTCAAATGAAATCATTGGTGATAAAATAAAGATATACTACGAGTATATACTATATATATGTAATACATTTACTAACTAAAGATTTTCCTCTTTGTAATGAAAAACTTCGAAAATTACTGGAACTATTTAAATAATTATTTCAACAGTAAAATGCTATATTATCTCTGAGTAGCACAGGCTAAATCCTACTTTAGATTATAAACGCGAAAGTTTGTAAGTATGGATGGATGGATGTTTGTTACTCTTTCACGTAAAAACTACTGAACGGATCTGAATGAAATTTGTCACAGATATAGATTATGGTCTGGACTAACACAGACTACTTTTTACAGCGATAACCGACATCCGTGTGGTGACGGATTAAGAATACATATGTCACCACCCCTTTCCATCCCGAAGGGTGTCGTAAGAGTCGACTAAGGGAGTACGTCAGGCAGACATTATCCACTGCTAGAGATGGAAAACTCGAAACAAAACCCTATACCAACCCGTCTGGCCAGCGTGGTATAGTAGGCTAATATCCCTCCAATTGTATGGAGGAGACCCGTGCCCAGTAGTGGGACGTTTATGGGTTGAGATGATGAACCGACATCCACGCGGGTGGAGCCGCGGGCAACAGCCAGTTTTATTATAAAAGAATTAAATACCTACGAAAACCCTGGTTTTGTGTCATCATTTCACTAATCGAGAGTCCTTAACATTTATAGTACTTGAGTTTGAGTTTTATACATTTTTAATCGTAGAGTGAATTGGAAAATTCCTTAAAAGGAACATACATATTTTAACGCCATAAAATGTCCCAAAGCTGTCAAAGTCTAAGTGCCCATTATAAGTAAAGGGGCGTAAGTAGGGTAATTTATGATGGTTAATTTTAAAATCGTTTATAAAAGTAAATGCCCGCACTCATTATGTTTTCAACGAAAGAGATTTATTTTCGCATGTAATAAAATATTTGATTCAACAGTTTGGGTTTGTTCGCAATCAAATGAAGTGTATGCGGGCATATGTAGATTTGAGTGGAAATCATTTTTTTATAATAATAATAATACTTTTTGATAATCTTACTATAATAAATATCTTATAAATATCTAAATATTTTATGAAATAAATTGTATTTACTTACTATTATATATTAAATTTCCAATTTTAAATATTATTTAATATTCTTTGTCTAGAATTCAGTAAAATCAATATAAATTTCAATTCAGGAGATAATCAACACTTGTTCGTGCTACAGTATTAATATTTATTTAATTTTAATAATCTGTTCCTTTCTTTTTCTTATTAATTTTATTCAAAACAGCGATTAAAATAAACTAAAATATTTTTAATCATACACTTTTTCTGTTGAACAAAATAATAATAATAATTCTCTATGATTAGTACATTTATTTTATAGGATATTTACAAGAATAGTTATTAAAATAAAATAACAAATAAACTACTTACTTAACTTATTTACCTATAAATAAAATATCTGATTGAGGTCGCAGTTCTAAGGAAAAGTGCTCAAAATACTGGCCACATTGCCACGCTGGATCGCTAGGCTAATGCGTTGACCATTATATTAAAGGTAAAAGTATAAAAAATAGTAAAACGGTAAAATAACTTTACAATCTCTTCAACTAACCTAACTCTTGTTTATTCTGTTTTAAACTTTAATTACCAATTGTAACAACTAAAATTGCTCTTACACTATTTTATTTGTACTAAACTAGAATTAGTTGGTTGAAAGTTTGAGGCAAGGTTAATTTATAACCGGAATGCATACAAATAGCGGTAAAAGGGGTTCCGTGGTTTATCTCGACTAGATTAGCGATAGTACCTAAATCTGGGGATTTTAATATGCAACATTTTCATGTATATATCTGTATCTAAGGGATAAAAAATAATAAGTACACTTTTTTTTAATTATTTTTTTTCGTGGTTTTGGATTCCTAAATGTGTAATCTAGAGCGTGGTAAAAAGTAATTAGTCCTATCGACAATACTTTTTAATTTACTCAAAATGAAACAGTAAGAAGTCAATAGAAGATTAATTGTTAAATTGTAATAAGTCCCCTTATGATTGCTTACCTGCCGCATCGGGAGAGAATTCGATACAACAGTTAGGTAATAAGTCCAAGCGCGCTGCTCGCAGCGCCACTGGAGACGGACTTGTCATTATTTAGCTCGCAACTGTTTGCTCTTATTTAAGCGTGTAGTAAGTGTGTGTGAAAAGTCCCGCCCAGGTCTTTTAAAAGCTCACCGTGTAAAGTTTTAGATTTGGCGCTTGTTATTCTTTACCTCTCAGCTACAGTTATAAACTAATTATATAAAGAAATAAATGTTTTTCAGCGATCTTAAGCGCAGCGCTAAATTTTTAAGTAGACCTAATAACCAAAAGAAAACTGCTTTTTATTTATAATAAGGCTTAAAAGCTCTGTTTTATCAATAAAAACTTAAGTACCATTAAAAAATATCTTAAAACTTAGTCTTTTGTTTTAAAACAGCTATTGTTGATTTGAATTCTGTTGTTGTGAATTTAAGAAAAATATCATTTTTATTATTTATCTGAAAAGCCGCGCGTCGCACTTCGCTGTATTAGTATTCGAACGTAACTGATAAAACCGAATTGTTTGTTTGTTTTAGTTGTAGTTTACAAACTACATAATGCATTAATGTTTTTAGTTTCCGTTGTTATTATACAGTTGTTATATGTTAATAAGTTAAACAAAAAAAAAACAATTTCTACCTAGAAACTTAATTTATATATCCGATTGGATTAGATGATGATGATGATAGGGCCATCGTGGATATTTAACTACGACGGCCCTATCATCATCATCATTATCTCAGCCAAAAGACATCCACTGCTGGACATAACATAACATATTGCGGTATTCTATCTATTATTATTACAAGTTTATCTTGAATAAATGATACAAAAAAAACATAGTTATAGTCAGTCACACTTGGTCAAAATTTAAGATGTAACTTGTTCCGTTTACCAGTTTGTGACATACACACGGAAAGATTGACAGATAGGGAACAGTGTTTTCCCCAATGGGCACAGAACTCTAAAAAGATTTAACAAAATATAAGTTTCCTTTTCTTTTACTGGCCATTTCATAACGGAGATTGGCAATCCTAATGCTATTATCACCGCGTTAGGTTATTTAAAAAAACTTTTTATTCATGGCTCATTAATCTTTCATTTTTATCCGACTACAGCAAAGCAAAAAGGAGGGTAAAGATTTAACCTTGTCTGTATGTTTATTACATGTGCAAAATTAACACCGTCTACACCTAATAAGGCCTATATACAGCAGAGTACTATCAAAGGCTGATGACGATGATGTATGTCTGTTTATATTTATACGTTTATCTGTTACCTCATAACTACTAAACTAATTTATTATCATAATTTGACAAAAGAGATATAGCTAAAAGGTAGCTTACGACTACGGCTATCCTCTGAACATAATTATGTATTAAATTAAAATGTATATGGGTGAATTTCCCAAATTACTTTTTTTTTGTCTTCGGTGAAATTCGTATTTGAAAAAAAGAATATTGTTCTAAATGTTTTTTTTTTATTATTCTATAGGTAGTTATTGGGTTGTGGCAAAAATGTAATTAGCCTAGGACTACATATAAAGGTAGAAATAAATACATAAACCTCTATTTTTATCAAATCAGTGCTGTCCCTCTACTTTTTTTACGAACAAAAAAGCTTATGCACTAATAAAAATAAGTAAGTTAAGTATATAACTTATTCTATTTCATAGAATATTAGTTTTATTATTAATATTAAAGCATATTTTATTACATAATTAACGATTATTATTACTGAGAGGCACAAACGTACTTGTCCTGCAAAATGTTCTCATATCGGTGGACAAAAGTAATTAAAACCTAACTTTACATCGACGAGTCCGACAGCGTCCTCACCCCAATTTTATTTTCCTCATTAGTGTGTGCTAGTGCGCAGTCAGGACGGACGTGTGTCAAATCGCTGCATATTCCCGAAAATAACGTAAATGCGCCATTTCAGTTGCTCCCGGACAAATATTTTATATTATCGGTGGTTGCATTTTTCTAGTGTAATGAGTAGTTTTATTATTCTGCCGTCCTATAACTAGAAAGCCGTTAAGCCCAAAAAGTAGTTTTGGAGAAAACAGCAAAAAAGGCGGCAACCGTTATTTCTTAAAAAGTACAATACTTAGCTTGACGGGTGTTAGGCAGATTATTGAATATTATTTCCGTGGATCATTTTAAGGTATTAGTTATTAAAAAAAACTACACCTCGTTAAAAAAAACGTTCTTATTCGATTTAGCTCAGCATTTTAGATATTTTTTGGCTCTAAATCCTGTACTAAAAGGTCGCTAACGTTACCGTAACGGCATTTTAGTGAAGTAATTTTAATAAATTTATAGGATTCTAAATCTTAGTTAAATTTATTATGCAATCCTTAACTAAAAAGTCGCTAAGTCGTCTAACGGCTTTATTGTCGAAATTTTAATCAATCTGAAACTTAATATATTTTCTATTAAGCGGCTTAGACTCTTTTAAGCTAAGTAGCGTTTATAGAATATGAAACTGAATACAAGATTATTCTAATAATACTTAACTAAAAGGCGGCAATACTTACTTCGCTTGAGTTTAACTTCCTTATTGCTAAGCATTTGACAGGATTATGTGAGAAATAATATTTTTTTAAAGTATTAAATCAAAGTTTAATAAAACAATTTAAAACACAATTAAAAATGCCTCCTTTTAAAATTCTAGACAAAGATGAAAATTTTCAATACAAAATTCGTGATAGCGTGAGTCGAGCAAACTTGGCGATTTAACTACCATATATATATAATGGATTTAAGTAAAAACATACATACATACATAAAGACTTGCGTTAAAAATGTTAACAAATTGTAACGGAAAGACAAAGTAGCTAGCTAGGTCCTTCTTACTTTTGTAGGTGCGTTATCAATGCGGGATAGTTATAACGAAATGCATAAATATGTTATATTGTCTTGATATTTGTGCCTGTTGGTAAACAAATCGAGCAAAGCTTGTAAGAGTAGCTATACACATAAGCGGGCCGGCATTAATCGGCACAGTCGGGCAGTAAAATCGAATTTATATATGTAGATGATGTTCGAGGAAAAAGTATAAGCTTTGAGTTGGCTTTGTTGCCGCACAGATTATGCCGGGCCGCTTATGTGTGTAGTAACCCTTATGTTCTCAAAACTTTGACGCAGTTTACAGAAACGCCCCACGTCCGCACAAACCATGCGATTCTGAAAGCGCACGTTGAAATATAAGCGTTCGGCAAGCTTTCGGTATTGCGCATTGCGAGCATACGCTACCCGCGCCGATACCGAATCGACTAATGCGAAAAGAACTTAGCCAAATATTACAACTCGAACCGTAAGCTACTAGTAGGTGTGTGCGAAATTTCAGACATTAGTATAAGAATTAATAACGAGCACCATGAGTTTGGAGACACACCGGTTACAGATAAGTGTCGCTTAGGAACATCCTTGTACAAAGATACTGTCTGAGCTGATCTCAGAGTAAAAGACAGCTTTTGGCAACCTTGAGGGCTCCATGCGTACAAGATGTTCACACCAGCGAAGCTGCCTTTTAATAAGGAGGCTCTCCATGCCCACCATATCCGTCCGACGAAGTACTTCCGTGTTAGGAATCCGATCCTGCCAGCGTATGTGAAGTATACCTGCCTTGGTGGTCCAGTGGCCGCAGTATGCGCCTGCTGTGCACGAGGTTGTGGGTTCGATTCCGGCAAAACTTTGTATGACCCACAAAGAGTTGTTCTGAGTCTGGTTGTAATTTGTGTCCGTTAATTGTATGTGCATTCCTTTTCCTTCTCAACTAATCTATCTTTCAAGCTGGTATCATATTTCTTTCTCTTTGTGGATGATGGTAGTGCTAAATTTACTAAATTCATAGAAATAGAGCAATCAATAAAAGATAAAGATGCACGCTTTTTCTTAGGTAACCGATGTCCAATAATCTCTTCTGTTCTTGAAGAAAATTCTTGAGTATGTCGTCGCGTTATTAATTTTTCGGGAAACGTTTTAGTTATTGATGATTTTCAATATTGGGTTACTTTTAGGGTTTAAAACTGTATTTTGCCTTTGCATGTCATAACCATATTCAGTATCATCACTTAAAACTTTGTCATATGGCTGGCCTTAGTCCTTATCCTTAACGGAGTCATCACTATCATAATCTTATATTTCTGGTATAATGCAGTGAGAAGAAGATGGCATCGGAGAAGGAGGGGGTATCGATTCGTGGCAGTATAAAGAATGTGTTTCAAGCTGTTGCTGAGTTAATGTTTCTATTGTAAGCTTCAGAGTTTCTTCTGGTTGGCTGTTTTTATATGTTATTTGTGTTTCATTAAATTTTTGTAACTCTTGTGATGTCATCGAGTAAGGTTCTTGGTTAAGAAGATTAACTAAATCGTTACTATTCATGTGGGCGTACTTTGATTCTTGGCTTATATTAGAGCAAGTGGAATTGCGTGTAGATGGCATACTTTTAGTTTCAAGGCGTTGTGCAGTTAGAAATTCCTGGTCCACCAACACACTATTCATCATAGTTTGGATCCTTTGGATCCTTTCCTTCCGGAATATATCCTGAGCTCGTCAAACGCAAACAAAAATCACAAGCGTTTAACTGTTTTTTAGTCTAGTATTGTCGTTTGACTGCTCTCTAGCGATTGATATTTAGCTAATACTAATTTCAATACATAACTTAAAAGCCGCTATTGGCGTATAACTGCTTTTTTGTGTAGTTTTTCTTTATAACTGCTTTATAGTTAAGGTACGATGTTCAGGTGGTTACTTATATGACACAATACATGAAGGTAGTTAAAGACGCTTAACTGCTTTTTAGTCAAGCATGACTAGATAACGTACTTTTAGTTAAGTAAAATTTGAAAAAATGATACATCAGTTTGCCGTTGAAGTATGTTAACGTCTTTCTAGAGAAGTATTGTGGCTTAGCCGCTTTTTAATTAAGGAAGTAACGAAATTTATGTGGTTTAACTACTCAGCAATGTTTTGTATCTCTAAAACTAAGCTAGCTAGCAAAATGAATCTTAGACCAAAAGATAGAGCATCGAAAGTTGTATAAGACTACATTAAAAAGTGAAAAACGGCTAACTGTGGCTTAACGGCCTTTTAGTTAGTGGACGGCAGTATTGTTGTTTGGTTATAACAGAGGTAGTAAGTGGATTAGCTTCATTTACTGTTATTAAATTTATCCTAGATATTATGCATTTTTTCTAATTTTCTAAAAAGTTTGTTATTTCCCACATCGCTGTTCTCATATCGGTGTAATCGGTGGTCTTTATTACCACCGATGTGATAATTTACACCGAAATGATACGAAAAAATCAATCGGTGTCTTATATCTAATATCGGTGTTTTGATTCATGATCAACGCGCAGTTTTATCACATCCGTTGAATTGCTTTATCATATCATCAGTAGATCATTTTATCATCTCGCTGAGTCGTTTTATCATATCGGTAGATTCCGTGTCATTTATATATATACAAAGAAACAATGGAACATACAAACATACACAAACACATTCATAAATATAAAAAATAATCGGTGCCGGTTTGTCATATCGGTGGAAACCAGAATTAAACTGAATTTTCTCCTTAGTCGTAAATGATACGTTGATGATATTAAATTTGGGGATATTTAATATCCTAAAGATTATATAAAACCTGAAAAATATACAAAAAATATATAAATAAACCTCACCGATATGAAAAAAATGGCGTTTGTTGAAATTCACCCATATGGAAGTGGTCGTATCAGCTGACCATAAAGTGAGCCAAGTGCTTCCTTGTCACAGTAAAAGTAATAAATAGAAAAAATATGCGGGGAAGTCTTTGGGGACTGCCAATAGAACTTAAAAATAAGTAACTTGTGAATTGTATCATCGAGCAATTAGATAATTATTTTTCTTTATATATAATGTATACATATAACGCACGGTGGTATATCCATGTACATAATTATGTATATACACAATATATGCGGCGACGATGACGCGAGTTTCACGCTTTTTGTTCAACCAAAAAATGCTAGAGGCGGCTAAAGAAGTTTTCACTTCAAAAATGGCTCCAGTTTTCTAAATTCTTTTATTCACAAATCTTTACGACATCCTATTGTCTAATGATTGACTTTAATGCTAGGATTCAAAGACTTTACTCACTGTCGACGCTTTGTGATCTGTGCAAACCCAAGATGAATGAAGGGTTTATTTTAGCTAAGTTATCCAACGGATAAAAGACAAATGGTGGATTTCATCAAACTCAATATGAAACTTTTCAAGTCCTATAATGATAATTTCCTTCACCGTTAGCAGATGGTGAATCATTTGATTAGTACATAGAATCTCCACAAAGTGAAATTCACATTGGTACTGCCACCCGGGATCGAACTTTGATGTTGGTTGACTGGCAGAGAATGCCTCAGGCATTAAGTCCGCCATTATACATTCTGTGTATATAAAGTTTAAATAAATAAATAAACTCGCACCTCTTACGTGCAAGTCGGTTAGTTTCCCACTCGGCCACTACCGCTTTCAAGTCCTATATGTAGGATAAATATATGCCACCAAAAACATATCATATTAAGTAACGCCTAGACAAGTAGGTATACATATTGCTTGCACTCTAAAAAAGTTATCAGATCTCAAGGAGACCCAAGTTCCTAACTCTACATGCCATATACTAACAATCTCTAACTCACATCATAGCGTATAGAATTCTACATGAATCCTGCCGGCTGATTCTCTAAGAAACAGCGATGGCAAACTGACAGTTGTGATTACTCGGTGACGGCACAATCTATTGACTAAACGTCAAAAAGGGCTCTTACGTAATACCGATTTTCAATCTGACATCCAGATTTTGCTCGGTTTTTGCGGTGGCTCGGTTTTTGCTCTTACGGAATACCCCTGCTTGTCTTAATTTCTCTTCAAACCTTACACCTTATTCGACTATAACTACTTAACATCAGGCGGGCCGTATGCTTGTTTGCCACCCAAGTAGTATAAAAAACAAGGCGTTGTGTGGCTATCTGCTGTGGCTCGTCTGTGGCCACCCTTACAAATATAGTCTCAGATTGTTAGTGCACTTACTCGTATGCACTTTGTCCGATTTGAAGCTAAGTAAATACATTACGAAATAGAAAATTGTTTTATTTGTAAACTGAGTGCCTTCACGTGAGTCATCTCTGTTTTCTTTTTCAAACTTTTCTTATCTACAGGATCAAAGAGGATTCAGTGTTTACTTGGTCAATGCTTTGGCCGTTTGAAGCACATTTATTTATTGAATCGAAGTCAATTTATTAGTTTTAAAAGTTTGAAACTTTTGTATGTGTATCTTTGGTATTGTAGTACCAAAAGAGATTGATTTTAATGTATTTTAGTTTCAAGTTTTCCCACTTGAAACTAAAATACATTAAAATCAATCTCTATTAGCTAATAATAATAATAAATCATTTTTTATCGCGTCGCATAAACGCATAATACCTTACAGACTAACATACATATTAATTATTCCTGTTTTAGTATTAAAAACTTAAAACTATGTTAGTACACTTCACTTGCACTATGTCGCAGTGCATTAATGTGTGCTATAAATATTAAGTCCATAATGCCTTATTGTGAGAATGTCTGATATTATATTCGAAGATAATAGACTAGTCTATATTTATCTTTTTGTATACAAAACAGATACAATAGGGGAAGTATTATCTCGGACACGTTTACTACAGCGACAAGAAATGTGGTGTTATATTTAGAAAGGCTTTATTTTGGGTACTAGGGGTCGCCCGCAACTTCGTCCGCGTGCTAATTTAGAATATTTTCCCCGATTTTGAACATATCTCACTACTGCTCTGCTCCTATTGATCATAGCGTGATGTTATATAGCCTATAGCCTTCCTGGATAAATGCACTATTCAACAAAAAAAGAACTACTTTCTGAGATTAGCGCGTTCAACCAAATAAACAAACTCTTCAGCTTTATAATATTATTATAGATTAGGAGCGAGTTGTTGTCTTGGGTACAATAGCTTTGATATGCTTTCAATGAAGGAAAAATGATAAATTAAATAAAAAAGAATGAGATAAGCGCGTTCAAACAAACAAACTCTTCAGCTTTATAATATTAGTATAGATTATATTTAGAAAGGTCCCAAGTTGCGAGCCAGCTTGATTTTTTCATTCAAATTGGAGTAGTTTTACTGGTTTACTGTAAATGGAGATATCCATTTACAGTAAACCAAAGCTAAATAACACATAGGCTATTTTTATAGGGTATTTAGCTTCGAAAAGTTTTCTTTTCAAACTATTCTTATCTACAGGATCAAAGAGGTTTCAGTGTTTACTTGTTCAATGATTCGGTCCTTTGAAGCACAATTATTTTTTGAATCTATGACAATTTATTCAAGAAGTAGTTTTAGAAGCGTAGTTTTACTGGAGCAATATCTCTATTTACAGTAAACCAAAGCTAAATAACATATAGGTAGTTTTTCATAGGGTATTTAGCTTCGAAAATTCTTTGAGACGTGTAATATGGGTAGCAGAGACAAATAGATTGCTGTTGTTTACTAAGAAAAGTAACCCGCAGCCCTCTCGCTCTGTAATTTATTCAGTCTTTAGTTTAATGGCTTCGTAGCATGCGCTGCGTTATATTCTATTTATCCCCAGCCTTCATATTTTATTCTAAAGTAATTTATTTTAAGCCGGGAATGCTTTGCGAAGATCGTCGCACCAGCTTATATGGTGGCGTTTTACACTATGTTAGGATAGGCTGATGATGATGATACGTAAATTTAGTTCACCTACTTCCATTGCCACAGTCATTACATTCATCTCAGCCAAAAGATGCGCAGTTAGAAATTCCTGGTCCACCAACACACTATTCATCATAGTTTGGATCCTTTGGATCCTTTCCTTCCGGAATATATCCTGAGCTCGTCAAACGCAAACAAAAATCACAAGCGTTTAACTGTTTTTTAGTCTAGTATTGTCGTTTGACTGCTCTCTAGCGATTGATATTTAGCTAATACTAATTTCAATACATAACTTAAAAGCCGCTATTGGCGTATAACTGCTTTTTTGTGTAGTTTTTCTTTATAACTGCTTTATAGTTAAGGTACGATGTTCAGGTGGTTACTTATATGACACAATACATGAAGGTAGTTAAAGACGCTTAACTGCTTTTTAGTCAAGCATGACTAGATAACGTACTTTTAGTTAAGTAAAATTTGAAAAAATGATACATCAGTTTGCCGTTGAAGTATGTTAACGTCTTTCTAGAGAAGTATTGTGGCTTAGCCGCTTTTTAATTAAGGAAGTAACGAAATTTATGTGGTTTAACTACTCAGCAATGTTTTGTATCTCTAAAACTAAGCTAGCTAGCAAAATGAATCTTAGACCAAAAGATAGAGCATCGAAAGTTGTATAAGACTACATTAAAAAGTGAAAAACGGCTAACTGTGGCTTAACGGCCTTTTAGTTAGTGGACGGCAGTATTGTTGTTTGGTTATAACAGAGGTAGTAAGTGGATTAGCTTCATTTACTGTTATTAAATTTATCCTAGATATTATGCATTTTTTCTAATTTTCTAAAAAGTTTGTTATTTCCCACATCGCTGTTCTCATATCGGTGTAATCGGTGGTCTTTATTACCACCGATGTGATAATTTACACCGAAATGATACGAAAAAATCAATCGGTGTCTTATATCTAATATCGGTGTTTTGATTCATGATCAACGCGCAGTTTTATCACATCCGTTGAATTGCTTTATCATATCATCAGTAGATCATTTTATCATCTCGCTGAGTCGTTTTATCATATCGGTAGATTCCGTGTCATTTATATATATACAAAGAAACAATGGAACATACAAACATACACAAACACATTCATAAATATAAAAAATAATCGGTGCCGGTTTGTCATATCGGTGGAAACCAGAATTAAACTGAATTTTCTCCTTAGTCGTAAATGATACGTTGATGATATTAAATTTGGGGATATTTAATATCCTAAAGATTATATAAAACCTGAAAAATATACAAAAAATATATAAATAAACCTCACCGATATGAAAAAAATGGCGTTTGTTGAAATTCACCCATATGGAAGTGGTCGTATCAGCTGACCATAAAGTGAGCCAAGTGCTTCCTTGTCACAGTAAAAGTAATAAATAGAAAAAATATGCGGGGAAGTCTTTGGGGACTGCCAATAGAACTTAAAAATAAGTAACTTGTGAATTGTATCATCGAGCAATTAGATAATTATTTTTCTTTATATATAATGTATACATATAACGCACGGTGGTATATCCATGTACATAATTATGTATATACACAATATATGCGGCGACGATGACGCGAGTTTCACGCTTTTTGTTCAACCAAAAAATGCTAGAGGCGGCTAAAGAAGTTTTCACTTCAAAAATGGCTCCAGTTTTCTAAATTCTTTTATTCACAAATCTTTACGACATCCTATTGTCTAATGATTGACTTTAATGCTAGGATTCAAAGACTTTACTCACTGTCGACGCTTTGTGATCTGTGCAAACCCAAGATGAATGAAGGGTTTATTTTAGCTAAGTTATCCAACGGATAAAAGACAAATGGTGGATTTCATCAAACTCAATATGAAACTTTTCAAGTCCTATAATGATAATTTCCTTCACCGTTAGCAGATGGTGAATCATTTGATTAGTACATAGAATCTCCACAAAGTGAAATTCACATTGGTACTGCCACCCGGGATCGAACTTTGATGTTGGTTGACTGGCAGAGAATGCCTCAGGCATTAAGTCCGCCATTATACATTCTGTGTATATAAAGTTTAAATAAATAAATAAACTCGCACCTCTTACGTGCAAGTCGGTTAGTTTCCCACTCGGCCACTACCGCTTTCAAGTCCTATATGTAGGATAAATATATGCCACCAAAAACATATCATATTAAGTAACGCCTAGACAAGTAGGTATACATATTGCTTGCACTCTAAAAAAGTTATCAGATCTCAAGGAGACCCAAGTTCCTAACTCTACATGCCATATACTAACAATCTCTAACTCACATCATAGCGTATAGAATTCTACATGAATCCTGCCGGCTGATTCTCTAAGAAACAGCGATGGCAAACTGACAGTTGTGATTACTCGGTGACGGCACAATCTATTGACTAAACGTCAAAAAGGGCTCTTACGTAATACCGATTTTCAATCTGACATCCAGATTTTGCTCGGTTTTTGCGGTGGCTCGGTTTTTGCTCTTACGGAATACCCCTGCTTGTCTTAATTTCTCTTCAAACCTTACACCTTATTCGACTATAACTACTTAACATCAGGCGGGCCGTATGCTTGTTTGCCACCCAAGTAGTATAAAAAACAAGGCGTTGTGTGGCTATCTGCTGTGGCTCGTCTGTGGCCACCCTTACAAATATAGTCTCAGATTGTTAGTGCACTTACTCGTATGCACTTTGTCCGATTTGAAGCTAAGTAAATACATTACGAAATAGAAAATTGTTTTATTTGTAAACTGAGTGCCTTCACGTGAGTCATCTCTGTTTTCTTTTTCAAACTTTTCTTATCTACAGGATCAAAGAGGATTCAGTGTTTACTTGGTCAATGCTTTGGCCGTTTGAAGCACATTTATTTATTGAATCGAAGTCAATTTATTAGTTTTAAAAGTTTGAAACTTTTGTATGTGTATCTTTGGTATTGTAGTACCAAAAGAGATTGATTTTAATGTATTTTAGTTTCAAGTTTTCCCACTTGAAACTAAAATACATTAAAATCAATCTCTATTAGCTAATAATAATAATAAATCATTTTTTATCGCGTCGCATAAACGCATAATACCTTACAGACTAACATACATATTAATTATTCCTGTTTTAGTATTAAAAACTTAAAACTATGTTAGTACACTTCACTTGCACTATGTCGCAGTGCATTAATGTGTGCTATAAATATTAAGTCCATAATGCCTTATTGTGAGAATGTCTGATATTATATTCGAAGATAATAGACTAGTCTATATTTATCTTTTTGTATACAAAACAGATACAATAGGGGAAGTATTATCTCGGACACGTTTACTACAGCGACAAGAAATGTGGTGTTATATTTAGAAAGGCTTTATTTTGGGTACTAGGGGTCGCCCGCAACTTCGTCCGCGTGCTAATTTAGAATATTTTCCCCGATTTTGAACATATCTCACTACTGCTCTGCTCCTATTGATCATAGCGTGATGTTATATAGCCTATAGCCTTCCTGGATAAATGCACTATTCAACAAAAAAAGAACTACTTTCTGAGATTAGCGCGTTCAACCAAATAAACAAACTCTTCAGCTTTATAATATTATTATAGATTAGGAGCGAGTTGTTGTCTTGGGTACAATAGCTTTGATATGCTTTCAATGAAGGAAAAATGATAAATTAAATAAAAAAGAATGAGATAAGCGCGTTCAAACAAACAAACTCTTCAGCTTTATAATATTAGTATAGATTATATTTAGAAAGGTCCCAAGTTGCGAGCCAGCTTGATTTTTTCATTCAAATTGGAGTAGTTTTACTGGTTTACTGTAAATGGAGATATCCATTTACAGTAAACCAAAGCTAAATAACACATAGGCTATTTTTATAGGGTATTTAGCTTCGAAAAGTTTTCTTTTCAAACTATTCTTATCTACAGGATCAAAGAGGTTTCAGTGTTTACTTGTTCAATGATTCGGTCCTTTGAAGCACAATTATTTTTTGAATCTATGACAATTTATTCAAGAAGTAGTTTTAGAAGCGTAGTTTTACTGGAGCAATATCTCTATTTACAGTAAACCAAAGCTAAATAACATATAGGTAGTTTTTCATAGGGTATTTAGCTTCGAAAATTCTTTGAGACGTGTAATATGGGTAGCAGAGACAAATAGATTGCTGTTGTTTACTAAGAAAAGTAACCCGCAGCCCTCTCGCTCTGTAATTTATTCAGTCTTTAGTTTAATGGCTTCGTAGCATGCGCTGCGTTATATTCTATTTATCCCCAGCCTTCATATTTTATTCTAAAGTAATTTATTTTAAGCCGGGAATGCTTTGCGAAGATCGTCGCACCAGCTTATATGGTGGCGTTTTACACTATGTTAGGATAGGCTGATGATGATGATACGTAAATTTAGTTCACCTACTTCCATTGCCACAGTCATTACATTCATCTCAGCCAAAAGATGTCCACTGCTGGATATAGGCCTCTCCCAAGAATTTCCACAACTCTCGATCCTGAGCCTTGTCCATCGTTTGCCCGCAAACCTTTACCAGGTCGTCGGTCCATCTTGTTGCATCTTTATCTAATTTAAGGAGTTCCATAATGTACTTCAGTTGTTTATTTCCTACAGGTATTTAAAGGTTTTACATAGATCGATGTCGTTCAACGAATACGAAACGATTGGAACACGATCTGGCTTTTATTGGTGACCTCGAATATTTTCCTGTTTCCACAAACACCTCAGATTTCTCGTGGAACTTTTTTATTAAAAAAATTCTTCACTGAGCTGGAGTGCGTGAGCGTAATATGCCATTAGTCACAAAAATGTGTTGCCAATTTTATATTAAAGTGATTTAGGAAAATAACAGCAATGTCTATAAACTTTATATAAATGTTCTATGCATATCTACAAATGAAGTTACTGCTTATTACATTTATTTTACACACCACACTAGAAGCGCCCGCATTATAGGTGCTCAATAAGGACTAAATTTAAATTGATTTTCTTATTCCACTTCGAACATCGAGCTATTATTTATTGGTGCTCTAAGTGGAATACCTTATGTACTCAAATCAAGCATTGGTTAAACAATGTCTCGTTTCTGGACCGGCACATGGCTTTTTGTATAGTATTTTGCCTATGTAAAGTGTTTCAAATTGTCGTACCTCATCATCTCAACACATAAATGTCCCACTGCTGGGCACGGGTCTCCTCCATACACTTAGAGGGATATTAGCCTACTATAACACGCTGGCGAGACGGGTTGGTCTAGGGTTTTGTTTCGAGTTTTCCTTCTCTTGCATTGGATATTGTCTGCCTGACTTACTCCCTTAGTCGACTCATAGGGCACCCTCGGAATGGAATGGCGTGGTGACATTAGTATTCTTTGGATTACTATTCTTTGGATGTAAATTGTGGTAGTTACTTCATACAAACTATATTTTAAACATATAACTGGATAATATCAGTCGTATTTTGCCACTTTGTAATTGACGGATTGTTTTATATTTAAGACTAGGGCCGCTAGTCTTAAATAAACCTCGACTTCGTCCGGGTTAAACTATTTTCAGCGCAACTTTCTTTTTTGATTTATTTTTACATAAGAACCTTCTCCTGACAATAACAAACACAACAATAAAAGAACTTACTGAAATCGGTTCAGCCGTTCACACGTGATTCCGTGACAAAGGGAAATAGGATTCATATCCTTACTAATATTATAAATGTGAAAGTTTGTAAGAATGGATGGATGGATGTTTGTTACTCTTTCTCGTAAAAACTACTAAACGGATCTGGATGAAATTTGGCACAGAGATAGATTATGGTTTGGAATAACACATAGGCGATAACCGACATACACGCGGGCGGAGCCGCGGGCAACAGCTAGTTTTTATATAAGATGTTACTAAGGGTAGTAATAAATTGATAGCCTTTATGGTACTTGCGTTTTGTTCTTATTGTTTTGGTCGAAGTATAAAATCTGCCCCTTTTTTAATATTTCAGACACATTTCCACAGATCGTGATTGGAATTATAATCTTACAAAACTGCTATCGTTTTAAAAACTGGAAATTTTTCAGAAAGACTATTAATTCGAATACGAAGCTGAAAAGATTGATATTTACGTAAGCTTTTGGAGGTATAATATTTAATGGATTTTAAAGATAATGTAAATTGAAAACAGCGACAAGTAGGGGATTTGCTAAAAAAGGGCAAAATTTTTGCCAGAATCGACGTTCATGCATGAAGAGGTTGATGAATGTAGAGGAGGCGAAGGAAGTATGTTTGGATCGAAGCAAGTGGCGTACCATAGTCTCTGCCTACCCCACTGGGACACAGGCGTGAAATATATATATATGTATGTATGTAAATTGAAAACCTTACCTATAATATTCATGAAATTCGAACATGTGTTTGTTAAATATAATTAAGTATATTTTAGAGTATATATTATACATATTAAGAGTCGACTAAGGAACTAGGTCAGGCAGACAATATTTATTTATTTTTACCACATACAACTCAATATCCACTGCAAGATAGGGAAACGTCGAAACAAAACCCGTCAACCGTCTGGTCAGCGTGGTATAGTAGGCTTATATCCATCGAAATGTATGGAGGAGACCCCTATAAAATATATAAAACCTATTTTATTTTGTAAAGTAATACTTTATCGGAACGAAAAATAAAATACCATTTATAGCTTTAAGTGATTAGGTAACACGTCACAATTTTATTAATACCTACATATGTATAGATCGATTTGTTTTTTCTGAATGATGTTATAAACCCTTATTAGATCCCGGTTGGCATGTGGACATCTGTGTCGTTTATAACGTTAAATTGTCATTGAAATAAGCTTGATTGTTTTTTATACAATTTTGGTGGCAAACAAGCATATTGGTCTGCAATTAGTAAGCAGATATTGTAGTCTATGGACAATATATACAATATTCGCCGGTTTTGTCATAAGGTATTCCTTAGATAAGAAAAGTAATGTTTCTTTAAAAACGCATTAGAAAGCTACATTATTGGCAAGTAACATAGGCTTTCGGGACAATCCCACCCACATGCCCACCGGTGTGACTCCTGTGAGCCAGGATTAACAGCGGAGTAACCAACTGATACACCGAGCTTTGACACTCGTGCGTCTCATGGAAAACTAAACCTACTGTCTTGGACCCCGCAATTAATGTAATCAGAAGTAAATAGGAGGAGTTAGAAAGAAAAGTTTCCACTTCTCTCCATAGCAAAGCGGGAGACAAAGTAAATCTGTATAGTTTAATATTTTTAGCATTTTTGCTATGCAATCAGCTCAAATATACTTAAATATTAAAGCAATGTGAAAAAGACGAGCCCGGAGCAGGACTCGAACCTGCACCTCTCGGGTTCCGGCCCAGCGCACTACCAACTGTACCATCCGAGCTCTTACTCCTGACTCCGAATTTGTCCACCGCTTGTTAACGTCTTGGAGTGACGTTAGTTTCATTCAAACTCCTGCTTCGAGCTCGTCTTTTTCCACATTGCTTTAATATTTAAGTAAATCTGTATAGGTTTGTAGTTATTATGTATAGTGTATTATTTACATAGGCTATGTTATATTCTTTTTAAAACCCGTGCAAAGCCGGGATGTGCCGCTAGTGGGATATAAAATAAATAATATTCAGCATCATCTCATGCTAAGTGCCCACTTCAAGTACGCTTTATCAAAAAGTAAAATTACATTATCATTTATGTATGAAGAAATCATATACCAAATTCAAATTTAGGCACTAAGCTATAAATTAGATAAGTAAATAGATACTAAGGTTATCAAAGTATAGGTATATATTTTAACTAGCTTCCGCCCGTGGCTTCACCTGCACGTACAATCCCTCAGGAACAGAGATTTTTGCGGGATAAAAAGTAGCCTATGTTTTATTCCAGACTATAATCTATCTCTATGCCAAATTTAATCCAGATCCATTCATTAGTTAATGCGTAAAAGAGTAACAAACATACATCCATACATTCTTACAAACTTTCGCGTTTATAATATTAGTACGATATTTAATTTATTTATCTATACTTAATATTATAAATCTGAAGAGTTTGTTTGTTTGGTTGAACGCGCTAATCTCAGAAAGTACCGGTTCGATTAGAAAAAATCTTCGCTATGATCAATAGAAGCGGAGCAGTAGTAAAATATGTTACAAAATCGGGGCAAATTTTCCAAATTACAACGCAAACGAAGTCGCGGGCGACCCCTAGTACTTTAATATAAACATGATTTACGTGGAAAACACGACACGCCTGTATAATTGGCTGTCAACATTAACTTTGGGTCCTAGTTTTAATTACAAGGCACCAAAAACACAGGCACATTGTGCTAGTATAAGTATTGCGTGTGTGTATTACATATGTAAGGTAAATGTTATCTAGAAACGATAACATGGGTTACAATACCCAAGTTTGTAAGCTGATGAAAACGCTTTGATTAAATTTGTTTTACACCAAGGCATTAAATGAGCACGTAAAGTTTAGTACGGGATGTTTCGTGGTATGTTGAACGCACCGGGTATTTTTTAAACTGTTTTTTTATAAGCAGTAACACGTACCGTAGTCTATGGATGCTTGTTATACCAGAGAAATCGCTTGTGTGTCTCCAAACCATTTAACGGTCGATATAAACGACAAAAGAAATCTTCGTAAAAAAAATAGTCCTTTTGTTCTGAAATTAGCGTGGTGAGCATATTTTTATCTGTTAGCGACAGTAGCGTTCGGAAAGTTATGATGTAATATCGTTGGGACATGAAAACGTTTCTTTCAAAATGCTTTTTTTAATGAGCACTGGATACCTATACTCACACACAGGAACACAACTTTACTACACCGATGTGGTAAGTTATTTGGCTGTGATGTTCTGTAAGGTGGATCGAGATCCTTCCCCAATCGGGCTTGCTCTGACCATCATCATCATCATCTCAACTCATAAACGCCCCACTGCTGGGCACGGGTCTCCTCCAAACACTTTGATTATTAAAAAACTTGGACTATTTGATGTTAGCCTACTGTACCACGCTGACCAGACGGGTTGGTATAGGGTTTTGTTTCGAATTTTCCCTTTCTTGCAGTGGATATTGTCTGCCTGACTTACTCCCTTAGTCGACTCTTACGACACCCTCGGGATGTAAAGGGGTATTGCTCTGTTCGCTTGTGTATTATTACAATAGCTTGTATTTTACGATGGCAACGCGCAACTTTCCCTAACAAGCATTCAATATCCGTAGGTTGCGATAACTCTTTACCACCTGGTAAGCCGTTTACTTGTTGACCACCTAAGTTATATTCGTTGGCAACTGGTTGCGATTTCATTTGCCAATGTGTCTGGAGGGATAAACAATGAGATCTTTTCTATGAGTGAACTAGAAGACGTCCATATATGTTATAAAAATATATGTATAGTATTGCGGGATTCATTCCCTTTGATAAGTTTTACGTTTTATATAAGCCTTCATCATAAAAAAGTTTACGAGAAAACGATAAGTAATGCGTCTAAGAATAAGCATTCTTCTTTTTGTTACTTAACAAGAATATCCTTTATTGATAGTTAGGTGTCCTAATTTTTTCTTTATGCTTCTTGCGTAAACAAGCATACGGCCCACCTGTTGATAGCCCGAGCCTAAATATGGACGCTTGAAATGATGCTTGTGTGTTGCCGATCCATTTTATGTTTCTTTTTTTGTCCGCAAAATCTGTATTTTGCTTAAAAACGTCCACTGTAAGCCATAGGCCTTTTTCCACAGCATTCGTTTTTGAGCATCAGAACATTGTCCATCGGCTACCCGCAACTTTTACTAGGTTATCGGTCCAAGTTGATAGACATTAACTGCACGAAATATACCCTTTCTTACAGTTTGGGTAAAAATGACAATATAAATCTAAAACAATTATGTTTATTGTTATTTAATCAAATATGAATTCTTTTTTTAAATATACTAATTGGGTGGTAAGCGTACGGCACGCTTAAGTAACTGCGTAGCGCCTATGGACGCTTGCAATACCAAATATCACTTTTCCGTCAACGCATAATTTGAATAAATACGTATTTAAGTGTACCTTCTGAAAAAGATAATAGTATGGAGTATGAAAAGGCTTTTGATTCAAGTGAGGCTTGGAAGTCGACCATGTCGTGTCAATCTGTTTTCATGACTAGTGCTCGAAACCAGGATAGGATTGCAGCGAGGTTATAACTTTGAAACTATTCACCGCTACATCTGCATGATTACTCTTAGCAATTTTGAAATCATAACCTTTCGTTTCGCTGTAATAAAGTTTGAATGCCTTGGTTTGACAGCAGGCGCATACTGCGGCCAGGGGACCACCCCTGGCCGCAGTATGCGCCTGCTGTGCACGAGGTTGTGGGTTCGATTCCCACGCAGGATAAAACTCTGTGCACTTTGTGTCCGTTAATTGTATGTTTGTAAAGTCTCCCGTGACACAGAGCTAGTTCTATAGTGCGGGAGTTGTCTTTTATATAAGAAGACAAAAAAATACGATGGCACTATTTTTTGGCTGATACGACAGGTTGAAAATGAAAATGGACTGATATTTTGTACAAAGCTGGTATTTACAAACAGTGCGGCAGATATACGGCAAATTAAAGTGAGTTAAAAACAATTTATCTTCAATGGACGTACGTATGAAAACTTTCAGAACAAATAAATCACAAACGACTTAGGACCTAAAAGTTGCTATCATAAAACCCTACTTATCGACAGATTATTTGAACTTGTGAACTAAAAAAAGATTTAGTGTCTACTTTGCACATTATATACGAAAAAGATAAGACTTTTATAGTTGTATGTTCTTTAAGTTTGTTACAAGCTTTAATTTAGCTTGCAATGCATGTTAGTTTGTTTAGATCAAATCGTGTAAGCTAGATTTGAAGCACTAGTCTGATGACGCAGTCGGAAGGTGGCCATAGGAACTCTTCAACGAAATAAGATAGACGTGTCGTGTTTAAGATCGCAGGATTTATCTTGACGAGTACTAAATTCCTAGATGGGTGTGTGATGATGAAGTCGGAAAGTGGCCATGGCAACCCTTCAACAAAATAAGATAACCGTATCGTGCTTTGGATTTTTCGATTCATCTAGACTAATACTATAGTCCTAGATGACTATTCAGGACGTGATGATGAAGTCGGAAGGTGGACTTCGGAACTCTTGAACAAAACAAGATAGCCGCGTTGTTTTTGAATTTGTTGATTTATCTTGAGAGTAATATACTTCTAAGTGGAATTTAGTGTGTGATGATGATTTTCAAAAGTAGCCATAGGAATTTTTCAACGAAACAAGACAGCCGCGTCATGTTTGGGCTATTTTAAGAATATTTAATACACTATAAAAGCTTGCATTTTTTTAAATATAAAATTATTTTAGTATAAAAATATATCCTTACTTTGATTTACTTGTACGTGCCCAACGTGCTTGGGTACTACCCAAGTGAGCAGACCTGTCTGGGTAAGGCACGACAGCGAAACATCTTTGCACTATGCTGTAGTTATGTTCCTGTGCGTAAGTACAGATAGCCATCAAAGAAATAAACATAACTATATTTTCTCACTAATACTCCCTATATTACGCAATACATCAGTTTTATAGCCCTCGTCTTTTATTGACTCGGATATCGGCAACTATGTCCAAATCTGGTGTTTATATCCACTCTTCGCAATGTCACTTATGACTTATGTTACGATGTGAACAGTCAGTAACAACGTAGTTGTGCAAATTTAGATCGTTGAGGCGGATAAAGGATCTTGTACTATGTGGATGAGTATTATGGCTTTGCACGAGACGAATACAAATTCAAATGCACTGTTGTTCCAGCCATTCTTCTTAGTCAAAATAAGAAAAGAGCTTGAGAATTTTTATTGAGCCGTCCTAGATAGCATCGCTACAAATTTAGGATTCTTTATTTATCTCTGTGACCTTATTGCTTAGAATGAGGTTTTAAACTGTTACTTATGTTCTTTTAAATTTGCGACTGGCTGCAAAGACGTGTGCGTAAATAAAAATATACAGCATTGAAATAGAATATGTGTAATCTATAGGTACTTCTATACTAATATTATAAAGCTGAAGAGTTTGTTTGTTTGGTTGAACGCGCTAATCTCAAAAAGTACCTACTGGTTCGATTTGCAAAAATATTTTTGTGTTGAATAGTGCATTTATCCAGGAAGACAAAATGCTATATAAGATTACGCTATGATCAATAGGAGCGGAGCAGTAGTGAGATATGTTGCAAAATCGGGGAAAATATTCCAAATTACCACGCGGACGAAGTCGCGGGCGACCCCTAGTTTTATTATATAATTTCTCATTCTGTCATCAGTAATAACTATTCGCTACACCACGTTCTGGATTGAAGCAATTGGCGTACCATAGTCTCTGCCTACCCCAAAAGGAGACGGGCGTGATGGCATACACGTATGCAAATATTAGATATTGCCTTAAGACAGACTAAATGTGCTTGTATTTATTTGTTGCACACATAGATAGATTGTATTTGTAGAGTTTATTTAAACATTTTTTGCCAGTACAATAGAATTTTGTTCTTCTTAATAAATTACTTTTTACGCATGAGAGATTTTAAATTTGCAACGAAGATAGGTGATATATTGTGTTACAGGTGAAATCACTTACGTAGAATAATCTTCTTCTTATCGTTTGGTTAATGGCCAACCTGGTGACAGAGTTATTGAGATCGCCCATATTTAGACCTCTGTCGTGATCTAACGACTGATAACAGTCGGGACCGACTTTATACGTGCCGTCCGAAGCACGGAGACGCTCAGATGAAATACCACTATGCGGTTACCCATCTATAGGGTTACCGCGTCCTTGGTTGCTTAACCCGCTGATCGTTTACCGAACAGCGAGAGCATCAGGCTATGACCGCCTCATAGCCAGGTGCACTCGCTGTTCGGATGTAGAATAATTATTCCATTACATTCTAATTTGTTTTCTATGGAGCATTTGGCCATTATCATTATCTTTATCGAATAGTGGCAATTCATTTTAATAACTAACTTACTTTAAGTAACTCAACAATAAATTATATTTGTTATTTTATCTAGTGGTTAGTGGCCAGCTTAGTGATTAGCGATACCAGCTTGGACCCTTTGATTCTATCCAAAGACGCGCTGTGAGGATTGTTGACGATCCCAAGCTCACAGGCGGTATTGATCCACTAAGTCTAAGGAGAGACTTCGCCTCCTTGTGTGTGTTCTACCGCCTGTACAATGGGCTGTGTTCTGAGGAATTGTTCGAGATGATGCCCACGGCCACATTTTATCAACGCACCTCTCGCCACCGACAGGGAGTTCATCCTCACATCCTTGCACCTCTAACTTGCCGTACCGTAAGATTCCAGAGGAATTTCTTACCACGTACGATTAGGCTGTGGAATGAGCTCCCTGCCGAGGTTTTTCCAAAAGACTATAGCATGGGGTTCTTCAAGAAAGGAGTTATAAGGTTTTTAAAGGGTCGGCAACGCGTGAGTGACACCCCTGGTGTTGCAAACGTCCATAGGCTACGGTAACTGCTTACCATCAGGCGGGCCGTATGCTTGTTTGTCACCTTGGTAGTATAAAAAAAAAAAAAAAAAAAAAAAAACTAGAATAATCACTAACCTATATAACCACTAGATAAAAAAAAGAAATATAACTAGAGGTCGCAGGGTCGAAATTTGAGCGTTATTCATTAGCCTTTTGCACACCACTGACGCTTATTGGTTTTCATCAGTCAAAAACGTGTTCTGTATGCCAACGAAATACGAAATAAATATAATAATTCATTGGCTCAATGTATTCGTTTACGATAGTAATGTGTTTTTTATATTGAAAACACATCCAAACAATATTCTTATACAGAAAGACAAATAGAGGAGCAAAAAGAAAATAAAGGTAGGTAGGCTCTTTTTGTATTATAGATATAGCGCATATTAAAGCTGGCCGTACATAGGTTACTATCACCTGAGCAAGCGATAGTAGCTCACAGTATTTATCGATCGCCAAAGTTATTATGCTCACTAGTTCTATTTGCATAGCCGGAAAACGTCCTATGTAAGTAGTAGATTTTTATTTAGCGTTTTCAAATCCTGTAGTGATGATGAACGTTCTATTTGTTAAGTTTTTTTGTAAACTTCTCACACACTAGGCATTTTTTGAAATAATTACGGTCACAAAGTATACCTAGACTCGGTACAAAATGTTACAATCACACATTTTTTTGTCCCGTATAAAGATCAAGCCAAGATGATGTCTCGTTTAAATAAAATTATTTTTAATCATGGTTAAATAAAATTAAACTTTTAGCTTCTAAAGTTACTTAATTGCTTGCAAACAGTCATGTCTGTAAAGATTCTAACAAAAACAATCATCTGGAGCCGACGCCGAGCGACTTTGCAATGACATAGTACATAGTTATTAGGTAGAAAATTTGAACTCAAACTTATTTAGGTCATATGCATGATACTTATAAATGCCATAAAACATATTATACATTTTAGTTTGTGTGCAGCACCAACATTTAATCCAGTAAAGTACTTAAAGCGATAGTAGTCAATGTGCGGTCAGTATAAATCAGAATGTATCACAAATATGTGCTATTAATAGATTATAATTATGGGTGTGTTGTGACATGACCGAGTTGTCATGTGCACCATCCATTACAGGCTACTTCCCCTTAATGTTTATTGTATCTATCAACAAAAGAAGCAATCTGTTGACCACTTTTCCTTAACTCTCGGCAATACTATTTTGGTCATGTTTTGGTTGATAAATATATTGTTGAATATTATAATTAATAGTAACCCATATATGTCACACTTCTGGGTGGCACGGGTCTCCTCTCTTCTATCAAAAGAGAGAGAGGGTTAAGGACTTAATTCACACACGCAGACCTAATGCAGTTTAGTGAATCAGACATGTCTTTCGAATTTATTCTAAGACATTTGGGTTTCCTCACGATGTTTTTTCTTCATTCTTCGTTCTTTGTATTATCTATCCGAAAGATTTTTCGTGATAGTATTTCGTAGTTATTTCGTAATTCATTGTAATATTTTAGATAACGCTACATTCTATTTGTTTTTTTTAGTTCTTGTTTTGCTAGTATGAAACATGTCATATCTACCGCATTCATCTAGGCATAAATAATTTATGTATTACGAAGAAATCCTTTGAATTATTTCGACAGTTCTACTTGGAACATTGCCACAAAAGTCGCCTTAAGATGTTTGCGTAGGTTGTCAACATATCGTTAACTGTCGACTGGTATTAGGTGAACTCATGTTCTTGGTCTTTATAATTGGTAGAGACGCCAGCGGTGGAATTGATGCAGTGTTGGTCAATTTTAGTAAAAAAAAATACTTGCTTATTTTCTTTAAGATATTATATATACCTTACGTAAATATATTACTTTGAGAGTTTATATTTATATTATAAAAGATGTGCTGTAAGTTTTTCAATGTAAGGGTAGTATCGTAGTATAAGAAATATACTTATTATTTTAAGAGAGGTAGGGCACCAAACTAGCGAGCAAGCCCGACTGGGGAAGGACCTCCACCTTACAGACGTCCACAGCCAAATAAATAACACACAGCGGTATAGTTGTGTTCCTGTATGTGAATACAACTCATTTGGGGATAAGTTTTGAAAGAATCGTATTCCTATCCTATGGATACTCGATCTTGAAGCCCTGGTATAAAAAATGGGTTGGCAACACGCAAGTGGTACTGGTTTTGCAAGCATTCATACTACGATAACTGCTTAAAATCAGGCGGGCCGTATGCTTGTTTGCCACCCAAGTAGTATAAAAAAACTATAAAAAATATTTTTCTTTACAGGTCATCGGTATATCTAGTTGGAGGTTTAAAATTAGAATACCTGCACCAAAATATACATAAGTTCACAGCTTGAATAGAATATTAAATCAGACTTCCAATTCAAATATTTACGGAAACTCAGTCGCCTGGAAATGATGTAGGAACCTTATCGGCGCCTACCGTGAAAGAATAAAATTGGCCATTGCGTGCCGAACATAAATTTTCTTAAGCTTCTTGTTTAACCTTGCTATAGACACACATTGGTCAATTAGACCTATGGACTACAGTTTTGATTTTATTTAATAGTTTACTTATAAAAACAATACAGTGGTATTGAAATTTAAGTCTAAATATTTATACTTCAAAATACGTAAATTATGGAGATTCTGTATTCGACTGTATGTACTTTTTTATGTATATGTTCACCGATATCTCCCCCATCTGGGGACCGGTTCTCAAAATTCTTTTTTTATTTAAAAGAGTATACATAATACATAATTTCAATATACGTGATTTTCTTACAGATTTCATCACTTGAACGTATTAAAATACGCTGAACATTCTTAAATTTACACTTGATACTTTGCAATTAATCTATACTAATCATAAATGCGAAAGTTTTCCAAGGTGGCAAACAAGCATACGGCCTGCCTGATGGTAAGCAGTTACCGTAGCCTATGGATGTCACTCGCGCGTTGCCGACCCTTTAAAAACCTTAGAAGTAACGTCTTTCTTTAAGAACCCCATACAGTAGTCTTTCGGGAGAACCTCGGCAGGGAGCTCATATTTGTTACTCAATCACAAATTTGGCACAGAGAATATAATCTATTTTTATCCCGGAAAAAAACACTTTTCCTATGGGATTGTATACACGGGCAAAGCCACAGGCGGAAACTAGTAAAACATAAGTTTTATATATGTATTCGCTTTTAGACAACCTAATTATGTGACCTATTCTAGTTGTTAGTTTCAGCTCATTCCGTAGTGTCCATAGAAATTTGTTTGCGAGCAAATGTTTAAGAATGAATTTACAGTTCGCAATATGTATTCTCCCTAGCGGGTAATTGAATACGAAAACAATGACATCCGAAGACCCTTATCAAGAAGACCATTACTATTTGATAAATGAAACTTCTAAAGTACATTGCAACTGTCTTCGAAATCACTAACGTATTCGGAACAACACTAAATGCATTAGTTTTGCCAATATCCTGTTCCCGCGGATCATTTATTTTCCTGTAGCTGTCAGGAAGAAGACAAAAGTGGCGTTATCTTTAAGTTTTTCTATCCCAAGAAATGTTTTAGGGAAAGTCGTGATCTCGATCTTTGTCGTGAGAAAAGGTCATCATAACATATAAAGTGAAGTAAACTTGAAGGTACTTATTTCAACAATACGTGTGCAAAAAGTTTTCGAGAATGCCTTGGAATTTCTCGAAGCATATTTTTGGAGTTTAATAACCTGTATATCATTGACTATAAATAGATGGTTTTGTTATCGTTGTTATATGTTATGGTGAAAAGGCTCGTTATGGTAGTGGTTGAAATATTTTTAAATTAACGTGGAAAAAGTCGAGCCCGAAGCAAATTTAAGTTTAAATTTTTATCATACATATATTTGCCAGCTAAGTGTACAGTTATAGGTTTTATATTTAGGTAGCATATGACTTAGCTCTCTTTCAGGCGTCGTCACATTATTAAGTTAGTCATTCTATATTTCTAATTATTTTAATATTTATTTACTTTCAGCATCAGCAGGATTCGAACCTGCGTCTCTCGGATTCCGGCCCAGCGCACTACCAGCACAACTAATTGTACCATCTGAGCAGTATAGCAAAAATGCTTATAAATATTTAATAAATAATTGGAATATGAGTTATTAAAAATGTATGTCCGGCTTTTTAAAGTAGTAGACAATAAATCGAGTACGCTGTAAAATCTAATGATTAAATTAATGGAAAATAACCCTTGAACAGTCGCATCAATAATAATATAGTTAGAACTCCAAGATAGTCAAACAATAATAACTATTAATAAAATAATCAGAAAAATTTCAATGTCTTTAAAGTCCAATAAACTCAGACCTCTCTTTGATACACAAGTTGTTATAACAGAAAGGTTAAATTAATCTGGTAACAGCTAAAGAATCCCAAAGACGTACTACTATTGAATAAAGCAGTAGCCGTGATTACGTTAGCAACATGACACATTTGGGACGGGTCACTCTTTCACCTAACTAGTTACGTATAATAATATGTGTCAACCTGACACATAGCACATCTGCCCTTGTATTGAGGCTGTTCGACGGAATAAAGGGAAATATGAGTCATCTAATACCCTACCATTGGATTGATCGAGTTGGTATCACTAGAAATATTTATAGTAGAGATTTACTCCGCTGTGAGTTCATCATCATCATCTTAACCCATAAACGTCCCATTGCTGGACACAGGTCTCTTCCATACATTTGGAGGGATATTAGCCTAATATACCACGCTGGCCAGACGTGTTGTATAGGGTTTTATTTCGAGTTTTCCCTCTCTTGCAGTGAATATTGTCGGCCTGGCTTACTCCCTTAGTCGATCTACTGTTACGACACCCTCGGGATAAAACGGGGTGGTAACATTTGTATTCTTAATCCGTCACCACACGGACACTGTTAGTTATAACACTTCATTTAAGCACAGGATTTATCCTCGTTTAAGTTTCTAGTCCTAGTTTTTTTATTTTTTTTATTTAATGTACACAAAAGAAATACAGATAGTGTTACATAGGTATTAATATCATGTACAAAGGCGAGCTTAACTCAAAATTGAGTTCTCTTACAGCAAACCTCTGAGGAGTGGAAAGTTTAGAGGAAACCAAGGGTAAACAAAGTGTAGGTACATTTGATAAAGAACAGTTGGTAACAAATATATTATAACATAATACAGTTTTAGGTTTCTTATTTTAAAATAAATTATACTAAAAATGTGAAAGTGAGTTTGTTTGTTTGTTATGCTTTCCCGACTAAATGGCTGAACAGATCTTTATGAAATTTGGCAAGGATATGTATGGTATCCTAAAAGGAGAAAGAATAATAAACCATTTTTATTTATTTATTTATGTACTTTTTATAGGTTAACTGATATACACGCGAGCACAACAGCTAGTTAGTGATAAAAACTCAAAGCACTAAAATTTATATAAATAAATACACTTATACTTTGGTCATATACGAGTACATAATAATAAATAATAAATATATAAATAATATTATAAATGTGAAAGTTTGTGAGAATGGATGGATGGAAACTACTGAACGGATCTGGATGAAATTTGGCACACAGATAGATTGTAGTCTGGAATAACAAATAGGTTACTTTTTGCAGCGATTACCGACATCCACGCGGGCAGAGCCGCGGGCAACAGCTAGTAATAAACAAATATACATTTCTAAAACTCACATATTAATCATTTTTTCGCTAAATGATGCTACATAATACGACAACCAATAGTAACTACACTAATTCTTCAATAAGGATCAAATAAGAATGTTCCAACAAAGAAATCGTCAGCTTAACAACGGGTTAGATAAGTTTTGTATTGGAAAAGCTTTGAGAGATACGGTCGTATATAAACCATTGTACAAAAATAGACACAGATTAATGCTTTATCTGATGTTTATCAAAATATACATATGGTGTAAAATCTGATACGGTAATAGATATTTGTCTGAATATTATATTATACATATAATTTCATGCAGTCGTTTTTGTAGCAGAAGCAGATGAAAAAAATTGCGTGATGTGCGTACAAACATACAAACAGACAGACAAAAATTCAAAAAAAAAATTTAACAAAGACCCCCCCGTCTTTGTTAAAACATTTTTTGAATCTTTGTTAGAGCAATAGAAGCCATATGAGTCCATGTAAGTTTTTCTTCAATATCTTTACTAATATATGTATATAAATGTGAAAGTTTGTGATTATAGATGTATGAATGTTTGTTACTCTTTCACGAAAAAACTACTAAACGGATCTGGATGAAATTTGGCACAGAGATAGATTATAGTCTGGAATGAAACACACATCTATCCATCCTCACAAACTTTCACATTCATAATATTAGTAGGAAGTAGGATTCCATAAAAGATATCAACAAATACAAGCGCTACTGGATATACCCTAACAAAGTTGTCACATGATTATGGGATAAAATGACTTGCGATTGACAAAACTGGGTCAAGACTTATCAAAGGGAAAGCTTTTACTTCGCAAACTAGATAAGCACATAGAATTATTAATCTTCTTAAGTAATACTTTAGTCAGATTAAGAAAAGGATGGCACCATAAAAGTGAGAAAGCCCGACTGGTGAAAGACCTCACAGACACTATAGAAGACAACTACTCAGTATAGTTGTGATCCTGTGTGTAAGTACAGATTCCAGTATACATTTAGGGATGCGTTTTTAACGAAATGTTTTCTTATCCCAGGGGTACTCCATCACAAATCCCAACAAAGGAACAATATTATAGAGTCAGCAACAAGCGTCAAAAAACGTCCATAGAGTATGGTAACTGCTTACTTTCAGGCGAGCCGTATGCTTGCCACCTTGTCACCTAAGTGGTATAAAGAAAAACTTTCTACCAATACTTTTCTTGACTGGCCTGTTGGTCTAGTGGGGTTCCCTATCCATTTGCCTAAAATTTTAAGACCTAATATAACTTAGCATATTTTTGTTAGGCATAATTATATTTTCGCATAATATAATTACGCATAACAGCTTACGCATAATGTTTTAGGCATATTTTTTCAAACCATAACAATGATTAGGCATAACTTTCTAATGCATAAATATATTAAGCATAAAGTTCTATAGCATAACTTTTTTAAGCATTATATCCTAAAACATAAATTTATTTACGCATAATTACATTAAAACATATTTTTATAGGTATAACATTGAAATAATTATTAACACCTAGAATATTAGACACTATACAATACTGCTAACACGTTTATACAATATTGCTCTAATGAAATTTGTAGGCACTTGATATTGTAGGTAGAATAGAAATTATTTTTTATTTTTCTAAGAAGACGGTGGTGTCGTAAAACTATTGTGTCACTAAATGTATTATTGCAAAGTTGTAATTTTGATGATTAATTTAATTGTTTTTTTTTAGTAATTGTAATAAATAAAAGTTGATTTAATGATAATTATTTGGTTTTTATATCCTTGCCCATGAGAGCATGTTCGTTTCTGGCACTCGCCGGCCGCTGCCGCGGCACGCTCGCTTCGCTCGCTCGGCTCGTGCATAAGAGGTCACAGTTCTAACCTAACCTACGCATTTTTAAAGAAGAAAGTAACCCAATCTATATTATTCTAATTGAAATTCTATGATCTTCATAGTATGCCTAGTCAAATTATGCCAAGTAAAAAAGATGAGTATACTTCTAAACTAGTATTTTTACAAGCAATTGCTAAAAATATACACCTAAAATAAATAATTATACATAATTAAGGACCACTGTTTCAATAAATTAACTTCTATCTGAGAAATAACCGCCATATTTATTCTCATAATAGGTAGAAGTTAACTAATATATTCTTCAGATAAAAGTTATCTCGCGATTGAAAAATCGTTTAAGTTACATAATGTTATGTATAATAAATAATTTGCATAAAAATTATTTTTGTTATTTACCTATATTAATTATATGCTTAAATATTATTATGCTAATAGTCATTAGGCCTACTAACGTCATGCTAATAGTCATTAGGCCTACTAACGTTATGCGAATCTAATTTATACCAACACAAATTAGTCTTTAACATGATTGTGCCAACATAAAAGGTATGCCATAAAAAAATAGGCCGAAGTATTATTATGCCAAAACAAATTGTGCCAAAATCGTTATGCCGAAGTATATTAAGACAAAGAACATTATGAGAAAAGAAGGGATCCCGTCTAGTGGTTAGTAACTCTGACTGCTACGCCGGAGGTCGTGGGTTCGATTCCCACCCAGGCCAAATCTTTGTGTGCCTGGGTTATATTAAGTAAGGTAATAAATATTTGTTCTTTGTCTGAGTCTATCTATAATATGTATGTATTTAGAAATATATAAGTATGTTTATCAGTTGACTGGTTGTCATAATACAGGCTCTGCCTAGTTTGGGATCAGATAGCGCTGTATGTGTTGTGCCAAAAATATTATTATTATTTATTAAACAACTATATTGACCATCGATTTAAAAAACATAAGTGGCAAGAAAATTTCTGAACTATTTTGTTCAGAAACTCATATCTACTTCTGCTACAAAACCGTGCAGTGTCGGTATTTCAGTAAAGTTTTCTCGTTAATTTTGAGAATGCTGATAAATGAATTAGTCACTAACTTTTCCGTATAACTCAACTGTTTAACACTTATATCTGCTTTATTGTTATTTGTTGAATGGCTTGTTGGTCTAGTGGGTAGTGACCCAGACTGGTAAGCCCGCTGTCGTGGGTTCAATTTCCACAAAAGATATATTTTTCTGTAGTAAGCATAATCTTTTGTTTTGTATCTGGGTGTAATCTGTGGGCACGATAGTAGAGACACCGGAACCGAAGGGCACTACCTACCTTCTCTCGAAGCGTTTCGTCGTATTTTTGTACCCCTATAGATTCTGGATACTGCTAATGCGAAAACACAATGACACTCTTTATTCCCACACTCTTGAACACACTCCTGCACTCTTGAAACACAACAACCCAGCTTAAATTTTTAGCCTAACCCGCGAATCGAACCCGGGACCCCTTGATCAGCAGTCACACGCATCAACCAGAAGACAGTAATATATATTATACCTAGTAAATAATATATAATAACTAGGGGTCACCCGTGACTTCGTCCGCGTGGTAATTTGGAACGTATATTTTTCCCCGATTTTGCAACATATCTCGCTACTGCTCTGCTCCTATTGATCATAGCGTGATGTTATATAGCCTATAGTCTACCTGGATTAATGCACTATTCAACAAAAAAAAAGAACTTTTCTATCCGAACCAGTACTTTCTGAGATTAGCGCGTTCAACCAAACAAACAAACTCTTCAGCTTTATAATATTAGTATACATACTATATATAGTATAGTAGATATACCTACTATTTGTATATCTTTCGAAAGTAATATCTAATATTGTTTGAAATTTTATACAAGTTTAAAAACATTTCTCATAAAAAATCTTTTATGTTATATTCAATGTCTACTTGGAACAATGTACCCAATACGAGTGATCCGATATCTAGAGCCAATGATGAGAAAAAGATACAAAAAGGTAATTCCCAGTAGCATCCGTAAGGTTCGTGATTTTCTAGTGAAGTAATATCTATTCATTTCCCTATAATAAAGAATCGGTTCGATCGTAGCTCTAGATTGACTTTTATTTGCTTCCTGAGATGAAACGCTTTCTTTGACTCCGTAATAATATGAACGAGCAAATATAACATTATATTGATGACCTGGAAAATATTCAAAGAAATGAAACCTGTAGTAGCTACAACGGTACATTTCCGTACTTATATTTATTAAGCAAAAAAAACGAAAATAATTAAAATAAAAAATGGGTCGGCAAGTACGTCTAGAGAGATGGCATACAAGCATGCAGCCCACCGTAGTCTACGGTGGGCTGCATGCTTGTATGCCATCTACGTAGCATAAACAAAAATAGTTTATTTAAATAATATATTAAACTTTATACACACAAGAATTCTCTCCATTAACTGGCAGTGGGCCGGGCACATAGCTCGCAGAACTGATGGCTGTTGGGGCAGAATGGTTCTAGAGTGGCGACCACGAACTGGAAGATAAAGTTGCGGGCGACCCTTGGAAAAGTCGGCTCAGGATCCAGAGTTGTGAAAATTCTTACGCCTATGTCCAGCAGTGAACGTCTTTTGGATTTGTGAATAAAACGTTTACCTGCCTCAGGAATACTCTATTACAAAAGCCGGGTGTTCAAGTTTGGGCCAAAAACATGTATTGATGCAGATCCAAGTGTCCATAGGCTACGGTAACTGCTCACCGCAGGGCCGTATGATTCTGTCATTAGTATAAAAGTAGAACGAAGGTACTTTGTACAAATAGCGTAAATAAACTCAATATAAATAATCGTAGAACAGTTGTCTTTATATAAATTGGCAGTCTAAGCCCAAAGAAACAAAATAACTCAGCCATCAGAAGCTCCATTTAACAAAATATTAGTATCTAGCTCGTTGAACTAATTCTATTGCTTCCTCTATTATGAGAAAGTCGATATCAGTTGAAAATCCGATTTACAGTAACTTTTCCAATACGTACTTTATGAAGACGATTAGATCCAATCGGGTGGAAGTAATAGTTCAATATAGATTGCTTTTATGTGATTAACAAGTTGAAATTGACTGCATGTGTGCCTTGATTGTGACCTTATTGAGTATTGTGTTCGTTCCCAATAATGAACAAATATTCGTATCACCTATAGCACAGATAATATAATACTAGTACAGATACCCCATCCCATACAAAGAATTGGTTCCCTGCTAACTCGGGCTAACCGTGCGGCTAAATTTTTACTATTTATACGACACTAGATGTCTATATCCAACAGATTACGTGCATACACATAAAATCAACAGATGGCGACACTTTATAACCGAATTTATTTATGTTAAAGAAAATATAATCTTCCCAAAAAATAGTAGGCATCTACACCGAACACCGACCATAAAGGGTAGGTATCGCTTATTGTCTCGGGCTCGGGCCACGTTTACTCGCTCAAGGTCACGCGCTTTACGTACGAAATATACACTTATTTTGACTGTTTGCTTCCGTATTTAACTAGCGCTCCGCCCCGGTTTCGCCCCGGGCTAAACAATTTTTTCCCGTATCTTAACAGAAGTTTACGGTATAGTGTTAAGTTTTTTGTTGATGGCTTTAATTACGTATACCTATAAAATAAAATGTTTTTTTAATTATTCGTGAAACTATAATAAACATTTTTTTTTGTTTTGTCAGTTCAAATTAACAAATAAGTATATTATACCTACCTAGCATCTATCAATTCAGTACCTACGAGATGAGTCGAATTAGAGTAATAATAATATTTTCTGACAATTCACATACCATCTGAAACCAGGCTTGGCACAGCACAACAAACAGAGCTCATCACACAAAGATTTGTCCTGAATGGTAATCGAACCCATGACCCCCCAACTTAGTAGTTAAGAGTCACTAACCACTAGACCAACAGGCCAATCAGGAGTAAGTATAGCATTCTGTGGTATTCGTCCAACAGTCCCATGGTACTGGGTTCGAATCCCAGATTCATGTCCAATTTTTGAAATTTGTTTTTTGTATCTTATGTATGAAGAATGTAGATGGTTTTAATATCAGATAATATTTTTTTTAATTATTAGGAAAAATATAATAAAACTGTAATTATTAAGTATCAGTTCGAATTCGCAAATAGGTAATTTTCTCACAGTAAGGATCGTCGATACCTTAGCACCGTACGGAGGTACCCGTATCCGGCCGAACCGGGTTCGAATCCCAACATCGGATACACATTTTGTATTTTCTATTTGTTTAGTTTTTAAAATATTGAATCCCAACATAGGATACACTTTTTGTATTTGTTTAGTTTTTAAAATATTTATGATAATAAATCTTAAATTTTTGTTCATAATTTTGATAACGTAAGACATTTTTAAAGTTTTTTTGTTGAGAGAAAAAATATATATACCAGTATTATTTATTTTTAACCTAACTTTATATATTTTTATACCTAGTATGACCCAACAGTAAAATTTTAATTTATAAAAATCTAAAAATGCATACAGCGCCAGCGCCATTACTCACAAGTCACTCGCAAGTTTCAACTTCTTAGTAGTACAAAATACTGCCGCCAGGACTACGGCGACATTATTGAATTTTGAAAATATATAATTATAATTTTGTTTTATGAGCCCTCTATTTCATTTTCCTATGCTAGTAGGATTTCTTAAAATATGTACGTATATGTTTCAGGCTATATTTCTTCCAGGTTTGAATTTTACATAAACGTAAATAACAAATCGATATATGTAACTCCATCTATTGGTATTTATTCGTACTAATTTTGATTTGTTCCTGATGAGACCCCATGCCTATAGATACATTGTTTCAAGTCTTGGTGTACGATTTCTTGAAATCCCTAATATCCTCATTTATCCATTATTTGGGGACAAGGGAGTGCCTCAGCCAAGACCGTTTGATCGTTTCGATATTCAAAAATCTATTGGCACAGATTAAAATTTAACGCCTCGTGAATTACTTTCTGTTCTTATGATGTTAGATATGTAATAGATGTAATAGATGTTAATTATTAGATTATTTTCAAAACGCATTCCTAAATGAGCGCTGGAGACCTGTATTCACACACAGGAACACAACTACACCGCTGTGTACACACAGCAACAAAGATATGTAAACAGGGCCGCTATATTTAGGTATGTAGATTAGTTTTTTAAAGAAAAACATTGTATATATTTCTGTGGAATTTGGTAACAGTGTATTATTAGACTAAACCTACACACAGTGGTACAAAAATATATTTTACACAAATCCATACTTTGGTTTTCCTAAAAAAATAATATTCATATAGCGGCCCTGTACCTATACATATCTCCATTGCCGTATATACCTATATTTATTTGATGTAAGGAAGAGATATCTCGCTAGTCGGGTTTGCTCGCTTGCTTATCAATCTGTCTAGATTAACAAAAGATTAAGATATAATCTTTGTAAATCCTCATATACAATCTCGACTTTTTCTTGTAGGCATTTACTTCTCACAGTACTGACATGTTTCAAAACGTAGTAGGAAGTTTAATTTTAGATGGAACTCGTTCGAAAATGTACTTATACACCGGTGCAACGTGCCGTCAACCGTTGCGCATTGCAGCCCAAAATTACGTAACCCATCACATACTCGTAGCTCGGCTCCGAGTGTCCCCAAGGGAAATTTTACGAAAGATAGAGCATACTAGGCTTTTTTCGATGACATTATTTTACTTGCAATATTTATTATGTGCACAACGAAAGACAAGAAACTACTTTGGTTCATGGTGTAGTACTATAACTATTTTGTTTTTATTTACTTAGGTGGCCAACAAGCATACGTTTCGCCTGTTGTTAAGCAGTTGCGTAGACTATAAACGCTTGCAAAACTAGAGATATTAATATTATAAAATATATAATAGCAATATATATGCCCCTCTGCTACTCTATCAAGAAGGAGAGAGAGTGTAGGCATTCATTCACAAACGCTGGCCTAATGCGGGTTGGTGAATCTGACATGTCTTTAAAATTTCTTTTGAGACATGTGGGTTTCCTCACAATGTTTTTCTTCAAATTCACTTGCATATTGCCGACCTAAAAATTTTAAAACCAAGGTTTTGTTATTGAATTTTCTTGGCATAGGAAAACGTTTCGTTAAAAACGCATCCCTAAATGAGCTCTGAAAACCTATACTCACACATAGACACAATTACACTATTATGTGTATTTGGATGTGGTCTTCTGCGTTTAGGTTCTTCCCCAGTCGGGCTTGCCCACTAGTATAGTGGCCTACCTCTCTTCACTGTTTTGTTTTTTAAAAAAGACAACTCCCGCACTAGAGAATAAGCTCGGCTGTGTCGCGGGGGGCTTTACACAATTAATACAAATTACACCCAGACTCAGAACAACTCTTTATGGGTCACACTAAGTTTTGACCTGTGTAGTAAATCACTGGACCACTAAAGCAGTCTGTGCTGGTGTTGAGAATTCGCAGGCAGTATGGAAGCCTTAAGCAAAGTACTGTGCCTTAAGTCGCAAGTAAATTGCTACATTCTACGTCGTCTTAGGCAAACTAGATACTAAACATTATCTTTTTACCTCAAGCGTGTTTAAAACCACAAATGAGCACAAGGCTACCTACATCTACGTCTTTACTTTGGATTATAAAAAAAGTCTTTAGTACATCCTACTTTCTACTAATATTATAAACCCGAAAGTTTGTAAGAACGTATGGATGTATGTATGTTTGTTACGCAAAAACTACTGAACGGATCTGAATTAAATTTGGCATGAAGATAGATTAAAGTCTGAAATAACACATAGGCTACTTTTTTATCCCAGAAATATCTCTGTTCCCGAAGGATTGTACGCGTGGGCGAAGCCGCGGGCGGAAGCTAGCCTAATATATTTTTATTCCAACCCATTATATAGAAAATCATACAAAACAATGATTTACCAGACAACATTATTTTTCATTGTTGTAGCTTGTACGAACATTAATCACAGAAAAGATGATTTCATCCAATTTTTCATGCGACGGAAAAGACTAAATAGGATTTAAAAAAGAGTTGGTTTTGTTTGTACTTTTAGAGTTCCGCTTTATGATATGAAAATAATATTTTAACTTAAGCAGCTACCGTATCTTTTAATACGAGTACGTTTTATATCACAAACAACACTTTTTTACCTCAATTTCATCTTAGTTAGAAACTTTTTTTCGCACAAGGAAATAATGTCTGCATTAAAAGAGGCTATACAATCTATACTATATTATAAAGAGGTAAAGTTTGTGATTATAACGTTGTAGGGAGTATAATCTTTGAATCTACTAAACCGATTTTAAAATTTATTTTACCAATAGAAAGTCCGTTATTTGTGAGTGACATAGAATTAATTTAAAGTGAATAAAATAAAATAATATCATAATTATATTATATTGTATCAATATTATTGTTAGTATAATTTAATTAAGGAGTACACTGTGACCTGAAATACAGGCTCTGCTTAGTTCAGGCGTAGTAGCTCAATTGTTTATATGCTGTGCACCAACAAATGTATTGTCATCGAATCATATAATTATTATGAGCATGTTTTTACAGAAATAAATAAATTATTATTATTATTATAGGCTATATTTTATGGTCAAAAACATTACACGACCTCGAAAAAATACTACCCGTGCGAAGCCACGGCGGGCGGATGGTTCACTATATAGTAGTAGGTGATGAGGTTACGAGATTCTGCATTGTCATTCAGTCAAATTCAAGCTCACACTTGCCCAGTGTTTATTTTATCTCACTCGCTTCGGTGGCTTAAACAAGACTTATTCATATAAATCTGAATAAAACCTTTTTGTTAACGTTGTTAAGCTGTGAATGATGAGAACATTTGGTTCTAAATTATTTATTGTATGGTTCTATGAAGTCATCACTTTATCTTGATGGCAATGATTCAATGCGAGGCTGTGTAAAGTGATACTGCGTTTGAAAAACATCTGAACTAATTGAGTGGTTAGTTTAGTGGTTAGTGCGGAGATTGTGAGTTTGATTCCCTCACGAGACAAAACTATCATCCATAAAATAATGTTTGTTCCGAGTATGGATGGTACTTGTATGCGTGAATTGTATGTTTGTAAAATCCTCCAAAACACAGGGCTTAATGTGTCGCTAGTGCGGGAGTTGCCTTTTTATAAAGAAAAAAATAAAATCATCAATCTATAAAAAGTTACTTTTGTACGTGCCCTTAGATATAATATCTGGTCGAATCGAAGGTTCCACCTTCGATTTAATGAATTATGGTCGCATTTCAAACTCCAAGCAACTTCTAACAATCTTCTTCTTATCGTTTGGTTAGTGGCAAACCTGGTGACAGAGTTATTGAGATCGCCCATATTTAGGCCTCTGTTGTCATCTAACGACTTATAACAGTCGAGACCGACTTTTAACGTGCCTTCCGAAGCACGGAGACGCTCAGATGAAATACCACTATGCGGTCACTCATCTATAGGGTTACCGCGCCCTTGGTAGCTTAACTTAACTCTAACAATTATAATGAGCTTACGTGGTCTAGCAATGAAGTTTTCTAACAATATATTATTAGGTTTTATTGTTTTAAGCTTATCTAGCTGATCAAGTTAACCAACATGGCTGACTGAGACACCATATCAGATAATAATATCTGATATGGTGTCTCAGTCAGCCATGTTGGTTATTATATGTTAGATATAAATCTAAGGGCACGGCAATATCTCGCCCAGTCGAAAAAAACAAACACAAACACATGCCGTATCACCCTTTTCTCGAAACTACTTAGTGCACTTTCGATCCTTTTGTAACTTAGTTATAGATAAAACTAGAAGCCTGAAATACATTTACCATTTTTTTTTTTTCTAGAATGCTAGACAAGCTTAATAAACTGTTAAAAATGAAATTTCCAATCTTGTCTCGATAAAATCATAAAAGACTTTATAATGTACTTTGTGCCCATAATGTGTGCCAGCTAATAAGGAAAGCTTTGGCATAAATCGTGCCACGTACAAACAAAGTAATAACTACTTTATTCTTTAAGGCAAAAGGCTGATTTTAAAATGACAAAATATATAAAATCAGATAATAATTTTGCTACTTGTAAAAGAAATTACGCTTTTGATAAAAATGGCAAGCGTTTTATCAGTAACTAGCCGCACGTTCCGGCTTCGCATGGGTAGCATTCACTCATGCGGAGTATTCCCCTACTTAGTTTTCGTTTAGGTGGCAAACAAGCATATGGCTTGCCTGATGTTAAGCAGTTACCGTAGCCTATGAATGTCACTATCACTTGCATGTTACCGACTCAATTTCTTACTCCAGGGCTTAGGAAAACGTTTATTTCAAAACGTATCCATAAATAAGCAGTGGAAACCTGTACTGGTACACAGGAACATAACTAACCGCTATGTGGTCTTCTGTAAGGTGGAAGTCCTTTCCCATTCGGGCTTACTCGCTGACATAGTGCCTTACTTTTCTTCTTTAAATAAAGCCTTATTTCAAACAAACATATAGCCTATTTCACCCTCTGATAATGTAGCTTAATACATATATAAGTGAAGGATTTTTTGAAATCGGTCCAGTAGTTCTTGTGTTTATTCATTACAAACAAATCTTTTCTCTTTGTGATATTGAGATATATATTTTCTCTTTTATTTGACGATAGAGCTAAATTACTTGTCTAGTCGATAGTACTCGAGAGAATACATTGCTATTGTACAATTCCCGAGTCCCAGCTGACCGCAGGAAGGTAACGGTTGGATGAATATTTAGCGCGTGGTTTGGAGATCTTTATTCAGGCATTCAAACAATTAGTGTCTGTACAAGTAATTAAGTTTAATGTATTTACAAACGCAACATGACTAATTAGAGTATTTTTAAAGGTACTTAATACTTGTTACATACTTATGCTCGTCATAATGTTTGCTAATTCTAGATTTTACTACTACATACATTGAGGTATTTCTTGAAGCGCATCCATTTTGAAACGCACCTAACGAAACACACTTAAACTATTCCTCGAAACGCATCATTCAGGTGCGCTATGATTTCCTTAGCACACCTGAATGGTGAGTTTCGAGGAATAGTTTAACTAAAAGTTTCAAAATGGGAGTATAATCAAAGGATATATCTTCTCATTTTGCACTTTTTTATACTTTTTGGTTGGCAAACAAGCATACGCCTTAGCATTTACCGTAGCCTGGTAGTGTTACCCGGAGTCAAGTTATGTTTTTATCAATAAAATAGAGAAAGAAAGGAACCCCATACAATTCTCTCCCCAAACTCACAAACTTTACCTCTTTATAATCTTTACTAGCTGTTGCCCGCGGCTCCGCCCGCGTGGATGTCGGTTATCGCTGTAAAAAGTAGCATTTATTTATTTATTTTTTTATTTATTGTACAATGGGCTGTGTTCTGAGGAATTGTTCGAGATGATGCCCACGGCCACATTTTATCAACGCACCTCTCGCCACCGACGGGGAGTTCATCCTCACATCCTTGCACCTCAAACTTGCCGTACCGTAAGATTCCAGAGGAATTTCTTACCACGTACGATTAGGCTGTGGAATGAGCTCCCTGCCGAGGTTTTCCCAAAAGACTATAGCATGGGGTTCTTCAAGAAAGGAGTTATAAGGTTTTTAAAGGGTCGGCAACGCGTGAGTGACACCCCTGGTGTTGCAAACGTCCATAGGCTACGGTAACTGCTTACCATCAGGCGGGCCGTATGCTTGTTTGTCACCTTGGTAGTATAAAAAAAAAAAAAAAAAAAAAAAAAAAAATGTGTTATTCAAGACCATAATCTACCTCTGTGCCAAATTTCATCCGGATCCGTTCAGTGGTTTTTACGTGAAAGAGTAATAAACATCTTTCCATACATCCATCCATACTCAAAGACTTTCACATTTATAATATTAGTAAGGATATATATAAAATTATTTTGTGCGTGTGTATGTCACTAAACTCCTCCTAAACGGTTCGCTCGGGTAGGGCCTCGGATGGTTTATATTTACAATTGGACCGGTAGGTAGCACTGCTGTCGGTATGTTAGGCTTTCCAGGCAGGACGACGTCTGCCAGGACCGCTAGTATAGTATTGATTTACATTTGAATTTCAGTCATAGCCATTTGGTTAACATTTATTTTTACATCATTATACCTGTAGACCCAATATTATCCTAATATCAAATCAAATCAAATCAAATCAAATTAGTATTCATGTTTTTTTTTTAATCACTACAGATCCAGATAGATTTTTCTTCTTCATAGGCCATTCTACCTTTATTAAATTAATTGGATTTCTTTATATTACCAAGGAGGCAAATAAGTAGGCCTGCCTGATATAAAGCCTATGAATGCTTGTAAATCTTACAACACCAGGGGTTTCATTTGCGCGTTGCCGTTCAAACGACAGTTTAAAAACTTTAACTCCTTTATTAAAGAATCTCATGCTAAATATTCCCTCGGGAAAATGTCAACAAGGAGCACATTTTCCAACCTAATCGTACTAAGTAGGAAATTCCTCTAAGCAGTACAGTATGGCACGAAATTTACGAAAATTAACACGTTGGTACCAGAATATGCTCAAGATCAATCAATGTTTCTGCAGTACTCTACAATATAAGCTACTAGCTTCCACCCGCGGCTTCGCCCGCACGTACAATCTTTCGGGAACAGAGATTATTTCCAGGATAAAAAGTAGCCTATGTGTTATTCCAGACTATAATCTATCTCTATGCCAAATTTAATCCAATAACTGCCTCAGTGGTCCAGTAGTCGCAGGATGCGCCAGCTGTGCACGAGGTTGTGGGTTCGATTCCCACACAGGACAAAACTTTGTGTGACCCACAAAGAATTGTTCTGAGTCTGGGTGTAACTTGTGTCCGTTAATTGTATGTTTGTAAAGTCCCCCGCGGAGTTGTCATTATTAAAAAAAAAAAGAAAAAGAAAAAAAAATCCAGATCCGTTTAGTAGTTTTTGTGAGAGAGAGTAACAAACACATCCACACATCCATTCATTCTTACAAACTTTTGCGTTTATAATATTTGTAGGATAGAAATCAATAAAATATTATACCTCTTTATTGAACGGTAGGTAGTTAACAAGTAAAACGACATTCATTTCAATTTCGTCTCTCCACAATCCGCTTTCGTTAATAACTTATCGTTTATTGATTGAAATTTTACCATATGCGCCTATTCCAAGTTTTTTTTATATTGCCAAGGTAAACAAGCATACAGCCAGCCTGATGGTAAGCAGTTACCATAGCCTATGGACTATTGCAACACCAAGGGTGTCACTCGCGCGTTGCCGACCCTTTAAAAACTTTATAACTCCTTTTGAAGAACCCCAAGCTATGTCTCTGTCTCTCAGTTTATTTTCAATTGAATAATAGTAATAATATTGTTTCTAAACAGAGAAATCTGAAGAATTCAAAATACACATAGTGCTGTATTTGTGTTTCTGTGCATAAATCAGGACTGCAATGCCGTTATTTTTATTACATACATCTCCTGCACTCAGGACCAAGCCTGCTCTCCAGACCATCAGGTGGACCGGATGCTTGTTTGCCACCCAAGTAGTATAACCCCTGGGATAGGAATATGTTTCTTTCAAAAAGCGCTCCTAAATGAGCGCTGGAGACCTGTACCCACTCACACACAGGAACACAACTACATCGCTGTATGTAGTTATTTGGATATTGTGGTCTTCTGTATGGTAGAGGTCCTTCCCCAGTCGAGCTTGCTTGCTAGTATGGTGCCCTACCTCTATCTATTCTATAGATAGTTTATATAATATGTATATATTGTATAGTATTTATATAGATATTTCAAAATTATCCAAAGGTCGTCTGGAAGAGATCGCTTTTAATATAATATAATTAACTAGAATAGATATTTTTAGTATGCGAGTTTAAAGTAATAATTATGAAAATAGATTATGTTAGTCCTGTAAGTTTATTTCTAATTAAGCTAATCTTGAATTAATTAAATTGACTGACGCATGTCAATTACAGCAAAAGTAGTATCTTTGGCCTTAATTAATTCTGTCTAGTTATCAGTCTATTCATTGCAACAGAGTATTAATTCGCTAGAAAATATAATAAAGGTGAATTTAATTTAAGTTATTTTCTATCAAATAAAACACAAATATCTTTTTGTTTTGATTTTAGTTTGGAAACTGAAAAATAGAAATAAACATGTCAATCTTGGCGTTAGATGAGATCCTACAACATATTTTAATAACTATTTTGTGCCTTTGTTTCAGCCTGACAAAACGTCCAGACTCAGAACTACCGTTTGTGAATCATTTATTCAAATTATTAATAGATGATACCATGAAATTGTTTTATTGAATATAACAATTTCAGAGTATCTAACCTAAACCCTGAAACTGCTGTGTTAAGGAATAGTGCTTCATTGAACACAAGTTCAACAGAATTGCTGCGATACAACCTTTAGTGGTGAAACAGATAAGGCCTTAAAATGAGCGTCAAAATTACCTTTATATAATATCTGATAGCTTTCAAATCAAAGAATATCATTCGCTTAAATATTGAGGGTTGTAGTGTCCCAGCTACTACTCGTATCTTATGTGTTTATTTGTGGGGTGCAAGCTCGACCACAACTGTCTTCTTTGAATAAATGAAACGCTTTCGGATAATTATATGTTACGTTATTTATATCTTCTTACTTAACTTATTTATTTATTTTAGCATTGCCAACAACAGATACACATAAAATCAAACAATAAGTTTGATTTTTGTATAATGCTGATTTTTCATTCTTTTATTATAATTTAACTATCTTTTATGTTAGCTGTGGTTGCCTGTATCTGAGAGAGCACCTGGCTCGCTTTCTGTTCGTTTATTATGATTTTTTATGTGTATCTGTTGTTGGCAATCCTAAAATAAATAAATAAGTTAAGGAAGAAAATATAAAGCACGTATATAATTATCCGAAGGCGTTTCACAAAAAATAAAATAAAGATGAAAAATTTGAAAACAATTTAAGAGTTCTTATACCTATTTTATATAAATGTAAATTACAATTTTTTTTTTAACTTGGTTGAGGCATCATTGAATATGCTCAATTCAACACATCGGGATAGGCCGTTATAGAGTCTACACATTCTATTTATAGGTGAATTGAGTCCCAGGTTAGTTTTATATTTGCTAGAATTGAACAACTTGTAGACGCATAAACTTGGTAACCTGCTTGGGGCAGCAATTTGTATTTCAGATAAAAGTTCCGGACAATCCAGTCTATTGTTTAGCAGTTTGTGCAAAAATGTTAGATCTTAAATCTTACGTCTGTCATTAAGAGAGATTAGTCTAAAGTGCTTGAGACAACTTTTATACGAGGTTAGGGAATGATGTAATCTCATATTATGTATATGCAAGATAATTCACAAATCTTTGTTGTATGCGTTCTACTCTATTTATGTGTACCTCATAGAAAGGTGGCCAGACCTGAGAGCAATACTTTAATAGACTGAGAACCAAGGAATTGAACAAAGAAATTTTTATTTGTGGGTTTTAAATTTGCGTGTATTCCTATTTATTAAGCCGCACATTTTGGAAGCACTTACAATAATTTTGTCTAAATGAACTTGAATCTTATTATATATACTTTACACAAAAAGGTATCAAATCAAACACGTTCAACTTCTATCAGGATTTGACTGACCAACGCAGTCTATCGAAGTTCACTGCTGGACAGGGCTTTCCACGCTATCGAGCACGATCCTCAGTTTCCCGCATTCAGCTGCTCCCAGCCGCTGTGCAAAGATCTTCTCCACCTTGCCTGAGCGAGCCGCGGTCTCTACTCAAGAACACGTCTGCTATTCTAACACAAAACAATATACAAAAATAAATAATATACCGAGATAGGCATATGTATAGCGAGCTAAAAAATATACCATTCTTTATTCTTGTTTTGTATTGAAAATTACAATACAGAACGCAATAAAAAACGTCTAGCAATCTAGCTGACATTTATTACCTACGTCTTTCCTTTCGCTGTTTTTGTGGCTCTAGTATTATTACTCAGCTATTGAGACAGATATAGGGCTTACGTTGCAATATCCAATACCTTGTTATGACAGTTGCTACAAAGCTTATATAAACTAAATAAGATCTACGTTCTAGTTCTAGCTTTATAACAATAGGCTATTCGATTGGCTGGTTACGTTGTTTGTCTAAGATAGCCTTTGACGAAACATACAATGGAAGTCTTCTTTGAAAAGATTTTTATAAAATATGGGTAATTTTAAATAAACGAGCCACTAGTGGCGGCCATTGGTTCCTAGAGACAAGCAATTTACAAGATTTTTAATACAATTTGTATGCTCTCACGACTCGACTCGGATAAGCAAGTTAAGTGGCAACCACTCGCGACTTAGTGACAACTGCATGTGACTGAGTAGTCGCGACACGCCACTTGTGACGACCACTTGCTACTTCAGTAGGAGAGTGAAACAAATTGAAGCGGCCACCGACCATCTTTATTTGCGTGGCGACCGACCTCAACCGGTGGCTGTGGTCGGTGGCCCGTTTGCAAGGAGCCTTCCATTGATCGGTGGCGAGATGTATTCTAAAGTAATAAGTGGTGGTACCCGAGTGGTAAAGTAACCGACTGGCACACAGTTATCATGAGGTATCGACCTTACTCTTGTGAAATTTATACGTAGGTACTGATCTATTAATGGTAAAGAAAAACATCGTGAGGAAACGCGAAAACATTTAACCCTTGACGTCACTGACTGCTCTCATTACTAGCCCATATGCATGCAGCTCACCCAGACTAGTGTAATACGTTGCTCTAACGATATAATTCATTATTCAAGGCATTTCGGATCCACCAATATGTATTAGGTCAGCGTGTGTCGATTAAGGCCTATACCTTCTTAGCTTACTTAGTCGAGGAGAGGAGACACATGCCAAGTAGTGGCTATTTTTTTGGGCCAATCTTTCCATCTCAGCCATAAGATGTCCACTGCTAGACATAGGTCTCCCTCAAGGTTTTCCACATCATTCGGTCCTGAGCTGACCTTGTCCATCGGTTGCCCGCGAACTTTACCAGGTCGTCGTTTACCATCTTGTTGGAGGCCTGCCCACGCTGCGTCTGCCAGTTTGTGGTCGCCACTCTAAAACCTTTCTGCAAGCTATGTCGTCGGTAACTTTGGTTCTCCTACGGATCTCCTCGTTTCTGATTCGGTCTCGCAGGGAAACTCCAAGCATAGCTCTCTCCATTGCTCTTTGGGTGACTTTGAGCCTTCGCATTAGGCTCATAATCCAATCATTTTGATTTTGCAAATATATACTACTAATAACTAGAAGGCAATAAATTCAGCATCTCTAAAAAAATATTTATTAGGCATAAGACAACTTGTCTGATTATACACATAAACAAAGCTTCCGCTGTCTGTACCCATAGATATTTTGAACTATGCAACTTGTTTTAAGAGTGGCGACCACGAACTGGAAGACGCAGTGTGGGCAGGCCTCTAACAAGGTGGACCGACGACCTGGTAAAGGTTGCGGGCAACCGATGGACAAGGTCAGCTCAGGACCGAATGATGTGGAAGACCTTGGGGGAGGCCTATGTCCAGCAGTGGACGTCTTGTGGCTGAGATGGAACTAGTTTTAATGCAGTTTTGAGTTATAGATAGAGTGATTCAAGAGAATAGTTTTATGTATAATACATGCATATTATAATAAAATCAAAGCGAAGCAAGGCGGGTCGCTAGTTGAAAATAAAGTTTAATGAACATTCAAAACACGAATCGAAACTCTGCACCGCGCTGCCATTCAACTTGCTAAGTGCGACGACAAAAGTTCCAACCCGCCTACGACTACCCCAGACATGTATTAAGGACTCTTTACTATACGAGAAGTTTTTAAAGTGATGTTATGAAATAATACACATGCATAGACCAGTGTTTATGTATCGATAAAATATTAGTGTTTAGTGTTACTCACGGAGTTTTAAATCGAGTGATGTGTAGCTGTAGATATGACTGTTAAACCCTGAACAACGGAAAGTCGTGATAAAAGTCCGAAATGTGCTAAGAAAAATACCTTTTTCTTTAATAACCTAACCTTAGTTACCCCAAAAAGTGAAATTAGTGATTGCCACAGAGAAATAAGTACTTTTTCGGTCAATGACCACTCAGATTTATCGTAGTTTAGGATTTTACAGTTACATAAGTAAAAGAATACGAACGTTAGAAAGCTGACAAATTCAACTTTCTATCAACGTTCCACTTGACTTCAGTTTACCCAGGTGGAAACGATTTCGTCTGGCACAGTTCACTACCAGTGTTTATTTCTGCCGTTTAGTACGTATAAACTCCGAAATGAACTACCCGTTCCTACCTGCTGCGGTGTTTCTCGAGCACTACGACATGTCCTTCTTTAAAACGAGTTATAAATAAAACTTTTTACGTCAAACAATTTGTACACAAAATTTTGTGAAAATTATTCAAATGTTTACGTAAGAAAGTTTTGTTGGGGTTAAGTTCATGCAAACTTTTATAAAGAAGATAAAATGAGTAATTATTTAACTTAGTTGAGTAAGTATTTAGTTAGACTGTGTCTGTGTCATAATTTGATTTCGTTGAAATAAACTAATAGTAATGATTCAAAAATCGAGATAAAATATAATTTGTGAATTTCAAATGTGATTCATAATTCACAAATTATAAAATGTTATAGAATACATTTATTCATGATGGCTGATGGAAATGTCAAATGAGGCATCAGCTAATTTAGCCCCTCTAGAAAAGTGGCATAAACAGTATTTAAATGCAATAGAATAGAAAGCAAATGTATGTTATTTGACGTAAGTTTACGACATTATATCGTAAACTTATGTTAATCCCATACAGTTGCTATATATTCTTTTTGATACGACTATCGTTTTTGCCACTTGTCTATTGGCAACAGGTGTAGAGCATAAAATAAAAACTGGCAAGTAACTCAGTTCTTGCTGTATTGCATTTTCTTATTATTTATTAAAGTCTGCAATGGCTTTCAAAACTTAACACTTTTCTCACAACTAAGTTTTCTTTCAACATTATTTTGTATTGGCTAGTATTTAAACGACTAATTAATAATTTAATTTATGGGTGTCAAAATTACTGAATATGGCGTACAGAAATACTGTATATGGCGTACAGAAATACTAAGTGAGCGAAAAACTGAGGGCGAACACAATTTATCAAAATTAGCGTTTTTGGGGTCACAGTTCTAACCTAACTACTTGTCTGATAGCATCTCGTTTCTGGTAGCAAATGCATGAATATATAATTATATTCAAATGCATGAATTTCTAGTCGCTCACCTAGTAATTTAGTCGCTCACAATAGGTGAGCGACTAAATTTAGTCGCACGGCTAGAATTTACAGTATCTAATCATCAGTCGCTAAGTTTTTTTTTTTATTCGCTCGTTTTATAATTTCCCTTTTGTATTATATAGTAAACCGAATAAGTTATGATGGTATATTGGTCAAAGGTTGCATCCATGCGGTGCATTGCTATTCACTGCATTGGGTGTAACATAATGTATTATGTTATATCACCCGAAATGTCTTGAGGTAAGTCTAATTAGAGGGGTTCGCCAACATAAGTAATATCTGAGCGGATCGATTGTTTTGTGACGCAAAACATTATTGCCGTGCTCTGTCAGTGAGGGTTTTTCACAGTGAGTCTCTCCGAGCTTAAAAAGCACGTTAAGCCATTGGTCCTGAGACTGATTATTCTCATGTCACGGAGAATAGGAATAGAGAATGTAGGTATATGTTTATATTGCTCACACACTTCTACACTATATATATATGAGTCAAAAAATACTTAGCAAAGTAGGCTTGTTTTCCGAATTCACACAAAGAGATTTTTCAAAATAATAAACCGTGGTAGGCAATAGTACATACTCGTATTTGTAATCAGCGCACCAAAATACTCCAAGATCAGGATGATATAATTAGCGGAAAAGCAGTAAGTGCTATCTATGTGCTCTTCCTAGTAAATGGTCACCAGATTCCGTTTCTGCTCGTATAGCATCGCTGCACTACACAGGCATCTGAGTGAACTTTGCCCACAAAGCGAGCACAGCGATTTCCAAGTCTGAAGAGTGGGGACGTGGAAGTTTAATGCACTTGAAATAACAAGCTTCTACAATTTACGCTCACTGCATTTTTCTTTATCATAATTTGCTAAAGACAAATGCAGTGAGCATTTTATATACGAATATCATTATATTTGTATATAAAAGACTTGTTTTGTAATCGTCGAAAAAATTATAAATGAAACACAATGTAAGGAATTCGGATTTTAATTGGTCGAAAAATTGAAGCGATATTTTACTTCAATATTATTTTGAACTATTTACAAAAATATTTTTCATAATAAGTAGTAGTAGTAAACTAAACCTTATTAACTACGAGAAATACAGTTACCTACTTATTAATTGTTATAAAGGTGCTTTTCTATAAACAAGGCGAGACAAGATATTTTATTTGTTCCTGTTCAGAGAGGATGGTCGAGAAGGAACAAGAATTTGCAAGAAAAGGGAGGGTTGAAATATTTATTGGTTAAAATTTTAAAAAAGTAGTCTTAAGTAAATATAGTTAATATAAATTTTGCAAACAAAATATTGTTCAATATTACACATCTCAGAGCGATTGCAACGGCAAATTATTGTAAACAGCCTCTCTAGATAAGTGGCATATAAACGGTAGTAAAATTGAATCGAATAGATTTGACATAAGATTCTAATTATGGCCATTTTTGTTCGTTTCGCCTTGCATGCATCAAATCTTTGGAAAAGCACCTTAAGAATGCTCTTTGCCAACACAGACTTGAAGAAATGCGTTTTTCAGTGCTAATTAAATATCAACATTGTAAATATTGCACTTAAGTTCAAAATAAATTTAATGCTTTACCAAGTCTTACTACAAGCCTTTTCGATGAACAGAACTGACGAAAGCTTTTGACGTATACATTATTTTAAAATAAAAATATCTAAAAAAGGCGCTAACGAAATTTCTTACATCTAAATTTTTTAACAGAAAAATAATTATGTTGTTAGGTATATGTTTTATACTCGTAGTAGCTTATTTATGTCACTGTCAAAAATATAAATATCGGTATTTTGTACCTATGTGCATTTATCATTTAGTAACATAAACAAAATCAAACAAATATTGACATCATCTATTACTTCTAAATATAATATTATTTATAAATAAATAAAGCAGTAAAATCATCAACAACATTTATTCTATTGTTATAAGAATTATTCATAATATAATAGTTAAGTAGAAGCATACTTAACATTTAATTATCATTATTTTAAAATAAAATTATAAACTCGTTACAATAGTTTGAGTTTTTTGCATATGTTTTATAATTTGGTTATAAATAAATAATTAAAAGTAAATGATAATTAATTTAATACGTATGAATTATCAATGCAACTATTTTTTATTATTTCAATACAATAAAATTATGACTTAAAAATATTTCTATTCCATCAATATATTTTTTTTCTAACGTCATCATTATTATTATAAAAACAATAATATACTGATCTATTTATTTAATTCATAATTGATAGTTTAAAAATGTAATACTGAGCTCATCATAATTTACCTTTATTTAGATATAATATCGAATAATTAATAGTAACAAAAGTAATCTCAGAAAAAAAAACTACTTTACATTACTTAATACCTATAGACATTTATATTACAGAATGTTTTTTTTAATTCCTTGTACGAGTATATCACAAGTAATAAAAAACTTTGTTTAAAAACACTTAATATTTTTTCTATTTAATATTCGGCTATAAATAGCTATTCTATATAAATTATATTTATATTAATTGGATATAATTCAGAAAGTTTTGAGGTGGATAACTAATTTATTTTACGAGTGAAATATTCATGATAATACGAATAAACAGCTAATTCTATCTTGCCCTTTTGGTACTAAACTCTTAACAAAATATTTATCCATTAAAACATTATACCAACTTATGCATTTTTAAGTATGAACCCCACGTCGTCTGTGACTAAAGGCAAATTTTGTTGTCAAAAATTTGCCTGCTTGTACTCGTAAATGATATAATATTTTGATAATTATTTAATACTAGCTGTTGCCCGCGGTTCAACCCGCGTGGATCTCAGTTATCGCGCTCAGCCTCTATGCTATTCCAGATAATAATCTATCTCTGTGCCAAATTTCATCCAGATCCGTTCAGTAGTTTTTGCGTGAAAGAGTAACAAACATCCATCCAAACAAACATTCGTTACAAACTTTCGCGTTTATAATATTAGTAGGAAGTAGGATTTATAAGTAAATACTGGTTCATATTCATACACAAATTAAGCATTAACATTCTGACAGTACAAAATATATTTTAGATCGACAATTTACTATTAAAAAGCTCTCACATTTGACCTTTACGATTCTATTCCAAAAACTGTAGTTATATCAAACGAAGTTTGTACACAAGAGACTCTATGTTAAGTGCACACATAATGTCGAATCTTTTAGCAAATCTGTAGGTCGTTCGACGAAATCAAAGTTTACTATGTCACGTATTACGTTGGTAGGTACGTACGTATGAATTTACATTTTATGTAGGTTGCAATGATTTGAGCTCACGCCTCCACATATTGAGACAAAGATAAACAAAATAAATTTATTGAATCGAACTGTTTTAGTACATTCGAAGAATTTTTAGACTAAAAGAAAGAGGTAAAATTGTTAAAAACAAAAAAAAAACTTTTTAACTTTTACGTTTAATACATATTTTGTTGTAAACCTTTAAAATATTACAAGATTTAGATCTATTAAAAATAGTAAAACTCAAATTTTCTCAGTAGAATACTAGTATAATAATTATGTAATAGAAATACCCAACATAAAAATTGTACCATGGATGATGTGAATAAAAGGATTACTAGTCCTAAATAAAGATGGACAGGCGGGAGGAGGGAAGGTGGACCAAAGCACTGACAAAATAGTAGCGGCTAAAAACGAGATCACTGGGCAGAATACCCCAGCCCAGTGAAAGACATAAAAGAAAGAGATTTTCAATTCGGTTGTACCTAACAACCGAACTCTTTCTTTCTTTTTTAGAATCGGCTAAAATGAACGACAGGTAAGCAATAGATAAGCTTATCATAGGATTAAAATAAATAGCGCGTAAAAGAGGAGACCTATACCCTACTTTGGGTGTATCAAATTTAACGATCACAAATAAATAAAAATATATTATCTAGTATAATTAGCGTTATTACGTCATGTCATTTACAAGACTAAATCTTAGAAGTTTTCAGTAAAATCCAAAGTACTAGAACTCAAAACTTTAAGACATAATTCTGAACCTTTATATCTCTTCAATTTATATGTCTCGTCACTATTCTTGTATTAAAAACTAATATAATACTCGTATATTGATATACCTCATCCTTTTTCATTCACATTTTCACTTTTATTTATAAGAAACTGCGACCCGTAAAAGATTTATATAGTTACCCTTCTCAAGTCTAATCTGTGTGAGATGTCAGTGAGGAAATTTACTGAGCCGGTATTTAATATAATAAACCACCGCTTTGGCAGGCAGGGAGTAGAAATTTACATCTTGTTGTCAAGAATAAAAATATTATAGAAACATATTATAACTTCGCGCTTTTTAAATAAATGTAAAAATAAATGGGTAGACAGCAATGTATGGGACATTTAAGTGGTAGAAAGAAAACGATAAAGAAAGAAGCCTGATGAGACTTATTTCCCATCATTTATAATCCATCAACATTTTGCTCGATCTGGGAATCAAAGCCAATAAGAAGTAAATAAAAAGATCAAGCTTATCCTAGAACCAATGATTACCTTAAAAACAAAATGGGGATATTTTCTGATCATTCTTTTCTTTTTCTTTTTTAAAAAGACAACTCCCGCACTAGAGAACAAGCTCTGTGTCGCGGGGGACTTTATAAACATACAATTAACGGACACAAATTACACCCAGACTCAGAACAATCTTTGTGGTTCACACAAAGTTTTATCCTGTATGGGAATCGAACCCACAACCTCGTGCACAGCAAGCGCATACTGCGGCCACTGGACCACCGAGGCAGTCAATTCATCTTCACTTTAATAAAATTAAATGTATTGTAACTTTCTTTCAAAGAATACTGCTATTTAAAAAATAATATATAAATATTATATTTGATAGAAATAATTATTTTACATTTTAAAAACCAATATTTAAAATATTTTACGAATAAGTTATTTTATAGGTACATTATCAAAGTTATTATTAACATTTATTTTTCATAAAGTCTTCATTATTGGGTCATAAAAATGTCTTCCTTACCTAGAATATATTTTAAACACTGAACGTTCACTTATCTCATAGAGAAAACAAATATTAAATATTTGTTTGAACACCAAAATTCTTTACTGAAGCACTTTTCAATTCATATTTACACTCTCCTTCCGTGAATGTAGGCTGAAACAAAAATAAATATATTAGAAAATACTATATTATTAGTAGGTAGGTATTACCATGAAAAAAGAGTGCCAACTCGATGTGAGTTCTTGCAGTTTTTTTTTAAAGGCAAGTCATTGTTGTAGGTAAGTCCCCTGCGATATACCCAGGCTCGGGACAACCATTTATGGATCACACAATTTTTTGTCCTGTGTAGGAATCGAACTCACAACACGCCGCGCAGTGGTAAATATAGAGGTAACCACTTAAGCCTCTGAACCAACCGTCGTTTTTTGCGAAAAGCCATGCGAGAGCCCACATTATGTTGTTTTTCTTATACCAACTAGGTGACAAACAAACATACAGACTGCGGGATGGTGAGCAGTTACCGTAGGTAGCCTATATACGCTTGCAATTCAATATACTTTATTCTACACCATAAAATTACACTTTTCCATTATCAAGACCGTCACTCGATTGTAACCGACCTAAAAACTTTTCTCATCAATATTTAGTTTTATGAGTAGCCTTAGAGTAGAAATTCCTTAAAAAAGCCTGCAACCCTAAATGAGCAATGAAGACCTGTGCTCGCGCACAGGAACACAGCTACATTGTGAGAGCAGTTACTTCAACCTTTTTTAACCTTATAGTATATATCATTTGGACAGAAGCTGCCCCCAAGGATTTCCACAACTCTTGATCCTGACCCGACGATTGCGGGCAACCGATGGACAAGGGATATAGAACCGATGGGGGAGGCCTATGTCCAGCAGTGAACGTCTTTTGGTTAAGATGGTGATATAATCATTCTGATCAGACGTTTCACCACATTAGCGCAACTTATGGATGCTATCAAGCGAATGCAATTTTTTGCAATATGGCCGCCACAGTCAAAGGGTCTTAAAAGTATTTCAACAACTACTTGTTGTTAATAATTAAGTCTCAAATAACAATGTCAATGTTTATGTCGACCTCAAAGACTAAAACCTTATTAAACACGCACTAAACATTCATATTGGGGCCACACCAATTAATTACTGTAAAGTAGGTTAACTATAATTAGAACCTAATTATATTGTTTGTGGCATCGTTACATATGTTAATATTCGAGTAGGAACAACAATTGGGCTGTTTAATTGATTGGTATTAGTCTAAACACCGCTTCAGTAGTTGTTCAAGCAAAAGTTATTAATGGAGTTACATTGACACCAAAAACTGACTGCAAAATAAATTAATAACTTGACTAATCAAAAGAAGAGACCTTTTCAAAAAAATAATATTTATTAGTCACAAAGTAGCACTTATCGGGGTCATTAATTATGAATCATATAAAAACCATTAGTTATGAATATTCTTCTTCTTCTAATTCGTTTCGCTCTAAGCAGAGCGGTCGTGGTCACGATGATTGTTATGAATATTACGATAATGCAGAAAAATAATAAAATCCGCTACGTTTCGTACGGCCTGATCGCTGACGACGGTTGCACCATGTAAAGAACTGGCACTTTTCAAACTTCTTCTTCTTATCGTTTGGTTTGTGGCCAACCTGGTGACAGAGTTATTTAGATCGCCCATATTTAGGCCTCTGTCGTGATCTAACGACTCATAACAGTCGGGACCGACTTTTAACGTGCCCTCCGAAGCAGGAGGAGACGCTCAGATGAAATACCACTATGCGGTCACCCATCTATAGGGTTACCGCACCCTTGGTAGCTTAACCCGCTGATCGTTTACCGAACAGCGAGTGCACCTAGCTATGAGTGCTTCACTTTTCAAACGTAAATTAATTACACAAAATATTGTAATTATTTTACAGTATTTCTATCCATTTTTATCGAGAACAGCTGAATAAAATTGGCTATACGTGTGATATGCCGGGTGTTTTAGGATCGATCTCCAGCACAGAACAAAAATTCTATGTGACACACAGAAAACGAGATCCGAATAATAATATGAGTATTCTTCGCGTCCGTTAATTGTGTCATTATTAATATAGATTATATACAAAATTCATAATAGAGCCTAAATCCTACGATAAAGTAATTATGTTTGTACACCTGCCATTAATATTTCTGCATCACCCTAAGGTTGACGGCTAGAAAATACCGCCTTTGTACATATTTGTGCAGGAAGTTTATATAAATAAATAAATTATTGTAGCGATACAGGGCTTGTTCCCTAGAGTAGAAGTTAGAAAAATGTTGTAATATTTTGTAAGTAATTTTAATAATGAGTACAACTTTACAAACTCAAACTTAAAGATACAAAGTAGTTGAACAAGAAATATCTGTGGATCAAAACATCAACTCGAACTCGCAACGCTCGACGTTGTGTTAAAGGGGAGTTTCACTATATTCTGTATAATAATGTGGTTGCATGCATCTATTTTAACATAAAGTAAATTCACTTCGTGTACACAACAAAGCCCTCTTTCAGAAACAGACGTCTCACTTTACGTTCTGATAAATCACAGTCATGTAGCAGCTATTTTAGACAATGTTATTTATAAAATAAAATACAGGGCTTTTGTTGTATAATCCATTTGCATGGATGATACATATGCAGCGAAATTGCTCAATTAGTTTTTACTCAATATCTGTTTCTTCTTTACTGGTGTTTGACAATCTGTTAAGAAATTAACATTGATACGAGTAGGTATTGGTATAACTAAGCCTGAAAAACTTTTTTTCTAAGTATGAACGGAGTTCAATTGATTACATTTTATTACTTCTGTCTAGGCGTAGACTCAGACTATCTGTGGTATCCATAAACCGTATGTTTCGATACATGGATAATGCCGTAAAACAAGAGGTTTTTTTTTCACTTCGTAGCCACAGCTAAGAAAATGGGTTCATATCAATGGGGTTTCGTAGCAAACTACTACGAGAATGGTTTCGTAGCAAACTTCTACGTAGACGTCATAAACTAAAAATAAATGACTGTCCCTACCACTTCATTCATGAAATATTAATTTAAATCGATCTCTGTCGCATGATTAAAGACTGGTACAAGTGGATGGAAAATTAAACTATCCATTTGTCATGCATTGTTGTGAGTGAGTCATGTTGGTCTACGTCCAAGTCTCTTGTACTTTTGTTTTGTTCAAAAAACTTCTTTAGGCGCGTTGAGCACATTTTGGTTAGACAAAAATCATGGAACTCGCGTCAACCATACGTCTTTCCATATTCAAAAATAATAATCTAGTAGCTCAACGATACAATGCACGTTATTTAGTTTCCATTACTATCGGCAGTCCCCAAAGACTGACCCGCATGGTTTTTTTTATTTTTAAAATTGTTTTTTACATATATAAACATGAGAGAATAAAAGAAATAATCTGTGGTGTAGGAAATTTTACAAACATTACGATTTATGAACATGAACATACGAAAAAGACTTGAAATAAACATCAATCACAGGACATTATGTCCCGTGTTAAAATGTAACTCACAATATTCGGTGCGGTGTTGGTGGCGAGGTGATCACCCAAACTATTAAACGACACTTGGTTCTGTGAAGATCCATTGGTATCCATAACAAATTTTCTAAAAAATGAAACAAAAAGATATTTAAAAATGAACAAACTAAAATAAAAAAAAACTAAAGTGATCTTTCATTGTTTAAATGTTGTTAGTTTAAGTCAGCTTTGGTAGTTATTGCTCCCGAACTTTCAATGCTTCTTGTTTGTTGTTTATTAAATTTTAAAAGAAACTTTGGGCCAGAAACTTCCAGCACTTCATTGTTTCTACCAACTGGGAACACTAAAACAAGCAAAACCAAAGTACAGAATAACAATAACATTGAAAGACTAAAATAATATTTTTCTGAAATAACACTTGACCCTTGAGGCGAAGCAAATCCCGGAGCCTTGGTTATTTTAACAAAGTCAATCGTAACTCAAATATTATTGTAACCTGGACAAAAAATCAACTGTAGAAATTATAAAATCCATGTTTGAGAAAATATCGTAATATTAAGTATATGATGATGATACCCTTGGTGGTGACACTGCAACGGTTTTAAACGATTTTTCATCCCTAGTGCATGACTTCAAACTTGGTGGTTTAGATCTAAATTATTCTAAGTGTGAACTGTTTGTACCACCGAATTGCATTCGGCGTAGTGACATAATAAACAGTTTTAAGCAATTAGCTCCTGATATCAAAATTGTTGACCAAACTTCACTCCGTCTTCTCGGTTCCCCTGTTTTAGATGAATCATTTGCACCCAACATTGATGAACAAATTACCAAATTTAACTCAATTTCTGATCGGATACGTAAAATTAATAGTCACGTTGCATACACCATCATTAGGTTCTGTCTCTTTGTACCCAAATTCACATACACTTTACGTTCTTCACAATTTTGGAAACACCCTAATTTGACCACTAAATTAGACAATATCGTTCAGCACACTCTTTCATCAACTTTGAACATTAGGTTGGAAGGCCGTACTTGGACACAAGCTTCTTTGCCCATCAGGCATGGAGGCTTAGGCATTAGGAAAATATCTAGTGTCAGCCTTCCAGCCTATTTATCTTCATCTCACAGTACTTTTGGCTTAACCTGTAAAATTCTAAATAAATCTCATGTTTATAATTCGGTACATATACCTTTTTTAGCTGAGGCAGTTGATGCGTGGAAGACCCTTACTTTGGATAAGCTTCCCAGCAATCTTTCAGCTCAGCGGCTATGGGACGAGCCGCTCTGCAGAGTAGTGCGTAACGATCTACTTAATACGACTACTAACTCTGCCGATCGCGCTCGTCTTTTAGCCGTTGCTGAATGGGAATCTGGCCTCTGGTTAAATGCTCTTCCATCTCCTGTCCTAGTTACCATGGTTGACAACATATCGTTTCGAGTTGCTGTTAGCCTCCGTCTAGGAGCTTTTAATTCAGTACCCCATCGCTGTTATTGTGGTAAGGTTGTTGATCAGCTTGCTCATCATGGTCTCTCTTGTTGCAGGAGTGCTGGTAGAATCCCGCGGCATGCCAGTCTAAACGACGTCATCCGTCAAGCTCTTGTAAGCGCGCGTATTCCTGCCGTTCTAGAACCGAACGGTTTATTTCGTAGTGATGGCAAGCGTCCTGACGGTATGACTCTCGTTCCTTGGAGGATGGGAAGGCCCTTAGTGTGGGATGCTACCTGTGTAGATACCTTGGCGCCTTCTCATCTTTCATTCACTGGCATTAAAGTGGGTTCGGCCGCCACTTCTGCAGAGTGCCTCAAGCGGCGCAAATATGAAAGTCTCGGTGAGACTTACATTTTTGAGCCTTTTGGGGTCGAAACTCTAGGACCATAGGGCCCAAGTGCCCACAAATTGTATCGTGAGATATCAAGGCGTGAATGTGGCCAGTCTTTTGGGCACCTTTCCTCAGAACTGTGATCTCAATCAGATATTTTATTTATAGGTTAATACCTTTAAATATAATATCTGATTGTTTGTAAGTAGGTTAGGTTACTTTAATTTTAATAACTATTCATGTAAATATCTCTAGTATATGATACATAGATAACGGGGGAAATTCTTAAGGCGTGTCTGATTGACCAACACTCTTTAAATCGTTGTGTCTGGATTAGGGCCTCAATCTTCTCTCAGCTCTTTTGCTAGAGAAGAGGCGCCCGTGCCCAGCAGTGGGACAAAATAATATATGGGTTATTATTATATTCTTATATTAACTACATACGTGAAAAAATGTAAAAAAAATATAATTGGTGTACAATAAAGAGTTTTATATTAATATTTTACATATATAAGAATAAGAATTAGTGATTAACTAACTACTTTTAAATATACTTGAACTTTGTATTTAAAATAATAAAAGGGATAAAAGTCTCAAAACTATATTATTATAAGCCTATACTGTCCCACTGCAGGGCGTCAAGCTCATCACGTCATCAATAAATAAATAGGTTAAAAAAATATATTACCTTATATTTTTTTAATTTATCATCTTTGAATTTCTTGCCAACACTTTGAATGCCATTCGGTTAAAAAATCAATTTCAAGGAAATGGGTAAGCAAATGGAATATGGAAACGACAGCTGGCAATTTTATAAGAAAAATTCTGATCAAATACGAGTGTTAAGCTCTCACTTTGACAAGAACTTTTACCAGAACTACTACAACGTTTTTGTACAGTGTAATTTTTATCTTAACAAACAATATCTCTCAGATAAATCTTCGGAGAATCCTCTTTAATAAACAATTTCGGTTAAATCTAATTTAATTTTGTTCGTCGGACCTGTTGAATTAACCCTCTTAATAAGAATCTGAACAAACTTCAAATCTTTAAGAGAGGTAGGGCACCATACTAGCGAGCAAGCCCGACTGGGGAAGGACCTCCACCTTACAGAAGACCACAGCCAAATAACTACACACAGTGGTGTAGTTGTGTTCCTGTGTGTGAGTACAGGTCTCCAGCGCTCATTTAGGGATGCGTTTTGAAAGAAACGTATGCCTATCCCAGGGATACTCCCACCATAAAGCCCTGGAGTAAAAAAAAACGGGGTTGGCAACACGCAAGTGATACTTTTGGTATTACAAGCGTCCATAGGCGGTAACTGCTTAACATCAGGCGGGCCGTATGCTTGTTTGCCACCTAAGTAGTATAAAAAAAAAAAAAAAAAAAAAACAAACAAACATTTTCAAAGGTTTAGTTAAAATTATGGAAAGAAACTACCTTTTATCGACTAAAGTGCTGGAGATGGACGGTATCCTGGAGAAGGACTTGGGGTACTTTATATCGCGCTAATCCACATCCACACGTATGGAGCCGCAGTCGGGCAACATTTATCCTAATTTCTTTTAATATTATAAACATGTTTGTTACTCTTTTACGCAAAAACTACTGAACGGATCTTGATGAAATTTGGAACAGAGATAGATTATAGTCTGGAAAAGCATATAGGCTTTTTATCGCGACAACCGACATCCGCGCGGGCGAGCTGCGGGCAACAGCTAGTTTACCTATTATTAAGTCAAATAGGAGATATTTTTACCCAACAGTGGGAGGATAAAGGTAAAGTTTAGTTTGTCATAATTATCCATAATATTATTATAAATGCGAAAATAATATAACTTTGTTTGTTAGTTCGTTTGTTTGTTTGTTACCCTTTCACGATTGAACATATCTCAAAAAAAGTGGTAAAGAGATAGATGGTATTCTGGACGCGGGCAACAGCTAATTAATATATGTAATTATTTTAGTCCATTGGTTATTAATAACTAATATTCCAAGATTCCAACGTTAAATTGTTAACAATTAGGTACAATACGCTAACCGAGCACATTTTATAAGAAAATAACAAGACGATATAACAATTTTGGGTAAACGTTGGGAGTAAAAGTATTTATGAAGTTTTGTTCGCTGAAATAACTCTTACGATAGCTTCAACTTATTTCTGTCTTGTTTTGTGTGTTTACTTCTTGAACACATCTATCGTACTAGATAGTTCTAAGTATACACTTTCTTTTTTCGGTGGATATATTTTCGACATTTTAAAAAACTTTTTTGGTAGGGAAATTAGGTTGATAGGTTTAGCGACTCTTGTTTTTTTATTTATTTAAAATTTCCTATTCCACATCTGTCGATGCCCGAAATGGTTTTTCTTTATACTACTTGAGTGGCACACAAGCATACGGCCCGCCTGATGTTAAGCAGTTACCGTAGCCAATGGACGCTTGCAATACCCTTTTTTTATACCAGGGCTTTAAGATGAGAGTATCTCTGGGATAGAAATACGTTTCTTTCAAATCGTGTCCCTAAATGACCGCTGGAGACCTGTACTCACACTCAAGAATACAACTATACGGCTGTGTGTAGTTGTTTGACTGTGGTCTTCTGTAAGGCGGAGGTCCTTCCCCAGTCGGCTTGCTCGCTAGTATGGAGCCCTACCTCTCTCAATCATTGGACAATCTTCTTATTAAGATGTCCTTTTTTAATGAATTAATAAATTAAAAGTAATTACGGGTTAATTAACTTTTTTACTAATTCTTCGACTGAAGTTAGTAAATAAACTCGGTTGGTTTGAGGTGTTTGTTTATAGTGTAACAGTACCATAAAATGTTAGTGAAATAGAGTAATTATAATTTCTAATTTTATTTATTCTTATATTTGATATCCATTTAGTACTTTTTATTTTTTAAGGCAACTCCTGCACTAAAGAATAAGCTCTGGGTCGCAAGAGACTTTACAAACATACAAATTAACGGATACAAATTACACCGAAACTCAGAACAACTCTTTGTGGGTCACACTAAGTTTTGTTGTGTGTGGGAATCGAACCCTCAACCTCATGCACAGCAGGTGCATACTGCAACCACTGGACCACCAAGGCAGTCAAAAAGTCTTGCAAGGTTCTTTGTAAGCAGGGCAGAATAGTAGATATAAAATTATGCTGAGCATCTTGATCCTTATACATGAGTTAGTAACCGACTTGAATATGCAAATTTAAGCAAATATTTTACTACGAAACATTTTTGCCGAGGTACTAAGTCACTACTAGATATTTGAATAATGTGATGGAAAGCTGGTATTACGATATTTATCTATACTAATATTATAAAGCTGAAGAGTTTGTTTGTTGGTTTGGTTGAAAGCAAAAATTCTTTAAAAAAAAGAATTTATCCAGGAAGGCTATCGGCTATATACAGTCAGGCCGTGCACGCGCTACCGCTTGGACGCGCGACGAGTCCAACCATGGCCTCTAAATTGTTAAAATGTTCGAGTTGCAATATAGTTATCAACGAGGTGCTAGCGCTTGTTAGTAATAAAATTGATGTGATGAACGAGGAGAGTATTAGTCAAATTTGTGTGAGTGCATTTTCCGATGAGGATATTCATAGTGCTAAAACTCTTCTGTGTGAATCTTTGCCTACGGAGAAACGTAAGAAGACAAGGAAGAGAGACGGGAAGAAGCTTCGTGAGATAGATGACATCATATGTATGCTAAAGGAGTCTGATCCCGAAGTTTTACCGGTTTTTGTGGCCCGTGAACTACAAAAGCTACCACCGGTACTCTTTGATCATGTCGATGTCACTAGGATTTTAAAAGATCTTATGCGTATGCAGCAGGAGATGAAACAGATCAAAGAACTGTATGTCACTAAGGAAAACCTAGATATTGTGAAGTGTGATCTTGAAAATCTAAAAAAGACATCTATAGTTAACAATTTTACGAGTACCACCAAAAATGTTAACATCAAAAGAGGCGGTTATTTGCTGGATAGCCGCGACGACTGTTGCAGTGGTCCTATGGGACTTACATACATGGACGCAAAACATGACACTCCGGTCCAAATAAATAACGAAGCACGCAAAGATCCGATTTTTCGAGATATAGCCCAATCACATTCCAAAAGTGAGGGTACACCGAAAAACTGTGGTTGAGTAAATAATAACGGTACGATCGTTAGCGCGATCGATGGCGAGCTCAAAACGGTGACTCACACACTCTCAGCTGCGATCGACATATCTAGCGAGTCGAGACACACGGCCGCTGCCAATGTAAACAGTGACGTGTTCGACAAAAGAAAATCTTTAGCCAATCTTGTACGGGAAGGTGACTGGAAAATACCTAAAGAAAACAAAGAATGGACCCTTGTACAGAGAAGTCGTGCGTTCGATTCACATACGGGACAAAATTTTGCGTAATCCATAAATGTTTGTACCGAGTTTGAGCGTTATGTTTGTCCGTGAATTGTTTGTCTGTTAATTACAGCGCGATACATTGCTTGTTCCTGAAAGCGGGAGTTGTTTTGAAAAAAATCTACGAGTGAGACTAAGCTACAATTGTCGAAGATGATGTTGGCTCATCATTTTATTAATTCGTCAAGGCTTTTCCGTTTCACTAAAAGCACTTAAACCCATTAATACTGCAGCTACTGCAGCTGATCGCTCTTCAGTCATATTGGACCGCAATCCCATCGATCAATTAAAATAAGACAAGAGTGCACCTGTGTTTCTGCACTCGTGCAGTATAATATTTGCCACGCTAGATTTGTCTCCATTTAAAGCCGAGATTGGTCAGCAGATCATTTAATTATTAGTCTCTCACAATCTCTCGTCTAGAGAAACGTAATTACAGCTTGCATACTATATTAGGAAATAATAACCAAACTTGGTCCTCGATTAGCTGAATTGATACAGTGTGTATAGTATAGTTGTGTATTTGGTAATTAATTGTGGGAGCAAACAGTCAAACCACGAGCCCGGAATCCATTGATTGCAATATAGCAATGGACATCTTATGAGACGTCCATTGCTGGACATAGGCCTCCCCCAAGGTTTTCCACATCACCCTGTTGCCCGCGACCTTTACCAGGTCGTCGGCCACCTTATTGGAGGCCTGCCCACGCTACGTCTTCCAGTTCGTATGAGCCCGGAATATAACTGGTTTATTTTCATCCACCGACATTACAAATTATTTAACCTCCCCGCAGGTGCCCATCGCTGTCAGTTTGGTCAAATCAAAAAAGCTTTGAGGAATATGTGTGAAGTCAGAATGCTAGACAGAGTAAGAAACTGTGACACAAGAGAACGAAGTGGATTGAAAGAAGATGTAGTGACAAAAGTTGAAAAGGGGATGTTAAGATGGTTAAGACATTTACAAAGATTGGATGAATGAAGAATAACAAATGAGGCATATCGTGCAAGAATGAATGAAGATGTTGGAAGGGGCCGCCTTAGGAGAACATACAACAACCAAGTAGGGGATTTACTAAAAAAGGGCCAAGTTAAAAGTACCCAGAATTGACGTTCATGTATGAAGAGGTTGATGAATATAGAGGAGGCGAAAGAGCTTATACTTGGATCGAAGCAATTGGCGTACCATAGTCTCTTCCTACCCCACTGGGAGACGGGCGTGATGATATGGATTTATGTATGTAGCCAACATTGCAAATGATTTACAACGACAGCTACTAATACGCAATGGATTGTCTTCCTCTTTCGAATGTCAAATTACTGATAACAGAAAGAGAGAAATCGGAATTTCACTCGCTCCACAAGCGGTAAATAATTTATAACTGACAAGACCAATGCATCAAATACGCTCTTTACTTAACGTTCGCTCCTTAGTTAATATTTATCTACCCTATGGAATATTATAATTGAATGTTGTTAGAATTTCGACTGTATTAGCTACAGCTAAGGTATATTTTTGAAAGTCCCTATTTATAACCTTTTTCATTACTATGATGACTATTCAGTATGACACGCGAATCTTGTAAGTTCTAATATCAAAGAATCCTTTTTTTTTTCTTTTATTCTATTTTAGGGTTTTATTTCTTTGAATGTTATTTGATCTGAGCAAATAGTGATTTAACCAAATAAAGTTAAGGATATCTACATATTTAAATTTAAACTCATAAAAGTGCGTGGTACGACTATTAATAATAATATCATGGCTTGAAGTAACTTATACAATTATATAGAATTTATAGGAAAAATAATTATTCTATCAATAAATCATTTTCAGACACATAACAAAACATCGTGCTCATACCACAAATATTTGTCCAAGGTCGGAACTGAACCCACGACGTATAACTCTAGCAGTAGTCACTGACCACTAGATGACCGAGAATCCTCGCGACCTCTCTTAACTTAAAATTATTTGATTTTAAATAAATTTAAGAAAAACCAATTTACCAAAATTGCCAACCCGCATTAGGCCAGCGTGTATGAATTAAGCCCTACATCCTCTCTCTCTGTCTCTCAATAGAGAAGAGGAGACCGGCAAGGGTATTCCGTAAGAGCGAAAACCGAGCGACCGCGAAATCGGAACAAAATCTGGCTGTCAGATTGAAAATCTTTTTTTCGGGGGTAGGTGTCAAAAAAGTTAAGACATACTTGTGTTTTGAAAATTATATTTAAATAAATAACTAGTATATTTTGCATAAATCAGTGACCTATTTGAGTGCTACAGTATATAAATATTCAGTACTCACGTTGGTAGAAGAAGAACTTGCTTATGTAAGCATAACCTACATTTGTCACCACCTGCCAGCCACTAGACACACACACACTAAAACTTCAAGTGAAAAGTCCTGATACAGAGTCACAAACAACATGTCCCAGCTTGCTGATATTAGAACTGCTCAAGATAATCTGGAGGACTGCTTTCATAAGAGGATGGGTGAGCTCGAAATGCAGTTAAACACTGGAGGATCGGCCAAGGACACCGTTGCTAAAGTAGCTGAAGAGTTCCGGACCTTCAGGGAGTTGATGTTTACTATGCTTAAGCTCCTCAGAAAGCAGATTGATGAGTGCTCCCACATGATTGACGGGGTAGAAACCAGGCATCGTCGCAAGGCCCTCATTATTCTGGGTGTTCGTGAGGTTGAGAAGGAGGAATGCAGGGATGCAGCACTGGACATTGTCCACAATATGGGCTTGAAGGATATTGTAGCCTCCAACTTCAGCGCCTGCCACCGTATTGGAGTTGCGAAGAAAGATCACCATCGACCAATCCTAGTGAGATTTTCTAATCTGGAACATAGGATGGCGGTCTGGAGGGCCAAATCTAGGCTGAAAGGCTCATCTACCTCTCTGAAGGAGTTTCTTACGCGACCACGGCAGGCAGTCTTTAGTAAGGCCCGGCAGCATTTTGGAATGCGAGCTTGTTGGACGCAGGATGGCATCATTGTGGACAAAGTCGGTGATGGAACTCGCCACAAAATTACCACCATGGATGAGCTGAGTTGTCTGACAAAGAGGTACCCCAAGGTGTCTGGTGATCCAACAGGCAGGAGCGGCACCAGTAACGCCGGTACTTCGGGTGTTAACTCCAAGTCCCGTAAATAATCATCTTGCGTCTGTTTGTTTGTTATGTTTTTCTGTCATCAATGTTTATCTATTCATTGTTTATCTATTCTATGTTTGTACAATGGAATCTCGTATCTTCACAATGTTTTACTTGCAGCTTGATTTAGATTAATTAACTGTCCCTACTACCATACCATTATTATTTTATACATTGTTTTGTTTGGTACTATAATTGTATGTGAAGTTATAATACAGTTTTACCCTCATTAGTTAAGTTCCAAATTAATGTATTCCCTTAGACAGAATCACTGTCACTGTTAAAGAAACGTCATTCTGACATTAGTTAAAGTGCGTTCAGAAACTTTATTTTGACAACATACTTTTAACGTGAATCTTTATTTTGTTTTAGTGTTTTGTTTTATGAGTGTGCGTCAGCTGGCGGGTGGTGCAGAGATATGTATTACACTTATAGGTACGCATACTTTATTATTTATTATTAGTAACATATTATATTATTATCTACTACATTATATTTATATTATATTATTATATTTTATTAATGAATCTTGATGATACTTATTTTTCTGCAAATGATTCTGTAGACTCTTCTAATGATGACAGTTTTTGCTCGGCTAGTGATGACACGTTGGGTGATTTGTTGCGTCAAAAATTTAAACAACAGCAGTGTTCTCTGTTTAATGTGTGCCACATTAATGCGCAAAGCATCCCCAGCCATTATAGTGACTTGCTGGATACGTTTTCTGATGCTAATGTGCATGCTATCCTGATTTCGGAGAGTTGGCTTAAACCAGATCTTCTCTCTACCTCTTACTCTCTCCCTGGTTTTATTTTGGTACGAAATGACCGCATCGGTCGTAGAGGGGGTGGTGTCGCAATCTATCTCCGCAGTGACTTCACTTACAAAATTCTATCTTCTTCATCTTCTAATGTTTCTAGTTCTGCGGAATATCTTTTCCTCGAGGTCGACGTCAAAGGGTCTAAAACCGTTCTTGGCGTTGTCTACTGCCCCCCTACCATTGATTACTTCTCCAGTCTCGAACAGATTCTGGAATCTTTAGGGTCAGAGTATTTACATCACATCATTATGGGCGATTTTAATACCGACCTCCTTCCTCCTCTTTCCCATCGTTGCCGAAAACTCCTAACAATTGTCGAGTCAGCCAGCCTGCATGTACTTCCTCTGCAACCCACTCACCACAATACTGACGGGAAGGATACCTGGCTCGACTTAATCCTCACCTCTGCTCCTACCCTAGCCTCATCCCAAGGTCAACTTTCTGCTCCAGGTTTCTCTCACCATGACCTTATTTTCCTTTCCTACGTCCTAAAACCTCCCAATCCCAAACCCAAGGTTCTGCACATGCGTTGTTTTAATCGTATGAATGTTGACAAGCTTTGCAAAGACGCCTCGCAAATTGTCTGGGACAATTTAGTGGCAGCTCCCACTGTTGATGAAAAGGTTACAATTTTCAACAGCAATATAATTAACCTATATGATTATCATGCCCCAGTGAGAATGGTTAAACTAAGGCGTCTTCCTGCACCCTGGATCACCAGAGGAGTTAGGATGGCCATGAGGCGCAGGGATCGGGCTTTTCGACGGTATAAAAAAGATCGCTGTGATGAAAATTGGACCCTATTTAAATCTGCAAGAAATCGATGCAATCAGATGATACGCAATGCCAAACGCCGACATATTCTCAATAACATCACTGCGTCGTCTCCGGCCAATATTTGGAAGTTCCTTCGGACATTGGGCATTGATGGACAGCGACGTGTTGATTTGCAGGGAACGCTTGGTTTGGATGATATCAATAATCATTTCTTAACCACTACTCCGATGGATCACCAAATCAAGTGTCAAACTGTGGACTATCTAGCTGATTTACCCTGCCCCAATATTGATACTTTTCATTTTTCTCCAGTTGCAACGGAAGAGATCAAAAAAATAATCCTTTCGATCAAGTCCAATGCTGTGGGCTGCGATAATGTCAGCCGTCGCATGGTAACTACTGTACTTGATCAACTCCTATTACCTATTACCCACATTATAAATTTTTCCCAATTTTTCCGTCCTTATGGCGCAAAGCCTATGTCATTCCCATTCCTAAGACTCAAAATCCAACTCTACCCAATCATTTCCGTCCTATATCTATTCTTCCCTTTATGTCCAAAGTACTCGAAGCCTGTGTGCACAAACAACTATCCCAATTTGTATTTCACAATAACCTTTTAAGTCCTGCACAGTCCGGCTTTAGGCCAGGCCATAGTACTGTATCCGCACTCCTCAAAGTGACTGGCGATATTAGAAAAGGGATGGAGAAGACCAAAGTCACTGCGTTGGCTTTGGTTGATTTTTCCAACGCCTTTAATACCGTCAGTCACGACATCCTTTTGGCTATCCTCTCCCACTATATGATCTCTACCGAAGCTCTGGAATGGTTCTCGACTTATCTTCGAGGTCGTCAGCAGTCAGTCCGCCTTGGTGATTCGTCATCAAATTGGTGTGATTTAGACTCTGGTGTTCCTCAAGGCGGTATACTTTCTCCTTTGTTATTTTCAATTTTTATCAATCTCTTAACCCACAACCTTCATTGTGCGTATCATCTGTATGCTGATGACCTGCAAATCTACTCACAGGCAAGTATCGACAGCATTTCATCTGCTGTTGATATGGTGAATAGGGACTTGGGCTATATAAATAATTGGTCTAACAGGTTTGGCTTGACAGTAAACCCAACCAAATGTCAAGCCATAGTCGTGGGTAGCCAGCGCCTATTAAGAAGATTGGACACAGATGCAGTTCCATCAATTACCTATAATGGTAATATAATACAACTGTGTCCCGCAGTAAAAGACTTAGGCCTATATATAGATTCCACTCTTAGTTGGATGGCACAAGTTACCAGCGTTAGTCAGAAAGTTACCGGTACCCTGCGTGCTCTGTATCGTCTTAAAAACTTTCTCCCTTGTAAGACGAAAGCAATGCTTGTGCAGACCTTAATTTTTCCCTTGATCGACTATGGTGATGTGTGTTACTACGACCTGAATGCAGATCTTCTCAACAAACTCGACCGTCTTCTCAATAACTGCATTCGATTCGTTTTTAATCTTCGCAAGTATGACCATGTGTCTACTTATCGCTCACAGTTGAAGTGGTTACCCATTCGCCAACGCCGTAGTCTGCGGGCTCTCTCTACACTCTATTCCATCCTTATGGCTCCTAATACTCCCACCTATTTAACCCAACAGTTTCAATATCGCTACTCTATTCATGATAGAAATCTTCGCTCCTCTAACAATCTTCTCCTTCAGTGTCCTTCTCACACCTCAGATTTCATTCATTCCTCTTTTTCCGTGCAATCTATTCTACTTTGGAATGCCCTCCCTCTTGAAATCAGGATGTCCACCAGCCGTATCGTGTTTAAGGCAAAAGTTCGAGCACTTCTGTTAAATAAACTGACAGAATCATCAAAACAATAGTGTCTAATAAGTATATGTATAGTATATGTATTCTTTAATTTATAGATATATATTATATATTTATATTATATATTATTATTTATTATATGTATTTACTTCCTTCTAAATATGTATGTAGTATGTATTACAGTATTATTATATTTGATTTTTTTAAATATTTCAAGTTTAGATTCGTGCACCTACTTTGTTTTATCTCTGCATCACCCTATAGGTTGACTGGTAGAGAATGCCTCTGGCATTAAGTCCGCCTTTATACGAATTTGTGTATATGAAGTTTAAGTAAATAAATAAATAAATAAAATCGGTATTCCGTAAGAGCGAAAATCGAGCCTTTTTGACGTTTATCAATCGTGTGTACCGTCACCGAACAATCACAATTGTCAGTTTGTGATCGCTGTTTCTTAGAGAATAAGCCGGCTGGGCCCAGCAATGGGACATAAGACATTATTCTACATAAATTACTTTGACATTAATAGACGCCTTGGTATGTTTTATGATACTGTTCATTTAAGTTATATAACACTATCGTATTATTTACTATTACATTAAATCCCAATACAGCTCTGTCAGTATCTAAGACGAACTAGAGCTAAAACTTAAGTCGTGTGAAACTTAACAATTTCCCTTGATATAGACACTCTATTATCAAATTCGTTGTTATAGATAAGCATTGAATTTAGAAATTGTTGGCACAATTTACAAGTTTCATACAAAACTTTTTATCGTAACCAACATTTACGGGAAGAACTTTCTATATTACGTCGATGATATAACTTTTAACAACTTAAAGTCTTATTATAATGTGATAAAACATTTTTTATATTAGTTTGTGGCTAATAAATATGCGGGATGCCTAAGTTGTCACTGTAGCCTATAGAGTTGTGGGTTTGATCACCACAAAGGAATAATTCTATACATCCTACTATACTCCTATTATAAACGTGAAAGTTTGTAAGTATGGATGGATGGATGGATGTTAAATACTCTTTCACGTAAAAACTACTGAACGGATCTGAATGAAATTTAGCACAGAGATATATTATGGTCAGGAATAACACATAGGCTACTTTTTACAGCGATAACCGACATCCACGCGAGCGGAGCCGCGGGCAACAGCTAGTATATTTATAATTGCTTGACTGATTGACTGACTGATTCATCAACACAGAGCCTAAACCTGCTAGGGGCTACAAACCTGTAATTTTGCAGAAAACTTCCTAAAACAACATAATTGCGCACTAAGAAGCGATTTCACGAAATTTCACCCTTAAGAGGTTAAAATAAGGAATGAGCGGTTATATTGAACTCCCGTCATTTTCAAAGTAAGATGCACGAAACTTTTTTTTTTATACTACCAAGGAGGCAAACAAGCATACGGCCCGCCTGATGGTAAACAGTTACCATAGCCTATGGACGCTTGCAACACCAGGGGTATCACTCGCGCGTTGCCAACCATTTAGAAACCTTAACTCTTTTCTTGAAGAACCCCATGCTATAGTCTCTCTAAGTTCATATACTTGCTCCATTTAAAAAAAAAAGATAGTTGTATCGGGGTTTTTGAATATGTCACCCCTAAGGGGATAAAATAAGGTATGAATGGTTGTATGGAAGTCCGTCATTTTCAAAAATGGAATCATGAAATCTCATATACCCGCTTCAAAATTTTAGGAACAAAGCATAAGCATACATGTAAGCCTATTAGGTAGGTTTTTACCTACGAAGGTAAAAATCTAATTTAAAAAAAATAGTCCGTGCGAAGCCGGGGCGGGCTGCTAGTATTGTATAAAATATAATTTTGGAATCTCGGTGAAATATTTTGTCATAATTTCAATATTTGTACAACTCTTCTACTAATATGGTAATTGCTATTTATTTTTGCTGTCAATATTATCCGTATTTATACTTCTACGGAGTATTTTGCATAACCAAACAATTTTAACGAACAAGTGTATCGACTAGGGAATACCTCAATGTTATTTTAAAACCTACTGTATAAAAGCTACTGAGCTTTACAAACACACAAAATACACTCAGGCTTAAAACAATGAAAGCTCACACAGAAATGTTTCATTAGTTCCGTGTATTACAGACCGCAAATCGGTAAATTGGTCGTTGGTAAAGAGACTAATTACCCAGAAGGTAAAGTGAAATTATTGAAAAGACGTTTGTCAAGAATATATTTAATTTAACTTTGAGCATTTGCGGTTTTTAACTTTGACTAACTGAAAAACAAACAGAACAAAACATTGCAGAGAAAACGCTCAAGTAAATACTGAACAAAAGTTCTACAAACAATGACCAAAGAGAAGTCAAGCATTTCTCACTGTTTTCAACTCGACAAAAAGCTGATAGAAAACGTTGGTGCTTCATTAGAATGCTTCCGTTTGATGAAATGCTAATGCCGCATGGGAACTTGTAATACACAGAAATACTCATCACAAGTATCTCAGGATTATTGTGTACATAGTCGAGTGCATAATAGTAATTGTGCACTTCAAGTAAGTTAACAGTCAACTTCAAGTAAGTTAACAGTGAAGTTAGTTATTATTAAATTGCTCCCAGTAAATAAATACTTTTTAGTGTTAAAATCTTATCAAAAGTGTTAAATTACTGTGATACCGAACACTTGAGGTGACTATTGAACTATGGTTATATTATTTACATTGTTTTTGCATTGATTCAAAGCATAAAACCTTAAAAACAATTGATGTTGTAAACTGTGATTGTCGAACATTAAAGAGAGTACCCTCCATTTATCAAATCAAATATTGAAAAACTTCATAACGATTCCGTGGCAACATATATTGCTATCAGAACTTAATCAGGCGTTTCTTGTGCAACTAGTTGCTATAACATTTTAAACAGGGTGTTTAATAAATAATAAAGATGGCATCTAAAAATACTGGTGCAAGTTCAGATAACATTACTTCAAGAAAGAAACAAATTCATTCTTGCAACACTCCTCTCTCTACTGTTCGAACGGAATGTAAAGATGAAGAACTTATATCAGCAATAAGTAAGCGGGTTCTCGATGCAATTCGGGCTGAGTTGCCGAAGTTGATGTCTAGCGTATTGCAAACGGAGCTGGCTCCAGTCAGGAGTGACTTGCATGACTTTCGTGAATCTCTGGACTTTCTGAGTGAAAAACATGATGAAATGAAGATAACCATCGAAACTCTGGTTAAAAATAATGCCTCTTTATCAAAGGAGAATATTGAACTACACAAAACGGTTAAAGCGTTATCAGATCGCCTAAATAACATTGAACAGCACTTGCGTGAGAATAACTTAGAGGTGCAAGGTGTGCCTGAGTACCATAATGAGAACTTACCGAATCTCTTACAACAATGTGCCCAAGTCATAGGACATAATTTAAATGAGGATGACATTATTAAGTGTACAAGAGTTGCAAAGGTAAACAAGGAGAGCAAACTTCCACGCGGCATAGTGGTAAAGTTTCGAAGCGTTAGAAGCCGCGATGAATTCTATTCAGCAGTATATAGATTTAATAAGTCGAAGTCTCCCAAGGACAAACTGCACACGGCACTATTGGGTATCGCTGGTGAATCAAAACCAGTATACGTATCGGAACATCTCTCTCCTACTTATAAACACCTACACGCAGCAGCACGTAAGCGGGCGAAGGAGTTCGGATATCAGTTCGTGTGGATCAAGAATGGTCGTATATTCGTTAGGAAAGCTATCGATGAGAAGTATATCTTAATTAGAAATAATGAGAGCCTTGGTCTTATATGTTAAAGTTTAACAATTACAAGTCTTTTCGAAATATTATTATATGTATAAATGTAAACAAAAATGTATCTGTCATTGTATTACCAGAATATCAGAGGTATGAAAAGCAAACTTATAGAAATCCATTATACAATACTTTGTAATAGTTTTGACTTAATATGTTTATGTGAGACTTGGCTTGATGATACAATACTGTCCTCGGAGTTGTTTGACGACAGGTATTGTGTGGTACGTAGGGATCGTGATGCAAGGTTTCGCTCTCAGTTCAATAAAAACTATGGTGGAGGCGTACTTATCGCCTATTCAAAAAAACTGCAAGTTTTGCTTCAAACTGATTGGCAGTCAGTACAGTTAGAGGACTTATGGGTACAAATAAAAATTAATAGAGGTGTTACATTGAATTTAGGTATAGTCTACCTACCACATTATTTGCCAGTAAACAGTGTAAACGATTTCTTCAATAAATGTAATAGTATACTAAATAATTCGTCAAATCACGTTACTTGTATTCTGGGTGATTTTAATTTAGGTGACATTAATTGGTCTATAGAAAAAGGCTGTCCATTTCAACAAACAATGATTTACCAACTCAATCATGTAGTGAATCATAACGGTAGAATACTTGACCTAGCTATAACTGACCATCCGGACTTACTTAATATAACACCTGCTTTATCTATAAGCCGTCTAGATATACATCACCCACCTTTTGAACTCATACTACGAGCCGCTAGTCCAACGCTAATACAAAACTCCTCCATTCAAAAATTATGTTATCGGAAAACTGATTATGAGACTTGTAAACGAGAGATTGCTAATATCAACTGGACACAGCACGCATTACTTTTAGGATGTGATGATTTTGTACATTTTTTTTATAATAGTATTTACTCAATAATAAATAAACATACACCAAAGATCAAAATATCAAATAGTAGTTATCCTATATGGTTCACTAAAAATCTAATTAAATTACTAGCAAATAAACATAAGGCACATGCCAGATACAAACGTTATGGTAATCCTAGAGACTACGATACATTTTCCATGCTTAGAGCTAGAGCCAAAGTGGTTACTGATCAATGCTTTAGAATTTATATTGAACGAATTGAGAAAGATCTGAAACTTAATATTAAAGCATTTTGGCGTTACACGAAAGGCAAACGTGTCACTAACAACTATCCTAGTAGTATGTTTCATAAAGACCATGTAGCTTGCTCGGGCAATGATATTGTTACACTGTTTGCGAACTATTTTTCTTCCGTCTATTGCACTACTCCAACAAGCAACTATTCTCCGATTTTTCCAACATCTAATTTCCCTATTAGTAATCTATACATATCTAAAACTGATTTACTGAAAACGTTGAAAAATATTGATGTAACTAAGGGAGCTGGTTTTGATAACATACCACCAATTTTCATTAGCCTTTGTTCAGCTTCGCTAGTGACACCTCTGTTGATTATTTTTAACAAATCATTGCAAGAAGGTATATTCCCTGAGATCTGGAAAATTGCCAAAATAACGCCAATACACAAATCCGGTAATAAGCATGATGTGTCTAATTACCGCCCAATATGTATATTGAATTGTTTTGCCAAAATTTTTGAAGGTTACATTTAAAGTCATATTTATAATCATATAAAACATTTATTAAGTCCACTACAACATGGTTTCATAAGAGGTCGGTCTACTAATACTAATTTTTTGTGTTACTCAAATTATTTATGCGAATCGTTTAATAATAAAATACAAGTAGACTCAATATATACTGACTTTTCTAAAGCATTCGATCGTGTTGACCATTTTAAGCTGCTCGCAAAGGCCTATCATGTTGGAATACATGGAAATATGTATCGATGGCTACTTACTTACTTAATCGAACACAACTGGTTGCACTTAGTGGGTATGAGTCTATTCCTTTTCTAGCGACGTCCGGAGTTCCACAAGGATCAAATCTTGGTCCTCTATTATTTTTGATATTTATCAATGATTTGTTAAATGAAATTGACAGTGAATGTTTGGCTTATGCGGATGACATAAAAATATTTAAACGCATTAAAAATCAGCATGACTGTATAAGTCTCCAGGCCGACATAAATAAAATTGTGAATTGGTGTGAAGAAAACTCGATGTCACTCAATATAAAAAAATGTCAAGTTATAACGTTTACCAAAAACAAAAAATCAATAATTTATGCGTATAATATTAATGGCATTGCTATACGAGTAGATAGAGTCTCGGTGATTAAAGATTTAGGAATAATGTTTGATTCTACTATGTCATTCAGACCCCATTACGATTATATTTGCAATAGAGCTAATCGTATTTTGTCCTTTGTGCTTCGGAATAGTAAACCATTTAAAGAAATGGGCTCTCTACTAATATTATACTACTCCTTAGTTAGAAGCATAGTTGAATACTGTTCGTCTGTATGGTCTCCTATATATGTCACTCATATAAATCGCGTAGAGGCAATACAGAGACGGTTCGTCAGATATTTGTGCTCAAAGTATGGTTTAAGGCGTAAAATCAAAGATTATGTAGACCGACTGCATCGGTTTAAAATGATGACTCTTGAGAAGAGAAGGTGGATGAGTGATCTGTGCACCCTACACAAAATTGTAAACCACTCCATTGATAGCCAACTTGTGGAACAGCTTAACTTTAAGATACCAACGCGATCAGTACGTACCCCACAATTGTTTATTGTACCTACTAGTAACAATAATGTATCTCAGAACAATCCGATATTACGCATGTGTAGCCAATACAACTCTATTTGCTCTCAAATGGACGTCTTTCACGATAGTTTTAATTTGTTCAAAAAAAAATTAATTAAGGTTTGCAACAATGAATCTTAAAATTTTTCACTTAATATTGTTGTCCACTTCAGAATATTATTGATTTATGTTGTATAATAGATAGTTTTATTCTATTTTTAAAGTACCTATTCACTGTGACTGTATCTAACTATGTATAACTGATATGTAATCTGTGAATGTTGTGTACAGTCTTAATTGGGCTTCAGATTTGAATTTATATGCTGTAAACAAAATTTATGTACTTTTTGATCTGTAGTCTGTGCCTGTACCAAATAAATAAAATAAAATAAAATAAAAAATAATATAGAAGTGACAATTTGCCGCTGAATTTGCACAAAGCTGCTATACACACACTGTCACATACTGTTACAGAGAGTTACAAAATACCACAGCCAAATGGTATTTTGAAACTACACACAGTGGTATAGTTATGATCCTGTATGTGAGTACAGGTCTCCAGCTCTCATTTAGGGATGCGTTTTGAAAGAAACGTATTCCTATGCCAGAGATACTCCCATCATAAAGCCCTAGTGTAACACGCAAGTGATAGTTCTGGTATTACAAGCGTCCATAGGCTACAGTAACTGCTTAACATCAGGCCGTATGCTTGTTTGCCACCTAAGAAGTATAAAAAAAGTAAAATCAAGATTGTCATTTACAGATTTTTTTTAAAATATTACACAACAAATTGAATTGTCAAATATCTATGGACAAGCTTTAAAGGTTTTTTTTATGACAATAATGACTTATAGCATAAGCATTGTATAATGATTAACTTTGAAATTGTGGACTCTTTGTCCATAATTTCAAATTAAATCATTATACAATATGCAAATCAATCGGCACTAAAACAATGTCTTAAACAAGAACTGAAACCTTCGGATGACCTCTTCAGCCCACGAGGCTCAAAAAAACACACGCAATTTAATGGTCGATACCACAGTCAATATAAAAATGAAATATTTCCTTACCATCGTAATACGTCCGGTGAGGACATTTAGGGCAGCTAGCAAGCGAAAGCGGTCTCTGCAACTGGTTGTCGATGAGAGTCCGAGACGACAAGCGCGGCCATCCTCCCACTGCATTTCCTCTTGAATTTCTGAGTTCCTCGATACCTGTAGAGACGTATACTTCAAGGGGATTATTGGCGTAGTTCAAAGAAGATTAAAAAATTGAGTCAAGAAGAGAAAATATGATTATTGCGTTCACAGCTTGCTAAACGATACCAATTATAAAATTTAAATCAATAGCATTTGTAGTTGCCGAAATAAACAGTTGTATGATCGTCATCTTTGAGATACAAATCGTATTAAAAAATAAATTTATATATTTAGACAATGTATGCATGAATTGGTCATCAAGCCGTAAGCACAATATGCCTCGGTGAAGTTCACTGATAGTAAAAATAAGAAGAGTGCTGTCAGAAAAAAAATAACATGACACTGAAAATCGCAACACAGTCACAGTATAACCAATCGATGTTTAGCTTAATTTCTTATTCAGCCTTAAAGATTGGGTTCTAAAAATGGCTAAAGGAAACCACCTAAGTTTAGTCTTTGATATAAACAGTAATTTGAATTCCGTAAATGTGTGAACAAATACCTAGGGATCTAAAAGGCGAATATCATGTTAAATAAATCATGAGTTTCTGACCGGACAAACCCTTTGGGCTTAAACCTTTTTTATTATGGATTATAAATAAAATAGAACGTAATCCGATCCTTATATAATAAGAAAAATGTAGCGGGAAAAAATGTACAGATCACATCTGGTAAAGATTACATCGCATCTTTAAAGATTTTTATTTTGTTTTAAATTTCGAGAAGGTTCTCAGACTACTTAGGTGATATGAGACCACTGTCTCAATGCAGTCCCCACTTTATAGAACCCTGGATTGGTACAAGCTCGCGAGCTATTTGTTGACATCTTCCATGACTCGTTACGTAGTTTTAAGCAGAAACTACTAAATATTATGTAATACATTAATATAGTCTTTTAAATAAGTTACTTTAGGTTTATTTGTAAATGTTATGTACCCCTTAATTGTCATATGTTTAGGAATAAATACCATAGAAATGTGTATGATGTGTCTAATTAAACAAATAATTCATCATCATTACTTCTAGACATAGATTTCTTCCAAGAAACTCTACTAACGAATGAGTTTTAAAAATCCTTTTGTCTAAGTTTGGAGTAAATGTATTTAAATACCGAAAAAAAAAGTTTAAAATGTAAAAGTACACACTATGAATTCTTGAAACAATTTAAACACGATTCAAAGCCTTACAAACACACGAATGCAATAAATTCGTGATGCAGACGTACGCAAAGAAAATCCCGTAAGCATTTTTATTAAAATCTTCATAGTCCATACACATGTCTATGTACATTTTAATAAAAAATGTGATAAAAATAGTCCAAATACAAAATTGGTGAAGAAAAAAATTGGCTGAACAAGTTGAATACTCATAAAGCTGCTTGTATCATGAACAACTTTGCTCCAACGATTTTACAGTACTTTACTGAAGTGGAAAAGTAATTTTGGCAAATCCCACGTGATGTGGTATAAAGTTAAATGAAATATGTTTTTTGTTAACGTATTAGCTCAGTTGGTAAGCTGACAATCAAACTTGATTTATGGAATACATTATATTTTTTACTACCATGTATGCAAGGTAAGGCGTAGTAGCCTCGATTTGTAGGGTGTTAGTTACATCCCAGCCCTTAATTTCAATGAATATAAATTTGTGGAATTTATACGTAATTTACCTCTAACCTCATTACAATTTTATCATTAGGGTGATTGCCGCAACCGTAAACAATAGTTTTATATAGAGCAGGAGGCAAGAAGAGTCTATAATACTTGAAAGAAATCCATCAGTCTAATAATGTACCAAAATTTGCTGTGAATAAATAATTGTATATACGGTATCTTTAACACTCCCACGTACAATTTATAAAAAGCCTACAAAATAATATTATATTTTAATGTAGGAATATTTCATCTTTGATCTAGCACTAAAAATATTCTTATCAATTATTAAATCGTTTTCAAATAAAACTTCTGTTTTCGTTCTCAATTTAGTAAATAAACAACATTATTTTGATAGATATTGAAGAGCATTTCAATATCATAACTAAAAACGTTAAAGCTCAGAGGGGATTAGTTTTGTCAGGACAGATTATACTTAGTAATGAGTACAGAAATCTGATTACTTATCTCTTAGATCAAGTATATCTTATTTAGATTTATTTGGCAATAATAAAGACTATAATAGTTTTAGATTACAATTTTTTTACTTCATAATAATACATGATTTGATTGAAGGAGTTTGTGCTTCGATCGAAAAAAAACAACACCTTATCAAAGTTATGGTAAAATCTGGGTCTCATACTACGTATCGTTATTTTACTTAGTGTTTTAGTTTTAAACATTTATTTAACGAAATATATGTATTATCATAAGTTATTGTCTTTGTGTTTTTGTTTTTATCGCCACTTCTAGTAGTAGTAAATAATCTTTTTAAACATACATACAAACCTCAATCATGGAATAAGAATAATGATAAATCTGTTGGCCCTAAAATGAATATTTAATCAATTCTATCTTTTAATAAAAGATAACTGCCACACCAGGGAACGATCCCTGTGTCGCGGAAGACCTTACAATCATACAATTAACGGGTACAAAGTCCACCCAGGACCCAGACTCGGGACAATATTTTTTTGTCCCGTGTGGGGATCGAACCCACAACACGCCGCGCAGTAGTAAATGGCGAGGTAACCACTTAAGCCACTGAACCAACCGTGTTGTCTTTATTTACCTAACCTAACTACAGGTTTTATTTAAAATAATTTATAACCTTAGATGACCAACAGCGATGATTGATAAAATGATACCAAAGATCACTTTTAATAATTACGTTAACGAGTAAAAACCTGATCGGGATCGACTGCCCGACTGCGAGACGCAGTCAGGCGGCGATTCGGGGAGCGGCCGCTTGCGTCTGCGCAGCACGTCACGCCAACGGCAGAGTATTGCAGTTCGGAAGTATGTTCGGAACCTGTGAAAGAAAAAGGGATTAAAGGTATACTTTCCAATACTATAAAGGTAGCTGAGCTAAGGGGTAACTTCACCCCCGAATGGTTGAATGGATGGATGGTCTGTGAAACAGCTCGACATGCAAGATCTGTCGGGAGAAGAATGCGACAATGCTACGTATAAGATCACCCACTTCATGAGTTTGAAGTTAAAGATGAGTCTTGTGGACTAAATCTACCTGAAACTAGGTGATTTCATCAACGACATAGTGGCAGTCACACAAATGATACAGAGGATGAGTAAAACGGAGAGATTTACCCCACATAAGATAATATAAGATCACAGTTACACAGCTTAAGCTTTTAATAGTACCTACATTTATTGATAGCACTTATTTTAATTAATACATTTTGCATTCAGTATTAGCAGATTTGTTATGATTATGTTTAATATCAAATTATAATCTAAATTATATTAGTATCGTAAAATTTGTTTATTAAATTAAATTTATTGTATGTGTGTTATATTTACTGAATTTCCAGATGCACCTACTAACTATGTCTTTTTAGGCATTTATTCACTAATTAAATAAATGTTAATTAATAAAAAAATAAAAAACATGTTATATAACTAAATTATATATCTAATTTCCAGTTTACTTATTTCAGACTACAAAACTATATAATAATATACATATTTTTGGCTTCCAGTACCCTTTATTTTTAAACAAAACATTTTAAATGCTATCGTTATAACCCTTACAATTTTGTGCTTAATTTCAGACAGTGAATTAATATGAAATGATGAATAAAACGTAAAGCCTTTCAACTTTCATTAATTTCATTTCAGAATAATTTCAGATATTGATGCTTGTTTATGATACATTTGTGAAGTGGATTATTCCACTCTTAAGAATTCCGCAGTTGCATCTAGATAACACGAGTAGCACAATTTTAGACTAGGAACAAGTTTCCATGAGCACAATACGCCTCATAATACATACAAATATTTGTATATCCGATCATACAGATCTTGACGAGGTTATCAGAGTCGAAGTAACTACCAGCAAAACTATGCCACGCAATAGTCAAATTATTCTCCTAATAATATAATATAAAGCGATTGTGTCCCACGGCTAGGTAAGGGTCTCCGTCTCTCGTTCTTCTTCTTCTTCTTATCGTTTGCTTAGTAGCCAACCTGGTAACATAGAGTTAAAGAGTCGGGACCGACTTTCAACTTGCCCTCCGAAGCACGAAGACGCTCAGACGAAATACTACTATGCGGTCTCTATAGAGTTACTGCACGCTTGGTAGCTCAACCCACTGATCGTTTAGCAAACAGCGAGTGCACCTAGCTATGAGCACTTGAATGCCTGTTTGATGAAAATTTATGTAACTAAAAATTACCCAGACCGTGGATAAATATATACCCACGAATATATTAAAGAGAATATAGTTTCTAGGGATACGACCCTTAATCATGCGGGCGTATTTTGAAGTTCTATAATTTAGGTTTAACGCTGCCAAAGGCTGCTAAGGTTATTCAACGGCAAAGGTTATGAGATAAGGAGACCCGACTTTATGTAATAAAGTTTATAGTAATTTTATTTTAATTCTGTAGGCATGAAGAAAATTGTTTTACATCTAGTGTATAATTTAATACAAACAAAACTGTTAAAGTAAAACATTTGTATTTTCATACGAAATTAATTTGCTGCTATTTAATATTAAATTTTCTATCCGAATGTGATTGAAAATCTTTTCTTTTTACAAAATTTGTTAAGCCTCGAGACAAGACACATTACATACACATTTTGATTCAGAGTGAACGGATACATGGATTGATGGTACTCGTATATATAAATAGTTTCTCGAAAATCACATACTATTGCTAAGGTGCTAAACTAGGTATAGTACGCCATCGCTACATAATCGTAGCAACGGTAAAGCTCCGCTATTTGGCCGTAGCAACAGTACAACTCCGCTACGTCACCGTAGCAAACGTACGACTCCGCTACGTTACAGCGCTGCCATAGCAACTGCACAGCTCCGCTTCATCGCCGTAGCAACGGCATGGTTTTGCTACGTCCATCGCGCCTTAGTACGGCTCCGCTACAACGTTGTAGCAATATTGTGCTATAATTTCGTTGCCATAACACACGGTTGCCATAACATAACACGGTTCGACGCCACACCACTCCACTTGTCACCCCTACCTACGCTATTTACTGAATGACAGCTTAATAAATTATAGTTCAGTTGAATAAACAACACACATTTGAATGAAATTCATTAAACGCCCCTATTCCATTATCTTTCCGTCCTAATAGGTTTCCTCACAAAACAATTATTAATCGAATTCGTTACAAATACATTCGAATTGTAATCAAATATTCGCTTTCAATTGTCTACAAACAATACTATTACGTATGACGCGTCAATGGTTTCATTACTAAATATGACCATTATTTATACATTTAATAATACATTGAATAAGTGGGTTACAACATTGTCATAAATTATATTATCGTTATGTAATTTTATAGCAATGTACGAGTAGAATCTTATTACTAGTAAATCCTACTAATCGCAAAAGAAATAACCCTCCTCCTATTACTAGATGGACTTATGGGCCAAGAACCAGCGACGTATTTACTTTTTCATTTACATTTACTTTACATTTTAAAAGTCATGAAAATTCACAAACTAATACTGCTTTATACCTGCAGAATGATAAAAGGCTCTTCTGGAAACTCTGGCATTCTGGCCGGGAATAATAAAGAAGGTAAGAAAAAGCCATAAGCTGGGTTATATAGTGTCCATCCTAAAATTTATAATAAAATATATTGACAGTATTTTCTATTTTAAGTTAAATTTTATTTCTTACACTCTTTGTTATTTAAGTTTTTGTTAAATTCGCCCTAAATTACTCTGCAGGTATATAAGACTTAGTTTGTGAATTTTACGACTTTTGAAATGACAAAAGCAAATACGTCACTGGCTCTTCCTATATTATCTTCTTAACTTCTTTAATCAGTTATGAAGATGAGTCCATCTGCAGCAATATAAGGTTATTTCTTGGACTGTCTAGATGGACTACCGTTTTGTATAGCTACATGAGCAAATAATGCATTCAAAAAGGTCAAATATTTTTTAGTAACAACGGTTACTTTTATTATTTATATACAAAAGTAAATGTAAATTAAATTATAAGTAAAGTAAAATATATTTATTTTTTATTTATAAAACTATAAATAAAAAATAAATATAGGCGGACTTAATGCCATAGGCATTCTCAACTAGTCAACCACGGTGATGCAGAGATAAACGAAGTAGGTGCAATTAGAAGTCACTTCAATATCTAATACAATACAATTAACCGAATACACAAAATACATATACTATATATACTTGTAGTACTTTTAAACATGAAAATTATTCAGCGACAGATTAAAAGCTTTACAGGATAATCCACAATTTTCACCTCAATAATATGAAATGAAAACAACAATTTATAATTTTATACATTAAGCGAGCAAAGGTGAGCAAGCATTACATTTTAAATTTCGTTATCACTTCATTTTTTTGCGTCCATAAAGAGAGACGTTACTTGTGTATTTAAAAATCAACGTCACACTAAAAAATAAAACTTATGTGACGGGGATTTTCCAAATATACAATTCACGGACGTAAAATATATTCAGATTTTAAACAACTTTCTATTGGTCGGGTCGGTGTAATGGCGAGCGACCATCTTAACTTCTATGATCAGGTGTTCAGGCTTTAGGTACACTACACATGCAAAGAGAATCTGTTTTATTATTAGTTCTACACTAGTTCTTATTTCCCAATTAATTAGTAAATCTACTAAAATTCTATCTTATTTCGAGATCACAATACATATTGGGCGCGGTTGAGTATAATAATATTTGTATGAAACACGTTCCTATTGTAAAGAATGCCTCTGGCATTAAGGCAGCCTTTATATAAGTTTGTGTATTTGAAGTGTAAATAAATAAATATATACTAATAATATTATAAAGAGGAAAGATTTGTATTTTGTTTATTTAAAATAGAATTTTTAAAATCGGTTCAGTCTTTTGCGAGTTTATCCATTACAAACAATTTGTATTTTTGTTTGTTTGTTTGTAATGGACAAACTCAAAAACTACCTACTGAACCGATTTAAAAAATTCTTTCTCCATTAGAAAGCTACGTTATCTGCAAGTAACATAGGCTATGTTTTATTTTGGAAAAAATAGAGGTCCGAAAGATATTTGGGTGTTTCGTATCCAAGGTGTAAAAAATCATCCAAAAAAGTTTCTTATTTGGCGTACGCCGCCTTTACTATAACAGATAGAACCATAAAATGTTCTAATTAATTAAAAACCTTAAAAATATCTACAAAATAGCTAACTATTTCGAGTTAAGCACAACAACTATTTTTTTATTTAAAAATCTTGAATTTTTTTTAGGACTTCATTTAAACGCATTTATTTTATACATATCATTATTACTTATCAAAATAAACTATTTTGTCACAAAGTACTGTTTATGTACATAATATTTATTTCATTTAAATTGGACGTTTGGTTTAAAAGTTATGACGAAATCAATATAATACTATTTCTGCGCTCCGCGGCCCGTAGTGACAGGCGAAGTAGGCGTCACCAAGGCGGGGGTGCGGATGCGGGGGGGGAGTTTAGGTCTATGAGTAAGGTACCCGCGCGGCTCAGGCGCGTGGTCGGTTCCTTACGCAGCGGTCGCGGTTTCTAATAATTTTCGTACGATATTTTTTTGCGGTAATCGACATCCACGCAGGTGGAGCCGCGGGGGACCACTATAGGTTATATAATTATATCAGAATAACACATAGGCTACTTTTTGTCGCGTAAACCGACATCCACGCGGGCGGAGCCGCAGGCAAAAGCTAGTCTAAAGATAAATTTCTACCTGTCCTTTTTAATATTTTCTACAAAAATTATGAACGAAACCTACTACGTGAGCCAAAAAATAATGTAATAAATATTAAAGATTAAACTAAAAGTATCCCTAAAGTAAAATTACTATATTTAATATTTAAGATACTTTATTCAGGACAGGTCGGAACAATAGGCTCAGCAGGAGCAGGACCTATTATTTCGACTCCCTGTATAATTAAAACTTTAGACTTAGGTTTAGGTATCTAATGTCTAGATTTAACAATAGGGTATTTAAAGGTAAAATAAGTTACATCTGAATAATTAATATGAATTAATTTATAGCCGTCCTAGTTTAATAATTATCTTAATAACTGTTAATTTTATGATTATACGACATTTTTTAATTGTTTTATAAACTACATACTGACAATTTGTTATAGTTTAAGTGCCGAGTATTAAAAGTTGTTTTAGCCGCCTGATCAATTTATTTTAAGTAAGTAAAATAGACAACAATTAACATTTTATTATTCATTTTTTATCGTGGAGCCTTCAGACATTTATATTATACTAGCTGAACCAGCAAACGTTGTTTTGCCAAATTTAAAATAATATATCGTTATTAAAAATAGGGGATGATCGTAGAGGAGTGAAAATTAAGGGTTGTATGTATTTTTGTATGTCAATTTGCATTGCATATGGATGCTTGCAATGCTAGAGGTTCAACTTGCGTGTTGCCACCTCAAAATGGGTTGGCAACACGCAAGCCTTTACACCAGAGCTTTAAGATGTACCTAGTAGACCTGGAAATTGTTTGTTTTTTTAAAACGCACTACTAAATTAGTGCTGGAAACCTGTACTCACGCACAGGAACACATCTACCTTATGCGTGTATTTATGTGACTGTGGCCTTACGGAATTAAGGTAGATGACTTTCCTTAGTCAAGCTTGCTCACTTGAGTAGTTGAGCCCTACCTCTCTTAAAAGTGGAGAGATATTTTTTTTTAAATAAAAAAAAGTACCTTTATAATTTTATATATTTACGAAGAAATGTCTATTTAGAATCTACTATTTAGCATAAATCTGGTTCAAACTTCAAAAGAAATGTTGTAGCAAAATAAAATAATAAATACAAATTAAGATAAACCATTATTTGATTTGATTAATTTAATTTCAAATTGATTGATTAAATTTTATTCAAATTTTCACTGATTACACGGTACATTCATTAATTTCGATTTACGTTGATTATAATAAAATGTAATTGATCGATGTGTATTGTTATTAATTATACCTCGAATAACATTCACAATCATAAATCAATTGATGGCATAAGTGGATGAAGGTGATACATATAATAATATATCTACTACTAAATAATATTATTGCATAACTCTAGCGCGTGTCGGGATAATATATGTTAGTTTTGTTCAAGTTCGTTGTGATGTGACAATCATTGAAGTTTATAATAATCGTTTCATTTAATCGTAAATTGATTATTATTACAAGATGATAGCTCTAATATAAAAATTAATTAAAGTTTGAACATAATATTCATACAAGGAAGAAAGATTTATAATATAAATTATATTATAAATTATATATTATAAATCTTTCTTCCTTATATGAATATTATGTTCAATATTTAATTTATTTTTATATTAGAGCTATGATCTTGTTGTATAAGTCCATATATATATATCCCTTTTGTACTTAAATATTTACTAGGTATCATCATCATTAAGGTCCATATTCCCAATATTACGCTTTTCCGTAATCCTCGTTGCTTCGTGCGGATATATACGAAAAACTAAATAAATATCATGTATACTACGGCGACTTTCTGCACGTACGCGTCACTTAAGTCTTAGCAGAATACCAGCGCTGCTACGTCTTTCGTCGTAGAGGCTACATAGCTGAGCTAAGACCATTTTCGCCTCAACTAGGCTAGTTGTTAGATTGAGTACCCACCCACCTATGTTATACTTCTTGTTTGAGAGCAAAATATTTTTTGATACTGACGGTTAACAGTCCTTAGATCACAACAGAGGCCTAAATATATCACCAGGTTGACCACATATCAAATAAGAAGAAGAAGCGTTACAAAGAAAGAAAAATATTTATTGTTGATGATATCCATAACTTGTATACATAATAAACATAAAAAAGAAAAAAACAGATATGGTACCAACAATTGGCCACCCACTCAGCTTCTTGCTGGCATAAAAACACTTATGACACAGTGCTTGTATTCTGTGGGGTGCCCTTCATAAGTAGCTTCATAAGTAACATAACTGTTTGCCATCAGGCGGACCTTAGGCTAGTTTTTCGCCATAGTATTATAGGAAACTATTCCAATGCATAAAAGTTCTTAACTAAATAGACTTACTTGGCATTCATCCAGTAGTAGATAATAGGGTTGACCATAGCATTGGCCATGGCTAGCCAATAGAAGCCGAGGTACACGTGTTGAACATACTTCATATACAATATTGAAGGATTGAAGTGAGTATAGATGAAGTAAGTGTGATATGGCAACCAGCAAATGCCGAATATCACTATCACTAGGATGAACATTTTCACGACCTGAAACAAACGAAAGATTTTTAAATAGAGAACATACAAGCTAGCTACATTACTGCATTATGATACGGCCTATGCGCAGAAAGCGATTTTAGGACTCTTTGGTGGTATGTGCGGGGCGCGGCGGGCTGGGCGCGACAATGAACCAATCACAGGATTAAAGGATTCTCGTCATTGGTTAATACTTATGAACTAAGCACCTTGTAATTGGACCAAGTATAAGACATGCGTGAACTATGCTGACTATTGTTTAAGATGTTTGCCGGAATGTAAACCGTAACGTAAGTTGGTTTAGTGGTAAGTTAGACTCCGATTCATAAGCCTGAGGTCAAGGGTTTGATTCTGACCCAGTACAAATATTTGTGAGATGAACCCTTTTGGGAACGGGCTTCCACCATACAGAAGACCAAGGCCAAATTATTACACACAGTGGTGTAGTAGTCCCCGTAGAGCGAAAATTAACTAAGCCACACTTTTAGGTAAAATGAGTTATTGATGTCATGCTATTCACTGATTTTTTCCTAATTTTTCTATGCAACCGCCGTTATCCTATCTATTAAAATCACAAAATTAACATGAGTCAAAAGTCATCAAAATCAAATATTTTACAACGTTTATGAGGGAAATATTGACAAAAATATTTTAGTGAATATTACACTAACTACGACTAACAAAAACTACACTTTAAGCTCACTTAGTTAATTTTACTCTTAATTATTTCGGTTAAAACGCGTCTTTATCCAATTCAAAAATTCACTAAGTTATTATAATGAGTACCTAAATAAGCATAACATCAGTTGAGCGAAAACTAACTAAGTCGCTTTAATGACTATAACAATACAGATTTGATTATTTTGGCATTGTTTTCCATAGTTACAAAATAATTATTATCATTTAGTGATTTATTACTCTAAATTACATTCACAATTTAATTAATTGAACCTCACCAAAATTCTTTGATTATTTATAATTTACATCAGTAGGAACAAATGTTTTGAAATTGAGTAATTTATGCGACTTGAGTAGGTAGTTGTTGCTTTGAATGAAGTACCCGCGCCCGCGCCGCGCCGCACTGAACGCCCCGCGCACCGCTCGCGAATCATACTTCGTCGTTTTACGAGAACGCACGTGTTTTGGATTTTGTTTTGGTGTATTAAGTAATATTGATAAGTGTGGTTTATAACGATACCATTTTATGTAAGATACTATTTATAAGCCTTCTAGCAAGCTCATATAAACTCTTTTCATCAATACTCTTAAAAAGAATATCACAAGACATTGATACACTTCAGCCAATAGAGCAAGCAGGTTTCCGATCAGGATTCAGCACAATGGACCATATACAGAGCCTGGAGCAAATTATAGAAAAATATCGAGAGCATAACAGACCTCTTTATGTGGCCTTCATTGACTATTGCAAAGTTTTTGATAGCATCAGTCACTGTTCGATCTGGAACGCATTGCAACATTCAAAAGTGGATCAAAAATATATTAACATCCTGAAATATATTTATACAAACAGCACGAGCAAGGTAAAGCTGGAAGTCAGAGGAAGTGAAATAAACATCGAACGAGGAGTCAGACAAGGAGACCCTTTATCACCAAAGCTATTTATTGCAGTACTTGAAAATATATTTCAAAAATTAGATTGGTCTAAAAAAGGCGTTCAAATCAATGGACGATACCTGAACCATCTAAGATTCGCTGATGACATAGCCATATTGGCCGAAACTTCTAGGGATCTGGAGGAAATGATGAGTTCGCTGGATAATGAAAGCTCAAAAATAGGTTTAGAAATGAACGCTAGTAAAACAAAAATAATGACCAACAGCCAAAAAAGACCTATTGAAATAAAAGGAAATAATATAGAATATGTTAACAGTTACATTTATCTGGGAAAGAATTTATCATTTAACAAGTCCAGCAATGAAGAAGAAGTAACACGTAGAATCAACACAACCTGGAAAAAATACTGGTCATTGAAAGAAATTTTGAAAGGAAATTATAGTTTGCATCTAAAAAAGACAGTATTCGACACATGTCTCCTACCATGCTTACTGTATGGTTGCCAGACTTGGATTTATACCAATAAAGTCAGAGAAAAATTAAATGTACACAAACAGCTATGGAAAGGAGCATGTTGAAACTTAGGAAAATAGACAAAGTAAAGAATAAACATATCAGACAAAAAACAAAATTAAATGACGCTCTCACACATGCACTCAAACTTAAATGGAGGTGGGCTGGACACATCGCACGTTGCACTGACAAAAGATGGACCATAGAAACCACACAATGGAAAGGTCCACAGGGAAAGAGGAATGTTGGCAGACCTGTAAGAAGGTGGGCTGATGATATTATCCAGGTATCAGGAAACAACTGGACAGATACAGGCAAGGATAGGGATTTGTGGAAAAAGCTGGAGGAGGCCTTTACCCTAAAAGGGGTCCATATTTCAACTAAATAATTTTAATAACAACATTTGAAATGTAAACTAGATAGAAATATGGAATAAAATGGCTTTTTATTTTATTTTTTTTATTTACTATTTATAATGGATCGTGGAAGATATATTTTACAATTACTAGAAAAAAAAGAGTGTGAAGCGGCTAAGGTGAGTGAACTGTTTTCATTTTAATGGTACCTACTTCTTTCAATTGTGTTATAACTGAGTAGGTACCTATATTTTATTTTAAAAAAATATTATTTGTAATAGCTATACTCAGACTAATAGAATAAGATAGACGGAGCGTGTAGAACTCGCGCGTGAAGCCGCCAAAAGTCATACTAAATAGCAATGTCATACGTTTTCGTTTTCGCGCGCAGTCGATTTGAGCCGCTAGTGAGTACGCACGTCTAAACACGTTTTGACAAAATATTATTATAATGCCGTATTGTGTAGTAAAACGTTGTAAAAATACTTCAGAGCGGCTCAAATCGACTGCGCGCGAAAACGAAAACGTATGACATTGCTATTTAGTATGACTTTTGGCGGCTTCACGCGCGAGTTCTACACGCTCCGTCTATCTTATTCTATTTCTATTAGTCTGAGTAGCTATAATACATTATTCTAGGAAGCGACATTGATTAATCTTTGATATTGGTATGTACCTATTTATTAAGGTGGATTTGCATGGGTAAAGGCTATCAGCTGTATTGTGTGCATTATCATTTTTATTGTGTGGGAAAAAAAAACTTGTACTGAACACTGCTTGACTGTATTATTGAAAATGCGCATAAATCATATTGCATTATTACAATTTATTTTGCCATTTAAAAGAATCAGCATCTGTCTAATATTCTATCTATCTATCTATTAAAGCTGATAATTTTATTGAGTCATCTATTAACATCCCTAATCTGTTTGCCGATACTCCTTTGTGTGTAATAGATTATTACCTATTTTTTTTCACACTTCTCATTGCTTTAAGAACGTACTCTCTTTATCTTTCAGGTAACACAAAATGACGATGACAATAGTAGTATGAGCAGATTTTTTAACGATAGAAACTTATGCGAATCTGCTCCACAGTCTAACAATATAATAATATATAAAGACCTGCCAAGCATTGAACAACCTAAGTCAGCACCTCTACCGACTAATATTCCGAATGATTTATTGCCTCTCCAAGATATTATAATGGACGAGAATTTAAGTTTACAAGATAATCAATCATACAGTAATCAAATCGCAGCTCTTAGTCCATCCTCGAATATAAGTGGCGTTGAGCCACTAAGTTCTTCTCCACGCCCAAATCCTATTTCTGACTCAAGTGATTCATGGATACCGAATAGTGATGAAGAACCTTATATGAGGAATATACCAATAAAAATATTGTCCTCGTCAGATGAAAGCAACGATATGGAACATACAGAAATTTTATGCAATACTAATAGCTGCACACCCATCCAATCCTACAGATATTATTACGCCTATACCTCAAACTAGCTTGACTAACTCGACTGAATCTTTCGTGACTCATGACGATGAACCTAATACCAAACGTTGGAAAAAATGTGATCCAAGTAAATGGAAGAAAAATGTTTCTAAAGAAAACATGTACAATTGTTTGCCTTATGAAAACAAAAAAGGCAAAATGTTACCGCCTAAGCACCCAAAACCAGTAAAGTGCTACCCTAAATGTCGTTATAAATGCTCAGACGCATTTGAAGAATCGGATCGCATAAAAATTTGTGAGTTTTACTGGCGAATTGGCAATTTTTCCTCACAGAAACAATATTTACTTTCAAAAATAACACCAATACCAATAAAAAGAATAAAAATAGGCATTCCAGACAATAGAAAGATGAGTTATGGATATCACTTTGAAAAAGACGGTGTACAGCATCGTGTGTGTAAGGATTTTTTTTTAAAAACATTGTGTATATCTAATGGGCCTGTAAATGAAGCATTGAAACACAAGGACCCACATGGTAACTATATCGGCAAAGATAAGCGTGGTTGCCAAACGCCTGTCAATAAAATTAGCCCAGAGGCAGAGCAACGAATAGTGGAACACATTAATAGTTTTCCACGACTAGAGTCACATTATTGTCGAAAAAAGTCTAAACGACAGTACTTGGACTGTAAATTATCTATAGCTAAAATGTATGAGCTATATAAAAATACATTAGAATCTGAAGGTAAAATACCATGTTCACTATTCGTTTATAAAAGAATTTTTGGAACAAACTTTAATCTGTCATTTTTCAAACCGAAAAAGGACTTATGCGTAATATGCACGCGCTATGAGAGCTCAGGTCGACTAGAAAACTTGAAAGAAGAATACGATGATCATATTTTAAGAAAAAATGAATGTCAAGCAGCCAAACAAGCTGACAAAGAGCGATCTATCAATGACCCCACTTATTTAGTAGTCACAGCAGATATGCAATCCACTTTGCAAATTCCGGTTAGCGACGTCGGAGTGCTTTATTATACTAGAAAACTCAACGTGCAGAACTATACAATTTATACAGCAAAACCTCCTAACGATGCTTATTGCATTTTATGGAATGAAATTAATGGCAAGCGAGGCAGTGTAGAAATAGCAACTGCTATAGATTGGTGGGTAACACAAATCCCCAGTACTGTCAAGGAAATTACAATGTATATTGATACGTGTGCAGGTCAAAACCGCAACCAATTTATAGCGGCATATTTGCTTCATTTGATTCAACGGTCAGATAACTCCTTGGAGGTGTTTGAACAAAAATATTTAGAAAGCGGACATACTTACATGGAAGTGGACTCCATGCACAGCGCAATTGAAAAGGAACAGCGCCATTCAGCAGTTTACTCAATGATTGATTGGAAGTCTATAATGATGTGAGCTAGATCTAAGCGGCAGAGGAGTTCAGCACCACCATATAACATTCAAGAACTACATTATCAAGACTTGCTTGACGTAAGAGCAATTAATGAGGCTTTCATCAAAAATATAAATAAAGATAAGAACGGCGATAAGGTGATGTGGTTGAAAATTAAATGTCTGAGATTTGACAGGAAGCTTCCTGGTATTATACAGTTTCGGTACTCCCATGAAGGACCTTATTTGGAACTGGATGCTCTGAGGCAAGAAGATTTACCGGTACGTACTAGGAAAAGAAATAAAACTACTCAAGAACTTTATACTAACTCTGATGGAGGTAACAGAGAGATCCTAGTAACACATTTAAAAGAATTCACTATTCCTAAGGTTTATTCAAGTGCCCTTCCCATATCAGAAGCAAAAAAGAAAGACCTCATAAGCCTATGCACTAAAGGTATAATTCCCCATGAGCTGCACTCATGGTATCATTCACTTCCTACAAATAAAACGGCAGTTGACAGAGTTGGTGGGCCTGAAATGCAGAACGAAGTATTTGACGAGAATATTCTTTTGTAATTATTTAAATTTTTATTCTTCATCTCAACCAGCGGTTGTTTTTTATTTTTCTATTATTTTTTTAATTGGAAGGAAACTTAAGTTTTATTTTTAATTTTCAACTTTTAGTAATGAATACACGCTTTGATTCTATTTTTTGTTTTATTTACGGTTCGTTCTGACCTCATATGGTTAATTATTAGAAGCAAAAGGAACAGTTACATATTTTTCATGTTAAATCAAATCAATTAAATAGATAATTTTACACTATATCTGAAGTTATAAATACCTAACTGACCTTAATTATTCGATTTCTAGAGCATATTTCAGTAACAATTCACTAAAGACAGTTAAGTTACCCCTTGCATCTTAATTTTTAGGGCAAAAATTAACTAACTTGAATTCAACTAATTTACTAATTATCTAGAGGCGTTATCTCAAACCAGTGAAAACTGATACAAAATAAATTATAAACCCTGTTTGAAATCAGTCAAAACATTTTGATTGTGTATCCATTTCAAAAGCTATAATTTTTTCTTTTTTTTTAAACTTTAAACAACTGTATCTCAAAAGTCACCAAGTGTTGGTTAGTTAATTTTCGCTCTACGGGGACGTTAAGTGTTCTTTGTGTAAGTTCAGATCTTCAGTGCTCATTTGACGATGTGTTTTAGAAAAAACTTTTCCTCAGGAATACCACCTCTGTTAAAGTTTATTGTCTCAGGTATTGAAATACCCATAGACTACGGTAAATGCTTATCATAAGGCATTCTTTGTTGCCACCTTAGTAATATACAAAAAGAATAATTTTGTTGAGATGAATAGCAATGAACCCATGGTTATATCACTATAACGATGTAAAACATTACGTAAATATAAATTGCTTTTCACTTGGCGAGGAGTGGGTTAGATTAGAGAGAATTGAATTTTACCGGCCAACACCTACGGAAAATGTCATAAAAGCGAGAGCCGTTAGAATTCTATTACACAACATTAAATTCTCTTCTCGCTTTGCTAGTGAAAAAGCACGTAATTTTGAATATTGACAGACTAGTTCCAGATTTGGTATATGATATTGGTCCATTTCGGGTGGCAGTACCAATGTGAATTTTACTTTGTGGAGTTTATATGTACTAATCAATTGATTCACTATCTGCTAACGGTGAAGGAAAACATCTTGAAAAAACTCAAAACATGTCTGGTTTACCAACCTGTGTTAGGCCAGCCTGTGTGAATTAAGGCCTAAACCCTCTCTCTCTCTCTCTTGATAGAGGAGAGGAGATCCATGCCCAGCAAATGGGATATGGGTTGCTATTATAATAGTCCATATTGAAGAAAAAATAACGTTACTCATTTATTTGACTTTCGAAAATTATTCATGTTTTCAAGATGCCCGATAGCCCATAGGCTCAGCTAACCAAGCAAATGATTTTGATTCATCTGTCAGCTTCCGTACCGCAGTTCTAGTACATACAGCTGCTATACATAAGCCCCAGTTTTAATTCTCAAATTAACAAAAAGTCATTTGTTAAAATTTGACATTCATAATAGAGATATAGAAAAGTCTTTATTGTTCACCAAATACATTTATGATACAGATATTATTTCACATACGATTTCATTTCATTATTTCTCGTAGGATTTTCAGCTGAAAGATGCATAGTATGAGCTCCAAGTCTGTAATTTTGGCATAGGTGTCCCCTTATTTAAGGAGACATAATAAAGCTGGTCATACACCTCTACTGACCCGTTCACTATGGCTAATAGATTTTTTTTAAATAGCCATATTTTATTATAAAAAATAACGAATATGTTATCTCGCATCCATTTTCTACAACGTGTTCCAAATTTGAAATTCTTGGCGCAATTCCAAGTCAGGTCATATTGTCTTCAGTGCAGAGATGTGGCTTAGTGAATAAACAACGGGCGAAAATCGAAATTGAATATTACAATAACGAAACTTATTTACATAAAACATTTTTATGAAAGTAAGACAAAATGTCTCACTTTAAAGAAAACGATTTTGAATACTAAAAAAAGCAATTTCGAACTTAAGAGAGGAGACCTCCATCTAATAGGAGACCGTAGCTGAATCACTTCACACAGTGGTGTAGTTTTGTTTCGATGTGTGAATTGAGTATGTTTAAAAAATCCCTGTTTTACATCATCATGAGTCTTTCACAGTCCACTGCTGAACATAAGCCTCATGTTTTTAACTGATATTCATGGTGTTACAAGCATACAATCAATTCTAAGATCAGCGAGTGATGCAGCAGGAATTGCAAGAGTCAATAAACTATGGTAACACTCACCACAAAGCTGACCGTATGTTTGTTTGTCAGCAAAACAGTATAAAGGGACTTGTTTTTTAATTAAACCGACTTCAATAAAATATCATTAAAGATTTTTGATGACTTTTCAAAAACTGCTTGACTAATTTCGATAAAATTTAAATGGAACCATAAATCATTTTAGGCATTTCGAGTAATCAGTGAACATACATTAAAAAAAAGATTCCGACGAATTGAGAACCTTTGAAGTCGGATAAAATAGACCCAATATAAAAATGGACAATGCCTATTTTATTTCAAAAGGAAAACGTACACTCTCGATTCTATGGATGACTATTATAGTTAATAGTTATGTATATGCGACAGAGGATTCGAATAAACTTTCATGTTCGATATCCGGGTCGGCCCAACTGTTATTAAGTTAATTCTAGTAGCAATATAGGGTTTGAAAAAGGAGAATACTTCTGTTGCCATGTACACCAAATGCTGTAACACTACGTTATTTCTTTATGGCCAATACATCTTTAAGAGGGCGGTGGAAGGTAGCATGTACCGTGCGGTCCACAATTCGGTAGACCATAGCTTGGAGACGTGTCACGATTCATAGCAGAGAGGAATGGACTACCTTTATATTATACTAGCTGTTGCCTGCGGCTCCGCCAGCGTGGATGTCGGTAATCGCGATAAAAAGTAGACTATGTGCTATTCCAGACTATAATCTATCTCTGTGCCAAATTTCATCTAGATCCGTTCAGTAGTATTTGCGTGAAAGAGTAACAAACACACATCTATACAATATTACAAACTTTCGCGTTTATAATATTAGTAGGAATCTATCTCATTTTAACAGTCTATCTCTTTATGTCAATATTTTGTGCATATATAATTAAGCTATCTATCTACCAAACCTGAGACCTCAGTTTGGCTACTGGTGTATTGTATAGTTGCATTACGCAGCATTACTGAGGCACTTTTTTTATACTACTTGGGTGACAAACAAGCATACGGCCCGCCTAATGTTAATCAGTTACCGTAACGTATGGACGCCCGCAATACCAGAGGTATCTCTTGCGTGTTGCCAACCCGTTTTTTTACAACAGGACTTTAAGGTGGGAGTATTCCTGTGATAGGAATACGTTTCTTTCAAAACGAATCCTAAATGAGCGCTGAAGACTTTTACTCACACACAGGAACATAACTACACCGCTGTGTAGTCTATTGTATAATTGCATTACTGGGGCACTAAGTACAATTAATGATCAAACTGATAACAGATAAGTATTTACCTTTCGTTTTGATCTTATCGAATCAACTTGACGTTGCGTAAGTTCTCCTATTGATCTGGATCCCCACAGCACTTTGCCCATGGCCGAGTAGAAGAACGTCATCCCCAACATAGGAACCGCATACGTCACGACGAAGAAAAGGACTTGGTACCTGCGAGAGAATAATATATTTTAGTATGTTTTATTAATATTTGATTATATATATATTATAATTTGACTGCCTCCGTGGTCCAGTGGCCGCAGTATGCGCCTGCTGTGCACGAGGTTGTGGGTTCGATTCCCATACAGGACAAAACTTTGTGTGACCCACAAAGAATTGTTCTGAGTCTGGGTGTAATTTGTGTCCGTTAATTGTATGTTTGTAAAGTCCCCCGCGGCACAGAGCTTGTTCTCTGCGGGAGATTTGTTAAAAAAAAAAAGTTAATTACTAACGAGATTTTACTGTTTATGTTTATACAACGAGTATCAAATATTAGATTTGTATACGCACGTGCATAATAGAAAAAAAAAAGAATTATTTTTGATAATTAAGTATCAATCATATTTGCAAGCATACCAGTATACAGTTTATCCTCTCATGAATGCAAAGCTACTGTCCGCTCCTTACTTTTTTTCTAGAAAAAAACGTACGACAAAACAGAATTTTATCTTCTTTTTTTTTTTTTTTTTTTTTTTTTTTATACTACTTGGTTGGCAAACAAGCATACGGCCCGCCTGATGTTAAGCAGTATCCGTAGCCTATAGACGCTTGCATTACCAGAGGTATCACTTGCGTGTTGCCAACCCATTTTTTTACACCAGGGCTTTAAGATGGAAGTAAGAGTAACCCTGGTATAGGAATACGTTTCTTTCAAAACGCATTCCTAAATGAGCGCTGGAGACCAGTACTCACACACAGGAACACAACTACACCGCTGTGTGTAGTCATTTGGCTGTGGTCTTCTGTAAGGTGGAGGTCCTTCCCCAGTTGGGCTTGCTCGCTAGTATGGTGCCCTACCTCTCTTGAAACTTTCTTCTACCGTTAATTTTATAACTAAGGAGACATATGCATCACACACGTAATAATTATAGGTATACAGGACATTTATTTAGTTTTCGTAGGGGTTCCGTATTTGGTTCAATAATATATATGTTACCCGCTGATTATATAGCAATTAGTTGAAAATCAGCGTCAAACATCAACTAAGATGTTTAGACCTTTGCTGAACTGGACCTATTTGGCACAGCTCTGAAGCATACACACCATATTTAGGTATTAAACTTGTCTTATTTTATGTCTATATTTATTTATTATTTGGTTATTCTTTTTTTTTTAATTGTTATATTTCTGTTAATATAGCTTGTGTTGTCTCTGTCTGTGTTCAAATAAATACTTTTTTATTCATTTTTCATTTTATTTTAATGGTAAAAGATTTTTTTAAATCGGTCCAGTAGTTTTTGCGTTAAATCGTAACAAGCAAACAAACAAAATTAGTCTTTCCTCTTTATAATATTAGTTTAGATATCAACATATTTGTACACATACGCAGTCGACTTGAAATCACTTTGACAATAACGTTTAAACTTTAACAAATTAAATTAATTGTGTCCGAATTTTGACCACCTGTTGACCTCAAATATTTCTCGTCAAGAAGCTCTTTGGTTATAAATTCTAGACTTTAATTTGCCGCGGCAACTTTAACGAACCACGTTATACCTAGCACAGCTGTTTTAGGCCTATCAAAAATTAATAACGACTAAATTGAATTGCTTTTAGTAATTGCTTAGCGTTTATACTAACGTCGATATTGGTTAGATAAAGGCTTTGGTATAACGTGGTATAACGCAAAAACAATATGGTTTAAAATTTTATTTTTTCATCGTGATTGGCTTTTAGAATTAGTAGTATAAACTGCCTTGGTGGTCCATAGGCCGCAGTAGGCACCTGCTGTGGTTCGATTCCCACACGGACCCACAAAGAGTTGTTCTGAGTATGAGTGTAATTTGTGTCCATTAATTTTATATTCTTTAAAAAAGACAACTCCCGCACTAGAGAACAAGGTCTGTGTCGCGGGGGACTTTACAAACATGCAACTAACGGATACAAATTACACCCAGACTCAGAACAACTCTTTGCGAGTCACACAAGGTTTTGTCCTGTGTGGGAATCCACAACCTCGAGCACAGCAGGCGCATACTGCGGCCACTGAACCACTAAGGCAGTCAAAGTCAATGCAAGTCAAAGTTTGTAAAGTCCCTCGCGATACAGAGCTTATTCTCTAGTGTGGGAGTTGTCTTTTTAAAACTAAAAATAGTAAAGTACGGACGGTGTTATGGACATCATTCACAAAAGTAAAGCTAGTGTGACGTAATTTATATGGCCCATAACATACGAGCATAGAAGTACCAAGTTGCATACACGACACAAATATTACTGCCGCTTACAAGTATGGTGCCCTACCTCTCTAAAATCGTATGACATTAACAATGTAATCCTTACTAATATTATAAATGTGAAAGTTTGTAAGAATGGATGGATGGATGGATGTTTGATACTCTTTCACGTAAAAACTACTGAACGGATCTGAATGAAATTTAGCGCAGAGATAGATTATGGTCTGGAATAACACATAGGCTACTTTTTGCAGCGATAACCGACATCCACGCGGGCGGAGCCGCGGGCAACAGCTAGTACAATATAAAAATTTAGTGCAAATGTGCATTTTCCTTTATCTTAACAACAACATCCCAATGTACGCACCTTACACATATTATGAATTGGTCTATCATTTTATCAAATGCTACCGGTACATGAAATGTTTTCTGTGTGGTTAATGGATAAAGATTTTATAAAATGATCAAACAATTCATGATGTGCTCAATTTCACAAAATGACTGCAACATACACACAACTTCATACCACCAACAGTTAGGCCACGGCCCGTCAGGCTTAATTACCCAGCAGGGTCATAAGATCCTCCCCCTTTCCTTGAAGGTATGTGTAGTACCGTCCACACTAGAATATTCATATTATTACTAAGAATGTTGAAGCCAGGTTCGACCGAAGACGTACCGTGGCATACGAATATACATATTATGTAGACCTTAACTAGAATATATTAATAATATCTTGGGACGATTGATAGACTGCACGATTAGTTCTGTAGTTTAAGTGGTTACCTCGCCGTTTACCATTGCGCGGCGTGTTGTGGGTTCGATCGCCATATAAGACAAAAAGTTGTGTGTTCCACAAATAGTTGTTCTGAGTCAGGATGTACTTTGTGTCTGGTAATAGAATGTTTGTAAAGTTCCTTGCAATACAAGACTTCTTCACTAGTGCGGGATTTGTCTTTAAATAGAACCTGATTCTATATCCTAGTTTAGAAAACTTTTAAACATACATTTTAATTATTATAATAGAATTTCTATCCAATCATTTTTTTATGGGATTAGTACAAGTTTTTGTTCTATATCTTGGATAAACTGACATTGAAAGCAGATTTCTGAATTATTGTATTTACAAAAACCTACAACAACACAAATTATTATAACCCCATTTTAAAAATCGAAAGAAAGCTCAACAATCTACCTATCCATTTTATTTGAAAAATTTATAGCTATAAGAAAATTTTGAATAGAATTTTCAGTATACTAAATTGAAATACCTACCAACCCGAAATTTCAGAATTCTAGATTCATATAGAATACGTTCCTTGTTGGTACAATATTCAAGTGATATCACATACTTTATAGAGCCACGGACACGTAATCTTGAAAACTATTTTCAATTGAATAGGTTTGAGGAAAGATGTATAATCGAGCATGAATTATATTATCTAACGGTATTGGCTCGGTTATCGTCGGGTATATTATGCTCTGATGTGGGGAAGGTACCGGATATTTTCAAAAGACTGCATGTGAAGGTGACAACTCACACCACGCTGAGTGATGTGAGTTCGATGCGCATTCGAAACGAATATTAGTGTTATTTAAAAAGACTTATTTCGAGGCTGGGTGTATTTTGTACCGAGAATTGTATGCCTTATTCCCTAGTGCGGTAATAGTCTATTAAAAAAATTAATCTTCATAATCATCTCAGCCAAAAGACTAAGTCTACTAAAGTTTACATAGCCCTCCTCCAACTATACCTATTTACAAAACTCGATCAGTAGTACTAAAGAGCATAACATTTTAAAAATTAAATTTTAACTGCATAATTAATAATCATAAGCATATGAACATACTTGTAATACAAAGAAAATATTCGAAATTGTCGTCAAGCCTATAAGTCCAATTGCCCTTGCTGCCAAGTAAATTACATAAAAATAATAAATACTTATACTAAACTAGCAATCCCATTAACTTCGCTTCTGTTTTTTTAGATATTTTAAATTATAATATGAGTAATAATATTATACATATTAACCTTTCTATTGAATCACTATCTATTGCTGAAAACTGCATTAAAATCCATTGCGTAGTTTAAAAGGTCTCAGCGTACAGACAGCGGCATCAACTTTGTTTTATACTATGAAAAGATTCCCAAAAATATCTGTATGAATAAAGCCTGTAGTGACGACTCCACTAGTTACCCGAAGTTACCAAATAGCTCAGCCGCACCAGTCAATGGTTGATGCAAGTCAAATAAAACGTAATATTAATATAAATTATAAGAAAGGTATGAAAACTTTAATAATAACATGGTTCAGACCCATTGTATATTATAATAGAATTTGTTTCAACATATATCCCCAACACATCTGTGTACTAAATAAACTTTAAATTGAATCTTCAATATTTTATTTCAACTAAACAATGAAATTGTAATCTCTATTGACTGAATAAATATTGGATGTGAAACTAAAACAAAATCTATCAATAGATACAATATGGAATCACGTCTGCTTCCCAGAAATAGACTACGGATTTCCATTCACTACAAACTTGACATACTTTTTCTGCTTTAATTTATAGATGTGCACATAAAAACCTTCACGTGTCGATTCAGTGTATTTGCTGAAACTTGTGACTTCTGCAAACATTTATTTTGATGTGTTCTTTCCTCTTGTGTAATTTTCGTCACGTTTCAATATTTCTTTATATATTATTTTAACATTTTTTTATTGCCAAAGGTGCACACGGGCTCCAACACTGCCATGGACACAGCTACACTACAATAGCGTTTATGTCCTAGCACATTATTCCAGAGCCACTACACGTACGAGGGCAAACCATGTAGTAATTTCAACATCTTCTGTCTCTTCTCTTTTTTCTCTTTCTTCACTCTTTGTGCCATTATCAGCTTCACAATATTTACGAGTAGGTTTAACACTAGAGCAATTTCCACAAAGCTGTATTAATAATTCAACAGTTTTCACTGCATCGTCTGCTTCAGTCAGGTAAATACAATTTTGCCGGTAGAAAATATTTGGTTAGAGTTTGTTCAAACTGCGAAGTATTTTTAGCTGACCTACAGCCGGGAGTTTCTGTATTCTCAATTTAGAACTAACATTTTGTTACCGATTTTAGTTGAACTTTTAAAAATAGTAGGAAATCAGTATTACGTCGTTGGTTTTAAAAAAACAATGGGTTGCACTCCGGGAGTGCTGGCAGAAGTCAAAACTTGAACATTGACGTTGTGCAGTTATGAATATTTTGGAATGGTTAGGGAATATTTTCGCCAGTAGAAAAGTACTATCATTTATATAGGAAAATACATTAAAATTACAATTATTGCGCTATCGTACACAAACATGACATTTTGCCGCGTGGTAGAAAGAGAGGGGGATATTACTTCCTCTCTCTCCCTCTGTCTTAAGAAACAGGACACATGTGCTGACGCGAGTTTAACATTTCATAGCCATCCCAAAAAAAGTTCACAACGCCGCTAAAGAAGCTTTCACTTAAAAAAATGTATTCATTTTTTTTATTGTAAAATACTGGAATTTAGTTGTGAACCGCGAGCCTAAACTAGAGGATATCTTGACATATATTTGCAGGACTCTCACCCGCGTTTACAATTACATCGGGTATGTCTAGATTACATAATACAAACTAGAGTGTGTGTTTATTTTGTGTAAGTATTAAAGAAAGAAATATAATAGAAAGGTATATTTTGATATAAATGTGATTACTGTATTTATTTTGCACATTATTATTTATCTTTCCAAAAGCAATATTTCCCTCTAAATGGTCAATCCTTTAATTTATAGCTGTAATTAAGATCATTATAATAAGTGTTTACTTATTATAATGATCTTAATTACAGCTAAGGCGTTTATTAAATTCTGACTGTTCCTTACAGCTCTGAAAACAAACTTGAGTCCAGCAGTGAGATAGTTGAAGCTGAAATATAATTAATTGTTTGATCTAATAATAACAGCCAACTGTTAATGCTATAATTGGTAGGTCTATCAGCCATTACAGTAAATTAGAGAACATGGGCTAAACATAATAGGCACAAAGGCATAAATTGTCTTTGCATCTATCTATTAATACGTGCTAAGTATAATTATGTAGACTTTAAGTTCTATTAGCAATTTTAGTTAATTGGTATAAGGTTAATTTTAGCTTGTAGGAAATTTGTACATACGCATGATTGTTTCCGGGTCATTTCTACATTACTATATGTAATGTAATGTTTGGTATTTATGGAATTACTATTAATCACTAAGTTAATATTGAGAATGTTTATTTGATTTACATATATTCAAAATTGATAGTGTTAAATTGAATTAAAAATTAAACCCTAATGTGCTACCAGTAGATACTTAGTATAAAAAGCTGAAAATAATAAATACATGTGCACAACTCAGCAGTCCGATGAAATGGCAATTCGATACAATCACAGAGAAATCCCACTGAGACCGAAATCGACAGATTACGCAAGATACTATAGTGCGGGAGATATCTATAAAAAGCGTTCTATTGTTCCAAAAATACATACGTATATAATATGTATACTCAACATAACGCTAAACCAACTCAATATACAATAGTTGAAAATTTAAATTATGTTTAATGAAATGGAACGATTACACTACTAACAATAACAGTCAAACACCCCTACAGATTTAAATTAAATTAATCGACAAAATGGAGTCATTCAGGCGTACAACATGATAACACGTATGTATTGTTTATGAACAGTGACGAGTGTAACCCATAAATGGTATACCACTCTGGATTTGACCAAGATGAAGTTCAGACCAATTCGTAGCCAGCTTTGTTCAAATTAAGTCAAGTAAAATAGGTCTGTATATTATAAGGTGAAACAATAGGTGAGAGTACAAAACAGTGAGGGTATGACATGAAGAATGATAACAAAAATTGTTGGCTTAAGATTTAATGTCATATTATTATTTTAAAAATACGCACGTACACTCATATTATCATATTCTTAATCAAAGTTGCGGGAAATCACTGGCAGTAAGCAGCTTAAGATCGTATAAGATGGCGCAAGGCAATAGCGGTATGTTGAGAGAGCAAACCTGCGCACTGGTTAACCTACTTCACTTCATTGCTTTTGGAAAAAAAACAAATCAAATCATAACTTTACTAAAAAAGTAACGCAGAAATACTGGAAAGATTTATCTTCCGCCATTTGTATTCGATCAAAAGATGAGACTGATGACGATAAAGAAAATACTTTTACCAAAGTTGATAAAATTTCAATGAATAATACAAATGTTAGCACAGCCTTAAAATCTGGATTAAAAACCATTCCTACTATCGTCGACAAAGTGATTTATCACTCAAAAAACTTGCCAAATTGAATCGGAAATCTTATAATCACGTCTTTCATATTTTACGAGTTTTTAAGTGAATCCAGTAACGCTTTCATTTCTTGACAAAAACCTATTATAAACTTGCTGTTCATGTTCTAAAAGATTTCACAATTAAAAGGTTCTTGAATAATTCCACTCATCATATGTGGTCGGTAACTTAGTAAGCCCAGATTACTTATAGTTAAAAGTTAATGTAATATCATTCAATTGTTTATCTCTTAACTACTTGTCTAAAAATTTCAACAATTCAAGTATCGAGTGCTAATCAGGACAGATACATAATGGCCTACAATTTTGTAGGTTGCCTCATTGTGCTACTGTTCGATCGACATTCCATTCATATTATTAAACTTTAAATATTTCACACATTTCTTATTCTTAGTCTCCTTTGACGACCAGTCATGCTGAACAAGATACTTCGATAAGTGGTACCGTGAATTAGACTATCGTATTTCAGAATTCAATTTATAAGTAAAGAGGAAAATTTGCATTTCAATATAATCATCTTACGCTGGAATTCTAAACGTGCTTTTAAAATCTTATATAGAAAACGACAGGACTGATCCAAAGAGTATCAGTGTCTGAATTTCAAGTAGCTTTAATTTTATCATAGTCGGCGTTAGCGGTTGGCTTACTTTCTTTTATATTTCCTTCTTCAATATAAATTTAAAAAGTCTTATGAAATTTGAGTGCATTTGTTAGTCTTAGGCATATTTGTATACTCTTGACATACAATAGGTATTCTTGTGATGTAATCAAATTTTGAATTTACGAACTAATATGCTAATATTATTATTTATTTTTTTCGATACTCAGGTTTATACGAGCATATATAAACACAAATGAAGAAAAGTCAATACTTACACAAAATCCATATAGGACACATCTGGTAATCCGTCGGGCCAGGAGAGTAAGCATGCAGTTTTCAGAGTTCCTTTTGACCTGTGACAAAAATAACATTCCGGTGAGACTAATTAAAATGCAGCCCCACAAAACTTTCACTCCATTGAACTCCAACAAAATCAAAACTCTTGCGACAGCGCAGAAAGAACGCAATGAACCGAAAAATAGAATTTCCAACATAGTTTCGCAATTACGCGGTACAAGGCATTTTCGTTTCAGCTTGCCTGCTTAAAATATTAAGGTAGGTTCTGATCAAAGGAAAACTGGCTGATGAAATACAAAAAATGATAAAAAAAATATTTGCATTATTCAGCCACTGCTATTTTTAATTGCAAAAACTCAAATAAAGTTCATGCTGCTAGCCTTTTGGGCACGTTCCCGAAAGACAATGATGTTGACGAATATTGTGACGCCTAAACCACAGTTTTTTTGTTTCCTATTTCGTTTCATTTTATTTTGTGTGTTTATTTTAAATTATTTTTATACATGAATAGTATAAAAAAATTATATTAATTATATTATCTGAAAATAAAAATACAATTAGATACCAATAAAAACACCAATTTAAAGAAGTAAGTCATAAAATTATTAATAATAATTTATATAAAATTGCGTGCGTAAAAGAAACTATTTATTTATTTGAACACAACATCACTATAATTACAGGTTATCCTAATGCAATAGCGTGCTAATCAATTATAATAACATATTACATACATTGTGATTTTTGTGAATTCACTTAGATAACAGGTGAAAAGATCTACTTTGTCCGCCACTTCGTTAAGTATATGCAGAGTCCGGGTTATTGGAGCTTTATTTAAAAGGTTTGTAATGTTTATACAAAAATATATTTTCTGTTAAATTACAGACATTCTTGAAAAACTAATTATAGTTCTTCCCATATGGCTTGGGGTAAATAACCTAGACTTACATGTACTTCTTGAATCTATTTCCAACAGAATTCCGTTTCCCAATACTAAGGTTCTATTTAAAGGTTTGTTTCATAAAGTATTTCAATTTAAACTTTGGGTCCTAACCACGATCGTGTATGGGATCGTCTACCAAAACTTTCGTTGTTAGCTTAAGTTATCATTGAGTTAGATACTACTTTAACTTTTGTTATATAGAACAATAAAGAATCACCGACATTAATAGTGTCCAGTTCAATTTAATACTAAAATACAAATCCTCCGTCTTTTTATTTTACAAATAAACTAAAAATTGAACACGAAATTTAAAGTCAAAACTTCAAAACTCGACAAAAAGGTGGATAAATGAGAGCCATAAGTTCCACACAATATAAGTTATTTATTAACATAAATGTACGTGTATTTATACAATAATAAATGATGTATCGGCAATATCTCCGATACATATTGGTGGGGAGTACGTGGAAGTAACTACGTGATATTATCTAAATACTCATTACTGCTGAGCCCACACTAAGTAACTTGTGAATTGTGTCATCGAGTTATTAAATTATTATTTTTGGTTTGTTTCGTGGAAAGCGTTCAGTGACGATGACGCGAGTTCCATGATTTTTGTTCACCCAAAAAGTGCTTAACGCGCTTAGTTTTCACTTCAAAAACCAGTTATTATCAACATTAATCTCCATGAAAAATCTGTTGCGCAATATTTTTCACTCTAGTATAATTTTTCACATTCAAATATTATTAAATTTTAGTTTTATTCTTGGTTTGAAATAAAAATGCAGAAATTAAAGTTCAAAGGTGAAAATTCGTATAAAAATAAATCTATTCTGGTAGTTTAAACTCAGCATTGTGATGTGGAGATTTATGTTGCACCGTTAGAAAGGAGGATTTTACATTTATCACCTGCTTCATATTTGTGCATTTGCTAAAAAAATAAGTCCCTAATATCTCAAATCGAAAACGTGTGTTTGAAAATACATAAACTAATGCTTTTATTCGCAATTAAGGTGGCTAAAACTATTCCAATTAACAGAGTTTCAACTGTTTAGACAGATGATATTACAAAATGATGGGACTTCAAATTTAACCACTGCTACTATTCAATTTAATTTTAACCGTTCGAGTTTAATTAATTTGTCAAGTGGTCAAAACCAAAGTACTCATGTTTCCGCTGCGTAATATAGTTATTTGTCTCTCAAATAATTTTGCAACAACCACGAAGCCATTGTCCATGAATTAATGTTTGAAAATTAACAACAAATTTCAGAAAAACAAAGTATGAAATAATTATTTTCGCTACATTACTTTTGTTATTAGGTTAAGTTTTATTAATATTTTATAGTTTTGACTGCCTCGGTGGTCCACTGGTCGCAGTATGCGCCTGCTGTGCACGAGGTTGTGGGTTCGATTCCCACACAGGATAAACCTTTGTGTGATCCGCAAAGAATTGTTCTGAGTCTGGATATAATTTGTGCCCGTTAATTGTATGTTTGTAAAGTCCCCCGCGACACAGAGCTTGTTCTCTAGTGCGGGAGTTGTCTTTTTTAAGAAAAAAAAAGTGTTTAGAATAGGAATATTGTTACTAACACACTGAGTCTTATTACTTGTTGAATAAATTATATTATTATTATTACTTCTGTTCGACAACGGCAAAATGATCACTGGATCAATATCGATTCGGAGTGTTAGAGACACTTGTAACATTGTTATAGGCATCGACCCAATTGATCTAAAAAACCGATATTGTCTGACACCGTTTTTACTAACGTCAGATCGCACTTTTGTTTTCCAATAAAATGTTATATAATACTAGCTGTTGCCCGCGGCTTCACCCGCGTGGAGGTCGGTTATCGCTGCAAATAGTAGCCTATGTGTTATTCCAGACCATAATCTATCTCTGTGCCAAATTTCATCCAGATCCAGTTCAGTAGTTTTTACGTGAAAGAGTAACAAACATCTATCCATCTATGTATTCTTACAAACTTTCACATTTATAATATTAGTAAGGATAAAACGTCTCAACCCATAAACGTCCCACTGCTGGGCACGGGTCTCCTCCAAACAGAGGGATATTAGCCTACTATACCACGCTGGCCAGACGGGTTGGTATAGGGTTTCGTTTCGAGTTTTCCCTCTCTTGCGGTGGATAACACTTACTCCCTTAGTCGACTCTTACGACACCCTCGGGATGGAAGGGGTGGTGACATTTGTATTCTTAATCCGTCACCACACGGACAATGTTTATGGGTTGAGACGTAAGGATAAAAGCCTAAAAGCAAATCTGTGCTCCAATATTATTGTTCGGTCCTCGTTTACATTTCCAATAAAGTGGCCCTTATTTATTTAAAACTCTTTTGATGTTGTTGGCTTCTCTGTTTAAAATAAGCGTTTTAGTCCCACCACAGCTATTAAATCTTTATATTTATGGACAATATACTGGACATTGAGAAATATTCGTTTTTTATACTATTTGGGTGGCAAACAAACAAATGGCTCGCCTGATGTTAAGCAGTTACCGTAGCTAATACCAGAGGTATCTTGTATGGTGCCGACCCATTTTTTCTTTTAAAACACATCCCTAAATAAGCGCTGGAGACCTGCACTCACACACTGGAATACAACTGCACCACTGTGTGTGTTATTTGGCTGTGGTCTTCTGTAAGGTGGAGGTCCTTCCCTGGTCTGGCTTGCTTACTTTTAACATCTATATCAAGGCATAAACTCAAACTCAAAAGAAGTGAAATTTCTTCAAACTTCCAAAAAGATTAGGTAGCAATCAGAAAATTTTCAAAGCTTATGGCAAATTCAAAGATCAAGAATAATATCACGGAAGTACTTTAACAATATTTGAGAGCATTTTGAAAGGAATAGATCCTTTCGTTAAGTTTAAGTTCAAGCGATTCTCATTTTAAGTCCAGGCGATTAAACGCAATTTCATTTGATTAAACATTAATTCATCTTGAAGAATTTTGTATTAATTATTATTCAAGCTTTTACTTTGTTAAGTATCAACTACAAATCCAGTATTAAATACCTTCGCCTTAATGTATCCAGGTTTTGTCTTATAAGATGACTTACATTCGGCAATATCTTGCTTGGTAACTAATGCAATGGAGCGCTTGGTTCAATAAAAAATGCATGTAACATAGGGGTTTTACGTTATGGATAATCCCCAAGGTTTAATCATAAAACAGAACTGTGCAAAATAACTATATACAGTGATATAGATATAAGAAAATGACAAAAAGAAAGACCCTTAGTGACCTGGCCAACGACTGTCCAAAAGGACATGACGAATAATGTCCCTTACATTGGACGATACAAGTAACCGGCAGAAGTGGCGCCGTCTTATTAAGAAAGCCGACCCCGTGTAGCGGGATATGGCGAGGAAGAAGAAGAAGAAGAAGTGATATAAATATATTCCTGTGCAGATCTCCAATGTTTATTTAGGAATGAACAAAAAATATATGTTATTTAAATTAAAGTACAGTAAAGCTGTTGCTTGCGGCTCCGACCGCATGATGTTAGTTATCTATCTCCTTGCCAAATTTCATTGCGATCCGTTCAGCAATTTAGTGTTGAAAAGGTGAGGCAATGTAGTATGGATAGTACGGATATTGGAAACCTGCACATGGACGTAACTACACCAATGTACATATGTAGTTATTTGGCTGTGATCTTCAAAGTTAAACTCAAACTCATTTATTCATTTAGATCAAATACATGATACTTATGAACGTCATAATATAATGGTATACGATTGTATTGATATCTTTGATTGATATATGATGATTATCATCAATATTATTGTGGGATACTGGTGCCTAAGGTAAGTTCAAGGCCTCTGTTTCAGGACATGTTTATGTACGTGTTACGTGTTACGTGTTACGGTAGTTTGTCTTTTTCTCTCTCTTAAATAATTATAAATCTTAACATAGAAATAACTAATAGTAACGCTGTAATAATATATCTGTGTTCTGTAAGTAACTACAGTTTCTTTTGTTAAAAAAAAATTATGAACTTACCTATATTCCTTAGTAGTAGAATACAATAAACATGGTATCGCCAGAAGCATGCCGCTGACCCATATCCCGGCGATCATGATGAGGGAACAGGTCTTGGACATACGTGGTCGCATTGGCCTCACGATAGCTTGATACCTGCACAGAAAAAGAAAATATCTTCAATGGGTTTTTTTAATGCTGTTGATGGCAGACAATCCAGTGGCTCATTTGATTTATTTATTTACTTTAATTAAAACGGTTAATACAAAAATTAAAATAATTATATGTTTGTAAAGTCCCCCGCGACACAGAGCTTGTTCTCTAGTGTCTTTTTTAAGAATGAAAAAAAAAAAAAAGAAATGAATGTTTAATTCTCAAGGTTATTGTCAATCATCAGCGTCTTAATAACGTTCATCCAAATCAGTTTGATTTTATTCCAAGAATACATAAATTGTATTTACAATATACAATAAAGTAATCCCTTCTATTTTGAACTCGGTTACAAAAGCATATAAACGAAATACGTTGTAGAATCAAATCATCCAATCTTCTTACCACGTGTATACAAACATATTGTATTTAATATTATGAACATCAAACAAAAATATATACAAATCTTCAAAGCCTTCCTATTGTGCTTTTATGAATATACGAAATTTACGAGTCATTGAACTTATACAAAGTATTAAATGGAGAGAGAAATACTTAATTTTGTATTGCAATACTTCTGTATACTATTTTTGTTTGTTTTTGAAAAAGACAACTCCCGAACTAGAGAACAAGCTCTGTGTTGCGGGAGACTTTACAAACATACAATTAACGGACACAAATTACACACAGACTTAGAACAACTCTTTGTGGGTGACACAAAGTTTTGTTCCTGTGTGGGAATCGAACCCACAACCTCGTGCACAGCAGACACATGCTGAGTATGAATATGAATAATAATATCTTCGAGCAATCCACACACGCCCACTGATCCTGCAAAATCAAAGCAAAATCGTGCTTATCACACAAGGATTTGTCCGGGAATCAAACCCACGACCTCCAGTTTAACATTCAAAATCATTAACCACTAGACAAACAGACTTGTACAATATGACGTCATAACATGTCTTAACCTAAATAGGCACTTCTCTATCGCAAAAATTATATAATATATATTTACATTTAAGCCTAGTGACCCTAATAGTGTCCTTAATTTTGATAGCGCAGTCAGCCTTAAAAGGATGGGAAGTGTTACTGTTCAGAAATGAGGTCAGCTTTCGTTTGTTTCTTAACTTAATTACATGGTTCCTTTATTTATATGTGTAATAGGATATTATTGAGTTTTCTGTCTAAGAGTTGAAGTGTTCTGGCCGAAAAGACAGCCCCATTACAAGATAAGATAAGATTTAAGAGTTTTTTAGTTGGTTTTAAAGTTTTTTTTTTTCAAATATTTAAAACTATAGAGGTATATCTCTAGATGCTCCTGATAGTATTGCAAGCGGTAACTGCTTACCAACAGGCGAGTTGTACGCTTGTTAGTTACTTTAGTAGTAAAAAAAAAGTTTGATGAGTAAATTCAGACTCGCAGTATACCGTAGTCGTAGCTTACAACGTAGATATTTATTGTAGCAAACCGTGTCGTAGCTTAATGTCGTAGCTAACCAGAATCCGTAGCACTTGTAGCTGTTACGTCATGTATGGCAGCTACGCAGCTATCTGGATGCTAAATTATATTATTAATCTATCAGGATCACCTATCGCGACTCATTGTGGTGATAAAATCCATGTTGGTAAAACATCCTACAGGAAGGCTTCTGAAAGGCACTAAGAAATAATCCTTGCAAGAAGGCTCTTGCAAGGATTATTTCTTAGTGCAAAACAGTAATTGCTTAACATACGGCGTTTGTCTCATGAGCGATAAATCAAAAAAACATTTTGTGAAATATTTGATAAAAACCTCACCCTACAAGACACCTACGTCACTTTACAGGTGTCTGGTACTCGTTACTTTTAAAAGCTTTTTTATTTCTATTATTAATAAACTAAACATAATGTTACGTATTCATATATATTATGTGTCGTGCAGACGCCCACTTATATCCTACCGAGAACAAATATAATAATAGGGAGAGAGCAACCGAGTCGCAACAACGTATTATTCTTTTTATATTTTCTTTAGAGATCTGTAAAGTAATTTTCGAAACAATAAACGAACTGTGAAATCTGTAATGCGCTTTTTTGACTCGCACTTAGAGAAAAAACTACATACAACAACCATTGCAAGTTGAGTATATCAAACTGACTGCCAATTTAACTGCATAGCAACAGCTGGTTACCCTTGAGGTGAATGGCTTTAGAATGTATTTGTAATATTATTTAAATTGTCAAAACTACTAACAAAAGTAAATAAGCTAAACTTTCCACAATATATTAACCACAATTACAAATACGTCCCAGATTCTCAGATACAAAAAAGATGCAAACGACTATCGTTGCGGGTTGAGTACACCTGACTGACCACATACAGCCCAGCGTGGCAACACGTGGCTACCGTTGAGGTGACTAACCTACATTCTCTCTCTCTCTCTTCTCTCAGTGAAATCTGTAATGCGCTTTTTCGACTTACACTTAGAGAAAAAACGACATACAACTACCATTGCAAGTTGAGTATATCAAACTGACCGCCAATTTAACCCTTAGCGTAGCAACAGCTGGTTACCCTTGAGGTAAATGACTTTAGAATGTATTTGTAATATGTATTTGTAAATATCATTTCTATAGTCAAAATTGTTAACAAAAGTAAATAAGCTCCAATAACTTTCAACAATATATTAACCACAATTACAAATTCGTCCCAGATTCTCAGATACAAAAAAGATACAAACGACCATCGTTGCGGGTTGAGTACACCTGACTGACCACACACAGCCCAGCGTGGCAACACGTGGCTACCCTTGAGGTGACTAACCTACATTTTATTCGCAATATTAATAAATATCATTTCATTTACCTAAATCGCCGTCAAAAGCAAATAAGCTCATATAACTTCTAACAATACGGTTTACCACATTCACGAAAAAAATATTACCAAACAAAAATCTCCAGAAAATAATTTTAATAAAGTCAAGCTGACGATTTAATATATATTCTGTATCATTACGCTAGAATAATCCTCAATAAAATAAAGGCAATTCTTTAAGTCTGGCGCAGATATCGATAAACTGTGTTTTATAGGTAAAGTTTTTATAGATAAAGTGCTTCCTCGTATTTGGTATTGGAAGTATAAATTGATGTACCCAATAATATATCTTGGATTGTAACTTTTTTTTTGTTATTGATGTTGTAATACTGTTACATCTTTACTCATTCAGAAAGTATGTTGGTTTCGTTGCTCGATATTTTATTATAGGGTTTGCTGTGGCTTCATACGTTGTTTCTATAAGTTATAATGTTTCGTATGTGCTATCTCGATAGTTTTGTTAATTGCTTTTTAAATTATTTTTATGATATACATCACTATAAATTGGTAATTTTGGAATTCATTCAACAGGTATGTATTTATTTATACCAAAATTATTATTTATTAAAAAAGGTTGCTGGATTAGACTGGATGCGAAAAATGCAGGACCGGCCGGCTGATTCTCTTAGAAACAGCGATCGCAAACTGACAGTTGTGATTGCTCGGTGACGGCACAATCTATTGACTTAACGTTAAAAAGGCTCGGTCTTTGCTCTTACGGATTACCGATTTTCAATCTGACAGCCAGATTTTGCTCGGTTTTTGTGGTGGCTCGGTTTTTGCTCTTACGGAATAATAACCCTGCGGGTGATGTGGCGTGAATTAGGAGAGGCATCTGTCCAGTAGTGGGCTGAAATAGAATGATTGATTGATTGATATATTTAATATAGATATTTCACTAAAGCAGTAAGTGAACTGCAACCGTGTAGGCTTGTTTGTCAATGAATAAATAAATAAAATTAATTCTTGAATAAAAAATACTGTTTGTATATCTAAAACTGATCGCGCCAAGCGCGATCAGTTTTAAATATACAAACAGTATTTTTGTTCCAAATAAAAATATAATTTAGCGATATTAATTTCTAATATATTGCGTAATAAAATGTTGACGACATTTATTCAAAAGCTTAACCCATAATGCTGTAGGAATAAAGGAAACGCGTAATATATGAGATTTCTTATGAGTACGATGAATATATTTATATATTATTACATACGTGACTGCTGTTTGTTCAAAGAGTGAAGCGTGTCATGTCCATACATCGACATCGCCTTACTTTAGTGATTTATTTTTTATTCGAATCAAAATTACTAAAATACATTTCTTTCTTTCTTCCTTTTTTATATGTATTCATAAAGAATATACTTGCAAACACTCAGGTGTACTTAGTGTGTGCGTCCACGTTTTTTTTGCGGCACAAAACTTATGTTCCCAGATCAGTCTGTGATCAGTGTGGGAATCAAACCCATTATACTCGGCTCGGTTTTGGTAGTAAGGTGTCTATTTTACCTAACTAGACCACATGTGGCAGTCTTAATTTGATAGCAACACCTTTTTTTACTTATCCGAGACCCGTATAGATCCGTATTATCGTATTGCAGGGCAAAGGCCTTGCTACTCTCCTTCCATTTTCTCTCTGTCTAAAGCTTCTTAAGACCAGTCTTTATTAAATGAGTCCAACTTATCCACCATCTCCGTCTGGGTATATTGCGATGTTGCTTGCCATTCAGACCACTATTAATATTTTGAAGCTAATTCAAATCATCACTTTTTTATATCTGAGCTGAAGAGTTTGTTTATTTTTAGAACTACCTGGGATTTAAAAAAAAACTTTTGGCAATAAATTGTCAGAATCTTTATTGAGTAAGGTTATTTAACGTCACTCACGACGCAAAGGAGCAGTAACAAAAAAAACGAGACATGAAACGAAATCCAAATTGAAACTATAAGAAACAGTTATACGGTATAAAATGCATTGTCACAACGCGTTCAAACTGCGCCATACTGTACACTTCATGACTGAATACTTTGAAAGCTGTGTTGCAATTTGCAGCTCTTGTTCCTGTAGTTACAAACTGACATTGTGTACGTGACAGCAAATTGTAGGACGGAGATTTGAGCAATGTTGATTTTTACTTTTTTAATTGGTATTTTTTTTTAATTTACAGTGTTGGTTTATACCGATGGACAAGGTCAGCTCAGGACCGAGAGCTGTTAAAATCTTTAGGGGAGGTCCATGTCCAGCAGTTGTTTTTTTTTCGCTTGGAATAATGATGAAAATGTTGGTGATGAATACTAACCATAGTGGCAAAGTGACCTTAATCTTAAACAAAGTGCCACACGTGAGAAAAATAATAAAAAACTTCAAGGTAATAATATATGTTAATAATATAATATAATATGTTATAAAGAATATAAACATAAATACGTTTTCTCCATTTTTAAAGATTTTGGTCTCGTAACTGTAGGCAAACAAAACTTAAAAACCAAGTCCTTAAAATTATCAAGATATGAAAGGATTGTATATAAACTCATCCTTTTAGGGCCTGAATTGGAGGCCAAGGGTATAAAATACTACTTTCTAATGAGATGCCACTTTATAAATGTTTACCTACTTAATCTGACATTTAAAAATTGACTCAGTAGCAGGAATATAAGGTTAATTTTGTAAGGGTTGTCCTAAGCTAAATATTTTCAGATACGTCATGTACAGTTCCATTATTACTTTTCAGTTTTCTGATTAATGAGAGATATTATAACAGTTTGTAGGTCGAAAAGATTTACGATTCTACAGAATACAAAATATATTAAATTTTACAGCTCAGAGCAACATAAATGTCGACTTTTTTATGGAAAGTTCCTCTTTTAATCTAAACGTCATGGATTTCATATTTATATGACATTTTTATTCTACAGATATTAATATCAAATTCGGAACCTTCTATTTGGTTTATTTGGATATGGTATTTTACTTGTTGTTATAATTTTTTTGATGTCAGTGTTCTACTTTGTTAGTTAAGTTGTTGTAAGTTCTTCTTGTTTTCATTACAAATTTTTTTAGATAACTCATTCATAAAATATTATGAAAATATCGATTTATTTTTATTTATTTATTCAACTTCATGCACACAAGTACAAAGGTAGACTTTATGCCTCAGGCAAACATAAACTAATTAGGTATTATGTTGTATTCTAAGTATATCTTTATTATATTTAAAGAAATGTGGAAAAAGTCGACCCTGGATTAATATTTGAGCTAATTGTAGAGCAAAAAATGCAAAACATATATTTATCTTTATTATTTTTTACCGTATTAATCTATATAATTTATAGACGATTCCAACCTGGAGTGTAAATGTGGTACTGAGCCACAAACCATGGGGCACTTGATATCATGTCCCACGTGCCCTGATACCTGCACCTTAGAGGAGCTTATGGACGCTACTGAAAATGCAAAACTCGTAGCTAGGTTCTGGGCTGACACAATTTAGATTGCCATCTACACGCTCTAAGCGTGTAGATGGCATCCATAGAAGAGATCTATATTAAATTTATACAAAATATATACAATTGTATATAGCTTTTATTGTTGATTGTATATACCCAAATGCAAGTACGTCTGGATTACGACAATTCTGTATAGCTTTACCTACAAACCGAGCAAACATTCCTTTTTAACCGACTTCAAAAAGGAGGAGATTCTATATTCGACTGTAGTATGCTTTTTTATGTAATTATGTTCATTGATCTCCCCCATTTGTGGACCGATTCTAAAAAGTCTTTTTTTATTTGAAAGAGTATGAGGTGTCCTATTGGCACCAAGTCAGGATCTGATGATGGAATCCCAGGGCTACCCTCAAATGTTATAGGTATTAACAATTTTTCATAATTTTACTGTACCTGTCAAATGAGATCCCAGTAAGTGTGAACACACTTGCCGCGACGGTCACGTTCGCGATGAAGTTGCTGAGTTGGCAATAACGCACGCCAAACACCCAATCACTGCAACAAAAAGAAAATATTAGATGTATTTAAAGTTTTATTATAAACGTAAATCTGCTCTACTCACTGGACTCTGAAGATTGTTAAAATCCAGTAATCTGTTATTTGTTTTGTCTAGCAAAATAATACATATCATAACTTGATGTTATTGAAATAATAGAACATAAACTCATAATATAATAACATTTTGAATAATACATTTAAACTATAATGAACTAGTTTGCCAATTCAAAACTGTATTCATCAAATTCTCAAGCCTATACGTTGTTAATTACCTACATCTATAAATTCTACCGCAACACAATACGGGAACTACAACTGTACTTCACTTCCTTACAATCATAGTCTAAGAACTTTGAATCATGAACCACAAATTCCTAAGTGGGTACCGTTGGTAGTTCCTTTGATTTAACACCAAAACTTTGCTATAAGGGAGACTTACTACGTCATTATCAATGCGATGTTAAGACGGCTAGATACAGTGGGCGTTAAGGTGGCGGGGCCACAGTTTACTTATTTATTTTAATTATAATTTACAGAGGCATAATAGTTAAGGTGACAACCTCGCCTTTAATATAACAAAGTATTCCGGGTTCAATCCTACACGGGACATATTTATTATTAGAGATTGAGCCCTATGTGGAAGTCTCTTAAGAAAACAGAAATTATTATTAATGGAACCCTTGTTACCGTAGGGCAGAAGAAAAAATGAACTTGACTCGCTGCTTTCCCTACGTGTTATTTTCACTTTTGTATTCATATTATACTCGTAGATATAATGTAGGCTCGCCATTTTGACGCTCACCCTGATATTTGATTCTCGCTCTCAAATTTCGTTCCTCTCTAATCCTTTGCACAAATCCATCAATGGATTTGGTTCTACTATTTCATTTACTCTAATCCGATATCGGCATGGATTAGATTTCACTTCTGCATTAGTTTTTAGTACATAAGCCTATATCGTAGAGCGTAAGCCTTTTATATAAGTCAAATTTCGAATGGAAAATAATGATTATCTACAAGATAATTCCTTGAGTTCTACTATTTGAAGTTTCACGATGGCAGAATCGATAGGTAAATGATGTGTAACAACATATTTAGTGCAATGGTGCAATACTGTCTACAGATTATTTCTTCCACAAAAAATATCAACAAAAGATTATATTCCAAACCATTACCTATCTTTTACACACACAACAGCAAATACTTCCACTCAACCAGCTTTTACGACTTTCACAATGTGAACCAAACAATACATAAACCAACAAGAGTATATTCTTTTGAAAGAAAAAACAAAAGCGTTTAGCCTGATGTAGTAATATAAAAGAAATAAATAAACAAATGCTTTACGATACGCTCTGAAAACATACGAAATATTAATCCACAAAAGATATAGGGTACAGTGAGATTTCTCATTTAAATTTATACTCAACATACATATCTTCACGTCTGTCTCCCAATGGGGTAGGCAGCTACTATAGTTCGCTAATTGCTTCGATCGTAACTTCTTTCGCTTTCTCTACATCTATCAAACTCTTCATGCATGAACGTCGGTTCTGGATACTTTAAAATTGGCTCTTTTTTAGCACATCACATACTTCGATCGATTTATGCCAAACTTGGTAGGTATTTTTGAAGTGAAAACTTTGGCGGCGTTGAGCACTTTTTGGATGAAAAAAAATCATGGTACTCGCGTCATCGTCACCGAACACTTTCCATGAGCTATACGTATACTTGTGTAAATATTATGTTATCTTTATGGGTGAACAGAAAGCGTTTAAGTTCCGTCATCGTCACCACATGCGCTCGACGATACAATTGACAAGTTACTCAGTTTTCATTTCTATTGGCAGTCCCTAAAGACTGCCCCGCGTTTTTTTTTTCTATACTAAGTAGATGGCAAACAAGCATACAGCCTGCTTAATGGAAAGCAGTTACCGTAACCTATGGCCGCTTGTAATTAAATTTTTGCTAAGGACATCACCGGCGTTTTGCCAACCCGATATCTTTCAAAGACGGGGTCATGGTGCCCCATAACACTGTTTTTAAAAGATTTCGGGTAGATGGCAAACAAGCATACAGCCTGCTTAATGGTAAGCAGTTACCGTAACCTATGGCCGTTGTAATTATTTTTTTGCCAGGGACATCACCGGAGTTTTGCCAACCCGAAAATTCCAAAAACATTTTCAAAAACAGGGTTATGGGGAACCCTAGGTTAAAGAAAACGTTTGAAGTAAATTTATTATACTATTTTAACAGATAAATATTGCATACAAAGTTGTAAACAGTAAATCATATAAAGTTGTTATACTCTCTTACCTCATAATTAATTCTGAAGGTTCGCAGCTGTTGAGTTAAACCAATCGCCTTCGGTCCTATTTAAGTTATTTACTAGATTTTAATTTTAAATAATCAGTTCACGAAACCGTTTCTCAACTTGTCAGAATTGTTAAAACAACGAATCAACGAGATTTTAGGCACTTTAAATAGGTGTCAGTAAAAATCAATAAAATATAATAACTTAGGCGCTCATAGTCAGGTGCTCTCGCTATTCTAACGATCAGAGGGTTAAGCAACCAAGAGCGCGGTAGCCCTATAGATTGGTCACCGCATAGTGGTGTTTCGTCTAAGCGAGCCTCGGAGAGCACATCTTAAGTCCTTCCCGACAGTTATTACAGTCGTTAGATCACGACAAAGGCCTTAATATGGGCGATCTAAATAACTAAGTCACCAGTTTGGCCACTAACCAAACGGTAACAAGAAAAAATATTTATCATCATCATCTCAGCCAAAAGACGTCCACTGCTGTACATAGGCCTCTCCCAAAAAATATTAATTCAAGCATTTCATTATCATAAAATTATAAAATTTAAAAATCCATTATATTTACTATCTACCAATGCTAGGTATAATTTTACTACAGCATTGGTTGATATATGGGCAGTCTAATCGCCTTGCGATCATTAGAGCTGGCACGCGCCCTTAATTACTTAAAGACTTAGAAAGTTACATAGACTACAAGACTACTAGCTCCTAACTTTTAGGCTTCACGCAAACAGGCATCCGACCACAGCCACCAGTGGATAGCACGCGCCACTGGTGGCTGGGTTGGTACCGCGCAAACGAAGGTGCCTATTGATGCAAAATTCGTAATAACATGTAACCTTTCTTATTGCCTGGTCCGTTTACCTGTTTTTACGACAAAGGTTTTATGGCTTTGACTAATGTCTCATTCTTATAGAGAATTTGAAATCTTTATTTTCCGAACTCCATTCTTTAGATAAATGTGAAGACATTTTCCTTTTTACGAGTTTAAATCACTCTTACTCGGTATGTGGTTGTAAGAACTATTGTATTTTCAACAGCGTTAAAAGTATTTTGTTTAGAAAAAACTGCATGAGCATAACGCAATTCGTATCAAAGTAATGTTGAAGAAAAGCTTTTACTGTTTTTATTAAATTTTCATTATATCTGAGTAAATAATCTCCTCATTTATATCAATAAATCCAATTTAAGTTAGTGACAGTAAAATTTTGCTCACTTTCTATAAGTACACATCAAAAATGAAATTTGTGAGAAGTCACATTATCTAATAAATTAAATAAAAAAGTGAAATATGAGTAAGTGTAGGGCTTTTATAAAATGTTAACGAACTTATTTGAAAATTCCGTATGGATTTCAATAATATTGTTACTCACGTCGCGTCTGCTAAAAGGTTTCGCAAGTCGTGGTTTTGAATCCTTTAAAGTTATTCATGATTCCATTATCAAACTACTATACATAAGTAAATTAATAATAATAAATAAACATGTTTTCGATATGATAATGCTAGTATTAGCTGTATAACTAATAGACAAGTCACGTCTTATTAAATAGATTAACCCGCTGATCGATTACCGAATAGTGAGTTACCTGGCTATGAGCGCATCTTCTTCCTTACTAATATTATAAATGTGAAAGTTTGTAAGAATGGATGGATGGATGGATGTTTGTTACTCTTTCACGTAAAAACTACTACGACATCCACGCGGGCGGAGCCGCGGGCAACTGCTAGTCTTCTATAATAATATCTTGGTACAACTTACACACGGCCATCTGACCCTAATATAGGCAGAACCTGTACTGTGGTAGTTAAACGACTGCAAAACATACATAGATTCAGAACTAATCAAATTTATCACACAAAGACTTGTCCTAGGTGGGAATCAAACTTACGAACTCCATCTGGATCACTAACCACTAGGAATTAACTATAAAATAATTTTCACACAAAACACAAAAGTTAAAGAAGTTACACAAAAATAATTATACCACTGCGACACGGATGTATAGGTGTTTACAAAAATCATGGCCGAGATTACTACTAGTAGACATGACACAAAATGGTCTCTAGAACTCATATGCAAAAATATATACATGAGTGGATGCCAAAATATGCATTATGCTGAGGTAGGCACCATTTTTTTGGCCTGCAGACCAATGAAATAAAATTTTAATGTACCTATGTAAATGTCCTGTCATTGCAGTCCATAAATAAATGTTTTTTCATTCTTTCTTTCTTTCTTTCAAAAAAGCTTTTTTGATTTTTTAGTTTCCTCACGGTTGCAAACACAGTACGAGCCAAGTGGACGATGAAATGACGGCTTTCATTGTCCGTTAGGCTCCTGTCATAAACATACTCGTTTGGATTACGAACACGACACATGCATAAGCGCATACAGAAAGGCAGGTTGGAGCATAGTCTGGAATGCGATTTATCCGCCAGCTTAATAGGATGTATCGGCGAGACAAAGGAACATTTAAAAACCAATTATTTTTCATTAATGGTTTTTATACACTGATTGCCCGCAAATATAAATATATTATAGAGAAGAAAGAAAGAAAGAAAAAGTATTTATTTTGTCTTTACATCTTACTACAAAAATAAAAATAATCTAAAAAATATATGAAATGGTTACAAGACAAAACAGGACCTAGCTCAGCGATTAATTGCAACATAGCAGACGCTGCAGCGCTGATATTCTGCTAGGACCCCTTAGGGTCGACACCTAGCGGAGCAGTTATATTTAAAATATAAATAAGGAAATGATAATATTATATAATAACAATTGTGAAGTTGATACATAAATAAAAATAATAGATACTAGAAACGTAAATGTCAGTCAGTCTGTCATATGTCAAGTCTGTCAAAGTCGCGTCCTTTATATAAAGAGGTTGGGCACCATACAAGTGAGCAAGCCCGACTGGGGAAGGATTTTACAGAAGAGCGCAGCCAAATAACTACACAGAGCAGTGTAGATGTGTCTTTGTGTGTGAGAAGAGGCCACCAGCGCTAATTTAGGAAAGCGTTTTGAAAGAAACATTTTCTTATCCTAGGGACACTTGTAAAAAAAATGGGTCGGCAACACGCAAGTGATATCTCTGAAATTGCAAGTGTCCATAAGCTATGGTAACTGCTTAACATCAGGCGGGCCGTGTGCTTGTTTGCCATCTAAGTAAAAAAATAAATAAGCCTGTATCCAAGAACTGTTAAAGACTAACATTGACTTAAATTACTATGCTCCATATAGAAACCGAAGTTACAACTAAGTTTCTAATACAAATGAAAGTTATCTAGATTCTAGACTACAAACCTAAACTATTTACCATTATGCATAGCAATTTTGAAGACCATTCCAGAAATGCCGATAACCTCAACTTGAAACTTAATCATATTCAAAATTAACTAACAGAACGTACCACTGCATCCTGATCAAATTGAACAACGGCACAAGTTCCTAAGTTTCTGCGGTTGTAAGTACAAGCGTTAACATTCTTAGTACCTACCTATTGTATAGATATAAGAAAACTTTCTTGTATATCCAACACAATTGTCGCAATGTTTGGACGCCAATAAAACTACACTTCATGTTAGGTTAAGAAAAGATGGATACTCCATCTTAAAGCTCTGGTGGAAAACGACGGTCGACGACACGTAAGTGTTCCATTTGAAAAGTGTCCATAGGCTTGGGTAATTGCTTATCATCAGGCGGGCCGGGCCGTATGTTTGTTTGCCACCTAAGAGGTAAAAAAATAGAAGAAGGAAAGATGAAGAGTTGTGATGGTCGAGTGGGTAAGTAAAGTTACTTGGATCCCGGGTGTGAATGTGAATTTCACTTTGTGGAATTTTAGGTACTAATCACATGATTTATCATATTCTGCGAAAGGTGAAGAAAAGCATCGTAAAGAAACCCACATGAATTGTTTTTAAAGACATCTGATTTACTAACCCGCATTATACCCTCTCCTTCTTTTGATAAGCGAGAGGACACCCGTGCCAGCAGTGGGACAAAAATATAGATTGCTATTATTATAATATCAATACTAATTTAGAGTCTATCGCAATCGTTCAATCGATTAAAGATTTGAATAGTAATAACATTTTATTGAAGTGAAAACTTCTTTAGGTGCGTTGAGCACATTTTGGACAAAAATCATTGAACCCGCATCATCGTCACCGACCTTTCCATGTTCAAAAATAATAATCTAATAGCTCGACGATACAATTCACAAGTTACTTAGTAGTCCCCAAAGACTGCCCCGCTTGTTTTTTTAGTAGAATTTCATCCAGACAGTAGAATAAATGGTAGCAAATAAAACTATTTATAGAGCGTGTTTTGTTTATTGCTTTTGAAACCCTTTCAGACCCTGAAGTGTCAATATTCGAATAGCAAACAGAACTGGTTTAGGGGTCGGTTCATATCTGACGGAAAATGCGTCGAGCATATCATCGGTCGCGTCTATTCGTATGCTCGATGCACTAACGCATCGTTGGTTAAGTGTGAAAGGTAGAATGTTTTATTATATGTATATTTGTCTGTTCTGGCGTTACGCGACGCACTTTCCGTCAGATATGAACCGACCCTAAGTTTAGCAAATACTACAATGCGAAGCGATTCTACTAATATTTGTATTGGTCCGTTGCTTAGCCCCTTTCCTCTGCTGCAGTATTTATTGTTATTACCAATACAGCTCAGTTTTAACTCTTGTTGTTTTTTTGTGAAACGAGCAAACCCGCATTTTGCTTTGAAATTTTAAAACCGAATCGTTTGCTGTTAGATTTGTTGGCAATCCAATATATCTTTCAAAGTGATTGTTAGAAACGTCTATTTTGTAAACTTGCGAAAGAAATGAAACTGCTGCCATCAGGTAAAAATGATTAGTAAAACATAGAACAAATGGTGGACACTGCATACTAATGCTACAACAGGATTAGTAGGCTGTCATTGTTTATTTTTTTTAAAGACATCTCTGGCACTAGAGAACAAGCTCTGTGTAGCGGGGGACTTTACAAACATACAATTAACGGACACAAATTACACCCAGAATCAGAACAACTCTTTGTGGGTCACACAAAGTTTAGTCCCTGTATGGGAATCGAACCCAGCGAACCCCTCGTGCACAGCAGGCGCATGCTGCACCCACTGGACCACCAACGCAGTCTTGCCTGTTGGTCTAGTGCTTAGTGAGCCTGACTCTGTTAAGCCAGAGATTCGATTGCCACAAAGGATATAATTACGTTTAGTGATGAGGACGATCCTTCGTTTAGTGTCTATCATATGTTAACCAATTGACTGGTTACCAAAAGTCTGTCACTAGGCTACTAACCAAACGATATAAAAAATGAATCCAAACTCTGAACAAACATTTATAAATCAGACGGTTTTTTTCCCACCTGGGAATCGAACTGGCTTAACAGTCAGGGTAACCAGCCAGTAGCCTAACCACCTAGTCAAAATCTAAAACGCAAGGAATTTTCCTCAGCCTAGAAAACATTCATGTTGTTTATGAAAATCTGTCAAGGGCATATGGAAACTGTTCAAAAGGAAACGTACTGGTCGATTGTATCGAAACTAACATCAGAAATAGAACGCAAAATTAATTTGGCAAATAAGTTAAACGTATTTCAATAATTCTAGTAAACAGAAACCTATGTGTTTAATTAGTAGGTAGTTTTCCTATTTATAGATATTCTCACGTGGGGAATTTTGAAACAGGTGTAAATAATTTAAATGGAAGAATCCCATATGATATATTTTTTTTATACTACTTAGTTGGCATATAAGCATACGACCCGCCTGATGCGAAGCAGTCACCGAAAGAAACCTGTACTCACACACAGGAATACAACTACACCGCTGTGTGTAGTCATTTGGCTGTGGTCTTCTGTATAGTAGTAGTCTCTATATATGTATATACGGTCGAGGTCGTTCCCCAGTCGGGCTTACTAAATGGAACTAACAGCATCCTAAGCGAGCTTATTGCATACTGCACGTTTTGTCTACAAGTAAAAAAATACAATTTTTTAAATTAACATGATAACTTTAAATCTTTTACTTTAAATCTTTTTGATAGCTATAGACAGTATTGGCTGAAAAACAGAGGACAAAAACATCGTCTGTTTTGCCGTTGCCTATATATAGATAATGCAAAAAACATCTAAAACGGGCTTCGAAAGAAAAAGGCAAAGCCGAAACAGTTACAAAGTTTTTATACCAAACACAAAGTTGGTGTCGGAACAAATAAGTAAAGGCTCTTCAATTAGCAATGACGTCACAAAAGTTATTTGTGTTGCTGCAGAGTCTAATAAACCTTATTAAAAGTTTTTATCTTGTAATATCGCACACTTACGTCTAGACCAATATTTTTGTTTTATTAAGATAAGTAAGTCTGCCACGATGGAGAAATGATTGTTGACTTAAGTTCTGGGTTCTATCCTCGGGTTAAAGTGGATACAAATATCCACTTTAACCCGAGGATAGAACCCAGAACTACTGTATACTGCTACTGTATACTGCTATTTTTGGATACTTACTGTACAAATACAGTAAGTATCCAAAAATAGCCTTTGAGGTTAACTTCTAAGAAATGTAAACATTGTAATAAAAGTAAATTGGAAATTTACCAAGTCGATCGAGTTTGAAATTGTATTAAAACATAAAATAAGGGTTTTTTTACAGTAAACATAATAATAATATTATAGGTTTATATTTTTGTAAAAAAATAAGTATCTTAAGATTTAATTCAAAACATTTTCTAAAGTAAAAAAAAATCCTTAATTTTATAACCTAAATGATATTTTATTTTTATAAGGTTTTATTGGTAAGCGCGTTTAAAATTGTATTGGTTTGTAAGTGCGTAAGTACGTAAAGTAAGTGCGTTTGTAAGTTCTAGCAAATTCGAAATAGATTAAATCAATCAATAGAGATACTGATAGCTTGCGCAAGACGGGGCATGAAATTGCTAACACGTCACTGCGTTAACATAGGGGTAGGTATCGCCCGCCCCGATGCACTTTGGACATGCGAAATTAGCTTGCTGGTTAATTTTGTGGTTAGCGACCATTAACTGTGGTTAGTAAATCAGACATGACTTTAGAATTTCTTCTAAGACATGTGGGTTTCTTCACGATGGGTTTCTTCACCGTTAGCAGATTGTAAATCACTTGATTAGTACATATAAATTCTACAAAGTGAATTTTTCATTGGTTTTGCCGGGCTCGAACTCGGATCTCTTGCGTACAAGTCGGTTACTTTCCCACTCGGCTACCACCGCTGTAACTCAAACATAATCAAAACAAAATTACCCACTGAACTTTAATATACATATGTAAACAGAAACCCATTAAATCTAACAAATATGTATTTAATTTACCTATTTATAATAACCTCATTAATCGAGCTAATTACATGCTAGGGTAATTAAACTTATATACAATTCTATATTTAACATGAATGGAAATTGTAGTCAGGTAAGAAGAGGTAGGTTTTATGAGAGGTAGACCATACTAGCGAACTCACCAGACTGGGGAAGGAACCTTACAGAAGACCACAGCTATTTACTTATTTATAATGGTTTTACCATAGCAAAGGTATTACAAATATTATACGTCGATGTATATAAAATAACTATATTTACACTTATTAAAAACTAAAATATTTTTAATGGCAATCTTTGAGCCAAATATAAGCCAGCCGACTGGTCACGTGAAGCCTCGATTAATTACCATTAACATTACATACCATTAACTCGAGTTTTAAACGTTTGCAAAAATAAAGGAAAGTACCAAATTTGTAAGTGCCTTAGAGCTATAATTTACCTATAGCTTTACGCGCTTAAGTAATCTAATTACTTGACTGCAATTAAAGTTTCAACGTTATTAAGGTTCTTTTGTCAAACAGTATTATAATTAAACGTTGCATTATTATTATAAACCCCAAACCAGGGCAAAAGGCTCCCAACATTTTTTCTATTTCTCTCCGCATTAATAAAGAAAATAACTATTTTTTGTGTTCTATGTTGTTAATATTGGTTTTTCTTTCTTCTCTTTCTTTAATTTATATATTTGTTATGAATAATAATTATAATGTTAATTTTAGCTATCTACATTTCTTATCCATTTTTTTTTTCAACTTTTTAATTACAAGCCCTGTGTCGCGGGGGAGACTTCACGAACATACAAAAAATTACACCTAGAGTCGGAACAATCATTTTTTGTCACGTGTGGGGATCGAACCCACAACAAAACGACGTAACCACTTAAGCCACTGAAACAGATTTAGATTATAGAACTAGATTGAAAAGTTTTGATAATATCGATATTTGTTGTCGTGAAGTTCTGAATAAGCGACGCTTATTACAAAATTCCCATCTACTTTCTTTTCAACCTCCTGCTATTAAGCAAATGTCGTCAAGCTCGGCTTGAAGTACTTGTAGCTAAGTGCTAATTACGCGGCGAGGCATCTTGTTTGCTCACGTTTTACGACGTAAAAATCTTTGAAGGAGTGCCGTAGAAAATCTTTACTTCTCGTGTGAATTAAGAACAAGGAATAGCCTTGTTAAGTCGTTTTTTTTTATGTGCACATCCTCGTTTGGTCCACAGGATTTCACACACAATAATACTACTTAGAGAAAGCCCTACCTAACCGTAATTTTGTATGGTTTTCCTTGAGGTCAACGGCACGATTTTGAGGCGGATTGCTAAGAATGAAGCTGCTGTTGTTTACTGTTTTAATATAACACCATTGAGGCATTTTCCTTGAACGGATATCTAGGTGTATTACATCCAACTTTTGCCAGTTATATTAAGTCCGATGCTGTAAGCTACCCTTAATATACTATGTACTACTCTCTCCGTTGAGATTGGCTGCCGCGACCAAAATTTATCTGGACGAATATTATTATCTTTAAATGGATTCGGATTTTTTAATCAATCACTTATTATTACTACTAACACTTATAAGACTGCTCGGTTGGTTCAGTGGTTTAAGTGGTTGTCTCGCTATTTACCACTGCGCGGTGTGTTGTGGATTCGATCGCCACACGGGACAAGAAATAGTATGATCCATAAATAGTTGTCCCGAGTCTGGGTGTTCTTTGTGTCCGTTAATTGGATGTTTCTAAGTCCCCCGCGACACCGAGCTTGTTCTCTAGTGCGGGAGTTGTCTTTTAAAATGAACAAATAAGCCTTGAAAGGCTCGTAGGAGGAGCCTGAAAAGTGCAAAGTAAAGTAAGCAAGTCAATTCGTACATGAGTGACCATATCCTAAAGACAGCGTGACCCATCTGTGCCTCACAAAAAGCGTAAAAGCATCCTGTGTGTGTGTGTGTGTGTTCGGGACTGGAATGATCCTGTGCAGGATTATTCCAGTCCTGAACACACACACTTGTGCACTATAATAATATAAGAAGTGCTTGCGCAATTATGTCCCGCGCTGTGATTAATCTCCATTGAAATTGGCCGTAGTGATAGAAATTGGTCTGAAGGATTGTAACCACATGAATTAGTCGTAGTCGTAATTATGGTCATTAGCTTCTGAATGGACTGTTATAATTAGAGATCGGATATACGAAGCATATATACCTAAAGTTCTGAAGTTGGTTATTATAGAAAGCACTTCGTAATCGAAAAACTGGGATTAAATAATTTTAGTGTAGTGTAGTTCTCCGTGAGATATAATAAGCCCGCTTTGATACAAATAACAGTTTCCCTATTACAGTGTTGAAATAAAAATATCTAAATTAATTATTGTGGGTTTTTTATTTAAATTTAACACACTGATTCCCTGCATTTCACTATATACACATTTTGAACGGCGAGTTAAAATGAAGAAAAACAATTAAGAAAATATCCATATTTTTAGTTAGGCAATCCTAGAATTTTATTCTAATGAAAATATATTTATTTTTTAGAAGCCGTTTCCAGGATAATTTCAGCGTTAAAATAACTTTAGGTAAATATGCATCCGAATATCTGATCTCTAGTGATAATAACATTTAAATCCTGCTCTAATGTTAATCTGTCACTAATACTATTACAAAAAAAAACACTATAGCAAGTCTGTTAAACAACTTATTTTCTTTTTGGGCCAGTAAAAGAAAAATATAATTTCTAAATAAATTATTACACGGTACTTATGAAAAAATATCATTCCCGTTTATTATTATTATCCCGGTATTATTACCGTTAATGGTATTATTTTCCAAGTAATATAGCCACATTAGTCTCGGTAATAAGCTACTTTCATATCTTCGATAGAATATCGTCGGCGATGAGACGTAGGTAATCATTTGGTTACTACACGTGGGGATCTAAATAAATGTTTATATTATCGGAAATACGAATAGGTAGTGTATGTATATGAACTAATGGACCAAGAGCCAGCAACGTAATAACTTTTGAGATTTCAAAAGTCATGGAATTTTACAACAAACTCTTATATACCTGCAGAATAATAAAATACTCTTTTGGCAACCCTCTGTGGCCTGGGTGTTTAATCCTTAAATAACAAATAATGGTAGTAAACTTGATGTCAAATTATCCCATGCCTACATTGATTTTTATTCTATTCAATTCTAACGTTAATGCCACTTGTCTAAAGGTCTCTCCTGTCATGTTGGATTACCATCTCATCGGACAATGAGAGTGATGGAATAAAAAAGTGCACCTGTGTTTGCACATACACTTGTACACTATTATATTCCTGAAATAAACCAACGTGACCTGTGAATTCAGTTAGGAGGCTATTAAATTATAATATTACTAACCTGTGCAACATATAGATGAAATTGAAGAGACAGTTGAGAGAAGCCATCATGAGATCAGCAAACGAAAGGTTGACCAGAAAGTAGTTCGTCACAGTCCTCATGCGCCTATGAGCTGTGAACAATAACAATTATGTAAAATACAATATTATACATCATATTAATGCTGTTCTTGGTATAGTAAAATACCGAAACGCCCAAATTTGTTGTTACTAGAAGAGTAAGAAAAAAAAAAGAAAATAAAAATATGAAATCTCACGATTTTATGCTGATTTTATTGTGAAGTTTTTCTTGCACAGTTATGGTCAAGTATGGACAAGTATGGTCGCCTATCGAAAAGTGCCGCTTGGCCGGCCTGTATCAGTGTACAAAATATACATATGTGCATTAAAAAAATTAAATATGGACAGTCATTTTTGTAAATTTAATTCCTAAACGGGTATATTCACTAGTATATACTTATACGTCTAATAAAAAGATTTCGACCCCTCCAAACAATAACTCGGTAATCGAAAAATCTAAATTTTACAGGAGAAATTATTTACTGATTTTATGGAATATCTTTTTAATGAGTGAGTCTATTGCAGTCATTGATGTATCATAAGAAAACTATTTTTTTGTGAAATATGACTGTGTAATTAATATTAAATTCTTTTTAATCAAAACCTAGAAATTTGGGGAAATAAATAATACCTAAAATTCTGTACATAAAATATTACAGAAATAGTACTTACGGGGTTATTGTAGTACATTTATTTAACAATATATTTCGTAACATAATGTTATGGACTTTTACAGCGTTATTTTATATCGTCGGGATGATACGTGACGTTATATTACGAAGTTATTGTGGTAATATCAAATAATTGTAGAAACTGTATTGTTATGTAACATTCTTATTACAAGGAAATTTTAAATAACAGTTTTATTGTTACCATTCAATATCGTTAATTTTAAATAATTTTAAAAACAAATGTAATTTTAGAAGGTAAGTATAAATGAAAGAAATAGTACAATTATTCGATTATTAAAGTTATATTTATTTAACCACAGAAATCTACAGAACAGAGGAAGACAAATAAAGTGGATGTATAGTGTAAAGCTTGATAATATGTATGTGAAAGGAGTGAGCGAAGAGTTGACGGCTGATAGGAACGAACGGATGAGGAACTGATGGGATGAATTTGTGTAGTTTCAAGACAGTTTACAGGATGTATAGTTTTCTAACAGAAAGCAGTTCACTAATGGAGTACAGTTCAAAGGTGGGAAATCTGTACGGTTTAAAGTACATGACCTTAATTAGGGATCTTTGCGCTCGCTCCAATTCAAACGATTTAATTTTGTTGCTCCATCCTATACAGGAATCCAATAAGTTAGGATCGACTGTGCCAATGAGATGTATATTTTGTTTAACAAGGTTTTTGAAGTAACATGTCTGAGAGTTTTAAAGGACACTGTTAGACACTTTTTGTTTGAGTGTACTTCTTTGATAATAAGAGACGTGAGTGCACTAACAGCATCTACTGTAGACCTTTTAAGTATAAAACCAAATTGCGAGTCAGAGAGTATGCCAAATTTATCGATCTAGATAATTTAGTAATCGATTATTTATAAGTTTCTCTAGGATTTTAGATAGAGAGGCGTGACAATAGCTTGCGTGAGAGATGAAGGGAATTTGCCTTGCTTGAAGCATAGGTTAGCCAAATGAGTTATTGCAGAGATAACTGGTTCAGAAGCAAGCTTCAGAAATTTAGTGGGGATGTTGTCGTATCCTGGGACACTATCTGTCTTTAGCTGATTTAGTACAGACAAAACTTCTTGATTATCAGCATCCATTAGCGGGAAAGATGACAATTGCTTTTTTTGTGTTGTAGTATGGGTTTGTTGTGTCGAGCTATTTAAAACCATTGCTTTAGTCAAAGTTTCTCCCATCCCAATTCTATACATTGCGTTTTATTTGTTTTTCGTTGCGTTATGTTTCTGTGTGTTATATTTATCGTAGTCTATAATTTTTTAGGGTTTTTTTACAAGCATTATTTAATTGTTCTCTATCATATTTGCGTTTATGTTTTTTAATAAGGTTGTTGCAGAAGTTACGGTATCTCTTATATGATATTTTTAATATTTGATTGTCTGGTTCGGTCCTCAATTTCTTTTGCAATTTTTTACACAGCGTAGAATGCCTAACGTTGTCCAAGGCTAAATTGCGCGTTGGCTCCTTGGAACTAGTGATGTTATGGTATTTTGCAGCAAACAGCCGCTCAAATGTTTTTTTTTTCTGATAACACTTGCGGATCACTGCATGATAGTAATTCAGTTAATTTGTACTTATTAATACTATTTAGGGCTTTGCTAAAGTCAATTTTAGTTTTAGTCCTTGCGAATGAATAAAAAATAAATTGAATTAAATTGATTGTAGAAATGTTCTTTACTTTAGATAATTTCAGATAAATCATGTAATGATCCGTAACAGTGGTCTGTATAACTGTTATGAAGGCACTTATATTGTTTTCTTTTATTTTTAGCATAAAGTGATCCAGGCAGTTTTGTTCTCGTGTTGGCAATGTATGACTGGGAAGTAAACCATGCAACGATAACATATTTAGACAGATATGTCTATTTGTGTGTTCACTAGAATTTTCTTTCATTTTAGGTGTAATATTTATATAAGGTTGTAGCATAATTGTTTGATAGAGAGCAAGAGATTGTATATACCTGAGATAATTAGGTTGTACATAGAGACTTGTAGACTTGATGCATGACTTAGTTTTATTTCTTGTACATTAACTTTATAGGATTTATTTATATAGAAGACGACTCCATCGCATTGATTAATATGATTTGTTGTAAGATATGTAGTTATGGATTTGGGGAATAGGCTTATCACAGTTTAGTCTACATTCAGTTAGAAGCATTAGATCGATTTCAGAGTAAAGGCTTGTCAGCGTAATTTGTAGATCGGAAATAATGCTATACACTTCTGATGTTCTGCGAAATGATTGTTAAGTCGGTATTGTTTATGTTAGTGATTTTGGAAAAGTTTTCTACCGAAGATTACAGAGATTTTGCTATTTCTATTTTGTCTATTTCTTGCAAAGTTGAGAGAGTTATCCATTAAACTTTACGCACCGGCACGATGGGCAAGAGCAAGTGCGGGTGGCGTGCTAGGCAGTAATATATATATATATATTACTGCCTAGCAGCTATCAGAAGAAAGGAATAAATGCGCTTATGCAGCTATCAGAACAAAGGAATAAATGCGCGTATTGAAATGTTGCGTAAATTAATGAGCCAACACTAAACTTAAATAACATTGTTAGTGTATATTACGGAATGTTTATATTTAAATTATTTGTAAAAAAACCCGTGCTGACGTTTACCAAAAACTTTATAAAAATTATTTACGCCAATAACCCGGTAAATGAAACTTACCAAAATAAAAAACTTTTTTATTTTTTGCACAGACCTATAACAGGTTTTTTGTCGAAATATTTTTGTTTCTAAATTCCCAGCAATAAAAGGGTGTGTCATGATATCTTTGTCAATACCAATAGAAAAAATCTAAAAAAAATTGCTAAGGTGTATTCCAGTCCCTGGATTCCGAATTTGACATAACAGCATAAACCCCATAATAGCACATTACCGAGTTTTTGCTTGGAGGGGTCGATTTGTATTTTTATATTTTTGTATGTTTGTAATGAATAAACTCAAAAACTACTTTACCGATTTAAACATTATTAGCAAGAAACAAAGGCTATTTTTTTAGGACCCTACGAAAACTAAATAAATGTCCACATGTGCAAAGCTGGGACGTGCCGTTAGAATTTAATATTATAATAATTTGCACGGTTGGTTCCGTGGCTAAAACTAGCAACTACTGAACTTGGTGTGGGTTTCCGATCCCACGGGATAGCAGTTTTCGTCATCCACAAATAATTGCTCCGGGTCTGAGTACACCACTTACTGTATGTTCGTTAATTATTTATTTCTAAAGTCACCCGCGAAACTTTTTACTCTAGTGCGGGAGTTGTCTTTTTAATATAAAAAAATAGTAATTAAGTTTGAGAAGTACTCAAGTTCAACGAAAAAAATAAAATTGACATTATGTTCAACTTATAAATGTTTAGCTTATGATCATTATTACATTTAATTTTATTCTTTTATCATAAAACTCTTAGATAAAAGTCAAATTGCTCCTACACAAAGAAATATCAATTGACCTAATAAATGTTTTAAAGCAAAAAGGCTTTTAAAGAATCTATCCAACCTTATTATAAAAAGATTAAGGGTACTTGTTTGTGATTACTTTGTTTCTTGTTAAGTCAACTATAAAAGAAGTATTATATTATGTAACAATTTTTGTATTCTTTTCTCTATGTTTGCTCGTGTAGTTTCTAATTCGACTCCGTGTTTTTTGTACTAATATTTGAACGCGGCTTTGCCAGCGTGGACTTAGATTTGTAATATAAAATATAGTGTAAGTGCTATTTTAATGTATAAGCTAGAACATTGTAATATTCCATCAACTAGTTTTAGTGCCCAGGAGTAATAACCATCCATCGGATGGATGGATGGTTACAATCTTTCTACTTTAAAATATTAGTAAAAATTACATTTTATATTTTACCCCGTGTAATACCAGAAGTTTCACTAGCGTGTTGTTTACGCATGTTTATAATCGAGGATATTGAGATGGAGTATCCTTGGGGTAGGAAAACGTAGTAGATGTAGATCTTTATACACACGCATGAACATAACTACACAGGTGTGTATTTGGCTGTGGTCTTCTGTAAGATGGTCTTCCCGAGCTGGGCTTGCTCGCTAGTATGGTGCCCTGCCTTTTTTTTATACAACCAAGGTGGCAAATAAGCATACGGCCCGCCTGATGGTGAGCAGTTACCGTAGCCTATGGACGTTTGCAACACCAGGGGTGTCACTCACGCATTGCCGACCCTTTAAAAACCTTATAACTCCTTTCTATTATAAAGATAAGTAGTAGTTTGCTTTATATTAAAGTATATAAATAGTTAAATTGTCATTATCTGTACTGTATAAATTAACTTATCGTTAAGTATGATATGCTGCCTGTCTACATTTTATCTTTATCTTTATCTTTAAAAAGACAACTCCCGCACTAGAGAACAAGCTCTGTGTTGCGGGGTCTTTACAAACATACAATTAACGGACACAAATTACACCCAGACTCAGAACAACTCTTTATGGGTCACACAAAGTTTTGTCCCTGTGTGGGAATCGAACCCACAACCTCGTGCACAGCAGGCGCATACTGCACCCACTGGACCACCAAGGCAGTCATTTTTGGTTGGTTGTAATAAAAAAATAGGTCAGGCACGAACTTATGTCTGAACACAGTACAAATTTATAGTTACAGAGCACGCAACTGGCTGTATGATTACATTGTTAGATTTACTAAGCTCCGAAAAATGTTAAATGTTTCAAGGGAATCTTTAATGATGAATTCGATAACCTATTTCGGTCTTTTTCGTTTATTGTCGGTACTAAGGTAATAGCCAGCCACGTATTTACTTTTTTTATTTCAAAAGTCATGAAAATTCACAAACTAAGTCCTATATACCTGCATAAAATTTAAAGGCTTATTTTATTACTTACCCGTCTTGTTATTTTAGGGTTAAGCACCCGGAATATAGAGGGTTGCAAGAAGAGCCTTTTTATTATTCTGCCGGTATGTAAGAGTTAGTTTGTGAATTTTCATAACTTTTGAAATTACAAAAGTAAATACGTCGCTGGCTCTTGGTCTAAGTCAGTAATTATAAATTTATTAGAATGTCGCTTTATTCACAAGAACTTCTTCATTTGTTTTCTATGTCATGTATGTAATATAATATTTTTTTTAGTTCAAGTAATTATATTTTTTATACAACATGTTTACTCTAGCCAGAATGACGATGCGACATCTCCAAACTCATTTAATGCAAAAAAAAAATCACGAATAGATTTAAAAGCCGTTTTATTTTAGGAAATTTTGTTTTATAAGAAAGTAGACAATATTTCCTTGCTCAGATAACATACCTACTAAACTACCACTCGTCCCTTGTAGATACAAACCGACTTTCCTGGCTATCATGAATCTTTAGGACAACTACTCTAGAGGTAATATCCTAAAGTGGCCTAGTCTAGTAATATCCCTATGTCTTTGAATTGTGGAATAAATAAATTTCACCCTAATCATCATCATCCCTAAATGAGTGCTGGAGACCTGTACTCACACACACGAACACAACTACACCGCTGCGTGTAGTTATGTGGCTGTGGTTTTCTGTAAGGTCCTTTCCCAGTTGGCCTTGCTCGCTTGAATAGTGCCCTACCTCTCCTAAAGGAGACTAATACTTTTACCGTAAAAGTCTAAGCTTGGATTCGTTCGCTTCTATGACCTCATGAAATTAATTTTCACCCTATACATTCTCATCTAGTCATGCTAGAAACCGGCATAGAAAGCTTAAGTATAATAAAACTAGAAGATATATAAAATGGTACCCTTTAATTAACTCTAAGAAAGTTTATTAGCTTTACTTTTATTCGTTTATTACTTTTGTCTAGCCACACACTGAGATGCTACTACTAAGAAAAGGCGTTTTATTATTTAGATCAGAGATTCTCAACCTGGGGTCTGCGTAATTATCTTAGAAGTTTTGTAGACAAAATAAAGCAATAACAATATAACGCGGCCAAGCGTCTGATAGAAACGAAGCAAGAGAGCGTATAATAAAGCCTGAATGAGTAAGGACCTCCACCTTACAGAAGACCATAGCCAAATACACTATGATAATATACATCTATACTTAATATTATAAATGTAATACAAAAGTGAGTTTGTTTGTTAATTTGTAACGCTTTCACTACTAAACGATTGAACGGATCTTAATGAAATTTGGCAAGGAGATAGATGGTATCCTGGGAAAGGACATAAGATACTTTTTACCGCGATAACCGACATCCACGGTTTCAGCTAGTGATATTGTAATACACACAGCGGTGTAGTTCATGGAGTATGAATACAGATTTTCAGCGCTCATTTAAGAATGTGTTTTTAACGAAATGTTATTATATTTCAGGAATACGTCATCACAAAACCTTGATGTTAAAATATTTGGGTTAGAAACACGCAAGTGTTATCAATGGTATTGCAAACGTCTTAAGGTTACGGTAATTGCTTACCATCGGAAAGGTTGTATGCTTATTTGTCAATTAAATAGTAAAAAATACGTCTCATTTATAATGGTCACACTAAGGTAATGATAATGTACACACAAGGGAAAAGGTTGGGAAACTCTGACCTACATCGAATACTGTTATGTAATACTAGAATACTGAATCTAGAAATATTAATCTTCTATATAACAATAAAATATTATGTTCGGTTTGTGTAAACGTCTGTCAGTAAACATTATGATATCTTTCTTTACACGCAAGAGGTATATGTTATTACTAGTTTTTTTTTGTATATTGGGCACTATCACAGTACTCTGAATAAAATATAAGCCTTATTCAGTTCTTTGAGCATAATATCCTAACAAACTCTCTGTAGCATTTGTAATTAAAATAAGAATTGTAATTAAGATGAGAATTATACAACACAAAAATTCATTATCAAATTTCGATAATTATATAAGTACTTGCTATTGCCCAATGGGTAAAATAGCACTGTGTATTTTTTAGGGGTCTGTGCCAAATTCTATCCAGATCTGTGGTGCACTACCTAAGAGATGTGCACAACAGATCTGGGTGGAATTTAGCACAGACATAGATGACTTTGACAGCTCCGAAGACGTGTATCAAGTCTTTGGTGCTCTTTTAGGGATGTGTTCCAAAAGGAACGTTTTTCTATCTCAGGCGTAACCGGCGAATCACAAAACCATGTTTATTTTTTGGGTAGAAGCTATTTGAAAAAAGAAGAAAAAGAAGGTATTAATGTTTTATATGATGCAGCCTGTAGGTCATTATCCAGATGGGCAGCTTTACCTTTCCTAAAATATGTATCCCTTAGTAATAGCACAGATAATATAATACTAGTACAGATACCCCATCCCATACAAAGAATTGGTTCCCTGCTAACTCGGGCTAACCGTGCGGCTAAATTTTTACTATCTACACGACACTAGATGTCTTTATCCAACAGATTACGTGCATACACATAAAATCAACAGATGGCGACACTTTATAACCGAATTTATTTTTTCCCAATAAATAGTAGGCATCTACACCGACCATAAAGGGTAGGTATCGCTTATTGTCTCGGGCTCGGGCCACGTTTACTCGCTCAAGGTCACGCGTTTTACGTACGAAATATACACTTATTTTGACTGTTTGCTTCCGTATTTAACTAGCGCTCCGCCCCGGTTTCGCCCCGGGCTAAACAATTTTTTCCCCGTATCTTAACAAAAGTTTACGGTATAGTGTTAAGTATTTTGTTGATGGTTTTTATTAGGTATACCTATAAAATAAATTGTTTTTTTTTTAATTATTCGTGAAACTATAATAAACATTTTAAATTTCAAATTAACAAATAAGTATATTATACCTACCTAGCATCTATCAATTCAGTACCTACGAGATGAGTGTGTATGAGATGTGTAATAATAATATTTTCTGACAATTCACATACCATCTGAAACCAAACTTGGCACAGCCTGTACGGTAATCAGACAACAAACAGAACTCATCACACAAAGATTTTTCCTGAATGGTAATCGAACCCATGACCCCCCAACTTAGTAGTTAAGAGTCACTAACCACTAGACCAACAGGCCAGTCAGGAGTAAGTATAGCATTCTGTGTTTCGTCCAACAGTCCCATGGTACTGGGTTCGAATCCCAGATTCATGTCCAATTTTTTAAATTTGTTTTTTGTAGATGGTTTTAATATCAGATAATATTTTTTTAATTATTAGGAAAAATATAATAAAACTGTAATTATTAAGTATCAGTTCGAATTCACAAATAGGTAATTTTCTCACAGTACGATACCTTAGCACCGTACGGAGGTGTACCCGTATCCGGCCGAACCGGGTTCGAATCCCAACATCGTATACACTTTTTGTATTTTGTATTTGTTTAGTTTTTAAAATATTGAATCCCAACATCGGATACACTTTTTGTATTTTGTATTTGTTTAGTTATTTATTATTATTATATTATTATTATTTTAATATTTATAATAATAAATCTTAAATGTCACATTTTTGTTCATAATTTTGATAACGTAAGACATTTTTAAAGTTTTTTTGTTGAGAGAAAAAATATATATACCAGTATTATTTATTTTTAACCTAACTTTATATATTTTTATACCTAGTATGACCCAACAGTAAACTTCAAAACCAGTTAGGTATTTTAATTTATAAAAATCTGCAAATGCATACAGCGCCAGCGCCATTACTCACAAGTCACTCGCAAGTTTCAACTTCTTAGTAGTACAAAATACTGCCGCCAGGACTACGGCGACATTATTGAATTTTGTAAATATATAATTATAATTTTGTTTTATGAGCCCTTTATTTCATTTTCCTATGCTAGTAGGATTTCTTAAAATATGTACGTATATGTTTCAGGCTATATTTCTTCCAGGTTTGAACTTTACATAAACGTAAATAACAAATCGATATATGTAACTCCATCTATTGGTATTTATTCGTACTAATTTTGATTTGTTCCTGATGAGACCCCATGGTAATAGCAATGTGACCCCCTTAGCTACTGAAGTTTGTTATACCTCTACTTTAATATGGTTGACTTATCTTGAGTTGAAGGCATTCAACCTTTCCAAGAGCCTTTTGGCCAAGTTTAACGACTGTTGTGTAATAGTCACTGTCGAAATCCAAGTTTTTACGAGCACATAGACAAATTCCAATACCACTGTAAATAAGGATTAACTTGGCGGCTAACTTTCTATATAAATCATTTATTTATTCCACGATGTCAAATCAGAGGTATTATAAGTTTAAAGCCTTGTTGTTGTGGCTCTCAGATAGGTCGTCGGATGATTTAACGGCAAGACGGCGTCAATTAATCAATTTACAAAAATACATACGTTAAATAATACATTTCAACTTCCATTTATTATTTTCCGAGAGTTGATCAACTACCAAGGAAATTGATCAACTTACGATTCTTGTTATTTTCCGGTGACATATATATATATAAATGTTATACTCTGGCGATTAAAAAGAGTGGACCGAGTTTCTTGGCAATTCTTCTCGAGTCTATGATGGACCGAGTTTATGATGTTCATAATTATAATAAATTAGTTTGACTTAAAATGTTATTCCAAATCCATAATCGTACGAAGTTGTTTCTCATTCCTCTTTATTATACTTCTAGTCTTAATTTCTCTAAGTCCATGAGTGGTGGTTCCTTACAATCAGGTTTAAATCAATTCCGGAATAAAGCCTGTGTCCTATTCTTGACTATGATCTTTCTCTGTACCAAATTTCATCCGTATCCGTTCAGCCGTATTAGCGTGGTTGAGTAACACATCTATTCATACAAATATCATAATTATAATATTAGTAAGCTAAAATTCCTTACTTTACTTCACTTCTTGACTATAATCTTTCTCTGTACCAAATTTCATTGGGATCCGTTCAGCCGTATTAGCGTGATTGAGTAATACATCTCTATCCGCAAATATCACAATTATAATATTAGTAAGCTAAAATTTCTTACTTTACTTTACTTTTTGACTATAATCTTTCTCTGTACCAAATTTCATCCGGATCCGTTCAGCCGTATTAGCGTGATTGAGTAACACATCTATTCATACAAATATCATAATTATAATATTATTAAGCTAAAATTCCTTACTTTACTTCACTTCTTGACTATAATCTTTCTCTGTACCAAATTTCATTGGGATCCGTTCAGCCGTATTAGCGAGATTGAGTAATACATCTCTATATGCAAATATCACAATTATAATATTAGTAAGCTAAAATTTCTTATTTTACTTTACCTACTTCTTGACTATAATCTTTCTCTGTAACAAATTTCATCCGGATTCGTTTAGCCGTATTAGCGTGATTGAATAACACATCTATTCATACAAATATCACAATTATAATATTAGTAAGCTAAAATTTCTTACTATACTTCACTTCTTGATTATAATCTTTCTCTGTACCAAATTTCATTGGGATCTGTTCAGCCGTGTTAACGTGATTGAGTAATACATCTATCCATCCAAGTATCATAATTATAATATTAGTAAGCTAAAGTTTCTTACCTATGACTATCCAAATAACAATCACATTGCCTCCAATAGCGACCACCAGCATTGCCGCAAAGAGACACACCCAGGAGTTATGTGCCCATGTTGGCATGGTGCTGGAGGAAGGTGGCGCGGTCGTCTTCGGTACCAAGAGCGTGGCCGCGCCCAACATGCTGCGGTTGAAGTCCATCTTCCACGTATACACCACCTGGAAAATTTCTGAATTTAATTCTGGATCCTTTAAACTAATTAGTTGTAAGTGGTTTTATAAATGTATTTTTATGTTGTTTTGTGATATTACTTTATTTTCTGAAACTGGTGTTGTTGTGCAATCTGACAGAGAGATAGAAAGAGAGCAGGTGTAGCACCAACAGCTTTACTTGATTTTCAAGACAAGGGAATGTAAATACTTTTTAAAACTTTGTACACCTTTTGTAAATGTGTTGAAAAAATATCCTAAGTATTATCTATTTTTGACCCAACCCGAAAATTGAACCCGGGAGGGCAATCAACATTAGCACTAAACAATCAATAGACGAAAGAGACAAATAAATAGTATGTGTGTAAAATATAAATATGTAGGTATATACAAATATTATACATACATCCCAATACATTGTATTAAGTAAAATATTACTTTAGATAAAGCAGAAACCCTAAAGTAAAGACAAGACTACAAATATTGTTAGCTCGGTTTACCGTCAGCATTATTAGGTCAAAGTCGTAACACGGTGTCTACTGCAAAGTCTAATAAGCCTAGATAAGCCAGACGTTGTTGACGTAGACGGAACAGCTTGGAGTTTGAAATAATTTGTAGAAGAAAGTGCCTTGATTATCGTGGCACTTTCTTCTTCAAATTATTTCCACAAAAAAATCTCAATGAGATTAAGATGAGGTAATATTGAACTTCTGCTTGATTCATGTCAGATCATTTATCAAGTTTTTAAGAAACATAAATCTGACTTAAAATCTTATCCACCGCTTCGATTACGCTGAAAAACTTAATGATCAGTTCAGATTTTCAAACGTCTTAAAGCTGAAAGCTTCCCTTCGTAGATCCGTTGTAAAATAATGAGTGAATTTTCCACTTGAGGCTAAAAGAAAATTTTACATTATTTTCCAAGTTAATTTGCCTTAAACTATATTTTGTTAACAACAAAGTGTAATGACTGGAATTAATATCTACAGTATATCAATTTTGCCTTATTATAATTTAACCTTATTTTTTACTTTAACTTAGAAAACTTCCTGCTGATCTACTGTTTATTTGCAAACTTTTGTCTTAAATTGTCTGAGTTGACATCTAAAGGTGAATTTAATGTTTCTATTCCCATGTCCGACATATCATTATTTTGCTTTACAGAATCAGCAATGACAGTTTAATTGACAGAAACTTGGGTCAACATTCAGTTCTTCTTCTTTGCCATTATCAATGACTTGCATTTTTTATACAAGTGGTAATGCTACCTACGTCAATGTCAGTCTGTCAATATCTGAATCAAACGATTGATATCTTGATGCAAAAATACGTTTTATTCTAAAGCATTTTTTGTACTATCATTTTCGTCATCATTTCAGCCGGTTTCCCTACTGATATGTATAGGCCTACACCCCGTCTTTCACTAATTTCAAAGCTTTGAAATTCAGTAGCAACTCTTCACATTTATTATACCAATAGTTTCACCAATAAAGCTACCCTAAATAAACGTACTCGTAGTCATAAAGCCTATATATAAAAATGCTAATTTAGGTCTGGCTAGATCACCAAACTCAAAGGTTTTACTAGCCTAGACTACGGTAGATTAAGTGCAAAATTGTAGTGCCACAATTTCAGGGCTAATAAACTTTAGGTGAATAGGAACCCAGAACCTTTGCCTAAATTAATACTAAAGCTAACAGAATACGACAACCTCTGTAAGATAAGTTTAGAAATTTTAATCATACGTATACTTGAGAATTCGAGATGATGTCAGCTAGTAACGTCAGCAGATAAAAAAATATTCGTTGTTTCTGTAGATGCATTTACTTCTAAGTGATTGGTGTAATCACAGAGGATTCTCTCTTATACTGCTTATACTGCTACTTAAAATGGAAATGTGGGTAATGTAACTAGATTATGGTTAATACCAAAGCGCAGTTAGATATATACAATTTTATTTTATTTTAGTTATGAAAAAGTACAATCAAATTTGAATTTGCATGATAATGGTGTTCATCAGAAAAATAAGCTTTAATGTTCCACTTTTAATAAAAAGGCCTTTCCTACTACTTGTAATGCAGAGAGATAAAAGTTTTTGTTTAATAGATACCAAATTTTCACCTACAAAAGAATTTTAAAATTTAAAACGTTATTCATTCCTTAATGCAATTATATCCATTAATCCAATACAGCAGAATCCTTTGATCGATCACAAAACGAACACTGAAATCGAAAATGCTTTGTGAACGTAATGCAAAGGTGACATTTTCATCCCGGGGGAACATTCGTTCCCGCTACTAATACAATTTCAAAGGGTTTACGTTATTGACGTGACTGTGAGAGTGTTGGTAACTATATTTTGATCAAATTCAAGCCTTTGTTACTGCAAAACGAGTTTTTTTAACTTAATTTTTGCCTCTACCTGGCTAGCTCTTTGTCAACTAATGACTGCTTCAAAGAACTAATATTACTTAAGTGATTAGGTAGTTCTAGCTTTGTCTTTTACTATATATATATATTTATATTCAAAATCCAACCTACAGCTATCTTTCAAGGTTCACCTAATGCGATAGGGAGGTAAAAATACACTTATCCATTTGGGTGGAAATAGGATATAAGTAGCTCTAAATACCTAATAGGCGCACATTGATAAATTTATCATTGTTTAAAAACATATCGACACCGCTCTCTGCTTTTTTAAAACGTTGTCATTGGTTCTATGCCTATGCCATATTTTTTCGGTAATAGCTGTTATAACAATAAACAAAACAATTTCTAAATGTACCAGTGTTCATCTACATCTACTAATCCACTAATGCTATACATGTGAAAATTTGGATGTTTGTCACTCAATCACGGATCTGAATCAAATTTGGCACAAGGATAGACTATAGTCTGAAATAGCATATAGGCTATTCCGGCTAAACACTGTTTCCGTATAATTGTATGCACGGGCGCGAGCCGAGTGCGTATATTTTTTTGCTGAGATTAGCTGCCCCGACCTAAATCCGTTTGAAAATTTTTAATATGTAGATATTTTTGTTTACAATTTTTGTATCCAAACTCATTAGCAAAGCTTTCCTTGCCTTTATATTGCAAGAATTTCACACGTCGTTCGTCTATTTCTAAACACGTACTTTAACATCCTTACTAATATTATAAATGTGAAAGCTTGTAAGAATGGATGGATGGATTGATGTTTGTTACTCTTTCACGTAAAAACTACTGAACGGATCTGGATGAAATTTGGCACACAGATAGATTATGGTCTGGAATAACACATAGACTGCGCTTTTTGCAGCGATAACCGACATACACGCGGGCGGAGTCGCGGGCAACAGCTATTTCTTATATATCTAAAGTATTACGATGTTTATCCAAAGTAACACAAACAAATCACTGAACCATTTATTTTTATTTACTTTAAGTACATTAGCTTCTTATTACAAACATAATCTTACAAAATATACAAAAAGTCATTTGTTTTAAGTAAAGAGCTTCAAGCCTACACGCGTTTATACATTATTCAAATTGTATTTATCTTTGTTACTAAGCTAACTGGGAATAATGTAAGATATCAGGATTATCTAAAATTTAAAGCAATTTTATTAGATTAAGATTTTAGGTCTCTGTAAAAATACTTGTATAATATTATGTAAAACTAGCTGTTGCCCGCGGTTCTGTCCACGTGTATAACGGCTATCGCGATAAAAGATGAAGAAGAAGTTATTCTTCAGTGCTTTTTTCTGGGTAATGTATATGAATAGTGTTTTTTTTACATCATCATTGTCATCTATTAAAATAAAATCCTACTAACATTAAAAATGTGAACGTTTGTGAGGTTGGATGTATGTATAGATGTTTATTATTCTTATTTCATCCACGTAGATAACGGCTATCGCGATAAAAAGTCTATTTGCTATTCCAGACTCTATCTATCTATTTTTATGCCAAATTTCATCCAGATCCGTTCAGTAGTTTTTACGTGAAAGAGTAATAAACATCTATACATACATCCATCCTCACAATCTTTCACATTTTTAATGTTAGTAGGATTTTATTTTATAGATATTGTGACTTATAGGTAAGGCAGAGATACTTCCCCAGGCATACTACATTTGCCTTATTAATATTAATTTAGTCGCGAGGATGCATAAAAGAAATGAATCAGATGTAATACAGAATGAACATAAGTTTTAATTTTTTATGCAATATTTTCTCTTCGTAACTTGAAAAGTTTTCATCGCAGAATGCCTGAAATTATTTCCATTGGGCTTCCCTTTATGGTCCATTTGGGTGGGTGATGCAATGTTTCACGTCACACAGTTTAAAAATTACATGGGACATTGTTACGCAACATCAACTTTGGTAAAATTTATTTTGTAAATGGTACGTAAAGCAACGCACTTTGTATGAAAACATTTGAATATAGGGCAGATAGAAGTCGTGAAAAATCCTTCTAAGTAAGTAGGATGGAACTTAATTATGGTTAATTCATAAAAAAATACGCCATGTCATTATGGTGGAGAGAATGCCTACTGCATATCATGCCTCAATAAGAATCTATATCGTGGGCGTTAAGAGTCACACTCACTTTATTTCATACATAAGTCTTTATTTCATACATAACATTTGTTTTTTTAAAGAGACCTTCCGCACTAGAGAACAAGCTCTGTGTCGCAGGGGACTTTACAAACATACAATTAACGGACACAAATTACACCCAGACTCATAACAACTCTTTGTGGGCCACACCAAGTTTTGTCTTGTGCGGGAAACGAACCCACAACCTTGTGCACAGCAGGCGCATACTGCAACCACTGGACCACCAAGGCAGTCTTTGCATATAGCTCTGGAAACGCGGGTGGCTGCTCTGGTGCTATGAATCGTTTTACACTTGGCTTAGATAAGACTTTTACATTTTTATTAAATGTTTGAAATAAACTTAATTATTTTTAAATTTATAATGGTTGGGCAAGTGTCGGCTACTGGTATATCGGCTTAGCAAATATGAGCTGTAATAGTCTTCTAGAGACTACTGATGAGGGATTGGCCTAAGCAAAGCTAGAAAAACCGAGGCTTGTTACCATCTACTAAGCCTGTTAGCGGGATCGGTCTCTCATGATCCTATTTTGCGGTCTTCTTCCAGAGCATCATAAAAAAAACAGAAGAAAGCATTAAGAAAGCCTATGCTGACACGTACAAAGTTTGAGCCGCTAAATTAAAACCACAATATTATAACATTGTACAGTTTGAAACTTCAAAAAGGATTAACCAAAAAGTTTGCATACAAAATATGAGCCTAATTTCTACACAGATGTAAATAAATAAACAACGGCCTGTGAAGTACTAAGTGGTTTGGAGATGCTGGGTAATTAGGAAAAGGTCGGATCCCTTTAATGTAAGTTAACGTTCAAATTAGACTTTAAGCTAATAATAGACTCTTTTTACAAAGACAATTCCAGATTTGTATTATGACTAAGGCTTATCACACTAGCGATTTGCGAGCGAATTCAAATCGAGGCGAGGACGCAGTGAGTTTGCAGCGAGAGTGCTGTAAAGACGCCGCGAGACGTCACTGCGCTGGCGCACAATTTTCTCGCCGCAATCGGAGCCGTCGACGCCATTTTGTATACTGGCATTCAACAGCTTCCCCGCCCCACTTTAGTTGTATTAAAGACACGAGTGTCATTACGAACTCGCAACGAGCTCGTTGCACACTCGTAGCGACCTCGCTCGCAAATCGCCAGTATAATAAGACCTTTACATAAACAATATCACACCTTTTTTTTGGTAGGAATAAACAGAGGTTTATAGTACTAACGTTTATTAAGCTATATAAGATTCCGTTTAATATGATGACGTCGTATTTTTTTAATGTGAAAAACCCGATACAATTTTACACAACACGATATCGAAGATGGGACCTCAGAATTGCAGTAGACTATTTACTTACTTATGAATATATAAAATGATTTAAAGTAAGTAGATAAACAAGCACAACCTGCCTTATGGTTAGTCTGAGAACAAAACACCTTTACTAAGTTATTGAAACCTATGGACGACTAGAACACCAGCCCCTATAGACAAATAGCAAATTTATGGGATTTCAGCATAAGTGGAAATTTTGTCGTAAACTTACTTAAAATCCTTTAATTTCTAACCATTGTGCTAATGAGGCAGCATTAGATTAACAGCCCCTCTAGACAAGTGGCATAAACGGTAGTCGAATCAAAAAGTCAAAAAAGCAAATGTTTGGGATTTGACGTAAATTTAAGACAATTATATCGTTAATTAACGTCAAATCCCATACATTTGCTTTTTGACTTGTCGATTCGACTATCGTTTATGCCACTTGACTAGAGTGGCAGATATATACTTCTTACAAAATCGCCGGGCAATGTTTCCTAGTCCAATTTTGTTTACAGGAAAAGTGTTTTAATATAGATAACATTTTAGCGTAGCTTTTTATTCTCGTGTATTTGGCGAATTAAGCTTGAACTAAAACCTACAATACTTGTAAATCTTAAGAAAAAGGCAATATTGTTACAAAAACCAAATCGTCACAATAAGGAAAATGGGAACCTTCAACATGTCTTGGAAAATTAAATTGGATTTTTTCTAATAGTAATCTGTCAAAATTATTGCGACAACAGGGCACAAACGATATTGGTTTGTTTTATATTTTAGTGTTATGCCGAGCCAAGTTAAATACATTATAAAAATATGATTATCTCTTTGTTGTGTTTTCTTTATGAGCACGTGCTTTCATCTAGTTTGCCCTTTTTTTTGTCATTTTTATATATATGAGTAGTGACGTGTACCCTCGCAACGTGCGCTTGCGCTTGTTATATGAACTCTCTTTACATTTTATTCTGCGTTAGTCGCTAACCGCGCATTACATGTGAACATAGGCTAAATGTGTTAGTCACGATAACAACCTTGACATCTTACGAATTTCAAATTAAGATTGGAAATAAATCGTACGGTTCTGATCATAACCTATCCGTTTACAAGTGACTTGGGTACACGATCCCGTTATTAGTAAAAACATGAAAAAAAAAACAAAGTTCAAACATAAAATTGTTCTAGAAAACAACACAAACAAAATTACCTCGAAAGATAGCTATCTAAGGTAATCCTACTATACCGATGTTCTCAAAAGAGAAATTTGTAACGAACTTATCACGTACCTAATCTCCATAATACTTTTGAATCGTACCATTCGTACCCCACGTGTCCACCTACGCAATGTTTCTTCAAAAAATCTGCAAACGCTTATTTTTCCCTTTATTCGGTATACTTATATGTATATCCGATACACGTGTCGTTTGATGGAAAGATTCGGCGTAAAGACATCTTGTCGATATCAGAAATAAGGTTTCTCCTGTAATAATAATAGCAACCCATATATGTCCCACTGCTGGGCACGGGTCTCCTCTCCTCTATTGAGAAAGAGAGAGAGAGAGGCCTTAATTCATACATGTTTTTAGAAATGCACCTATTGCGTGCTAGTCGGTTACTTTTCCACTCGTCGTCATCGCTTCTCAATAATTCTCTTGTAATAAGCACCAGCGTTTCTTTGAAGGGTAAAATTCGCAATAAGGTAATCCGACAAAGAACCAAAGTTACCGATTTGCTCACAGATTTAGCAAGCTTAAGTGGCAGTGGGCTGGTCACATCTGCAGAAGGAACGACGGCCGATGGAGCAGACGTGTCCTAGAGTGGAGATCGCGACTCGGTAAGCGTCTTGAGATATGTTGCAAAATCGAAGAAAATATTCCAAATTACCACGCGGACGTAGTCGCGAGCGACCCTTAAACTCTAAACCTTACACCCTTAAACTTAAACTTTTGCATTTATAATATTAGTAAGATTATATTGCACTAGGTAATATAATCTTACTAATATTATAAATGCATAAGTTTAATGTATGAATGTTTGTAACGTAATCACGCCAAAACAGCGGAATGGATCTAGATAAAATTTAGCATAAAGATAGATTATACATATGTATATGTATATAGCACATAGGCAACTTTTATCCCGGGAAAATTTACGGTTTCTGTGGTATAGATTTGATTTAGTTTTCGCTTCACAGAGCTTAAATATTCTCCATCGCTAAAAGGATTTTGAAGTGCATCTGGTAGAAAGTTTTGAAAATATTGCTATTACTCCTACAAACTTTCGATGGACTAGACTGAAACTTTCCTTGAAAGTAATATTTATTGTAAACTCTGTCGACTGGAGATAAGTAATTGAATAATGCATAAAGTTGCTAATGCAAACATTAATACATGATAGCTGTTGCCAGTGGCTCCATCCGCTTAGATGACGGTTATGGAAACAAATAGATAAAGAAATAAATATTTATTCATTTCTCACACAAAAAACCAACACAATTATACAAAAAATATAGAGGTACATATATGTACATTAGAACAGAAAATAAAACAATAAAAGAAGTAGTAACCGAAACAAAACTAATTACGTGCGAGCTTGATTAAATTGCCATCTCAGCATTTTTTTTTGTTTTCTAGAACAATTTTATGTTTGAACTTTGTTTTTTTTTTATGATTTTACAAATAACGGGATCGTGTACCCAAGTCACTTGTATACGGATAGGTTATGATTGACCGTACCATTTCTTTTTTTCTTTGTTCTTTGTTTTTAAAAAGACAACTCCCACACTAGAGAACAAGCTCTATGTCGCGGGGGCTTTACAAAAATACAATTAACGGACACAAATTACACCCAGACTCTCTTTGTGGGTCACACAAAGTTTTGTCCTGTGTGGGAATCGAATCCACAACCTTGTGCACAGCAGGCGCATACTGCGGCCACTGGACCACCGAGGCAGTCATTACCTGGAAGTTTTCTCGAGAGACTATAGCATGGGGTTCTTCAAGAATGCAAGGTCGGCAACGCGCAAGTGACACCCCTGGTGTTGCAATCGTCCATAGCCTACGGTAACTGCTTACCATCAGGCGGGTCGTATGCTTGTTTGCCACCTCGGTAGTATAAAAAAAGGACGCAAAAAATTTTAGGTATTGTATTTTTATTTTATTGCTATAAAATATATTTATTTTCAAAGTCAAAGTCAAACTCATTTATTCATTTAGATCAAATCCATAATACTTATGAACGTCATTAAAACAAATGCCAGCATACTTTTTTCCTAAGGCCAATTCGCTGACTAGGGTTGGTTTTTACAATTTGGTATGATTTACAATAGTGGTAACAATAGTTTCATCTATAGGATACCATACTTATATTTGCCTCTTTTCATAAAGATCAGTTCAGCTATTTAATCGTTACAAGGCAACAGACAGACAAAGTTACTTTCAGAGATAAAACAGATACTTTATGCCATACACTAACTCATTTATTATACGTTTGATAGGTTATTAATAGAACCGTTTGAAAAAATATGATGTTAAAATTGATATAAAAATACACCTATCTTCAGTTTTTGGAGATACCGTCGTAAATAAACTCTTATAAAAATACCAAATCAAACTGAATGTAATAAAAAGCATCAAAAAGGAATTATTAGTTTTAAATTGAACGATAAATTTATTTTAATTTGTACACCTGCCAGTAATATCTCTGCATCACCCTAGGGTTGACTGGTAGATAATGCCTAAGGCATTAAATCCGCCTTTATACTTATTTGTGCAGGGAGTTTCTTTTTGAACTCAATATTGATTGTTTTATCGTTTATGGTTAGGGACAGTTTCAAATTTAACGCTGAATTAACTAATGAATTTAAAATATTCAAACAATTATTCATTCATAACTAACATTTTTTTTATATATACCTACATGCATAATCCAATCTATTTATTGTACCACCTGTATATTTATTTATTCACTTCTATTTTTTTTGTACCGCCATAAACCATTAGCTAAATGTTGCTAATTTTTTTTTTCTTGATAAATATTTAAGTTAATAACTACATAGTGCATGTTGTGTTTGTTTCGAGTGGTTGTGCATTGGTATCAGATCCTTAAATGCAATGTATCTTAAATTAAGTATAAATGTTATAACTGTAAACAAACCATAAATAAATTAATTAATTAACCGTTTATTAGTATACAATAAACAATTTTTATTTGTTGTTATACTTTTGTTTATTTAGTTTGATTTTTTTTAAAGACTACTTCACTAGGATTTAAGCCCTGTATCGCGGAAAACTTTACAAACACGCAGATACAAAACAAACATTTATAGATCTTACAAAGTTTTGTCCCGTGTGGAAATCGAACCGACGACCTCCGGCTTAGCCATCAGGGTTCTAACCACTAGACCAACAGTCAATAGGGGTTCAACGAATTCTATAAGATTAATGATGCTATTCAATTACTTGAAAATGGTTGAAACTTCAGACAGCATAAATCTTTAAAATATACGAGTCCTATTAAGGTTGTTATTGAACGAGTCTCTTTGATCATTCAGACTGATGGAACATCCTAATAACAGACCTTAAGAATTATTAACTTATATTATATTATATCCTTAAAATTAAATTTAATGAAGAAAGATTTAAGATGAAGCAGAATGAGAAAGTATTTGACTTTCAACACATGTGGAGTGAATTCCACTCTGAAAATTTTGTATGTACTAAGTAGCCAAATGTTTTTTTTTTAATTTGAATTTTATATCTGATCCACCAATTGAATATAAAAAGCGAACGAGGTGACAATGACGCGAGTTCCATGATTTTTGTCCACCCAAAAAGTTTGAATATGGAAAGCGTTCGGTGACGATGACGCGAGTTCCATGATTTTTGTTCACTCAATATATTTTTGAAGTGAAAACTAATGAAGTTTTCACTTTAAAAATATATTATACTAAAAGAAATTTTAATAGCATGTCTGATCCAACAACTCGGATTAGGCTATAGCTATAGTAGACTTGATTAAAGTGAGGAAGAGTGCAGCTATGCGCATATAATCTCCTGTTCTCTTCTGGTAGATTCACCTTCTAAATTATTATGTCAAACGGTACGAAACAATCAACTCTAAAAACGTAGGCATAAATCTTTTGTTATACCTACTGAACTTCTTGAAAATTGTGGCTATCATCTTTCATCAAAGGTTATAGAACTTTGGCTATGTGTAATTTAACATGAACTTGGTTTTCATTAATTATATGTTAGATAATTATAACGAAGATCTAAATCTTCCGTATGTAATCTAGAGCTTTGGGACTAAACTTATCTTAATTATAAAACTTACATCCACGTTGTCAGTTTTGGGTAAGTTCTTGAAATCGTGAGTCGCGTAGAACTTCTGTCTCTCCAATGTTATATTATGCATTAGATCCATTGTAAAGATAAAATAAAAACTCCATATTAAGAAAGATCAGGACCAATCAGAACACTTTGTTGAAGGTAGTCCATTTCAAGATAAAGTGTTTGCTATTTATATCCACATTTTACTTCAGGCTTCTGAAGATGTACCTGTAACAAGAGATGATATTTCATATTAGATCGTGTTGGATATATCTTAAGTAGGTATCTAAGAATACGTAATTTATAACAGATTTGGTAAAAAATGCATAACATTTAAAAAAAAATAGTCAATTAGAAAATGACGTAACGGTTGAATGAATATGCTTTTAGTATTAAGTCTGCCAATTTACTTTTTTTATATACGAAGTTTAAATAAATAAATATTACAATATAAAAATTGTTGAATAACCTTATTGTGAGATTTTGATGTATTTAAGATATTCGTATTCTTTAATTCTAATCCTACTAGTATTATCCCACCAAAACATTGTCATGTAAATTAACGCAAAGACAAGTACATACTGCATGTAATACCTCTCAACACGCAAGTGATACCTCTTGTATTGCAAGCGTCCATAGGCTACGGTAACTGCTTAACATCAGGCGGGCCGTATGCTTGTTTGCCACCCAAGTAGTATAAAAAAAATGTAAAACGATCTCATGGAGAGCCAAGCTCTTAACTCTACACGCCCACGTCAAATCCTCAGTCAAATAGTGTGGCTTGGCCGTGACCCTTACAGTTTTGTTGATCATCAGTCAGTGAATGAGAAACTTGGCATGTGTAATAAATACTCTATTCACATAGTATTATGTGAATTTTAACTTTGTATCAGTATCCTGACCGACTCTATGAAGGTACAATGATACGACGAAACTATTCGAGAAAAGATAGTGCCCTGCGCTTTTACTGTCTTGTTTCGGCGGGGGCACTACTGTGCCCCCAGACACACACAAAATGGTGTGAAGGGTATATGGATTTTTTTACTCCTTCACGTAAAAACTACTTCATGGATTGTGATGAAACTTCACAATACTCATACTAATAATATATTCTACTAAATATTTTAACATCGCAGAAATTACGTTTACAGTTTGCTGAATTATTTAGCAGACTATGTGTAGTATGTGTAAAAGTAATAATACATCTTTAAAGTGTTAGTAATAAAAATAGCTTTATGAGTTTATTAAAATATTTATTAAAATTCTTATGCTCAACCCACCTTTATTGCTGCTGAGATACAATAAAGCTGCATTTGAAATATTCTTATATATGAATATATCTACTGTACAAACTGTCAGTGAACTACTAAGGAGACGAACAAGTATACGGGTTCGTTTTATGGTAAACAGTCGTCGTAGTGAAGCTTGACAAGTTTTATTAAAAATATATTTATTCGTATAAGACTCAAAGTATAAGTGGAAAATGTATCTGCTAAAGTATTTTATTTATTAAATTTCATTCTATTTACTAAATAGTAGCTTAACCTAACCACGCTTTGCAGTCTCTGATATACTTGTTCGTTTTTTTAATTGTTTGCACAACTTTATTTTTGCGCGGAACCCTAAATAATTTTCTAAAATAAAAATAGCTTATATGACGCCCCATAACATTAACTATCTGTCAGTAAATGTCTCGTTAAAATCTCGTCCAGACGTTGCGGAGATTAGCGGCACCAAACAGACAGACAGACAAAAATACTTACTACTACTTATAACAAAAATACTACTTACAACAAAAATGATTTTTTTTTGTCTGTGGGGATCGAACCCACAACACGCCGTGCAGTGGTAATGTGGTAAATGGCGAGGCAACCACTTAAACCAACCGTGCAGTGAATAATAGGTATATACAAGTCTAGGACAAACTGTAGAGTTTTGAAAGTTCTAGAGTTTCACAAACACTTACATCGTTGTTAAAGGGAAGTTATAAACAGACGAACACGCTGCTGTAACGCGAGTGGCGCTTTGACACTGGATTTAATGAGTGACGCTTCGCTGCCTTTGTATTACTGCATGTCTGACATAATGGATTGGCATTGTGGGTTCGATGAGGAAAATACATCATCATCATCAGCTCAGCCGGTTGGAAAATTCCTTTCTTTTTTGTTTTTTTTAAGATACTAGGGAACAAGCTATGTGTCGTGGGGGACTTTACAAACATACAATTAACGGACAAAAAGTACACCTAGATTTGGGACCACCGTTTATGGATGATGCAAGTTGTTTGTCCCGTGTGGGGATCGAACCCACAACACGCCGCGCAGATATTGCAGTCAACAAATTTGACATTTATTTGTTTCATTTTTTTATTCTTGTTAGGTGGAAATCCAGCACACGGACGCTTGCAATTAAAAATATTTAATTTACCTACATTTTAAATTTAATTAAATATTTTAGGCGTTGTTACTCGCGTAAATATTTAACAAAAGGAAACTAAAAAAAAATATTTTAACAACAATGTGAAAGGTCTTAAAGGATTGAAAATATGGTGGCTAGACGGAAAATATAAACTGAAATTATTATTAAGAACGTGTAGGCGTGTACACGTGAACCACCTACACAAATTATAAAAAATTCCAGAATTTATTTATTAAGTAGATTATAATGGTATTGTATCATAGAGTATTCTTATAACATTATATAATACAGTAATCTTATTGTCAAAATTATAGCCTTGAAATGCGTTATACAATCATTTACTCTTCTTAGCGCGCGTATTCCTGCCGTTCTGGAACCAAACGGCTTGGTTCGTAGTAAAGGCAAGCATCCTGACGGTATGACTCTCATTCCTTGGGGATTCCGTGTGGGATGCTATTTGTGTAGTTACTTTGACGCCTTTCTATCTTTCATTGACTGGCATTAAAGTGAATTATTTTTTTCTTCTTTGCCATTTCTGCAGAGTGCCTCAAGCGGCACAAATATGAAAGTCTCAATGAGACTTACATTTTTAAGCCGTTTGGGGTCGAGACTCCATGGGGTCCAATTGACCACGAACTGTATCGTGAGATATATAAGCCTTAAGTCGAGACATCTCACGATCATAAGGCTGGCCTTTGCTTAGATCAACGTCTTAGCCTTGCGATCCAGCGTGGCAATGTGACCAGTCTTTTGAGCACCTTTCTTCGACCTTAATCAGGTATTTTATTTATAGGTAAATAAATACATTTAAATACAATATCTGATTGTTTGTAAGTAGATTAGGTTACTTTTATTTCTATAACTATTCATTTAAATATCTAATGAAATAAATCTATATATATAAAAATCAATTACTGTTCGTTAGTCTCGCTAAAACTCGAGAACGGCTAAACGGATTTATCTTATCTTGGTCTTGAAATGTTCGTGGAGGTCTAGGGAAGGTTTAAAAGGTGAGAAAAAGTTGAATAATTGCCGGGAAAACCCTCAAAACACCCCTTTTCTATTTCCCATACAATTGTTTTCTAAATAAAATGGAGAGTCAATGGTTGTTAATCTGACAGATTATTATTTTTTCAACATTGAAATTACATTTGACAACCAACTAATATGTCAATCCATCCTGATGCACTTCAGAACACGGACAAAAGTATTACGATATTGTGTTACAATATCTATGAGTGCATCTTTCTATCTTTGTGGCTACGTGCGCGAGAACTTTCTTTACTTTGGTGATCCTTTGTGATAGAGAACGATTCGCACTGGGATGATGCGCTCAAGGATTCCGTAACATCTTCATCGCCGCATAAAATTCGTACATTGTTTGCGATTATCATATCAACATGTTTCATGTTTATCGACATCGAATGTCTGTGAATGTCTGAGGATGTTTTGCAGCGTGTGCACCGTCAAACTGTGAATCCTACACTACAAATGACTGAAGAAATTTACAATGAGACATTGATCATGATAGAAGATATGATATAGAAGATATCGTGTTTGCGAATGACAGCACCCAATCGTCATATGCACGATGCATTAAACCACGAGTTGCAAAGAGAACAACAGTACGACATTGAAGCATTGGCCGAAACAGTTTGTACAAATGTTCCACAATTAAATCAACAACAATGAATTGCGAACGACAGTCTGATAGAAGCTGTGATCAGTGGATCTGGTGGAATTGAGTTCCTTAATGCTCCCGGAGGAACCGGAAAAACGTTTTTAATCTCATTGCTTTTGGCGAGGATCAGGCCGCGAAATGATGTTGCTCTAGCGTTGGCTTCATCTGGATTAGCTGCGACTCTGCTAGAAGGCGGGCGGACTGCACATTCTGCCTTGAAATTACCATTAAATATGCAAATCACCGAAACACCAATTTGTAACATCGCCAAAAATAGCGCAATGGCCAAAATCCTACAGGTATGCAAATTGATTGTTTGGGATGAATGCACAATGGCCCATAAGAGGTCACTGGAGGCACTGAACAGAACGTTAAAAGATCTTCATGACAACCAAAATATGTCAACTATCCAACGAAGTTTTTAAATTCACAGGAATTGCCTGGATTACCACCTCACAATTTGCTGTTAAGAGTAGGATCAGTTGTCATCATGCTGCGTAAAAGGAAAATACAAAGGAGAGAATTTCTTGATATTTTTTCTAGGGTACCTCCTGTGCTGTGAAGGGGGATGTTTATTTTTTTCCTAACTACCCCATGGTGATATGTATTGTTGAATAGATATTTTAAAAATATTGTAGGTTTGTTAAGACAGGTTTTTGATTAAGGGATTCGTTTGTGAAATATTAAGCTTTTGTGCCCTGCCAGCCAAATGGTGGTATTTGGAAAAGTGAAAAAATTCACGGTAGTAGTATATATAACGAAATTAAAAGGAAAACTATCACAGCTATGTAGACTTCACAACTTTACGAGTAATAGCCGATTAACTTATAAAATGTTATTGCACACACACACACACACACACACTTCAACCCATAACGTCCCACTGCTGGGCACGGGTCTCTTCCATACATTTGGAGGGATATTAGCCTACTATACCGTGGCCAGACGGGTTGGTATAGGGTTTTGTTTCGAGTTTTCCCTCTCTTGCAGTGGATATTGTCTGCCTGACTCCTTTAGTCGACTCTTACGACACCCTCGGGATAGAACGGGTTGGTGACATTTGTATTCTTAATCCGTCACCACACGGATAAAATGTTATTGGATAAGTTAAAATTAGATTGGGTTCTGAATCAAGTCTCCTGAATTATAGAAATCTGTAACTGTGGGGTGTTGTCTCAAGCCTTTCTATATAATTATAATTTTCCCTATTTTTTTCTGTCTGTTTTTTTGTAATTTTTCGTAGTCTGTAATATATGTAGGAGCAGAGACTCCCCTCCCCCTTCCTCTTCCACCTCCTTTCCCGCGACCCTTTTAATGCGACTTATTTCAAGACTTTACCAAAATTGTTACCATTGTCCTATGTTCTCAAAAGTCATAAATACTGAAACCACAGATACCTTATTCTTAGTCCGCATTATTGAGAATGGCAATTTCGGAACCCTACATTGTGCGTGACCCGACATGCACTTGGCCGGTTTTGTATTAAATACGTATTCAATTTGTTTGTTTTAAAATCATTTTATACAAAAGTTTAGGTTAAAATTTATCAATGAGGCAGTACGAAGTCTGCCGGGTCAGCTAGTGTTTTATAATTTAATGCTTCGATTTGCAATTTTGCAACGCCAATTGCTTCGATCCAAACATACTAATTTTACTTCCTCTACATTTATTAACCTCTTCGACCTCGCATGAATGTCAACCGACATGGGGTACTGGGTACTTTTAATCAATTTACCTAAAATTACTTTTAATATATTTACTTTGTATGTATATAATTAATACCATATTACTGCAAGCGTCCATAAGCTACAATAACTGCTTAACATTAGGTAAGCCGTATGCTTATTTGCCACCAAAGTAATTAAAACAACGTTACACCTTGTTCTCTCCATTACTAACATTTTTATATCAGCTATGGATTATAAATAAGGGGTAAAGAACTAACCTGAACATGGGATCAAACTCCCGAGATTACTTCGTAACTTTAATTTAATCTTACCTGAATAAGCAAACTGAGAAAGTCTAGCGGTGCAATCACGAAAATAGCCAAGGGCTAGAATTAGAAAGTAGCTATTCAAGAAACTTTGTGAAGGAAAAAACACCTTTCTTTATTCAATTTAATTAATTCTTGACTTTACCGCGAAGATTCTTTAGCTAGTTACTAAAAATAAAGTTAAAAAAATGTGCTTCTGTTGTTCTTGATACTCTGTCTGTTTTTATAAAGAAACTTTTTATTTTTTTATTGTTGTTTGTGAGTTATAGTTGTACATTATTTTAATGAAATAAGAGCACTTGATATTCCAATTAATTTTTTGCTTGGGTTGCGGACAGCCAATGGTGAAGGTCAGCTCAGGGGCAAATGCTGAGGATTTATGTCCAGCTGGGGACATCTTTTTTTATACCACCAAGGTGGCAAATAAGCATACGGCCTGCCGGGTGGTATGCAGTTACCGTAGCCTATGGACGCTTGCAAGACCAGGGGTGTCGCGTCTTATCTATCGGCTAAGATGATAATGATAATAATTTTCACCTACTAATAACTCTTTTTTGTTAAGTGTCATCGATTGGCTTTACGCAATTTACCAAATCTATTACGTACTTCAAAATGGTATTAAATTCTAACTTTCGTATGTTATGAAGAAAAAAAATGTATAACATTAACTTTAACTATAAGCACAGCATATACTAAGCTAAATACCCTGATACACATGTAAATTGTCTGTCTGTAAGTATAATGTCCTTCTAACCGAATTTCGGTCATGGCGGCCAATCTCAACGTAGACTAGCCATCTGCGCGGGAGATATTATAGTGCACGAGTGTGTGCGCAAACACAAGTGCTCTCTAAATTCCCTCACTCTCATGGTCCGATGGTAGGGCAATCTGACACGACCGGCGAGAGATCAGGTTTAGGACCAACGGCTTTACGTGCTTCCGAGGTATGGAGGTGTAAATACCGCCAATTTCCAAGCTCCGGGCATCTATTGTGAATTTCTTGACATAAAAACCCAATATAAATTTTTGGCCCGACTCAGGCCCAGAATCGAACCCGGTCCTCGTGATCAGCAGTCGCACACATCAACCACTGAGCCACGGAGGCAGTTGCCTGTAAGTATACACATACAATATAATACATAGAAAAAAGTCAATTTAAGTGTATTCTTTTGTATAATTTATTTTTGACTGCCTCGGTGGTCCAGTGGCTGCAGTATGCGCCTGATGTGCACGAGGTTGTGGGTTCGATTCCCACACAGGGCAAAACTTTGTGTGACCCACAAAGAGTTGTTCTGAATCTGGGTGTAATTTGTGTCTGTTAATTGTATGTTTGTAAAGTCCCCCGCGACACAGAGCTTGTTCTCTAGTGCGGGAGTTGTCTTTTATAAAACAAAAAAAAAACAAAAAAAAACAATTATACATTTGGCAAAATAAATGTTTTAACATTATAAAATAATATTACGAACATCTTTAATATTTTATTATTTAATTACCAAAACTGTAACGAATTATTATACCAAAGTTATTTACTTAAGTATCTACCACCATCAACTGCTCTGTCTTTTATTACTGCAATTTAAGAAACCCGTTGTTAAAGCAACCATTTAAATGATTAACGTAGTCTAGTCAGAAACAAACCATTATTTTTCAAAGTAATAATTCAGTAACCAATAAACAAAGTAAGAGAATAAATTACCAGTCCAAATAATTAAAATTAATTGCCTTAAACAGTTGGAAATGGTGCAGCGATCTCTTTAAGTGTCTGGATTACGGGAAGGGTTGAAATAGCCATAACCATGGAATCCCCTTGTAAATTACCATCAGTAAGTTATAGGTACTTGTATTTCAGTTTGCGTGGCACGGAAACGTGATTTGAAAACACGGTAGTCGTAAAACTCAAAAAGATTTGCGAGTTTCTATTTTTGAAAATGTTTTGAAATGTTGGGGCATTTTGTTTGAATGGCCTGTTGGTCCAGTAGATAGTGACTTTGGCTGCTAAGACCGAGGTTGTGGGTTTGATTACCACACAGCACAATGTTGTGTAATAAGCACATTTTAATCTTTGTCTATGGTACTAGCGACCCGCCATCCCTTAGTTTTTTTTTGGATTTCTCTATTATAATATGCTTGTATCCTTACTAATATTATAAGCGCAAAAGTTTGTAATAATGGATGTATGGATGTTTGTTACTCTTTCTCGCAAAAACTACTGAACGGAATCAAATGAAATTTGGCACAGCGATACATTATAGTCTGGAATAGCATATAAGCTTACTTTTTATCGCGATATCCGACATCTACGCGGGCGGAGCCGTGGGCAACAACTTTACATATAAACTTTCCTCTTGACTCACTCAATCTATCGTTGTAAACAGCACTAAAATCCATTGCGTAGTTCTAAAAACGATTTAAGTGTACAGACAGCAGGAGCGATATTGTTTAACACGAAACTATGTACATGATTGGTTCAGGTGCTTAAGTGGTAGACGGCGCGCTTCGGCTGCAATACGTTTTTTTATACTATTTGGCCATGTTTTTATACCAGGGCTTTAAGATGGAATATCCCTGGAATGGAAATATGTTTCTTTCAAAACGAATATCTTAAACTCCTCCGAAATGGCTCGACCGATTTTCGTGAAATTTTGTGTGGATATCGGTTAGGTCTACGAATCGGACAGCATTTATTTTTCATCCCCCTAAATGTTAAGGGTGGTCCAACCCTAATTTTTTTATTTAATATTTTAGACAATTTTTTCAGCATTAAAAATACATACAAACCTTAATTTTCACCCCTCTACGATCAACCCCTATTTTTTAATAGCTAAATTACTACTTTAGTAGGAAAACAACGTGTGTTGGGTCAGCTAGTATTCGTATAAACCTTATTTATATATCTTTGAAAAGTAGGTAGCATCTATTATACGAACCTAACTTCGTATAAACTAAAGCTAAGTCATCAACACAGCAGTTGAATTTGCATTGCTGAATACAGACCTCTTCAATAAACCAACAGCTCTTCATTTTGACTACCAACGGAGCAGCACTCTCTCATTTTGCGTCGCAACTTTTGTATTCGTACGGACTTCAACTATTTTTTAGTCACTTCAATTTGCTGAGTACAACGTATGTCAATTACTTTTGATCCTCGTTTAGTAATTTTGTCACGTAGAAGTATTCCGACCCTTTCTATAATGTTAAGCAATTTTAGGGTCTTATATGAGGTTCATGATCAAGGAGCACAGGTAGTCGCAGTATTAAAATTTGCTTGATCCCTAGCTCTAATTGAAGAATGTTGTACCAATTTGCATGTTATTATTATAAAACTTATCGATGTAATTTAGCAGTTTTAGTGATTATTATTAATTTTAGTTAACTGTTTATGACAATTATAAATCACAAATTTCGATGTGTAACGATTAACCTCGTTAAACATCGCAGACTTAACCTGGTCGCTCACTCAAACAAAAGTACTAGGCTCCCAGTAAAAGATAGGAGGTTATTCGTTCATGGTTCTCCCTACATTCCGAGAATATCTGCTAATTAACAACTCATTAGTACCAGGCTCCCAGTAAAGGATGGGTGGGAGGTTATCCGTTTATGGATCTCCTTACATTACGAAAATGTCTGCATTTTAACTCAGAAGTACCAGGCTCCCAGTAAAGGAAAGGAGTGATCAATAAAAATATTACTGTCTTTTATCGATAAGGTATATTTATGAACTTTGTCAAAATATACATTCCATCCTAGAAACTACTGTAATTGCTCAATAAAAAAAAAGTTTTTTTTTTCGCTCTACTTTGAGCATCAAACTAATATAACGTTTGGTGCTCAATTAGGGATGCTCCCAAACTCAAACCTTAAACATAAATTATGAATAAGCCAGAAAGATGATGTCAACTAAATTTTCCTATGGCTAGTTTGCTGACGTGGGGCCTTAAGAGGAACTAGCAAGAAAATCAGGCTACTCTTTTTAATCGCCAGATAGTCACAATGTTTTGTAAAATACAAGTATGGTAGCACGCAAGCTGATGCAGTCAAACATTATCAAAATTAATGATGATCACATGTCCTTTACCAACTGTTATTTTCTATGTCATCATTATATTTAGTTATCTTCCAATATGTTCAATAAAACTTTATTTTACTGCCCTAGTACCTTTTCATTATTCTATGCGTCGATAAAAGTGTCCTTAAAGACAAAATAATCCTTATTCAGTATGCAGTATGTGCTGAATAAATCAGGATTATAGCACTGAAACTTTCTAAACTCGCATTCCAAATGCTAATTCAATAGGTATTGATACCGTTTAAGGTCACAAAAGGACTTTGGTAACAAAATCGTATCTCTGACTCGGCATATAATAGTCACTCGCAGATCGGATCCCAAAATGAATATTTCCGTTAGTCTACAAATTGAATTTCCTATAACGTATAATCCAACAACATAAAAATTACTTTGTAAGACTAGTCATCTAAAATTAATATTATACATAAAAAAATACATTTTATAAAAGTCAGATTCAATATTTTATTAATAAACTAAACTAATCAGAGCTTGCACTATGGCAACTAGACAAATGGTAAACATTCTTATATACATATTTTTAAATATATACAAATCACAGATAAGTTAGACCTGTGCACAGAAAAAAAGAATCGTTTTTATTATTACACTAAGATTGCCTTGCGTATTTTCCATGCGAAAAAAGAGGACTTTAAGAGCAAGTTAGTAAGTTTGGTAATCATATTTCTATTGTCAAGAAATCTATGTCAATAAAACTTTGAAACTTAAATTTCTTATTTCCTTTGAAAATGAAAGACTATTCTAAAGTTGGTAGACTATTTTGGAGTTGATAGTTTATATTCAAGGCAAAAAGGTGGCGGCAATAGATCAGTAAATAAATTATCCTGTTAGCAAACTCCAAAGAAAATCGCTAGTTATCTAATTTCTTTAATTTTAAGTAGTTTTCACACTAATAAAGTGACTTCATACAAACAGTTGCCAACTTTCTTTTCACCCAGTTATTTGACATATTTGAATTCAAAGTAAGTTTTAAACTCAGATTCTTAACAAAATGTTGGATATTAACAAATTTCATGAAGTTTATTTTGTGCACAAGATAAACTTCTGAAGCTATAAGACAAACTTCTGACTTCGACGTAGCTCTGAAGAAGAAATGGCTTTTAAATTTTAACACTCTGATCACGTGGAGCTATATAAAAATTAAAATATTAAAGTCATATTATAAAATGGCATACTCTTGGGGAAGCCTATTTCCAACAGTGGACTGCGATAGGCTGATGATGATGATAAAAAATACTAAATAATAATATAAAGAAAGTGCGACATTTGTGAAAAATCACCGGTGATTTCCAGCATCGACTCGTATTTAAGAAATTATTTTACTATTTTAGAAGTAGGTATATCAAAATAATAGCTTACATAGCTGCAAGCTCATCGCCAACCGATGGACCGAGACGGGAAAGCTAATATAGATGAAGAATTGTACAAACTCCGATGTGTTATAGTTGCAAGTTCTTGACTGTATAAACTGAAATGATAAGTTAAGCAAGTCGAGACTAAGAACTTTTCTTCTCTAGTGGAGGGGCGGGATTCAACTGAATGGAAATGAATGGTTTAAAGTTGTGTATTTTCATACATTCATTTTATAACTACTGATGTTAATGTGATAATTATAAGTGATGTACTACCTCATTGATCCCGCGTAGTATGTCTGTAGTAAGTCTCAGGTTCGATTCTCGAATCAAGCAAATAATAATTGAGTGTAAGAAAATGCTTAGAACAGTAACAGTAATAAGGCGTCATCAATTGAATTAGAGGTAAAAGTATCATTTTGTAAAAATAAATAGACACATAATTTAATTCTTTAGCTAAAATACCATTATTTAAAAAATATATAAAATTGTAAGGTATACGTTTGATGTTCATTTTAGAATGTGAAAATTAAAAGTGTACCTTCTCGTATCATAATTTAGCTTTCACAAAGTCCCTCGTAATTAAAATTGTGGTACGTCAAAGGTAACTTCACATGTCTAATAGTTTTATCTGTTTTAGGCAACTTTTATCAAAGCTAATTAAATTAACCAATTTCAGGCTACATTTGATTAATATAAAAAAAGATTTTTTCTTTTTCTATTGCTTGCCTAAATAAAATAGTATTACGCCTTTGTCCCGAAGAGGTAACCTTATGACGAGGTTATGACATTCCCACGGTTTTCTAGCTATGTTAGGTCCCATATAATTGGGGGCAACCTATTCCCTTATACTACGATGAATACTTAGAATCTTGTACAATGCTACTACGAGACTACTACTAACACTGCTACGCTCCTACGAGACTACTACTAATACTGCTACGCATCTACGAGACTCCAACCAATACTGCTACGCTCCTACGAGACTACTATTAACACTGCTATGCTCCTACGAGACTACTACTAATACTGCTACGCTTCTACGAGACTACTACTAATACTGCTACGCATTTACAAGACTTCAACCAATACTGCTACGCTCCTACGAGACTACTACTAACACTGCTACGCTCTTACGAGACTACTACTAATACTGCTACGCAGTAGCTACGTTGTCAGAGTTATTAGGTTTTTCTGTGCGTAGTAGCAGAAGCGTAGTAGTTACTACTAATACTACTACGCTACTACTAATACTACTATGAACTAAAAAATCTAATAACTCTGCCTGACCCGTTAATCGCACCTTTACATCTTCAAAACATCACATCTTCAAAGAGGTTAACTTTAAGACCGTGGCTAATATACCAAATTCACGGCGTGCTCAAAGCTCTTCGTTTGCAAACGCCTTAGACTTAAAGCTTATAAAATAAGCTGTAATTGTTAGGAATGAACGCTTGGCAAGAGTAACTCTAGACTGTCGAACTCGTAAATTTCAGTAGTAAGTATTAAATTTGATTGTAGTATTAGATTATTACAATTTAATACTTAGGCTCATTTTCACTACATTAATCGCGATTTCGAAGTACATTTTAGTTCGAAACTTTGCTATATTTAGATAATTGTTAAACTGTGGGTTCCCTTTATCCTATTTACGCGAAAACAACTTTAAAACAACAAGCAACTGAGAATCAATATTGTTATCGAAAAAATACGGATATATATCTAATATATATAATTCTCGTGTCATAGTGTTCAACTTTGAACTTCTCCGAAACGGCTCGACTGATCCCCATAAATGTTAAGGTTGGTCCCCTAATTTTTTAGACAAAATTTTTTGTTTTTATTTTTTTGTGATTCAGCATTAAAAAATACATACAACCCTTAATTTTCACTCCTCTACGATCAACCCCTATTTTTTTAAAAGCGATATAACTAATTTAGTTGCAAAACAACGTTTGCTGGGTCAGCTAGTTATATATATATTTTTATACTACTTGATTGGCAAACAAGCATACGGCCCGCCGGATGGTAAGCAGTTACAGTAGCCTATATAGTGGTAGAGTTATAAGGTAGAGGATCTTCCCCAGTCGGGCTTGCTCGCTAGTACTGTGACCTACCTCTCTTAAATACCGTATCTTACTAGACCCTACGCGCAGTTAGTTATAGCATATTATAATTGTTTTATTATATACTAACAAGTATGTAAGATAATAATAATATTTTCTGACAACTCACACACTGCCATCTGATCCCAAACTAAGTAGAGCCTGTACTATGGTAATCAGACAACTGATAAACATACTTATATATTTCTAAATACATTTATATTATAGATAATTGACACCTACACTCTAGAACAAATAATAGTGCTAATCACACAAAGATTTGTCGTGGGTGGGAATCAAACCCACGACCTCCAGCTTAGCAGTCAGAGTCAGTAACCACTAGACCAACAGGCCAGTCTAACTAAGATAACAGCCCTGAACACAAAAGTGACCGTAGCGACAAATTTGGTGCTGGCAACCTTGTAAGTATGGCGGTGACCTTTGATGGATGCTTTCTTTACAATATCAAAACAATACCGATTGTTGTAGAAAGATTGATTGATTTCCGCCAGCAGAGGCATCACCATAAAATGTCAAAGGGTAGACGTTATAAAACAGATGGGCATAAAATGCAACCGTATTAATATGTAAAATATTATTATATATTTTCGCATACCTAGTCGCTCCCAACGTATCCGTGACACCTATGCTCACAAACTATTTGCTCCTTCACCAAGCAGGACAAACGCTGGTGAACGAGCACCTTTAAGGCGGATAATGAAAAGTTATAACGATAATTTTACTGATATTAATATATTTGCCTTGTCTATGTTTCAATTTAAAACACAGTTAAAGAACAAATTCGTCTAAATTCAAATATTATTAACATATAAATACAACATATAAAACTGAATAAATACCTACTGTACGTTACCTTTAACTTAATTTTACTCATTTATACATATGAAATAAATTTCAGCATAATTGTCTCTATTGACACCATTTTGCCATAGTTGCTTGTTACTAGTTTAGTTCTATCTAATATATGATATGTTGTAGATAACGGTGCTGGTTGCGTGATTACATTTAAGTTTTGTTTTAAGAATTTTTGTATTAGAATTAAGCACATTACGCAATTGTTTGTTATCTCGAAGAAAATAAAATAAAAATAAAAATAAATAAAATTAAATACAATTTTGTAGTTTTCTGTTTCCAAAATAATATAATGAGTCCATTATATTATTTATACGTCACGTAGTCATAGTCATGACTACGTGACTGGTAATAATTCAAGGACTATGACTACGACTACAATATTTAATGGACTATGACTACGTGACTGGTACAGAGGCTTAAGTGGTTACCTTACTTGCTGTATGGTTTCGGTTCTATCCCACACGTATGACAATAAAATGCGATTGACAAGAGACAAGCATTAATTACTACTAGCTACTAAGACATTTTATAGTTAAAAGGCCTGACCTAATATATCGACAGAGTTATAGCCTGGGCTTACATGATAGATATTCACTTATTAACATATTTCATCTGACTGGCTTTACGTCAACTGTTTTAGCTTCTAATTTGACTACCTTATATGACTCATAAAATCCACGATGACAACAACAAATTAATGTGAATATGCCTGCCACTTCGATCTACGTCAAACTAGAACATTATTCAGAAAACATTTGGTTAATACAAGTATTTTTGATGTGAAACATCTAGTACGGTGGGTAACACATGGTTCTGGCGTGGCGAAGCGTTGATGTGGCCACTCTCTGCGACTCTCTTCTCACTCAGGATGGTCAAACATTCTCTATTGAATTAAATATTTTGTACATTTTTTAATCCCTGATTTTGAATAGATATATGGATATTTGTTACACAATCACGCCAATACGGCTAAGTGGATATGGATTAAATTTGGCATAGCGCCTGGAACAGAACAGAATGCTTTTTATTTTGAAAAAGTCACTGTTACTGCGAGATTGATGCTCGGACGAGACGCAGGTGGAAGCTACTGATACATATTTTTCTCAGTATAATGTTTTTTTGCTGACAATAATCTGAATATTTTCTTTTCATAATTATTTCTTTCCATAAACCATCCCTTTATGCATATTTCTGTATAAAATAGTTTCGAAGTTTAATATCTGCAAAGCTTCCCGCGACGGCTTATGTTCTGTTTTTATTTACAAGCGAGGGTGCCAAAACATAGGATAGGAAAGCTCCATTGGGATTTAAACTACCACGCACTACTGGAAAATAAACGGAATTGAAATGTTACGTTGATTAAACTTCGGTCCGCGGTCAACAACCACAGATACAACAAACATAGATAACTCTTCACTAGATAGATAAATAGTGAAATCACTAGATACTTTTGGATCTGAAACAGCGATTCAATCGTCAGAGAGTGTTTTTTGTAGCACCTGCAGTGAAATATGACATATACGTAAATATCAATTTTATGGATGGAGTGTTCATAGCAAGGTGCACTCGCTGTTCGGTAAACGAGCGCGGTAAACCCATAAATGCCCAATCCCAATCCCAAATGAGATATTTAGGTCGCCCATATGGGCGACCTAAATATCTCTGTCACAAGGTTAGTCACTAAACAAACGATAAGAAGAACCCCAATTTTATAGTTGAATGTGCTTAAAAACGATTAGAAAAAGTAATTGTTAACAGAGTCTGATGACATATAAATAAGAAAGGATTATGCAAAATTAAAATGTAAAGTATCGAAATGACGTGTTGAAATTGCTGCTTAATAATTAGGATATGAGAAAAGTTATTAAAATTAAAGTAACCTAACCTAACCTAACAAACAATCAGATATTATATTTAAAGGTATTAACCTATAAATAAAATATCTGATTGAGATCACAGTTCTGAGGAAAGGTGCCCAAAAGACTGGCCACATTCCCACGCTGGATTGCAAGGCTAATACGTTGACCCAAATAACTAGAAATTTAGAATTGTAATGAAGAATTTTGCAGCAAAACAAATTAGTGTTTAAATACGCTGTTAAAGGTTACTTTAACCCAGAATTAGTTTTCCGATTATTTAAGATTCTAGCTGACCCTAAACACGTAGACTTATACCGTCTCACATAACAATATTATCTGACTACAATATTTTCTATTTATATCACTACTAACGATCAAAAAAATTGCCAACACTTTTATGAATGGAACTATCTAGAACAAATGGCATAAAATCCCAACTCTTTGGTAGTGCTACAATAAATTCATCGACAACCTGCAATATATTGTAGCTGACTAGATTTATAGATAACACTTTTATGATTGAGTTGAGGGTAAATCTCGGTGATTTAATGACATCATGTATACCGCAATGTTGATATTGACGGTGGTGGACGTGTGATAGTGTGTGGTGTGGATTAAGAATACAAATGTCACCACCCCGTTCCATCCCGAGGGTGTCGTAAGAGTCGACTAAGGGAGTAAGTCAGGCAGACAATATCTACTGCTAGAGAGGGAAAACTGGAAACAAAACCCTATATCTACCCGTCCGGCCAGCGTGGTATAGTAGGCTAATATCCTTTCAAGTTAATGGAGGAGACCCGTGCCCAGCAGTGGGACGTTTATTTATGTTGAGACCAACTACAAAATAATAACAAAATCCTAAGCCTGTTTCGTCGCATGTAAGGTAGATATGTAGATGTAAGCCTTTTAATGAAGTCCACAATGCTTGAAGTAAGATATCAAGCGATAATAGGTAATTGCTTACCGCCACTAAGCTAAATCTACTTTGTCGACAAAATATCGATTACCTACACTACAACCTGTGTTATTTTAGTTTTATCTAGCTGTTGCCCGCGGCTTCGCCCGCGGATATGTCGGTTAACGAGATAAAATTATACTTTATGCTAATTCAGACTATAATCTATCTCTGTAGCAAATTTCATTCAGATACGTTTAGTAGTTATTTCTTAAAAGAGTAACAAACATACATCCATACATTCATACAAACTTTTGCGTTTATAATATTAGTTTAAAATTACAATAGATTCTATACATTGTTCCAAATTACAAGGAAATCCGTAAAAAACGATCCAAACAAAACACAAAAACATCAACATGCAGTAAATCTGATAATACCCCAATTACTTAATGTATGTAAAATTAAGTGAAAAACCCTGACCGGTAATCGGTTATTTTTTTTTATTTAAAAAAGACAACTCCCGCACTAGAGAACAAGCTCTGTGTCGCGAGGGACTTTACAAACATACAATTAACGGACACAACTTACACCCAGACTCAGAACAACTCTTTGCGGGTCACACAAAGTTTTGTCCTGTGTGGGAATTGAACCCTCAACCTCGTGCACAGCAGGCGCATACTGCGACCACTGGACCACCAAGGCAGTCAAATCGGTAAAATCGATCTTTCTGTAGAACAGAGTAAAATATATGCAATCAACTGCACCTCGTTGGACTAGTGGCTGACCCGGTCTAGTGTATTTGGAAGATTGCCAAGCCGCAATTATGAGTACTTCTTATATACGAGTAGCACGTAAGGCATATCGGAAAATTATGTGGAAATATGTATTTAGGACTCGCACCGTCGTGGCAGCGCGGGAGCGAAAGGAAACGAATTGCGTTATTATAACTTTTTTTCTTCAATATTGTATGGTACGAGTCTCTAAAAAGTTAGTCGAGTCGCTTGAGTAATAAGTATCCTTACTAATATTATAAATGTGAAAGTTTGTGAGAATGGATGGATGGATGGGTGTTTGTTACTCTTTCACGTAAAAACTACTGAACGGATCTGGATGAAATTTGGCACAGAGATAGATTATGGTCTGGAATAACACATAGGCTTTTTACAGCGATAACCGACATCCCCGTGGGTGGAGCCGCGGGCAACAGCTAGTACAACATAAATTTAAAACGAATCCCGCAATACGGAATAATACACCGTGTTGCAAAGGGTGTTTGATACTCACAGATACAAATTACACCCAGAAACGAACCAATCACTTCATCACACAAGATTTTGTTTTGTGGGATCCAATCAACAATACGGTAATTAAAACACCTTACAGAAGACCACAGCCAAACAACTACACATAATGGCGTAATTATGTTTCTGTGCGTACAGGTACAAGTACAGGTCTCCAGTGCTCATTTACGGTTGCGATTGTAAAGTATTTTCCTTACCCAATGATACCTGATCACAAAACTAATGAATATCTTAACTAATATTACAAAGGGAAAAGATTACATATTTTGTTTGTTTGTTACGATTTCATTTAAACATTATTTCACTACCTATTACAAAGAAATTATAAGCGGGTAAAAATAAAATACGCAAACTTAATAAATGTCTACCCGTGCGAAACCGGGACGTTTAAAATAATCTTACTAAGTATAATGTCTCAAGTGACATCATACAGACGCTTGCAATACCTACTTAAGACATTATAAAATAACGCCCATTTTATGATGTCTCAAGTAGGTGTCTTTAGACTACGGTAAGTATACCATCTAGCAAGCTTTATACTAGTATAAAAGTAGTATATAAAAAATGTAAAACATTTTGTACAATTTGATAGCTTTACAAAATTGATAGTAAATTTAGCTGTCTATGTGAAGCATTAAATACTCCAACGTAGTGGCTGCACACTCAAACATAATTAAATTATGTTGTGGCGTTTATAAAATTAACGTACCTATAGTAAATGCAAAAAGGAAATGTTCAGAGAGAGGTTTGAATTTTGAATAATTATAAAAAAGATCACAAAAACGAATAAGTTTATACCTCACGGCTGCACGGGTTAAACATTTTTTTTTTCATTTTAGGGATTGAATTGTCAAAAATGTTCGTCCTCCCTTATTTTGACCTCTTAGGGATAAAATTTCCAAAAATCTTTTTCTAGAACCTTTAAACAAAATTTAGGCTCTGTCTCAATCAGTCAGCATAATCAATAAACATAATATATATATGTATTATGATTTACCTACAACTTAGTACTCGTAAAGACAAATCCAAAAAGCCAAAACACGATATTTTGTTTCGTTGTGGAGTTGAGGAAGTTGCGTTGTATAAATCGTGCAAGTTAAATAAATGCTTATAATAATTAAACTTCAGTGAGCGCGATTCAAACAAGATCTCGATCTTGTTTGAATAGCGAAGAGCTGGTAAAGCAAACGTGAATCGATTCATGTTTGTTTTACTAGCTTTGGGTAGATAACAAATATACTATCGACGTTTCTTGCATTAATTATAGCGTGATGTTATATAGCCTTCCTGGATAAATGCACTGTTCAACAAAAAAAGTTTTTTTCTAATCGAACCAGTACTTTCTGATATTAGCGCGTTCAACCAAACAAACAAACTCTTCAGCTTTATAATATTATAGTATAGTATAGATGAAAATGTTAGGTTATACCGACTTATGTAATACTGACCCTATTGCTGGCACAAGTCCGGACTCTAGGTTAATACTGAGCAATATTTGACCGTACTGTACGGTTTCACAGGAATTTCCTCTCACGTACAATTAGGTTGCGGAATGAGCCCCCTTTCAAGGTTTTCTTGAGAGACTATTGCATATAGAAAGAAATAATATGGTTTTTAAAGGTTCGGCAACGCGCAAGTAATATCCCTGGTATTGCAAACTTCCATAGGCTATGTTAACTGCTTACCATCAGGCGGGCCGTACGCTTCTTTGCCACTTTGGTAGTATAAATAAATTAAAGCCCATCCAACCCGGGAACTAAACCGAGGACCTTGCGCACTACCACCACGTCACAAAAGCTGTATATTATAGAATAATGTGTCATCATCAGCCTATCACAGTCCAATATTGGACATAGGCCTCTCTAAGTAAACGCCACTTAGAATGCTCCTAATCATTGATAATTTATGCAAAATATTTTAATAATAGAATAATAAAAAATTGCGGTTGTGGCTTAGTGGCAAAAGTAACCGACGTGCACGCAAGAGTGTCGAGTTCGATCCCGGGTGGCAAGACCAATCTGAATTTCAATTTGTGGAGTTTATTTACTAATCAAATGATTCACCATCTGCTAACGGTGAAGGAAACCCACATGTCTTAAAAGAAATTCTAAAGACATTGTGTGATTCACTAACCCGCATTAGGCCAGCGTGTGTGAATTAAGGCCTGATGGACCCTCTCTCTTTAATAGAGGAGAGGCGCGCCGTGCCTAGCAGCGGGACATTAGGATTGCTATTATTATATGACTCAAAAAATTAATTATTCTATTCAATCCAAGAAGTCATTTCAGCATTCCTCAATACAGAACAGTATACCTTTTCCAATATATAAATACAAATACAATAATATCAGGTAACTATAATATACCCAATGGACGTCACCATCCGAATGTTTCATAACAGACACTGGCATTAGATAATATTTTATTCATGAAATCCGTCTGTAGATACATTGGGCATCGTTACGTTTCCGTAATTTATTGATAGATAGGGATATTATCACCCTTTTAATAAACTAGAATCATTTAGGTTATTTAATAAATCAGATTTATGTTTAAAATAGTTGAAGGAAACATGCTGCCTAACAAGACTAAATGCACGGTTGGCTTAGTGGCTAAAGTGGTGGATTCGATCCCCACTGGACAAAAAAATATGTGGTCCATAAGTGGTTGTGCCGTTTTGCCGAGTCTGGGTGTACTTTGTGTCCGTTAATAGTATGTTTGTAAGGCCCCGCAACAGAGGGCTTTATCTCTAGTGTAAGGAGGTGACTTTTTTTAAAGAAGAGATAAAATAAGAAGTAGAGCTATGATGTTGAGTGCTTTAGAAATTAGGTTTATATTAAATGTGACTAACCTATAAAATCTGTGGATTCGATCACTCCCAAACTTTGCAGGATAATCCGCTGGGTTAATTTGAAGATTGCTTCAAAATTGATCTAGCCATTTAAGAGTCACTATGGAACATCGACACATTGATTTTTTATATAAATGTTGCCTATATTACCCGCTAATAAATACAGCTTTCTAATGGTTTTTTTTTTCAAAATCGGTAGAGTAGTTTTTGGGTAAAATTATAACAAAAAAAAACAAAAAATCAAATTTATCGTCTTTATTATATTAGTTTAGATATATTCTGTTTAAGTGTTTGCAATAGATAGAATTACATTATAATCATTCAAAATGATGCTCTTTCGCATATTTACAAAACCAAAAACAATATTTCTGTAATTCCACATTTATTTCTCTTTATTAAAACACAAAGCCGCGTTTAATCCCCGTTTACTTAAAATGAATTATGTAATTATCTCGACTTAGTAAAGATCTGCCGAAAATCTTATATAAATAAAGGTTAAGCTAAGCTTATAATTTAAATCTGTGTTAGTAATTTCGTGCCAGCTAGCCTAAATGGAAATTATAGACATAGAATACGACCAAAAAAATAAAAGGAACGTTTACTTGGAATTCAAATTAAGAATTTGGAATTGGCTTTTTGATACTATCGTCTTTGTAACAAAGTCAGATAGGGCTATAGGAGATCTGCGATTAAATTTGTTTTATGTGTCTATGTGAAAACATAGTTTGTTTATTGTAAATCTTCTTACTTTGCGCATAAAATTATTAAATATTTTGTTGAGTGGGGTGAGTACCTACCTACCTACATACTTTTTTCTTTTTTGTATTTTTCTTATTTTTAAATAATATTTTTTATGTTTTATCCAATGTAGGTAGGTACTTATATGTATTTACTGTATTCTTTAATTTGCATATTAAAATCTGAATTGTTAGAAATTAAGTTATTAAGGAAAACCTGTTATTGGCCATACATAATTGTATAAAACTAAAACATTTAAATGAACTGATTCGCTGTTGGTTTTCTCAATAAAAAGCTAAATGCAGACCCAACATTCTGGCCTTATGACTGGTCTAATGATAACTAACACTGACTGCTTCGCCGGAGGTTGTGGGTTCGATTTCCATACGGGACAAAACTTCGTGTGATCCATAAATGTTTGTTCCGAGTCTGTATGAAATTTGTGTCCGTGAATTGTATGTTTGTAACGTAGTGCGACAGTTGTATTTTTTAAAGAGATTACGATTGGCGATTGAGTTTGAGTTGTTTTTCGGAAGCTCGACACAATGACTAAGGCTCGTATTTATAAACGCATCTCAGGTATTGAGTACGCGCACTTGACACGCCTGTCTCTTTCTAACTAGGCGCCCGAGACCGTAGTTAGAAAGAGACGGTATGTAAACTGAGCTTCGTTTATATACGACCCTAAATGCTATACTCTAATACCACGACCGAGTGTAGAGGGTCGCCAAAAGCTTTAAACTATAGATCCTAGATCGCAATGGCAACTAAACCTAGACTTCGATTAGTTCACACCAGATTTATACAGGTATAAACTAAGTTAGATTGCGATGCGACAGCTGATAACCCGTAGGTCGTTCTGCTCATGAATATTATAGTCCCTAGGTTAGGTTATACCTTAGTTTGCTGGAAAATGGACGCCAACAATATCTATACAAGTCATTATAAACTCAAACAATTTCAGTGTCAACGGCAAATTGACTGCCTTGGTGGTCCAGTGGCTGCAGTATGCGCGTGCTGTGCACAAAGTTTTGGGTTCGATTCCCACACAGGACAAAAGTTTGTGTTTCCCACAAAGAGATGTTCTGAGTCTGGGTGTAATTTGTGTCCGTTAATTGTATGTTCGTAAAGTCCCTAGCGACACAGAGCTTGTTCTCTATTGCGGGAGATGTCAAAAAATTGTAACTAAACCGAAGCAAAACTTATATGAAAGTCATTGCGATAGATCTAGACAATCCTTATGAACAAATATTTCTATAAGTAATATTTTACTTCGACGAATTTTCAAAGACCTATATGAGTTAAAAGCCCTTTGTAGATCTTCATAAGGATTAAATCAAATGGTATTAGAAGACACAATCATTAGAGACTAATGAAAAGGAAACTGCACAGAAGCCAAGACTTGGTTGATTCGACAGTTCTTCGAGCTATGCTCTGAGAAACTGATTCAAATTGTTCCATTGTCACGTTATCTTTCCTTCAACTGCATTATTGGTCTAGTGGTCATCGAGTTTGATCACGGGTTTGATGCCCGGTCCGGGCCAAAAATAAAAATTCCGTATTTCTGTCAAGTAATTCACAATATAAGCCCGATATTTTGACTGAAACTTGAATGACGGGGTACACATCCATGCCTCGAAAAGCACGTAATGTTTACGCCTAATCTCTCCCCAGTCGTTGTAAAAATTCCACCTGTCTTTGTGCGCCTACTTGTGCCCTATAATAAATAGTCTTCGTCATCCATTACATTCGTTTTAGGAGAACAGTATTTTCCATTTACCATCAACATTTCCTTTACTTTGTAGAACCCACGCCATCTAAAAACGTTCTCATCAAGCATATTTTGCTTTCGGCATGCAAAGTTTATCGAGTTTCAATAAAGTATTTAGGAGGTAAATCCTCACACTCACTTCAACATCGTGAATAAAGTAGCGGTCTAAAGTGTTTTTGCCACCACACCGAATATTTTTTTCATTCGTTCCTTTGTTTTTTCCAAATTGTTTTACCTTTCCTAAACGTTGTTGGTTTCAATTAGGAAAAACTTTTCTCCATGGTGACAAGTAAGTGGTCTCTTTACTTGACATCATTTTAAAACTTTTTTGTACAAGTACCCATATGCAATACTTTGAGCAAATTTGTCAGTCGTTTTTTCTTGTGGACTCAGGAATTTTAATAAATGGTTTCTATCGCCTTTTTTTATAAGCTAGTAAGATGTATTATATGGGTCGTAATATTTAACAGCATCGAGATCAGTATCGAGAGTTGTGGAAATCCTTGGGGGAGGCCTATGTCCAGCAGTGGACGTCTTTTTGCTGAGATGATGATTTAAGAGCAAATAATGTCCATGAATAAATTAAGAAAAATATTATACATTTACAGGCCTGTTGGTCTAGTGGTTAGTGACTCTGACTGCTACGACGGAGGTCGTGGGTTCGATTCCCACCCAGGAAAATCTTCAAATCTTCGTGTGATGAGCATAAATGTTTGTTCTGCGTCTGGGTGTTATTTATCTATAATATGTGTGTATTTAGAAATATATAAGTATGTTTATCAGTTGTCTGGTTACCATAGTACAGGCTTTGCCTAGTTTGGGATCAGATAGCGATGTGTGTGATGTCCCGAAAATATTATTATTATTATTTGTGATAGCTATCGTCAATAAATACAGTTAGACAATTAATAATTAAACGCAACGTCTTGTTGAAAGGGTTAATGTCATATTTCCGCGTATCAACATGAAGAAAAGTCATAAAAATTTGGAAATTAACACACTTAGGACAAGTTAATAATTTATAGTCCATTAATAAACGCAAATTACCCGTAAATGCAATTTAAACTTTGTACGTGTTGAATAACTTTTCATTTATAATACGAGGTAATAAAAGCTTTCAACAATTTTAAGCAAATAAATTATTCTCTTTGAAATAATACTTCTAAATTTTTAAATAGTTTATTAATACTATTTTAGGGTTAAATGGATAAATTATTTGATGAATGATAAATAAATGATAAATTTAATTTTAGAAGTTTAAAAGAGGCAATTCAAGATGCATTGCCTCTTTGACAAACAAGTGAACGACTTGCCTGGAAAATGACCTTTTCTTTATAGACTATAGCTAAAACTACCTACCTACCTACATCATCATCATCATCATTCATTCATCATTTCAGCCAAAAGACGTCCACTGCTGGACATAGGCCTCCCCCAAGGTTTTCCACAACTCTCGATCCTGAGCCGACCTTGTCCATCGGTTGCCCGCAACCTTAACCAGGTCGTCGGTCCACCTTGTTGGAGGCCTGCCCACGCTTCGTCTTCCAGTTCATGGTCGCCACTCTAGAACCTTTCTGCCCCAACGGCCATCAGTTCTGCGAGCTATGTGCCCGGCCCATTGCCACTTAATGGAGGCAATTCTTCGAGCTATGTCGGTTACTTTGGTTCTCCTACGGATCTCCTCATTTCTGATTCGATCTCGCAGGGAAACTCCAAGCATAGCTCTCTCCATTGCTCGTTGGGTGACTTTGAGCCTTCGCACGAGGCCCATAGTGAACGACCACGTCTCAGATCCGTATGTCATCACTGGCAACACACACTGGTCAAAGACTTTCGTCTTGAGACACTGCGGTATTTGGGACGAGAAGATATGACGTAGCTTCCCAAACGCTGCCCAGCCGAGTCGGATTCGACGAGTGACCTCTTTCTCGAAGCACAGAATACTTAATAGTACAGGTACATAAGGTTCACTTAGCTGAATCATTTAAACAAATATCAACTTTGCTCGCACACAATAGAGCGCAATTCAGCTCCCCAGAACAAAACTTACCTACTCGTTTATTTACCTACAAATTGGCTCCCTTTGTATTGCGTATTTCTGGACATTATGGTTGTCACTTAGAGATCAATTTTGATCTGAAGTACCTGTTAGGTTTAGGTAGGTACTTACTATACTTTTGTAAACGAGTGACTTTTTAAATAAATCTGGACATGTGGGGACATATTCAATGTAGGTACTTCGTAATTAAATTATAAGAACGAGCGGTGTGTGTCCACATCACAGGACTGGTCAAACCACTAAAGAACAAATTATAATAATGGGTACTAGCTGTTGCCCGCGGCTCCGCCCATGATTATGTTTTTGATTAAATTAAAAATAGGTATTAGAGTTTGTCATTGGTTTGTTTGGAGCCATTTGTCTAGTTGAAATTTAAAACTATTGAGTGATAGGCGGTTATAATATATTTTCCCAATTAAATAAGTACCTACTTAATTGGTTGGACAAATAAATAATACGTCTCTACAAAAACTGTGCTGTACCTATAGTCTACATATCAAAATCTTGCTACAAATAGGTACCTACCAATTATGTTTTTCTAAATGATAACGTGTTTCTTTACTTTGCAATATCCTTTGGAATATTCAAAAACGAGAGGTTAGGATCCTTATCACTATTTAAGCAGCCGAATACTGTGGAATATTTTTATGCCTTTATTTTCTTTAAAATATTTAAAAGCGAAAACGAATCGGTGACGAATTACGGCTTCGTGTGCGTTTCGTAGGTAAACTTACGTCGAACCGACGACGCGACCGGCGCGCGACACTCGACTAAATAATATCCCTGGAAATGTTGCGGCCGGGTACTTGTAGATTCATACCTAAACAGCGGAGTGAACCAGGCCTGCTCGAAGTTAGATCTACCTAACTGGACTGTATGTCCCAGGTAAACATACTCGTCAACAACTTCGAGTGTAGAGCCTCCAATTGTGACAGAGGTGGGTGCGACATGGACATTTGCCATAATCTTAGTCTTGTCCATGTTCATTTTAAGACCCACTTGTAGTGAGACTCTACTGAGGCCATCGAGCATTGCGCCAAGGTCTTCCATGGTCTCAGCCATGACCACGATATCGTCGGCAAATCGAAGGTGAGTGATGTACTCGCCGTTGATGTTGATGCCGAGTCCATTCCAATCCAGAAGCTTGAAAGCATCTTCCAGTGCAGCGGTGAAGAGTTTCGGGGATATGACATCTCCCTGTCTTACACCTCGCTGCAACTGGATAGGCTTCGTACTCTGATCATGGAAACGGACCGACATGGTGGCGTTTTCATACAAGCACTTCAACACTTCGACGTACCGAGTGTCAATTTGGCACCGCTGGAGAGACTGTAGCACAGCCCAGGTCTCGATCGAATCAAAGGCTTTCTCATAGTCCACAAACGCTAGACAAAGAGGCTGGTTATACTCCTCGGTCTTCTGTATAACCTGCCGCAGCGTATGTATGTGGTCTATGGTACTAAACCCTTTTCGGAAACCGGCTTGTTCGGGAGGCTGGAAGTCGTCAAACCTGCACGCGAGACGATTCGTAATGACTCTCGAAAACAGCTTGTAGACGTGGTTCAGGAGTGAGATGGGTCTGTAATTCTTCAGCAGGGTTTTATCACCCTTTTTGAAGAACAGCACCACCACACTCCTGAGCCATGCCTGCGGCGTCTTACCCGCGAGTATGACGGAATCAAAAAGCTTTTGCAGTGCCTTTAGCACCGGCCTTCCACCAGCCTTTAGCAAGTCGCTTGTGATTCCGTCCTCACCCGGCGCCTTGTTGTTTTTTAGCTGTTTGAGAGCCATACTAATCTCGTCTAGGCTGACGACCGGGATATAATCGGTATAATGTCGGAACAACTTAGCTCTTGGATCGTCTGTCGAAGAGCTAACAGGTGACCGAGTTGTCGTGTACAGCTGCCTGTAAAACGTTTCGATCTCTTCCACCAGCTCGGGCCTGGACGTTATGATCTTGCCGTCCCCAGTCTTCAGCTTGGTCAGTCGGCTCTGCCCGATAGACAGATCTCTAGCGAACACTTTGGAGCCCTTGTTCTGCTCTATAGCCTGTTTAATACAGTCTGTATTATATTGGCGAAGGTCGCGAGTCAAAGACTTAGAGATCTGCCTATTGAGCAGCCGGTATCGGCCAGCATCATCTGAGGACTGCAAAACCATCTCTCGCCTTTCCTCCATGAGCTTGATGGTTGAGTCGGAGATCTTTTTTGTTTCTTTTGTTCGGCGGGTTTTAAAACTGTTAGACCCAGCCGAACGGACAGTTTCCACGAACCTGTTGTTGTAATCGTCCACATCGACGCAATCACCTAGGGTCTCGAAGCGGTTCAGCAGTTCGAGCTGAAAGCTGTCGGGGTTTTGGGTTTGGATAGGTGCAGGTCGGAGCGTTGACTTCATCAGTCGAGATCTTTCCAGCTTGGCATTGATATTCAATGTGCCCCTTACTAGTCGGTGATCGCTCCCGGTTTTCACCGTATTGATCACAGAGACATCATTAAATATCTGCCGCTTCGTCGACATGATGAAGTCAATCTCGTTTTTGGTTGCACCGTCAGGACTCACCCAGGTCCATTTGCGATGTTCGCGTTTCTTGAAGAAGGAGTTCATCATAAAGAGTCCCTCCTTCTCCATGAAATCGAACAGCATTTGGCCCCGGGGATTCCGATGCCCATACCCAAATTGCCCCACTTTCAGCTCATCACCGCTCCGTTTGCCTAGTTTTGCGTTGAAGTCCCCCATGACAACGGTGAAGTGGGTCTTGGTGCTATGCATGGCTCTAGAAATATCCTCATACATAGCTTCGACCTCATCATCGGGGTGCGCCAACGTTGGAGCGTATACCTGTATGACCTTCAACGAATACCGTTTGGTGATTCTGAGTATAAGGTACGCTACCCTTGTCGACACACTCTCGATCTTAACCACGTTGTTCACAAGGGACTTGTGGACGATAAACCCGACACCACCTTGGGACTGTTGATCGCCCTCCCGGAAGTAGAGCAAGTTGCTGGATTTGAGCGTTATCGAGTCCTCCCCCTCTCTACGGACTTCAGATAGCCCTATAACATCCCATCGCAGCTTGCTCAATTCTTCCTCCAGTTCGGTAATCTTCTCGTCGGTCCACAGTGTGCGCGTGTTATATGTTGCCAGGGCCAGCTGTCGTCGTTTTTGGTAGCCTGGTCTCTGCCGGAGATTCTTAGCACCCCCTGTTCCACCGTTACCATGGCCGCTACCTGAGCCAGGAATAGCGGGACTGCCGGGGACTAGGGGCCGATTTATTTTGATGCGGATCATTTTGGGGGGGATTTACCATAATCGCCACGCTTGGCAGGCGGGTTGGCGATCGCAGTGGCGGAAGTCTTTACATATAGACGCTGCTGCCCGTCTTATGTCTATCATTTGCTTCCGCCATGTTGCAATGGTTTGCCCGCCATTATTCGGTTGACTGCTTGCACAATGTGCAGGTACCGGCAGTTAGATAACTACGTATACCTGCACTAGTGGGCGGTGGGGTCGTCACTTCCCGACGCCTCTACCTACCTACATACAGTGATTTAATTGTATTTCAGTGCGTTTATAGGAACCCGTAGCTAAGTTATTCTTAGTTAGCTATTGTCTTTAGTTAATGCAACTGCTACGTTAAGAGCGTATTCACACTTTTCAGTAAAATAAGCAAAAATACGCAGTTTTCTAAGTGATAATTCTCGGCTATGAAGTGATGCAGGTTTCAATTTCCAAGATTTAGTTATAGATATGTCGTTGACAAAGGGGCTAACTATAGTCAAAGTCTACTAACGTGGTTGGTTATTTTTTAAATAATTATTTTCCAACACACGAATTCGTAATGGCGCAATTCGGGGCATCGCAGACAGCATATTTTGAAGAATTGGTTATACCTATTACTTTAAAACATATATGTAAGTACTAAGCATATAGTCTACAAGTGATTTTTTAATGAATAATTTGCGATTTTATAAGGTTTAGAGAACAACAAACATATTTATCCAACAATAATTCGTCAAAAATCGCATGTTATAAAACATGCAGCCAACTTTAAATTAATAAAATATAGTATAAAAATACTTCATCTTATCAAAATATAGTGCTTTATCTTGAAAATAAAATATATTTCTGATTAATTCATAGTATATTTTTTTTGTTATATGTGATCAAACATAACGTATAAAACTCGCAAGTTCGCCACACTGACATGATGCATGATCCAGTGCCGCGCGTGCGCCTTTAGAGGAAGGACCTATGTCGCTCGCGCTCCTGGCCGCCGAACCTCAGTTTACGTAATTTATTAGATATCGTCAACAGTGGGTACCGTACTTGTATCATAGTAATGTTATTATTTTACTACTGATAATCTTATACGGTCATACTTTTGTCAAATAATTGAATGATTTATGTTTAGAATGTGATTTTAACGTTAGGCTCAGTGGTGGATGTGTGTGACTGCTGATCACGAGGTCACGAGGTCCCGGGTTCGATTCCCGGGTCGGGCAAATAAAATGAAATGAAATGAAATAAAATAAAATAGAATAAAATGGAATAAAATGGAAAAAAAATGGAATAAAATTGAATAAAATAGAATAAATAGAAAAAATGGAATAAAATGGAATAAATTGGAATAAAATAGAAAAAATGGAATAAATTGGAATAAAATGTAAAAAAAATGGAATAAAATAGAATAAATAGAAAAAATGGAATAAAATAGAAAAAAAATGGAATAAAATGGAAAAAAATGGAATAAATTGGAATAAAATAGAAAAAATGGAATAAAATAGAAAAAATGGAATAAAATGGAAAAAATGGAATAAATTGGAATAAAATATAGAATACAATGGAATAAAATGGAATATAATGGAATAAAATAGAATAAATAGAAAAAATGGAATAAAATGGAATAAAATGGAATAAAATAGAAAAAAAATGGAATAAAATGGAATAAAATAGATAAAATGGAATAAAATACGAGGTCCCGGGTTCAATTCCCGGGCCGGTAATCGAACCCGGGACCTCGTGACCTCGTGATCAGCAGTCACACACATCCAACACTGAGCCTTACGTTAAAATCACATTCTAATTCTGTTAAATATACATATGTAGTCGCGTGTGTAGCAAATAAAATAAAATAAAATCTTTATGTATCAAAAAAGGTATCTAACCTATGAATTTAAAATAAAAAATAAAATTAATAAAATTAAAATAATAAAATAAAATAATAATGATGATAAGCAGTTACCGTAGCCTATGGACGCTTGCAATACCAAAGGTATCACTTGCGTGTTGCCGACCCATTTTTTTAACACCAGGGCTTTATGATGGAGTATCCCTGGGATAGGAAACGTTTCTTCCAAAACGCAGGAGTACTCACACATAAGATCACAACTACACCGCTGTGTGTAGTAATTTAGGTGAAGGTTTGGGCTCTCCTCGCTGATGAATGGCCGGAATTAGTACGTCTAACACTTTCATAACAATTTTGTTTATATTTATATATTTTATGTAAGTAGGTATATTTATTTTATATATTATATATACCACAGCATATATATTCATTATATTTTTTTTAGATGTTGTTGAATCTATATCCTTATCTTAAATTTGTTTCTTTGTTTTATCCATTTTTTTTTGTTTTTGAGTGCACCTACTATGTTCATCTCTGTATCACCCAAGGTCAACTGGTAGAGAATGCCTATGGCATTAAGTCTGCCTGTGTGCGATTGTGCATAAAGTTTTAAATAAATAATTTGGCTGTGGTGTATTAATATTAAATATGATCTTTTTTTGTTTTTTGTACCTACCTACCTAGCCTACAAAAAACCACCACTACCTACTACTTTTTTGTAGGCTAGGTATCATGTTATGGCATTAGTTTCCACCCACGGCTTCACCTGCACTTACAACTCCAGGCAGAAACAAGCAAGAAAAAGGTCCATAGGTACTTAGGTACATCAATTCATCCAAACATTCGCATTTATAATAATAATAATATGTATTAGAATAGATATGGTATGCCAAAGTGTTCCTTTACTTCTCTAATAATAACATATTCTACAAATTTACAATACAAATACCTATTATAACACCAAAAATCTTACCGTAATATAACAATAAAGTTTACGCGGCCCTGCACTGTGCCGAACATACTTCACGAACAATGTATGTGTGCGAGGATCACGCACACACGCGCACTCGCCACGCGCACGCGGCCGGTCGACCGATAATTACCTAATCTGTAGCTGCGCTATTTTGTGAATACGCTCTTAACGAGATGACAGAATATTTAGTGTCTCCCTCTGGCAATTCGCCAATGCACACGAAAAGTCCAACGAATGACAACAAAAATGTCCAGCTTACGTGACTTTGTTAATTAAGCTTACAACATGCAACGGCGGAGAGAACTTTAGGATGTTAGTTCTGGCTACCTGCGAGTAAATTAATTTAATGACCTGCCTGTTTCCTTGTTTACCTGCTACATTATTTAATTTATGACCTGTATAAGTGTTATATTTTAACCTAAATGAATAAATTAATTTTAAGTTTGAGTTCAATGTCGCTGTCTACTCTATAACTAATTATGTTTTAACATGTCATTGGATGAAACTATAAATGCTTTAATTTGAAAATACTTGCAAGGCAACAAAATAATCAAATCATTTAATAGATAACTTTGACTTTCAGAAATACTTTCTTGAATGTCTAAGCATTTATTCAAGTAGATTTTTGATGACCTAACTTTGAGATTAAATATTTGAATGTAAATAAAATAACATAACAGGGCGCCGCTCACGTGTGCACTACGCGCCCTTAACCAAGTGGCGGATAAAATTGACTTGTTTTCTTGTTCTCTGACTGAATTCACAAAGACTGCATTATTAGTAATAAGTTATGGTGATAACAGGTTACCTTGATAATTAGAATAAGTTACTCTATTGTATTGGGTTAACACCTGTAAAAATAGACGTAAGAGTGGAAAAATAAATAAATAAATAAATAAACATTATAATTAAATTTTGATGATAGTCACAATTAATTACAATATATTATTATTGATAACTCATCATATCAACTTATAAACGTCTCACTCTGGGCTCGGGTCTCCTCCATACACTTGGAGGGATATTAGCCTACTATACTACGCTGGCCAGACGGGTTGGTATTGGGTTTTATTTTGAGGTTTCCTTCTCTTGCAGTGGATATTGTCTGCTTGACTTACTCCTAGTAACTTGTCCTAAGTGTGTTTATTTCCAAATTTTTATGACTATATATGGCGGAAATATAACATTAACCCTTTCAACAAGACGTTGTATTTCGGGGACATGTATATTGTAATTGTCTTACTGTATTTAAGAAAAGATAAGTAAGAATTTTTAATTATCATTAGATAATTAATAATTCTTATTTAAAATTGCATTGTATTTGTGTAGCTATTTACCAACTGTCGACTGCACATGAACCGAAAACAAAAGGAGCCTGTGCATATAGGTCACTATTATCACTTGCTTCTTCTTTTTCGTATCAATGCCATTGATCTAACAGTTAGATTCTTGAGTGGTAAAATGACACTAATTTATCAGATTATTTATAATGCTGTGGGTGAACTATCACCCATATCTGTAATCTAATAACGCAAACTAAAAGCTGTGAGAATTGTAATAGATTGTAATGTAAACACGCATAACCGGACTTATTGTAACCGCGGGTGGGTGTCCTGGAGACCTGAAATACAGGGTTTTCCCTAGTTTAGGCTCCAGTCCACCATTACATAACTCAAGTTTGTAACTAATTTACAGTAAACAATATATTGATGTACTATGTGGTGAAAATTAAACATATTTTTATTTTATTATTTATTAATATTTCGTAATTCAGTCCTGTGCGAGATATTACGTTATACGTAATTGAGATTTTACTCACTACCTTGATATCCACAATCATGGACGCTATATAAATGACAGTTTCTATCGACAATCACAACATCCAATAAGCAAATCAAAAAACAAATGCAGAAGCTTGTTAGTGATCAGCAAACCTAAAATGCGTTACCTTTTCTTGAAGAAATACCAAACAGTTTTGTAACCTTACGCTAATTTATCACAAAACAAGTCCCTGTAACTTCTTAAAATTATTCCACCGTCGTCTCTTTATTCATCATCACGAATAAAAGTTATTCGTATTCACGGAAAAGTTTGTTCCTAATTTATACTAATACAGTAAACTAGAGACAGAACAAATTTGAAGAACAAAGAAAATATAAGTTTTATTACTACTAAAATATGGTATACAAAAAGCCTAGCCTCTTATTGTAACCCCTTTGTTAAACTTCTAAAGACTATAAATACTTATCGGATATAATGAAGGTATACTAAATAACAGATGATTATCTAGCTAAAAGGTCTAACTATATACTATAATAGCACAGTATATGGAACTCAAGGAATAAAAAGTTCTTTACACTGCCACTCTGGTAATATTCTGGTCGATAGGTCTGCCACGTTAAGCAAGCTTGAAGGGATCAGTCCTTAGATCTAAAAGAAGACTTGCAAAGCCTAAAAACTTGGAAAACTTGTTATCTTTACAAATTTTAATATATGTACCTACCGATAACTTATATGTGTGGTGTATGCAGTTATTGTAAGCTACACATTACAGTTTAAAAAAACACGTTAAACTGTTTGATCCTGCATCTGAGAGAGAATCTGTGTAGAATATAGACGTTGGACCAATCGCGCCTAAAGAGCACATAATACTAGGAGCATCACTCGCTTTATCAACCCTGTCTTTCCCTGTGACATTTTTCTCACGCTAAATGCCCAAAAATGTCCCTAGCCAGAAACATGGAAATGCTCAGTTCGCAACATCAATAGAGGTACGACACCGTACTATTTTATACTCCTTAAGTGGCAAACAAGCGTTACTGGCGTGCAAGCGTTACTGGCATGCAAGCCTGCTGGAGAAGGACCTCCCCTCCACCTTACAGAAAACCACAGCCATATAACTTGTGTACTTATATAGCAGTAGTTTTCTGTAAACGGTGTGATTGTGTTCCTATGTGAGGTCTCCAGCGCTCATTTAAGGATGCGTACTGAAATAAACTTTTTCCTATTCCATGGATAATCCATCTTAGAGCCCTTTGCAATTGCAAGCGTTTATAGGCTGCGGTAACTGGTGGGCCGTATGCTTGTTTACCCAAGTAATATAAATAAAATCAATTAACGACGTAGTAATTTACTTTCTAGATTAAACAAATAATACTATTGATTGTGTCGTTTACAGCCATATTCAAAACGTAGCGTTGTAAATGAACTTGCGCTTGCATTTAATTTGTGAAACTTCATCACAACATTAATCGAATTTACATTGCAATCATCCAACTACAACAAAATGTCTGGAATAATTTCCACTTATTGTATCTGTTAAATCATTTAAGTGTAGGTTTTTTTATACTACTTACTTGGGTGGCAAACAAGCATACGGCCCGCCCGATGTTAAGCAGTTCCCGTAGCCTATGGGCACTTGCAATACCTACCAGAGGCGAGCTTAACTCATGATTGAGTTTGTGGTTTGGTAACTCTTTTAGTTTCGCTAATGACAATGTGTTACATATCTGTAAACAAATCGTGAATATGTAAACATACAATTTAATTAAATGAATCTTTATAAAACATTAACTAAACAAAATTATGTTTAAAGACAAAGAAATTCTTTAGTTGGATATCAAATATTTGAAGACCTTTTTCTATTACAAGTAATAATAATTACGTTCTTTTGACTAAGCTTTACACAGCTTACGATTAAAATGTTGTATTTAATTTAATTCGAATGTTCGAAATTTCATTTACTGGTTCTGGTATTTTGTAGACTATTGTTTGTTTCTAACTTTAATATAAAAGAGGACATTAACGACCTTTTTTGAAGGCATGGGGTGTTTGTTTTTACTTAATTCGAGGATGCCGTGTTAGCAATGCAAAGAAACCCGTAATGACAAAGACAAATAGAATGTATTTAGTGATTTACCGCTTTTATGTGAGATATTCAAAGGAGTTTTTATGAAAAAATGCATCTCTAAATAAGTATCGGAAACTTGTACTCACGTGCAGGTATACAACGTTATAGAGATAAAGCCCTATGTCGCGGGGGGATACAAAAGTACGATTCACGAACAAAAATTACACCCAGACTCGGCGCCTAGAAACACAATTTTTGTCCCGTGGGAATCGAACCCACGACCTCTAGCTTAGCAGTCAGGGTCACTTACTACTAGACCAACAGGCCAGTCAAAATTGGAGAAGGTCATTTGTTAAGCAAAGTCGCAAGCTAATCAGTCAGGCTTATTCGCTTGTAACCCCTAACCTCTTTTTATTGTTTTTATTCTTGAAATGTGGCTATATCTAGAAGAACGTCTTTTGGCTTACAGAGAATTGCTACAGCATTCTATTCTATTTATTATAAATAAGCATACGGCCCGCCTACTGTAGCCTATGGACGCTTGCAATAACAGAGCTATCACGTTTCTTTCAAAACGCAGTGATGCATTTTAAAGAAATGTTTTTTTATGAGAGCTCACACATACATGAATACATCTACACCACTGTGTGTAGTTATTTATTTAGCTGTGATTTGGCTTGTTTTACTAAAAGATACAAAATGTAACTAAATGGATGATTTAATTGAATTTGGTCTAGACAAATTATTATCAAAGGTAATCGACTTAAACTGAAAGGGTATTGAAAGCTTTAGTTAATTTGATGAAAAATACTTATTCTATAGAATAATTAAAATTCAAAATGTTGTTTACTGAGGACAATAACAAATATTTATTTTGTTGAGAACGAAATAAAATAACATAAAATTAAATGTCCTCCTAACCGTATTTCATTTACGGCGCGGTGGCTGTTCCAAAGACTGAAGTATTCCATATTGGGCACCCGTTTTAATGGCACCTGAGTGAATGGCACCTAAGGTATTCCACATTGGGCATCTACCGATGTTTTTCGCAGGTGCCATTAGTGGAACAACACCTGCGAAAAATATCGGTAGGTGCCCAATGTGGAATACCTTAGGTGCCATTCACTCAGGTGCCATTAAAACGGGTGCCTAATATGGAATACTTCCAAAGACTAGCTATCTACGTGGGAGATATTATATTGCACAAGTGTGGGTATAAACTAAGGTACATTATTTATTTCCTCACTCTAATAGTCCTATGGAACGACAATACGACACGACCGACCAATGCATTTGTAAGCTTTTTTTTATATGACTTCGGTGGTTCTTTTTTTTTACACCAGGGCTATAAAATGATATCGCTGAAATAGGAAACCGTTTATTTCAAAACGCATACCTAAATGAGCGCTGGAGACCTGTACACACACACAGGAACACAGCTGCACCACTGTGTATAGTTATTTGGCTGTGGTCTTCTGTAAGGTGGAGGTCCAACAGCCAGTCGGGCCTGCTTGCTAGTAATAGTTGCCGAAATACGGGGGAGTAAACACCACCAATTTCAAAACTTATCCGCATTTTATTTTGAATTTCCTAACAGATAAATCTAATGTTCTACTACTACCTACCTCGTTATCAGCAGTCAACGACTGGTAAAACAAGTAGGCAGGTAAATAAAATTTACATAACATTTTAAAGTCCCACTCAAGACAAAACTTTGTGTGATCAATAATTGTTTGTTCCAAGTCTGTATTGTCCGTGGATTGTATTTGTTAAGTCCCCCGCGACATAATGTTTGTTCCCTAGTGCAGGAGTTGTCATTTTCAAGAAAAATAAAATTACCATGACCACATTTTCTGTTTTAACAAAAATTGACATAAAATATCTGACATGTAAAAATTAATATTTATTTTATAAGATATTTACATGACAAATTATTAAAATAAAAGTGAATTAACCTAAACTACTTACAAACAATCAGATGGGTATCTATAATATACCTGTAAGTAAAATAAAATATCTGATTGAGGTCGCTGATATGTTGGATATCAGCATGGTGTCAAAATACTCAGCGTTACTTTAACAAACAGTTCACGTTCCTATTTTGATAGCAACCACACGTGAGGTAATGGCACTGAACGATCAAACCCAACAAATGTGTGGTTCACTTAGCTTTTTAGTCATCAAAGCGGATCTGGGGTTTCACAATAATACGCTTGTAACCGCTCCTAAACTTCAACCGTAATATCGAATCGTGTTAAGGTTTGCTAACTTTGCTAAGTTCTTTGGGAGGATTTTACCAAACCTGATGTTAATCTTAATCTAGCATTTTTATTTATACTACGCATCTGGCAAACTAGCATACGGGCCGCCAGTGATTAGTACGTACAAATTTCATAATAACCATAAAATGAAACTCACTCCACCTTGTTGAAATACCACAGTGTCACAAGATGACAAACTTTGACTACTGATTTTTTTTAGACTGGCGATTTGTTAAAAAGGGCCAAATTAATAGTACCCAGAACTGACGTGTATGCATGAAGAGGTTGATGAATGTAAAGGAAGCGAAAAAAGTATGCCAGGATCGAAGCAATTGGCGTACCATAGTCTCTGCCTACCCCAATGGGAGACAGGCGTGATGATATATAATATATGTATGTATACTCAGTGGTCGACGATAAAAATAAAACTATTTTAAAGTTTACTTTTTCTACGTTTTAAGTCATAGCTAAACCTTTTTTTGCGAAAATATACTGTCATAGTGCTCTAACCCTTATCATTCATAGAAAAGTTTTATACAAGTTATAATATTATATTTATAGAACTGTCAATAACTATATTAGCTTCCGAAAGGATACGATACGTTGTCAGTTTACGGAAATAGATCGTGTTATTTATACAAAAATATCTGAACACAGGAAAATTTTGTCTTTGACGGAAAATGGGGAGTATTAAAAGTTCAAAACTTCCGTGCGTGATTTCCCATTATGACGCTTTAACAGATGGACCGAGTTTTAATTATGTAACGCGTGTTACATTTCTTTGACACGATACAATACAGAATGGATGGATAATATTACGTTTCGATATTCTTAAAAACGAAAAATTCTCTTTAAATACAAACATTGTGACACGATTGAAGGTCTATCTCTGTCACTCTGTCAATGGCAAATTATTTATTCATTTTTAACTATTTTTATTGCACCAACATCGTTTATATCTGCATCACCGAGATTGACTAGTAGTAAATGCCATCGGCATTTAGTCCGCCTATGTACGGAAATGAAATATATTTTATCAGTAGGTTTAGTCTAATTGTATACTGTTACCAAATTCCACAGAAATATATACAATGGTTTTCTTAAAAAACGAATCTTTATATAGCGGCCCTGTACAGGTAACTCTGTTGCTGTGAGATACTACAAGTATACTTTAACTGCTTACCAGCAGGCGGGCCGTATGCAATACAAAAAAGTCATTAGTCAAAAGTCAACTTCAAACTCATTACTAAAACACCGAACCATAACCTACAATTTATACTATCATACATAATATTGTCGATGAAACTTTTTTGCCGAAACTAACAGCTAACTTTGAAAAACTTCAAAATCTCTCGTTATAAGTAGTTTTTGTTTTAGTTTTATTTGTATCTAAAGCAAAACATTTTTTTTATTAATTTATGTAACATGTACCTACAGATTTCCATCTTTCATTAAGGAATGCGTTTTTATCAAAACGTTTTTCTATCCCAGAAATATCTTTGGGATCACAAGACTAAACAAAATTGAATTACTCCAGTTTTAACAGAGGTAGGGCTCAACTATACAAAAGCTAGCAAGCCTGACTGGGGAAGGACCTCCACTCTACATAAAAGCTCAGCCAAATAACTACACAATGGTGTAGTTGTGTTCCTGTGTGTGACACAGGTTTACAGGTGTACAGGTTTCTATCGTTCACTTAGTGATGCATTTTTAACAAAACGCCAGCCTTTTCGAGCCTATCCTATACCAGGGACACTACTTCACAAAACTCTGGTATCAAAATAGGTTGGTAACGCGTAAGTGATACCTCTAATATTGCAAGCGTCCATAGGCTAACTTAGCGGCTAACTTTGCTTTTATGGGGGGGCTTATGCTTGTTTGCCACCTAAGTAGTATAAAACATCATTAAAAAAATCCAGAAAACAATACTTAAATATTAAAACAGTGTGGAAAAAGACGTGCCCAGAGCAGGATTCGAACCTGCGCCTCTCGGGTTTCGGCCCAGCGCACTACTACCTAAGTGTGCCATTCGAGCTCCTACTCCGGAGTTCGAATTTGTCCACTACTTGTTTACGTCTTGAAGAAAAAAACAATATCAAGGAACCTCTACATACCACGGTCGTTTTTCTAACCCGAGAATTCCATAACTTTCATCTTGCCAATTCGGTCCCTCACACTAAACAGGGACAAATAAAAACTTTGTCCGTATAACCTTACCATTGAATAAAAGGAAATCATTTATATGGCGTCCGTTGATTGGGGAAAATCGAATCGCAGTTGAATGTACGAATAACCTCTGCCCCTACCTATACAATAACAACGGGTGATATTTTATTATTCAGTGGTATCTCTGCAAACTTGGACATATATTTTATTGTTAGAGAGGTAGAGCACAATACTAGCGAGCAGGCCCGACTGGGGAAGGACCTCCACCTTACAGAAGACCACAGGCAAATAACTACACACAGCGGTGTAGTTGTGTTCCTGTGTGTGAGTACAGGTCTCCAGGCAGCGCTCATTTAGGGATGCGTTTTGATAGAAACGTATTCCTATCCCAGGGTTACTTCCATCTTAAAGCCCCGGTGTCAAAAAATGGGTTGGCAACACGCAAGTGATACCTCGTGTATTGCAAGCATCTATAGACTACGGTTACTGCTTAACATCGGGTAGGCCGTATGCTTGTTTGCAAAGTGTTTCTAAAGAAAAACAAGTCAGGTAGTCATCCTGATTTAACCTGTCCGGTTGCTACAGGTGATTCTTAGATTACACGAGCCTGGCTTTTCCAGCTATCAATGCGGCATAATATGCTAAAACTATATTATAGTTCTTTATCCGCGGTACTGATGTCCTTGTGTGTTTCCCTCTACCCCACCCTCATTGGTCTTCTCGAGGCGCTCATAGCTAGGTGCACTCACTGTTTGGTAAACGAATAGTGGGTTAAGCTACCAAGGGCGCGGTAACCCTTTAGATGGGTGACCGCATAGTGGTATTATATCTGAGCGTCTCCGTGCTTCGGAGGGCACATTAAAAGTCGGTCTCGATTGTTAACAGTCGTTAGATCGCGACAGAGGCCTAAATATGGGCGATCTAAATAACTCTGTCACCAGGTTGGCCACTAACCAAACGATAATAATAATAATAATTGGTCTTCTCGTACTATACCTCGACAACACGATACCTCGCTAGTCACAGACTATTTCCAAATTATAATGAGCCCCAGTCGTAAGTTCTAAAAAATCAACGTAAGCTTCTCTAAATAAGCTTACTCATAACCGGTCCTTTTTTATACTACTTGATGTTAGGTAGCTACCGTCGCCCATAAACGTTTGCTACACCAGAGGTATAACTAACATGTTGCCGACCCATTATTCTTCACTAGGGCTTTAAGATGGAGTATCCTTGATATAGGAAACGTTGTTTTCAAAAGGCATCCCTAAATGAGCGCTGGAGACCTGTACTCACACACAGGAGCACAACTACTGCTGTGTGTAGTTATATGGCTGTGGTGCATCTGTAAAGTGGAGGTGATTCTCCAGTTGAGCTTCCTCGCTAGTATGGTGCCCTACCTCTAATTCTTATAAGGATAAACAACAAAAAACTCCTAAATCAACACATCAAGGCTATTGTGGAAGAGGCATAGCTTACGCTTAATCTCTTTTATCTAACTATTACTCTTCCTTAAACTTATGTATCGCTATACAGTAAAGGAAGTAACCCATATATCTGAATTTCCGCACTCATATTTTAACGCCCGAAACCGCAGTTTTTTTTTTCACGGTCGATATTCATTTTAGCAACCTACTCTTATTTTATTTATTTAAAAACAAGCGTATAATATCATTTAATAGGAACAAAAAAAAATTAAACTGCTTCAATGGATGTCACAAAATTCCTCTGAAGCACTGTCTTCTTTGTTTTGTTTTCTAAAAAGACAATTCCCGCACTAGGGAACAGGCCCTGTGTTGCGGGAAACTTTACATACATCGGGGCAACCATTTATCAATCACACAATTTTTTGCCTCGTTTGGGGATCGAACCCACGACACGCCACGCAGTGGTAAATGGCGAGGTAACCATTTAAGCTACTGAACCAACCATGCAGTCAAGGCCGTGAAGTCAAGGTACTGAAAACGTGTCTAAAAGACTGACATTAAAGCCACGTTGGATAGAAAATAAATAAATAAATTAATACTTTGTATAAATATTTTAACTGTGTACTTATACAGCCATATGAAGCATAATTAGAAAAGAATTTGCAAAGTAATACTTTTACTAAGCGATTTTTCTTCGTCTTCTTAATTAAAATTTATTCATAAGATATTTACAAGAATAGTTATTAAAGTAACTTAACCTAAACAATAGAACTATGTATATATAATATTTACAATTATTAAAAAAGAAATAATAGAAAATATCCAAAGGAAAAAGGAGGGACTCAAGTTCAAGTCATTTATTCATAACAAGAATATTGCATGCAAAATCTTATTAATAAATAAGAATGATTAATAGGCGGCATAAAATAAGAGATCTTACCAACAACACCCGCAAGAGTAAGCGAACACCTGTGACTTTCTCTTGAATGTGTGGAGGTCCTACCCTAGTCGAGTTAGACGGCCTAAATGGTGCCCTACCGTCCATAAAACATCTATCATAAAACAAATATACTTAATAGCAGAAATATTGATTGAAATGAAGTTCTCTCATTATTTATTGAAAAAATCAATACGCATAATGGTAGTTCTATTAATGCACTTGAAGGCTAAGTTTATTCTGCCACAGTATTAGTTAGCTCAGTAGTAGTGTGGAAATCGTTCACTACTGCTTGAAAGGAAAAAAAATCTCATCATCATCATCATCTCAGCCTGACGACGTCCACTGTTGAACGTAGGCCTCCCCCATATGTCTCCACAATGGCTGATAATTTTTATGTCTAATATAAATTATAAAGAAATTTTGTAACAAGACTGAGTCAACAATGTGTTGACTCATTCCCATTAATAACCAACGATAGTTCGAATGTACTTACTCATTAATGAAACGTAAATTAAAATAAAACATAATTACTATTTTAAAATATTTTTTCTATTCGCTGCAAATTCATTCCCTTCAAAAAAGAAAAAAAAATATCAGCTCCTTCAACACTGGGTGTTAACATCACTTTTAGGCAATTAACTTTTTGATGAAGTCTAAGTCAGTTTTTCTCTCTGTTTTGATCTGCATATTTAAAATTGCGCTGCAGTGAAAATTATGTTTTTGCAACCTATCGATTTTTTGTAAAGTAAAATTTCCATCATATTTTACAAAATCGAGTCCTAAAACACTTTTTTTCATTAACGCCAGCGAAATTGTTGTTACTACAAACAATATTAATTTCTCGAATGAGAAACATGGTAAAGTTCAATAACGAAACAACAACAAAAAGTGTCAACTTGTGACGTAGGTAACTAAAAGTGTGTCTCACACACGTGTGCGCACAGGCACAGATTACTAAAGAGTTACTACACAGGTATGTACCCAGCGCCGCTGCTACCATCATTTCTAGGCACCATTACAGTAAGACAACGATGCGGAAGAATTTTATGACGCCTATTTAAAAGGTTTTATCTTAATTTCCCTAATAACGTTGGACTTCTATTGTTCTTTTTTTAAATTTTGTACATACCTATATTTTTTTATAAAGTAGTAGGTACATAATATATCTGTTTATTTATATTTATAAATAATACCTAAGTCTTTATTTTGGAAAGTTTCCATACTGGTTAGTAGTAAATACAGGGACTTCCTGACTATAATATAATAACAGTTTCTCTATCCCAGGGCTCCGCATAACAAAACACTCTGCTAGTACAAGATGTAGGATCGATAACGCGCGACCGATGCTCCTGGAAATGCAAGTGTTCATAAACTTCGGTAACTGATCACCATCAGACTATGGCAATATATAAAAATGAATAAATAACCCATATGTTCATATTGAGTGTGGTGACGGATAAAGAATACAAATGTCACCACCCCGTTCCATCCCGAAGGTGTCGAAAGAGTCGACTAAGTTAGGCCGACAATATCCACTGCAAGAGAGGAAAGCTCGTAAGAAAACCATATATTAACCTGTTTGGCCAGCGTGGTATAGTAGACAAATATCCCTAATGTACGGAGGAGATCCGTGCCCAGCAGTGGGGACGTTTATGGGTTGAGATGAAGATATACATACATATCCTTTTTCATAAGCCTTATAAATCATAATATTTGAGAGCCGACAAACTTTTCTGGATGCTCAGTTTGCGACAAAAGTATTTTCCAAGCTTGCTAATGAAGTAACATTAGACTTAAAATAAAGTTGTTACTAAAATTGTAAAAGCCTATTTTGTATGTGAATTTAATCACATACAGTACTGTACGAATTTTACTCGTGTCAGACTATAGATTCGTATCATATCGTCTTTATAGCAACTTATTTTAGATCTTAACGTAAACTTTATATGTCTTCCTTTAATAATGTAATTGTTCGAAATTGGAGATCAAATATAATCGCTATTAAAACTTCATGGTACGGTCCCGGTGGTCATCAAACCTATAAAAGTAAATACGGAAGTGATCACTTGTCACTACGCCGCGCCGCCCCTGCAGCTATTGCCAGTTTTAGTTAGATATATATCTATTACGAGAATATAATTGACGAATTTGAAAAGGTATTTAAATCAAAATAAGTCATTTTCATGCAGGAAAAACATCAAAGGTCATCAAACACCAATGTTCACAATTTCCTCCTTTTACAAAAGCAAATTCCAGATTTAAATTTTTCGTTATTATAAAAAAGTAATTAAATATTTTCCAATAAGTTAATTATAATATAAATCAATTTTATAAAATTGGACACACTCATGTGTCCCTCTTTTGAACCCAATTTTTAAGCTACTTTCGTGGCAAACGAACGCGCTGCAGTGATAGCTGGTTACCGTAACCCTTGTAACACTAGGGGTAGGTATCCCTTTGACGTTACTGAAACCCTATAGAAACCATTCAACAAATATCTTGAAGAATAACATAAAACAGTCTCCAAATTACAACAATTTTCATAAAAAATTATATACTAGGTAAATTAGATAAAAATATCCTAAAACTTATCTAACTATTATCCATATTAATTCATATTGGCCATTAATTATGACTTAAATCTCCAGTTTATTTAGAACATATAAATTCTTTTTACGAAACAAGGATTTTAAATAAATCAAACTGTTAAGGAAAAATATAATATTTATGTGTAAAAACAAGTTTTTAGTTTAGATTGTAATAGTGTTAAAATCAAAAATAATTTTGCCTACTATTACAAATTATACTAGCATTTAATTCGTGAATCTTTCAATCGATATTTCGTAACAAAACAAATTAAAAACTGTTCCCATACTTACTTTTATGAACTTATTCTCAAGTTTCCTGAAGCCCAAAGTTTTTCTTAACCGAAAAAGTATATTTAACCTTTCACGCACAAACACAAATCATGTTCAAAACAAAATAATTAATTGAGATTGAGTATTCGAAATTGTCAAACTTCTCGAGTGCACTGCGATAGACTCGCGCGGAGACGTCCGTCCCCAAACCGGTCTATGAACAGACTGGCTGGTTCGAGGCTTTACTAGCAAGCCTTCCGTTCCTTGACAAAAAAAAAACAAGTTGCCGTGATAAATTTCCCGAGTTAACGCACGGCGTTTCCCGCTGATGCGTCAGTCGTATTTAGAAAAAGTTATGCTCAATTAGTTTTTATTTTCGGCTAATGCGACGCGCTGTTTTTCCTTTGAAATTTATAAACTCTGTATAGCAAAACGGTCACATTAATTTCATGTAGGTGCAAAGGAATAAAATTTATTTTATTGTGTGTTTCTACGCTAACTGGTACAATGAATAACTTGTACAATCTAACTTATATGTGTTAATAAATGACGGTGAAATTTTAGGTTAGTATACTTAATTTTGCCGTTTAAATTTGTATAGAGATATTTTAGCAGAGAGATTTCTACTAGCTAAGTTTTGAAATAATATATTGTTTTGCCTTTATTCATAGTTTACATTCATATTCTTTGTAAGTAATAAATTGATAGATAACATTTCGTTGTGAATCAAGTAAAATGAATTCGTTTTTTAAAATATTATAAGCAAAAATCCTGGCCACAATGCAATATATTATACTGACAGACACAAAAACCGCATCAAAGAAGAAATAGGTTTTCCAACTATCGGCTTTGCATCAATTAATCAGTCTGTGACAGTATATATACATATACACGTGCATATACCCCTGAGAGGCGGGCAGAGGCAATTTGTTACTGCTAGAAATGTTTGCATATCTAAACTAATATTAAATATTTGATTTTTTGTTAGATAGTTACGATTTAACTCAACTCAAACACTACTCGATCGATTTTAAAAATTCTTTCACCATTAGGAAGCTACATTATCAGCGAGTAATATGGACCATATTTCATTTTTTTAAATTACGTCCAACCGTGCGGAGCCGGGACGTACAGCAAGTTGGGTAAATATTTTATTTGAAACTTGTTCTATTTGGAGGCACGAGAATGCTTCCACCATGTGCCAAGACGAGACAACGAATGCGTGGGGCATGTCCTACCTTCTCTTGAAGCGTACTTTTATCTGTCAGTGTACCTACTTCGTTTATTTGTAGTCTAATATTGCAGCATTTTTTTTCTTCGTAACCTCTTATGCTAATGGAAAAAAGATCGCTGGAACGAACTGGATGCGGAAGGCGGAGGACCGTGTGCTGTGGCGCGTGTTAGGAAAGGCCTATATCCAGCAAAGGACTACGATAGGCTGATTGATTGATTGATTGAACCCTCTTTGCCGTAGGTATTAAACGAAATGATTCTTTACTAATAACCCGATCAAGTGCGTGTCAGACCTCGCTCTATTACAGTACAATAAAATTTTTGTTCTTTCTAATTCTAGCAGTTTTAGTATTTGTTGTTTAATGATTGCACGGTACAACAAAATTAGCCAAGATATATAGTTTGTGAGTGTAATTTGAGTCTATGAATTGTTTGTAAAGTAATAATAATATTAATGGACCCGCTTGTGGCGGGCTAAATGTGATTGGCGACACTGCTGTCTCGAATGCCCCGGAGAGTCGATCAGGACTCTCAACTCTGGTTTGCCTTAATCGACCGGTCAGAGAGGGGTCGCCAGAGCTATATGCTCGGGGGTAGAAGTGTCATTTTCAAGGGCATAACTACGGGAAAACCCACTCTCGGGTCTCTTAGCCGCGCACTATGGTGTTGCCCTGTTACCTGGGGGCTGTAGCCCATGTCGGGTGTTTCATGGGACCCATCTAGTGTATAGACGAGTCACCATCTGCCTATTTATCATTTAGAGTATATCCTAACTTTTAAATGGTGGCAGATGATGTCTTATCCCATAATCATTATATACCAGTACACCGAACAACCATTCCCATAGCCCAAATTATTTGATGATGTTACAAAAGCTCTACACTTGCCATAGGCAGATCATAGCTGTACTGCAATAGTGCAGCTGTGGCATGACTATGGTAAGAATCTCATCTCATTTTAAATTAGAATTATGTAAAGGCCTCTGCGTATTGGACCTATGTCCCTATGACCTATGTCCCTAAGTGACTGCCTCGGTGGTCCAGTGGCCGCTGTATACGCCTGCTGTGCACGAGGTTGTGTGTTCGATTCCCACACAGAACAAAACTTTGTGTGACCCACAAAGAATTGTTCTGAGTCTGGGCGTAATTTGTGTCCGTTAATTGTATATTTGTAAAATCCCCCGCGACACAGATCTTGTTCTCTAGTGCGGGAGTTGTCTTTTCTTTTTTAAAGAAAGACCCGGGTATTTTCCTTGAACGAAAGGAAAATACACGTGATAAAGAGAGATATTAATGGTACCTACGTGATAATATAGAAAATTCTAGTTTAACTAACCCCCCCTCTTCTCCATTTCTTTGTTCTCGAAGATAAAGAATAATGAAACATAATATTTGTTTCCAACGATGTCATTGTCTAGCTAGACAATAACACCTACGCCGAGGTGAAAACCTAAAATTTCCTTCGCCGCCATTACATGTATCTGTTACCGGCAATCTGTAAAATTCCAGTATTCCATACAATACAATACAAAACAGTCTACACACGCTGCTGACGTAGGCACTTATGTTAACGTGCAACTCTTCAGACATGGAATCGATAGGGCGAGCAGTCTTTAATAAATTGTCGGTAATCTTACGTTAGGTTTGTTATAAATAATACGAGTATATAATAATACTAGCTGTTGTCCGCAGCTCCGCCCGCGTGGATGTCGGTTATCGCTGTAAAAAGTGAGCCTATGTGTTATTCCAGACCTATCACCTACCATCCTACGTTCCTACCATCTATCTCTGTCCTAAATTTCATCCAGATCCGTTCTGTAGTTTTAACGTGAAAGAGTAACAAACATCCATCCATCCATCCATTCTTACAAACTTTCGCATTTATAATATTACTAGGATATTATATTTATTAGTATTTATATATATTAAAAGGTATATATTGTTTGTTTTTAGTATACAGGTATTATTATTGTGTATTGTATTTATGTATTTGGTAGTCAATAGCAATTGATTGAATGTAAAATTAACTTCATTTATTGCACCTACTTCGTTTATCTCTGCATCACTGAGGTTGACTGGTAGAGAATGCTATCGGCATTACGCCCGCCTATGTACTTGTGTGCATGAAGTTTTATATATAAATAAACTAGGGGTCGCCCGCGACTTCGTCCGCATGGTAAAAAAGCACTATTCAACAAAAAAAGAATGATTCTAATCGAACCAGTACTTTCTGAGATTAGCGCGTTCAACCAAACAAACAAACTCTTTAGCTTTATAATATTAAGTACAGATAAATAGTCAACAATGAACAATTTTAATTCCCCAAAATTTTTAAATTAAGAAGAGACAATAACCTCAGCTTGCTTGAATTCCAATTTCATTAAACTTTATGGCCACTTTAAAATTTATGTTCAATCTCACACCTGCACCCCTGCATTAACGAATTTCGAAGCATCATTTTTGTGGATTAATATAACGACTACACTTATTATTGGTATTTATGAGGTGTGGGTTCGAACCCGGGTGGTACTAATATAAATTTTTACTTTAAGAAATTTATACGAACTAACCACATTTATACCACCTGCTGACGATGTAGGAAAATATCGTGAGGAAACCCACATGTCTTAGAAAAAATCTAAAGGCATGTCAGATCCACCAACCTGCATTTGGCCAGCGTGTGTGAATTAAGGCCTAAACCCTTTCTTGATAGAGAGGAGACCCGTGCCCACGTGAGTACAGTCCACGTAGTTTGGTTTTGCCCGCGTGGGAATTGAACCCACAACCTCCTGCTTAGCATCCTACTGCCTACTAATATTATAAACGCGAAAGTTTGTTAGTATGGATAGATGGATGGATGCATGGATGTTTGTTACTCTTCCACGTAAAAACTACTGAACGCATCTGGATGAAATTTGGCACACAGATAACTTATGGTCTGGAATAACACATAGGCTACTTTTTACAGCGATAACCGACACCACGTGGGCGGAGCCGTGGGCAACAGCTAGTTTTGAATATAAACGTTATCCTATCCCAGGGATCACAATTTTTGGTCGGCTACGGTAACTGCTTAGCATCAGGCAGGCGCTCTGCCTAACTAGCTAGTCCTACTACTAATATTATAAACGCGACAGTTTGTAAGATTGTATGGATGTATGTTTGTTACTCTTTCACGCAAAAACTACAGAACAGATTTGGATTAAATTTGGCATAGAGATAGACATACTCTGGAATAATACATAGGCAATTTTTTTTCCCGGATAAAATCTCTGTTCCCCGAGCGATTGTACACGCAGGCGAAGCCGTGGGTGGAAGCTAGTAGATTAATATAATAATTATTCTGCGGGGTGACTTCTCAATAAATCTATTGAGACAGTCTACATAGTTAACCTTTCGGTGAATATTTTATTGATTAAATTATCTCTTGATTAATGATCTCTATTAAAGCTTCTACTCTCAAATACTAAGGAATAAATTTAAAGTTCGAGTGACAGCGGCCAGTTGATTCTCTAAGAAACAGCGATGGCAAACTGACAGTTGTGATTGCTCGGTGACGGCACAATCTATTGACTAAACGTCAAAAAGGCTCGGTTTTTGCTCTTACGGAATACCGATTTGCAATCTGACAGCCAGATTTTGCTTCGATTTTCAATCTGACAGCCAGATTTTGCTCCGATTTTCAATCTGACAGCTAGATTTGGCTCCGTTTTCGCGGTCACTCGGTTTTCGCTCTTACGGATTACCCCTGCGGGTCTGTCGCGACATTCCATAGAAAATTTTAAAAATATATATCGTCACTGGAAAGGCAAAATTACTTCTGTCATACAAAGTGGGCATAATTGAGTTATATACATATTCGGAATCAGCGATTTTTTCTGCGTCGATCTGCCTAGGAACCATTGCAATCAGAGCATTTTTGTGGCGTTTAAGTAACCTAAAAAAAGGTGCTGCTTTTTTTTCCTAATTACTGAAGCGACGCGTTTTTTGGCCAATTTTTCACTCATGTCGCTCAAGAAATATTTCCTGAATATTAAATATTAAGTTTGGCGCTTGAGTAAAATTGCCTTTGTGTAGCCTAAAAAAGAATGGCCTTTAAGTAATTTGTGCTTACCTTGAATGTAATAAAAATTCAGCTAAAGAAATTTTAACTGATTACGAAAAAAAAACATTTTAAGTAATTTTAGTTGAAGTTACTTAGTTATCCTATCGCCTCATGAGTCAAAATCCTAGACATGAGGAGTATAAAATATTTCCCTTGAAGTTATTTTGATACACCAACACGACACTAAAATTTATGCTAAAGAAATTTCATCCTACTCAAATTTACTAATAGTATTGTGTTCAGTACTTTTAAAATACAATCGTTGTTTACATTGGTGGCGTTTAAGAAAATTTGGCTTACTAAGTTATTGGGTCAAAAGTACTGAAGCGCCACTTATCTTGGAATGTAGTAAAAAAAACGAATTTCAACCACTTCCAGTAAACGCATGCTACAAATAGAATTATTTATAAAGTTATTTCATTGAAATCGGATGATTGTGTAAAAAGATATGATTTTTTTTCTAAAAATAAAAACTTTGATCGGCTTTATCTCGAAACAACCTATTTTCACTTCAGTAATTTTGCCTTTCCAGTGACGAATTATAGAGACGAACATACAACATTTTGGATCGCGCATTTAAGGATGCGTTTTAAAAGAAACGTTCTCATATTCCAGGGATTCTTTAAAAATATATTGGGTCAGCAACACGCAAGTGATACCCTGGTATTGCAAGCTTCCATAGTCTACGGTAACTACTTAACATTAGACGGGCCGTATGTTTGTTTGCCACCTAAGTATAAAAACTGCCTCGGTGGCTCAGTGGTCAATGTGTGTGACTGCTGAACACGAGGTCCCGGGTTCAATGCCCGGGTCGGGCCAAAAATTTACATTGGGTTTTTCTGTCAAGAAATTCATAATAGATGAAGGTTAGAAATTGGTACTACGCCTGATCTCTCTCCGGTTGAGTTGAATTGCCGTACCATTGGATTATGAAAGTGAGGGAATAAAGAGTGTACGTGTGTTTGCGCACACACTTGTGCACTATAATATCTCCCGCAAAGATAGCTTGTCTACGTTTAGTTATGCCACCGTAACCGAAATTCGGTTAGGAGGACATTATTATTGTTAGTATAAAAAAATGGATTAAAAACTACGTAAGGGTAACCTTCACTTCTTCTTCTGTGTTGTCCGTGTGTTGACGGATTAAGAATACAAATGTCACCAACCCTTCCATCCCGAGGGTGTCGTAAGAGTCGACTAAGAGAGTAAGTGTTATCCACCGCAAGAGAGGGGAAAACTCGAAACAAAACCATATACCAACCCGTCTGGCCAGCGTGGTATAGTAGGCTAATATCCCTCTGTTTGGAGGAGACCCGTGCCCAGCAGTGGGACGTTTATGGGTTGAGACGTAACCTATAACAAGTTAAACAATTTTGTTAGAAGCCATTCACCTACGAGTAATGTTTAAATTATAAAGGCCTCATAATTGTTTGTCTACTAACTACTGAACACTACTAAATGCATGGTCTCGATTTAGTTTTGAGCATAAACTCGTAGTTTGAGTGTATAATAAAACTATTTAGTTATAAAGCTAGCAACAACTTTATTTTATAATTATAATAGTACTCTTTATTGTACACCAAATATATTGAACACTAATAATAATAATCGCATCGCTATCTGATCCCAAACTAGGCATAGCCTGTACTATGGCACAGAATACTTAATAGTACAGGTACAGAAGGTTCACTTCGCTAAATCATTTAAACAAATATCAACTTTGCTCGCACACAATAGAGCGCAATTCAGCTCCCCAGCACAAAACTTACCTATTCGTTTATTCACCTACAAATTGACTCTCTTTGTATCGCGTATTTCTGGACATTATGGTTGTCACTTAGAGATCAATTTTGATCTGAAGTACCTGTTAGGTTTAGGTAGGTACTTACTATACTTTTGTAAACGAGTGACTTTTTATATAAATCTGGACATGTGGGGACATATTCAATGTAGGTACTTAGTAGTAGCACAGAATACTTAATAGGTAGGTACTACAGGGCGACATTATGATTATTAAATTATAAGAACGAGCAGTGTGTGTCCACATCGCAGGACTGGTCAAACCTCTAAAGAACAAATTATAATAATGAGTACTAGCTGTTGCCCGCGGCTCCGCCCATGATTATGTTTTTGATTATATTAAAAATACCTATTAGAGTTTGTCATTGGTTCGTTTGGCGCCATTTGTCCAGTTGAAATTTTAAACTATTGAGTGATAGGCGGCTATAATATATTTTCCCAATTAAATAAGTACCTACTTAATTGGTTGGTGGACTAGTAAATAATACGTCTCTATAAAAACTGTGCTGTATAGTCTACATATCAAAATCTTGCTACAAATAGGTACCTACAAATTATGTTTTTGTAAATGATAACGTGTTTCTTTACTTTGCAATATCCTTTGGAATATTGAAAAACGAGAGGTTAGGATCCTTATCACTATTTAAGCAGCCGAATACTGTGGAATATTTTTTTGCCTTTATTTTCTTTAAAATATTTAAAAGCGAAAACGAATCGGTGACGAATTACGGCTTCGTGTGCGTATTGTAGGTAAACTTACGTCGAACCGAGACGACGCGACGCGACCGGCGCGATGCGCGCGCGCGACACTCGACTAAATATTCCCCCTAGAAATGTTGCGGCCGGGTACTTGTAGATTCATACCTAAACAGCGGAGTGAACCAGGCCTGACTATGGTAACCAGACAACTGATAAACATACATATATATTTCTAAATACATACATATTATAGATAAATTACACCCAGACACAGAACAAACATTCGTGCTCATCACACAAAGATTTGTCCTGGGTGGGAATCGAACCCACGACCTCCGGCGTAGTAGTCAGAGTCACTAACCACTAGACCAACAGGCCAGAACACTAGCTGTTGCCCGCGGCTCCGCCCGTGTGGATGTCGGTTATCGCTGTAAAAAGTAGCCTATGTGTTATTCCAGATTATAATCTGTCTCTGTGCCAAATTTCATCCAGATCCGTTCAGTAGTTTTTACGTGAAAGAGTAACAAACATCCATCCATCTATCCATCCATTCTTACAAACTTTCATATATTTTTAATATTAGTAACATTAACATTTATAATATTAGTAAGCATAAAGTAAAAGAAAATAAGTCAAAGATGAGCAACTGTACAATGGCTGGTCTTAACTGTTAGGTCTCTAGCGCTCATTTAGCGTTGCGTTTTGAAAAAAAAGATTTTGTATAGTTTTGTGGGGATTTAAAACCGACGACTACGACTTCAACACTAGGATAGAGCTATATATAGAGGATAGTTGTCAGATTATGTTGACGATAAAATGATAGCAAATAAAATTTATTAATTGTCAAAAGAACAAAGAAGACAAGGAACTATTGAAAAGTTTCTATTATATATTAGTATATACAAACTTTTTTATGAAGTGCCACTCATGGCATAGATTTTAAATAAAAATAAGTCTATGCTCATTCCATAGTGTTTTTGTTGGATTTTTCGCTAAGAAATTACACCGTCCGATCAACAATAACAAAAATACAAAAATGAAATCTTACAGCAAAATTAATCCTAGATCTGCCAAGTTGATGAGGATTTGTACATCCTGTGACTCTGGATTAAATAGCAAACCCTTCAAAATACCAACCAACATATTCTTATTTTGATTAAAGATGGAACACATTCCATCAAAATGTGTTGAAACGAAGAAAGAGACAAAACTTAAAAATATGATATAGATATGTACGTCTGTTCTTAAATTTATGGCTGTATGACATGACCACAATTTTACAATAAAAAAAAATCTAGTACAGCTTTTAGCATTGTCTATACTTCGTATTTTTCCAAATTATTGTATTTCGTATTGCTATTTCACTTGCAATGCATGTTAGCTAGTTTATCTAGCATTTATTGTTAGGCCTGCCTACGTTTCGTCTTCCAGTTCGTAACTGATGGACAAGGTAGGCTCAGGATTGAGAGTTGTGGAAATCCTTGGGAGAGACCTATGCCCAGCAGAGGACGTCTTTTGGCTGAGATGATAATGATGAATCTATGATTTACCATCTGCTTACGGTGAAAGAAACATCGTGAGGAATATGAATTTAGGCTAGCGTGTGTAAATTAAGGCTTGAGCCGTCTTTCTCTCTTGATTGAGAAGAGGATACTCATGTCCAGCAGTTTGACATAATGGTCTCTACTATTATTAAGTACATACGTATAAATTATTCAATGACATGCATTTTTACGCAATACCACTCAGCAAATTATAACAATTTGCTGAGTGGCTATAAATTTATTATACCATATCGACAATGTACCACAGCTATCGTAATTCCTATATTTCTGAAGGCAAAGATCTGCATGAGGAAAACAAACTCACAAATATTAACATAACGGACGTCTGAGGAAGAGTAAGTTTGTTATTAAATATTTTTTAGCATTTTTGCTATGCAATCAGCTCAAATATACTTAAATATTAAAGCACTGTGGAAAAAGACGAGTCCGGAGCAGGATTCGAACCTGCGCCTCTCGGGTTCCGGCCCAGCGCACTACAAACTGTGCCATCCGAGCTTTGGTAGTGCGTTGGGCCGGAACCCGAGAGGCGCAGGTTCGAATCCTGCTCCGGGCCCGTCTTTTTCCACATTGCTTTAATATTTAAGTAAGTTTGTTGTTTTAATGTGGCTTATATAGAGCTATCTGTCGTATGTGGTTTCGCCCGCGTGTGAAAATAATACTCAGCAGTCCATTTCTATAACTGTACTAGTGGCCCGCCTCGATTTCACCCGGGTTAACTATTTTCATAAGAACTTTCTCCTGAAAATAACGAACATAGCAAAAAAAGAATTAGCGAAATCGGTTCAGCTGTTCTCGAGATTTGCGTTTAGCAAGACTAGTATACTGTTACAATGTTACATATATTTTTTTAAATGTGACCACACTAAACAATATTTTTGCATAAAAAAGCATCTGTATGATTGTATTCAGTTTAAATAATTTGTATACTATTTAGTATTTTTATCTTAGCAGGATATTTAATACTTCGAATAGGTATCCACATTTATATTAAAGGTCAGTCAATTTAAATATTTTGATGTAGTTGGTAAGCTTCGTAGGTAGCTTGTTACATTTAATTGAAAATAAATTTCCGACAGTAAATATTATTTTCAGTCAATTCTACTTTTTTTTTTTTAATGAAATGTATTTATTTCCAAAGTAATTTTACAATTTGGTAAATTTATCCTTAAAACCTCACCGAGGTTTGTCTAATACTATAAACGTGAAAGTTTGTATGGATGTGTGATCTCTTTTACGCAAAAACTATAAAAAGGATCTGGATTATTTGGCATAGAGATAAATAAAGGGTGCTAATTAAACAGGCTTCTTTTTAGTATCATTATTCGCCCCCAAAAATGTATGTTGCCTTCTAAATTACTAAGTCAGCCACAATTAACGAGCATCAAAATAATACTATCTTAGCCACTAGTTATCTTCTATGTGAACCACTCTAAATACTATTCAGCATAATGATTATTTTTTAGCATCTAAATTTGTAGCATGCATTCTAATAGTAAACTTCTAAAATACTATTAAATGACATCAAAATATATATTTATTTAGCATCTAACTTTTTAACTGAGTACGTTTAAAATGTAACTCATCCCATATAAATCGATAGTCAAAAAAATTCAATTTATGGGTGCCAACATTACTGAATATGGCGCACAGAAATACTGTATATGGGGTACAGAAATACTAAGTGAGCTAAAAACTGAGGGCGAACACAATTTATAAAAATTAGCGCTTCGCCGGCCGCTGCCGCGGCACGCTCGCTTCGCTCGCTCGGCTCGCGCGTTGTTAGGGTCACAGTTCTAACCTAACCTAACCTACTTGTCTGATAGCATCTCGTTTCTGGTAGCAAATGCATGAATATATAATAATATTCAAATGCATGACTTTCTAGTCGGTCACTTAGTAATTTAGTCGCCCACCTATTAATTTAGTCGCAGGGCTAGAATTTACAGTATCTTATTTCACGATAAAAGAATATGATGTATTATTTTACATGCTAAGTTATAATAAATGGTGCTTTCTGTAGAAGCTTGAATTATATTTTTTTGAGGACATTGCGTAGAAGCTGTAAAACGTAAAATGGTGACGAGATGTAAAATCCGTGGCCGAGTTAGTAAATTAGGTGGTAATGCATAAATAAGAAGGACAAGTCACAATAATTGATGATCTTTACTTGACGCTTTCTATAGAATATTTAGCGGGCGTTGTAAAAAAGACGAATTAGTTTATTAGAGGCTATGTCATTTTCCCGTTGCTTAGTAATAAAATTAGAAGTTTAATCACGTGTCCAATAAATATTTTTGTGGCTAGACTTATAATTTCCCATAAATAAATAGTCTGGAATAACACATAGGCTACTTTTTATCCCGGAAAAAAACTCTGTTCCCGAGGGAATGTACGCGCGAAGCCGCGAGCGGAAGCTAATTGTAAATATAAATTTGGATTATAAATGAAAACATTAAATAGCATAGATAGGGCAGGGTAATCAATCAATGGGGAAGAAAGGTTCTCGAGTGGCGAGCACGTTCAGGTAAACGTAATGAGCAAAGACAAGACCGGGCTTTGTAGAAATATGATAGTAATTAATATCACATCAAAATATTTGAAACTTTTACGATTTGTATACACTTAAAAATATAACGCGATTTTGAAATAAAATAAAAACGCGTTTTTTTTATTTATTATTTGGACTTTGTCGCTGAACAATAACATCGTCCTATGAGGACAACAATAAAATAAAAATAGAAAAAAAAATAGAAAAAAAATTAAACCGACTTCAAAAACCTAAAAATAAGTGAATACAGATTGAAGTCGATGCCAAGTTTAATAAGGTGACAGAATGAACCTAGCACCGACTTCAATCTGTATTCAGTTTTTTTTTTTTTTTCTATTTTTAGTGGTGAAATAAAAAAACATTTTTTATACCTATAACATTTTAGGGTTGCCCTCGATTCCCCTGAAATTCCAGCATCAGATCCTGATTTGGTGCCAATGGGACCACCTCTAGAGTATACTCTTTCAAATAATTTTTGAGAATCGGTCCACAAATGGGGGAGATATCGGTGAACATACATAAAAAAACATACAGTCGAACATATAACCTCCTCCTTTTTTAAAGTCGGTTAAAAAGGGACCCGTTATCCATTACAGTAAAATATTACATCGACCATTCATCGACTTATAATTTCAATTAAATACTTTTACCTTATTCGATTTGATTATAACTACTTCAATGTTGCACGCAGAAAAAATGCAACTTCATCCTAACTCTATGATGTTATACTTAACCTCGGAACAAAAGCTAGATAACAAGTAAACAGTTCAAGCAGGTAAATTTTATTGAAAAAGAAAATTATATATTGTGCTACTTTCAATCATAAATATTGCGTCTCCTATCCTATCACTAACTTTGTGAGACCAATGACAAGATAAATCAATACAGTTATTACAAACAAAGTCTCGAATTAAGCAACAAACAGCAACAATAAATGTGATGTTTCCCTCAAACAGGATTCAATTTAAAAAAATTGTAATTTCATATCATATAACAAAGTATTTGGCAAAGAAAAAACAAGTACATAATAAACATGTCTTATTTGCGTGAGAAATCACCATTAAATGGGAAAGTTTTGAACCGTGCAGCATCAGCCAGAAACAGATATAGCAATGTAAATAAAAACTCAATAAAGCCCCCAAATGGTGTAGCACGAGAAATAGTTAACAGTTCACATCTAAATGAATATCAGCGTGAATCACTGTCGCCTAAAAGCGAAAAAAAACCATTAAAGAAACCACCACATAAGGCAACGGTTAACAGAACCAAAACAAACAAGCAAACAACAACAGCCGTAGTCGAATCAAATTTAAAATCTAGTCACAAATGTTTAAAAAAGGATAAACAAGGGTAAGGTCAGATAACTATATTAATTTTAATCAATCGTAATTCTATATCAAGTAAGATTTGTTAATCACTTCTTACAAAGTAATAATAACAATTTAGGATAACTGTGCGGCTTGTAATCGCCATCTGATCCCAAATTAGGCAGAAATTGTGTTAATGAAACAAAATCTCAATAAATGTTTAAAAGAAAAGTATTACTATGACATATATTTCTATAAATCAAACCAAGTTTTGAATCGTTTAGGATTTTTCTGGTGGAGTAGAGTAAACATAGACCAGGCTAAGTTTGAGACGATCAGTCATATCTCTAGGGCTTGCAAAAATTCTTTAATTTAAATCTATTTTATAAAAAACGAAAAACTAATAATTACAACTAGATAACAACACATAGCATAGTATCCGTATCCCTGTGCATAAGTACAGGTTTTCAGTGCTCATTAAAATTTACCGATTCGGTGCTTACATTAAAAAAGGCACAACTATTAGATTTTTGTTAATATCTCAGAAACAGTGCGTTCTAGGAAAAAATGTTTTTAATAAAGAAAAGCTTGTTAAACAGTCTTCACTTTTTATGTATGTATATTTTCGAATTTCCAACCGTTTTTTGAGAAGCATGCTCCGAAAAAATAAAATACACATCTTTGACATAATTGTTTATAGACCATTGTAAATTAATTAACAAAACAATGTTATTTAAATAAGTTAATATATTATTTCCAGAAACATGAAGGATAAAATTAGTAATCCAAGTCCAAATAGTTGGTATAATGAAAAACCGAAGAGCTTCACACGAATACCTATGGAAAAGTTTGTTCTCGAATATGAAAACGAACTTGTGAACGAATTCCGTTTTGCTCCTCTCCAGCCCGCTCTTCTCTTTCCCAAAATTGCAGATGAATGTGTAACAGCAAATGATACTGAGATAGACAGCTATATATCGGCAAAATCATCACAAAAATCACCAATGTCTTTTCATTCCGGCGTTCGTAGCTTTTCATCACCAAAATCTATGGCAATTCATTATATAGGGAAACAATGTTCCACTAGAGATCACTCAGTGCGTAATTATAACAGCAGTAATACTGGAGCAGAAAGACTGAAACAAAGACTGAGTAAACAGTGTTATCCTAAAGATAATTCGGTACATGAACGAATTAAAAGTTGTGGGGTACAAAGGAAAACTAAATTATATTCTACTAGAGACATGCCCATGACCAATGACCGTAAAGCCAGAAGTGCTGACATAAGAAGGCGGAAATTTTAATGAATCCGTCAGCGTATCACTAAACTGAAAGTCAGCGTACCTATTACTAAACTGAAAGTAATATTTATTTTGATATCTAAATTGATTAAGATGTATTGTATTAAAAAAATGTACGTACCTATTTTATTTTATTTGCTTTTTCCTAGCCTGAAATCTGTTTTGTACGTGTACGTGATACGTCTGCTTAAAATCTTGGACGAGTATATACTCTTGCAGATCACAGTATGACCATATAGCACTATGGCAGCATTGGGTCGCTAATTTTTTTTTGTAATCCTGTGGCCGGCGTATGAATTGGTATTCTGTGACTACTATTGACGCACGTTTGGTCTAGAACGTGTGGGCAGGGTTACAGGTATTTATGCGGAGCAAAATAAAAGTAGCCTATGAACTATTGTACATTAGCATCTATGCAAAACTATGTAAGCAATATGTATTTTGGTATACAATAAAAAGTTATATATCTATCTATTCCTGACTTTATTCTATTTATATGCCAAATTTCATTCAGCTCCGTTCAGCTGTTTTGGCGTAATTGAATTAAAAACTTCGTACTTCCAATCCTCGACTATGCCGATGTCGGCTACCTAGGCCTTACAGAGGAGCAACTTGATAAACTTGAGCATTTCCAAAACTTTTGTATAAGATTCATATTAGACTTATGTAAATGTGATCACATCTCCGAATTTCGCAACAAATTAAATTGGCTTCCAATTCGTATTTGCAGGAATACTCATATTTACATTACTGTATAATGTTTTATTTAATTCTTCTAATCCTCAATTACCTCAAAGAACGCTTTAGTTCCTTCGTGACACATTTGAAGATCTTGCGGTCGTTTAAAGATTTGAGGTTGCAGATTTCAACTCACTCTACTAATTTCTTTGTAGAATAAATTGTCCATAGAAATAAAAAATGACGTTTACAAATATATGTTTAAAGACCACTATCTGAAAGCATGAGCATTACCACTTTTTTATATGAATATTTATTACACATTACATATTTAAGTGAACTATTAAGAATTTAAGCTCCAGTCATTCCTGTCCATCCCAAGGTTACTTGGAAGAAATCGCACTTGGGGTTAAGGCCACCCCATTGTGCTTTATTATTTTCTGTTCGTATTTTATAAAAGTTTTTCTAATTTTATGGTGTGAATATTTGGGTAAATAAATCAATCTCATTTATTTCTTCGTAAAAAGGTTGTCACGTGATCTGCTGTATGGTTAGTGAAAAAACTAATATATTACTATTATCTGTTTTTTTTTATACTACTTGGTTGGCAAACAAGCATACGGCCCACCTGATGTTAAGCAGTATCCGTAGCCTATAGACGCTTGCATCACCAGAGGTATCACTTGCGTGTTGCCAACCCATTTTTTTACACCAGGGCTTTAAGATGGAAGTAACCCTGGGATAGGAATACGTATCTTTCAAAACGCATTCCTAAATGAGCGCTGGAGACCTGTACTCACACACAGGAACACAACTACACCGCTGTGTGTAGTCATTTGGCTGTGGTCTTCTGTAAGGTGGAGGTTCTTCCCCAGTCGGGCTTGCTCGCTAGTATGGTGCCCTACCTCTCTTAATTTGAATTCTGCTTATTCGAAAGACACTTACCCATGCCAATATTGATCAGCCGTTCGAAACCTTTGTCGAGCACGACACAGGGGCCAGTTCTAATTTTCTTGGCCATATTGAAGACAAGAGTGAAACTGCAAGCTATTCGACAAAAATTTCAGTGTTCGGTACAATAAATTACTTTGGTTTACTGGAATACTTGATGGACGGACTAGTTAGGCATAAAGACAAAAAGTGGATCAAAGCAGTCACAGAATTGTGTTTGCAAAACGAGAAGATAATATTACAGGCAGAATACTGACCCGGGGTGGTCGGACGACATAAAAGATCGGCGGGTAAGCAATGAATGAGTTTAGCACAGCACCGAAATAAATAGCAAAAAGGGTTAACGATGATAAAATACTGTGTCTTGTGTCCTAAGCATCGTATTGAAGGTGCATCTAAAGTTTCATTATTACTTTCAGAAAGCAACGTAAATAAGGTTTGGTGCATAGTTTTTAGGTAAGATGTGAATAGGTCAACTTTTTCATAGACAACAAATATATTTAAAACATGACATCTGCTGAAAACATTGACATACATTGATTGGCTACGCTAAACTATTCAAAAATCCAAAAAAATATTGATACGTAAATTGTCAGTCAAATGCCTCAGAAAATTTATGATAAATGTATTCGACCGAATCCTTTAGAGAAGAAACACTCTTTATTATTAAAGAATCAAATTGCTGACAAAAGATGTGTAGTCAGAGTAAGCTTGTAAGTTTTTCGCAAAATCACAATAAATTTAAGAGGTAGGGCACCGAAGTAATGAGAAGCGGAGTTTCCGCCTGTGTTTGCACACTAAGGCGGAGCAAAGCAGCGGGGTAAAAAGAAAGAGTAACACGGAGCGGAGTCGCGGACTGTGGAGTGAGGCCGAGGGCATGCGACGAGTCATTTGAGAGGGCGGCCCGTGGCGAGTGGTATTGCATGAAATTATATTGGTTATGTTGCCAAACCCTTCCTCTGCTCTCGGCCAGAAAACAGTCAGCCTTAATTTTTTCTCGGAAAAGACTCGTCGCATTCAAATATGTTTTTCGATGACGTCCTAGTTTATGGCATCATATGAGCTTTTTAAATTTATAACGTTTACTTACCTTATCTATAAACTTGGGGAATATTATGTGGTCATAAATAATTATCTTCTAAACTTTTGCTAATGTTAGAGGTTCATTATTTTAGATTTTTTGAACAAACAGTATATTTCGTGGGAATTAATCTATCTTCAACTATAAAATTCTAACTCTGTAGATATAAGCTGTAGCGCAATGCGGGATTTTTACGTCGCTACACTCACTAATCGCAATTGCACAACATATCAGAGCCGCAAAGGGGTAAGATACGTAATATGATATCATAAAACAATTTAAAATTATAAATGAACATGTTAATTTTCAGAGAAAAGCTTCCGAACTCCAACATAGAATATAAACAAGTCGATGATAGGTATTTAATCAAAATACCCAAGTAAGTTCATAAGGCACTTGAATTATCCTTAAGTCATTTAGCTGTAAATTTTATAATACTCGTATATTAATAATTTTAACAAAAAAATGACTTCAAATATTAGTAAAATTTACAATTATATTATTGTTTATTTATGGAGTTCCGTTGCTTAACCTTCCGGGTTCATCATCAGATCAGTTTAATTGTACCATTTACATTTCCTTTATTATGGTCGCTTAACAATCTTATACGAGACTATCTAATCGCCTTCCATGAAAAACTTATCATTGAGAGCCCTTCCAGGGCATATTGATGAACATCTGTGGCCATCTTCATCAATTTTATTTTACCAAATTATACTTTCTGAGTGCAAATGTTTGGTTTGTTGCATAAAAATACCGCAACATGTCTGCCTATAATTTTTAAGGAGTACCTTCAATTGCTCAGTCTTAAATGTCGGGATTTATGCGGAAATAAACCTTTTTCGACGCCATACGACGCCACCCAGTTCGCCGGCGACGGATCGGATCAGTTCTCAGTTAGGAACGAACCACTAGTACTCAATTTTACATTTTGCAGAGACTCTGACGACGAAAATGATTCGATCTATAGAAATGTTGATGAAGACGATCGTGTAAGTGTCGATACTGATGATGAAGAGAACGAAGACGTAACAGCAGACAAAGGTTTAACCGCAGACTGTAAGGAAATAGATACTTATTTCTTACCACCTTTGAAGAATATTGAAGTTAATGTGATATATCCTAGAATAGTGGAACCTCCAAATAAAGTAGTACCTGCACATACAAACCCTTCACAAACAGACATGAAAATCTGGCGTCTCAGAAACACAAAAAGTAAAACTGTGATTTTTTAATAAATGCTACTGTCTTATTTGACTTTATTTTACTCTAGCTTGCACCCACGGTTTTGCTCAATCGATATGAATACAAAATATAGCCTGTAACACTCAAAGATAATGTAGCTTTAATAATTTTCAAAAGCATCTGATCAGTAGTTTCGTGATTACCCCTCACATCCATCATCATCTTGCAAACTATAATTTGGTATAATTATATTTGCCAACTAATAATAATGTCGTCCTAACCGAATTTCGGTCACGGCGGCCAATCTCAACGTAGATTAGCCATCTGCGCAGGACATATTATAGTGCGCAAACACAGGTGCACTCTCTATTTCATCATTCTCATAGTCCGTTGGGATGGCAATCCAACACGACAGAAGAAAGAGATCAGACGCAGGACCAACGGCTTTACGTGTTTTCTGAGGGGAGTGTAAACACCACTAATTTCCAAACTCCGGACATATATTGTGAATTTCTTGATAGAAAAACTAATATCATTTTTTTTGGCCCGACCTGGGAATCGAACCCGGGACTTCGTGATCAGCAGTCACTCTCATCGACCACTGAGCCACCGAGGCAGTGTAGAGGCACTATACACCAGTAAAGTGCCAACTATATACTGGTGTAGACAGAATTATGTTTTATTTAAGCAATACAAGTTTTGCAGTAAACATTTTATGCAGTCTGCCTAAACTTGCCAAGATGACCTGAAGATTTCCGTTGCAGAAATTACATAGTGGGAATGTAATGCATTTAGTTATTGTGCAGAGAAAATCAGTCAGCCTTAATAGAGACACAGTAAATACATTTTATTTCAATTTATAAACATCTCGGTATAAAGAGGGCACATGAAATTTAAAATTGCAAGAGCAACCCTACTGAAGTATCAATACCTTATAAGGTAGAAGCACTTTCAGGTAATATATTCTAGATAATGGGATAATGGTTAGTACTGCGTTCCAGTTCCAACTCCTTAGCTGTGAAAATCCAAGGATATCATACGCTTTCAGCTGCCAGTACAGCTGTGAGTATTTACAGCGGTTTCTTTTTTCTTAAAAGGTGGATGACCGATGGCCGCTAAATTATGCTTTTGGCATTAAAAAATAGGAAGCTGGCTTTTTCTATCAAGTGTGTCTATATTGTCATTATTTTATAAGAGACACCGTACTAGCGAGCAAGCCCGACTGGGGAAGGACCTCCACCTTACAAGAGACCAGAGCCAAATAACTACACACAGTGGTGTAGTTGTGTTCCTGTGTGTGAGTACAGGCCTCCAGCGCTCATTTGGGGCAGCGTTTTGAAAAAAACATTTTCCTATCCCAGGGATAATAAAAACAAATGGGTCGGCAACATGCAAGTGATACCTCTGGTATTGCAAGCGACCATAGGCTACGGTAACTGCTTAACAACAGGCGGGCCGTATGCTTGTTTGCAACCTAAGTAGTATAAAAAAAACGAAAGACATTATGACGATAATAATGATAGCATACATCGACTACACGTTTTTCAACGCACAGGCAAAACTACTTGGTCTAGAGAACTGAAATTTGAAGCATAAGCAAGGAGTTTTCCTTGCTTATGCTTCAAATTTCAAATAAATTTCCGGTAAGAAAACTTTTTGAAAACTTCAACTGGTAAAAAATCCAGGCAAAGTCGGGGCTTCTCCAAGCCTACTCGAACAATCCGGCGTTTGTAAATATGTAGAAATGTATGTTCGACGATATTTATAGTATTGTTGATCGAAACGTCGTGAAATTTTGTTAGCAAATCAATGTGTCAAGGTGTAAGTTATGTAGAACATGAGCCAAATCAGTTAAGTGAGGGTTGCGAGTACACAGTTCAGGGTGAATCTTTTGCCTTGGTAGTCCAGTGGCTGCAGTATGCGCCTGCTGTGCAATAGGTTGTGGGTTCGATTCCCACACAGGATAAAGCTTTGTGTGACCCACAAAGAGTTTTCTGAGTCTTTTTTTTTTTTTATATACTACCAAGGAGGCAAACAAGCATACGGCCCGCCTGATGGTAAGCAGTTACCGTAGCCTATGGACGCTTGCAACACCAGGGGTATCAGTCAAGTCAAGTTGAGTCTGGTTGCAAAATGTGTCCGTTAAATGTATGTTTGTAAAGTCCCTCGCGACACAGAGCTTGGTCTCTGGTGCTGGAGTTGTCTTTTAAAAAGAAAGAAAAAAAAAAAAAAAAACAACAACATTGGCAACACGGTAACTGCTTAACATCAGGCAGACCGTATGCTTGTTTGCCACCCAAGTAGTATTAAAAAAAAACTCTAAGTAGTATAATACTATTTGAGTTGCGCAGGTGAGGTCACCTGGCAAGCGTTTATTAGAAATCCTTGCTGGTTCTTTCCTTAGGTTCTACCTCTGTCTGTAGGAAGTAGGCAAATTAGCTGACGTCTCATTTGGCATTTTTTATCTGCATAAGTGTCACAATGTGATCTATATGAATAAATGATATTGAATAGTCTCTAATCTCATTAGGTAGGTATTTTAAAACCCTAAATCTTCACAAAAACTCTTCGCATCGGCGGCGTATAAAAGTCGTGTAGGATGTATTGAATTCTGAACAATACTACTTTCAATCAACAGTAGCTACCTACCTACATGATAAAGCTTGACACAGTATATTGAATATGTTTTAGTTTAGATTAAAATTGTTCAACATTTTGTTGGACATTGGTATCAATATTCCATGTTTCCATTCCCATGACGAATTGTATCGTAATGCATCAAAATGCTCGTGTTTACCGCACGCAGCAGCCTGGCGATGATACCGAGGCTGCCTCGCTCGCTCAGGGACAGTTACCTGCTGCTCGGTCTGTGTGGACCCGCCTATTCAACATCTGTCAACGCCGGCCACAAACCTAAAAGAAAGGCCGCAAGACCAAAAAGTAAAGAACTAGATTCTTAATTCATAAATGGTTGTTGCCATAAGAGATGTAAAAAACAAAAACACATGACAAACCATCAAAAGTAAAAAAAAATTGAAAAGAAAAATTCATTAGTTACGTAATATTTTATATCAATATGCCTAACCTGCGGCATTTCAGTCGAACATCCAAGTTAAAATATAGATCACAATTTCAGAACCTGAGGTATATAGTAAGAATGATCAGGTATGAGTCAGTCAATTTTAATATAAGTTCTTTCTGTTGATTTGCATCGTAACGAATAATAGCCCGAAGGTTCTACGGATGCCCAACACAGTATTCAAACCCCGCTAGGGTGTTTTGTGTAAAAATTAGCATGAGTATGAGTCTTGTAATCCTAGCCAGGCTCAAACTACGAGGTTTGACATCAGGGTCTAAATGACTTACTTAGAACAGAGGTAGGGCATCACACTGAACAAGCCCGACTGGAGAACGACCTTCACCGTACAGAAAACCACAGCCAAACAACTACACACAGTGTAGTTGTGTTTGCGTGTGAGAGTGCAGGTCTCCAGTGCTCAAAGAAACTTTGTCCTATCCCAGAGATACTCCAAATTAGAGCCCTGGTGGAAAAAAATGGGTCGCCGACACGCGGGTGACACTTCTGGTGTTGCAAGCGTCTATTAGCTACGGCAAATACTTAACATTAGGTGGTTCAGCTGTTAAAGTGGTTACCTCACACCACTGCTTGGCGTGTCGTGTTCAATCTCCATACTGTACAAAATTGTGTGATCCTCAAATGATTGTTCTGATCCACTAATGCATTTGGCGCACATATTATTGCACCAAAATCATTGTTTCAACATCAAGTCAAAATACTTATTTGTAATCGGTTGAGATGGCTGTCTTTCTTTTTCATTTTTTACAATGCAGGTGTAATTTATATTCTCTCCGTATTTTGCCGCAGCATGTATGTGACTTAAGTCATACATGCTAAAAGATAAAATAACGACTCTAAAATGTCTACCATAAACTTCACAAAAAAATCATACTCTAAAGACACAATACCTAGTATTTTTTAACCGACTTCAAAAACTGTTTGTTACCGCAGAACTCCCATCATTTATGGACCGATTTGAAAATATACTTTTATCTGAGAGGACATACTTCCATTTTGGTCCCATTTTCATTTTCATCAAAATCCTGCTCTGGTGATGGGAATTGAGGGAACTCTTCAAAAATTATAGACATACATACAGCAAATTCAATATTTATTACTTTTTAATCTCATAATTTACAGCTAAAGTGTACCTCACTAACATTCAAATAAGGCCAAACACGGCTAGATTACATTGTAAAATTATGGAGTGCCGTTGCCTACCTTTCGGCTTTATCATCAGTTCAGTTCAATTGTACCAAACTCAAACTCAAAATTCATTTACGTTACAAAGTAACACTTATGAAGGCCATAAATTATGAATAAACCAGAAAGATGTCAGCAAAATTTTCCTACGGCTAGTTCGCTGACGTGGAGCCTTGAGAAGAACTAGCAAGAATCTCAGGCCACTCTTTTTAATCGCCAGATAGTTACAATCTTTTGTAAAATACAAGTATGATAGCATGCAAGCCGATGCAGTCAAAACACGATACTTAGTTTATTGATAAAATAAAGTAATCGTACTTAGTAATGGTCGTGCGAGAAAAAAAAAGTATGGTGTTAAAGTCTGCTTCAATTTACATGGTTCTTTAATAGCAATCTATTAAAGAACCATTTGCTACATTGCATTTGCTTAGTAATAGTTGCTTAACAACCTTAACGGAGACTTAACTAATCGCCATTTGTAAAATACTTATAATTGAGAAGTTCAGATGGCCACCTTCATCAGTTTTACTTCACCGAATTACCCTTTCTGAATGTAAATGTTTGATTTCTTGAAAAAGATACTAAAATCATATCTATATTTATGTCTATAATATTTGAGGAGTTTTCTTAAATCCTCATGGATCCAATATTTTAACTAGATATTTATTTTTTCATGGGTGTTGCCAACCCAAAAATAAACACCAGGGTTATAAGATGGAATTTCCCTGATAGGTTTCGTTAGAAACGCATGAATATGAGCTGGGCTGACTGGGTCTTTCCCCAGTCGGGCATAACTCACTAGGTGCCCTTCCTCTCTTAAAATTAATAAATAATTTGTCCTTTAATAAATTATCATTAGCCTCTGCTTTTGTTCCAGGGAATTGGATGACGTGTACAAAATGTCGATGCTGACCAATAATATAGCCGCTGGAGAGCCCTTTGAACGTATATATAGAGAAAAAGTTGGTACGAGATTTGAAAGAGAACCTTCAAACCATACTATGCTATTACCTGAAACAACAGATATAGGTGTAACAGCTTATTGTAAGGAAATAGATACATATTTCGTACCAACAATTACTCAGGACATATTAGAAACAGAAAGAAATGAACCTCGGCATATAACAATGTCAGAAAAAAAAATTAAAGCAAAAAGTGCAAAATTAACGCTAACATTGTGATTCTTTATTTTTCTTAATAAATTTGTACGTACTAATTAATTTAGATTTTTAACTTTCTGCAGCTGCTTAAGTTTTATCTAACCTATTTATACTTTGAACTTATGATAATTATATAATAGAAGGGAATAAAAGCTAGATAAATGCTTCTATCGTATAAAAAAAATATCTTTAGTTCTGTGAAGCCGATGAAGTCGTTTCCACGAGCAACTTGACCTTAACGCTGTAAATATGTAGGTACCTTCGAATGTTTTCCATGACCTACCAACTAGTAATGCTTTGCAATTCGATGCAACAACAAATTTATTCAAAAACTAGAAGCACGGCACGTGAATATTTAAGTTTTCATAGGGATCGCGTATTTTATCTTATAAAAATATCTGACTGTCGCAGTTCTGAGGAAAGGTGTCCAAAAGACTGGCGACATTACCACGATGGATTGCAAGACTAATACGTTGACCCAAGGAAAGACCAGTCTTAAGATCGTGAGATCAGGAAAGTGGACATTTTGGGCAAGTAGTCATTTTAGGAAAGTGGTCTTATGCGGAATGTGGTCATTTCCGGAAAGTGGTTATTTTAGGAAAGTGGTCATTTTAAGAAAGTGGTCATTATCGACCTAAACGGACTAAACGATTAGATATCTCACGATACAGTTTGTGGGCACTTGGCCCCATGGTCCTAGAGTTTCAATAGAATATAGATGGAAAACATCATACATAGACCAATTTTATTATTGTCATGTCTTCTTCTTATCGTTTAGTTGTGGCCAACCTGGCAGTGACAGTGTTGTTAAGATGCCTTTATTTAGGCCATTGTCGTGATCTAACTGCTGTTAGAAATCTGGACGGACTATGTCATGAATGCAATCAGTCTAAGAAACATAGGTCACAGTTTCAAACACGTACCCTATTTGAAACGCCGACTATTGCGTCTAATTCGCCTATATATTGCACATAGCTAGCCAATGTGATATACTCGCAATCTTAGAACAATGACAAGCTAATGGAGGTCGCTATTCACTTCAATTCAAGCGGGTTGTCTGCGCCACTGAGCTAACAGATTGCGTTATGTAGATGTTGAAATTAGCCAACATACTTAGATCTAGTAGTTTGTAAGTCACTCGCTGAAAACTAGCTACTAATTAAATTTCTTTTAAAAAAAGAACACCTCCCACAATAGGGAAGAAGCTCTGTATTGCATTGGACTTTACAAACAAACAATTAATGGACAAAAAGTACACTCAGACTTAACATCGATACACCTTTCGACTAAAACTCTTCCTCAAGGAGTCTGTTGATACCATATGTCGGCACCCGCTCCACAAACGAATCATAAACGACGCGATAGCAACTTTTCGGCTCTCAAGATCCATTTGACTTTCTTCTGGATATACTTGACAATATCCTCGGTCTTCGTAGTGTAATGCAGACGGGACACATTATAGCTGCGTCGTAAGTATTCCGGAACGCAGGAGCAAATTGGGACCTGTCAGTGCGATACCGGACTGGTTCCGACTAGGAGGCTTACTCAACCTTAATAAAACCGTCCTTGTCCGTATCCTTAAGCTACTAAACTAACCGCGGAGTCGAAATGAGTTTAGAAATAGAGAGCATACTTCATTTCAGTCGCCTGTTATTCACCGTAGGCAGCACTGAACAAGGACTAAAATATTAGGCAGTGTAGACAGCTGTTCTATAGACAATTTTATTTCTTTCTTTTTAAAAAGACAACTCTTAAAAAAAACAATAAAGTACATCGATGATATATCAGAATTACTACAAAATTGTTCTGAGAGGTTCTATGCATTAGCTTTTCGGAGATATCAATGTTATTGTTCTGAAAATAATACCCTCTATCCACTAAAATCCATTGCAAAGATCCATTGATGGATCTTTTTGCTATTTATTAATGTGATGGAGCAGAGAGTCAAAGTCAAACTCATTTATTCATTTAGATCAAATTCATGATACTTATGAACGTCATTAAAACAAATGCCAGCATACTTTTTTTCCTAAGGGCAATTCGCTGACTAGGGTAAGGCCTCGAGAAGAATTGGCAAGAAACTCGGGCCACTCTTTTTATTCGCCAGAGTATAACTCATGCTAAATTAAAATTTGGTATGAGTTACAATAGTGGTAACAAAAAGGAACGACAACCAATATACCATAAGAATTAAATTTAGTTAAGTATTTTATTAATAAGTTAGGTCCAGTTGTTTCGTAAATCAAAGGTTTAGAAACGCCGACCCGAAAAGTACTCTCTAAAATTAAATTTATATTATTTTAAGTTGTTACGAACGCATCTAGTTAAAAGATTTCACTTACTACTCTATTACTACAATAAAATTTAATGAAATAAATGGTCTGTTTCTTTGCAAGCTTTTTGGTCAGTATGGTAGTTTTTTCTATGGGTTAAAATATATTTTTTTTTATACTACTAAGGAGGCAAACAAGCATACAGCCCGCCTGATGCTAAGCAGTTACCGTAGCCTATGGACGCTTGCAATACCAGGGGTATCACTCACGCGTTGCCGACCCTTTAGAAACCTTATAACTCCTTTCTTGAAGAACCCTATGCTATAATCTCTTAGGAAAACCTCGGCAAGAAGCTCATTCCACAACCTATATAATCGTACGTGGGAGGAAATTCCTCTGAAACCGCACTATATACTACGACGATTACTACAAAATTTCATTCAATAGTGACCTTCATACGCGCCATATACCTTATTTTAGAGAAAAAAATAAAATGTTTACGACGTTTAATGTCATCTTGACATCCTAACTGTAAATATTTTTCTCATTGAATGACACCATGATAATTCGTCGACAAACGTTGACAACAAAAATGAACTGTCAAAAAATATTTTAATAAAAATCACAAGCGTTACTCAATTTTAGAAACTTAAATAAAATTTTAGTGAAATGCCCAATACAAGACGTCGGCGGTTTTCAGTACAAAATGATATTGCCAGACAACCCACAAAAAATCACAATGGTCAATCCAGGTAAGGTTTTTAAGTCTAATGCAATTAATTGAACAGGTACATAATATATTTAATATATTATATATTATCTTTGTTTAAACTTACCTAAATATTTTTTTTCTATTATCTATCTAAGTCATGGCAAAAATAACATGGCTTTATAATAAAAGAGTAGTTGTAGGAATCGATTAATCACCTACTTGTAATACAATTTAAAATTACAGAACTTAAAGCTTATAAACATTGTATTTTTTTAGCCACGTCAATGTTGATGATGCACTAAAAATAACAGTAAACACTATGGTTGCACCAAAAACTTCCAAAACTAAGAATAAATTCTACGCGAATAGTTCTAAAAATCATATCTTAGAAGTAGTTACAGAATGTGATAGTGCCACATCATTACTCACAATAAAAGAACAATCTGAAATAAAGCTTATTCCAATCCAGTCTGTGGCAAAAGCAGATAAAGGATGGCCAAAATTGTGCCAACCAGAAAGAGAATTAATGGCCGTGGATGATTTTTTATCAGATCAGTTAAATCCACCTGTTAATCTTCAAAAAACAGGAGACTCGAAACAGGTAAATAGAGAAAGGGCTCTAAGACGAGAAAAGCTACCTCGACAACACAGAATTAAAGTCAGAAGCCCAAAACGTAGAACTCCAGCACCGGAGCAAGGGAAATCAACAGATGTCGTAAATACGTTTAATAGTAAAGAAAGTACTGGCACAATCGCAATTAACTGGGAGGAAGAATTAGAAAGTTGTAGAAATGTCACTAGTTTAGCTGAAAATACAGATGACGATGAGAGACCAAGTACTCATTCCTTGGATGATATGTGTCGTATCTGCCACGGTGGGGATAACCTCTATCCCGAACTAGGACGTTTGATATCAGCTTGTTTATGTCGCGGGACAGTTGGTCGAGTTCATGTAAAATGTTTAGAACGATGGCTAACTGAATCAGGGAAGTCAAGGTGTGAATTATGCGGAACGCGGTACGCAACACGACGCGTACATCGATATGGCGTACCAAGGGCTCTAATTATGTGGATACTAAGTCAAAATGCCAAGCAGGTAAGTAATCTACAGTAAACCAGTCCAAAAAGCATAGAGAGCAATTATTAATAAATGTGAACGTGATATCAATAAGTCACTTTTATATAGGCGTTTCCTTCGCAAGAAACAGTATGTGCTGTTAGCATTTATATTTTGCATATATATTACAAACCTTTATTACAGCTCATGGTAGATAGTCTGGGTATTATGCTGATGTCTCCTCTCGCTGTGCTCGCTGCGTGGTTAACTGGACGTACATTGGCTGGCTTGATGACACAAGAGAGCCACGTCACTCCTTGGCCATTGGCTTCAACATTTGTATTGGCTTGCATGACTCTTGTTAGTACATTTTATTTTCGATTAGTTTACATTTATTATAGTTTTACCTCCTAAAGTTGTGATACTTCGTGTGCGTGGAACTTTGGATGTTTGCTTTCCCTTTCCTGTATTATTAGCTTTAGTAATTCTGGCTACTCTTTGATATACGTGTACCAGTCAATCATCTCTTTTTTATATGAGTACATTTAAATTTAAATTGTGCATTTAAATTGTATGATTATTGTGTTATTTTATGGTAGCCATTTTATTATGTTTCCCTAGATGTTATATTATAATTTTAAGTCGACCTGTAGATTCTTCTTTATTTCAAGGTGTTTTATTTATTTAATTTTATACTTTAATATATTATTGCGTTGTGACTTTTTTTAAACGAGGATTAGTCAAGGCACATTCTGTTTGCTTAGCTGTTTTTTTTTTGTTACTACCGCTTTTCCAGTAGTTTGTCTTATAATGTCATCTTCTCTTACAGGTCTGTTATTATTGTTGGATTGTATCTGCTGCTACCCGGCACGCGCTGGGTTGGTGGATCTGGTACCGCTCTCAATATGAAGTAAGACTAGAGCAACAAGAAAACGAAGAATAAATAAAGTAAACGTACCAACTAAATTATTTATCCTATAGTCATTGGTCAATATACGTATTTTGGATAGCGTTTTATTATTATTGTGCTTTATTTCCTTGCCGTATAACACCTGTAGTAGTTTAGTCAGTGGTTGATTTTGCCTTACAAAATTAGGTAGAGATCCTGATAAAAAAGCAGCCAAAGAGTGCTAGAGGCTGATAGTTATTTATGTTTAGAGAAAATACGTACTTTTATCATAATCATAACAGGGACTAATTTTAGTGCAGTACAGCTCAAGACACAAAACGAGTACCTATGCTCATTTTGATCATAGAAAAAAAACCCTATTTACTGACCAGATTTATATCAGCCAACATTTACTGCTGGAGTGCCTCTCTCAAGCATATCCACATTTATTTGCTGTTCGTAACCTTCACTAGTTCGTCGGTCCACTTTGTTGTAGGCCAAGTGACTTATATTCATATTTAATTTCGACAAGTCGTGAACAATTATTCGGTTTCTCTGAAAACTAACACAGACGGTCTGCTCAGTTTTAAAGTCTCTGTATACCAGCACCGGTAAAACGAAATACGAGTATATAATTATGTTTTGATAGGGCATAAAAAGGAGACTCCAAATATGTATTTCGTTTATCAATAAGTCTTGCCTGGATATACTGACCACCAAGAAGACGCACGAGAAAAATTTACATGTCAACAAAATAAAAAATGCTATGGTGGGAAAGATATCCCGACCAGATCATGTTCGCAATGAACACATACTGAGGCAGTTTGTTAAACAGATCACTTTAAAAAACTGAGACAAAAATGCCTCAGATGGTATTAACATGTAAGAAGATGTAGCGAAACGAATACAATCAAGGTACAAATATGAGATAGAAGCCGAAATCGTCGAAATCCATTAACAATGACTCGCTGGTTAAACATTAACGGAGATCTCCAGCAAGAAGCCAGAACCAGATTATGCTTGGCAAATCTGGTAATCTAATACAGAAAAGTGAGAAGAGCCAAAACAATGCTGAGATAGATACTTCTTTTGGCAGAGCACAGGATAGTGCGATTTTGATACTTTTTAATTTAAGTATCTGCATTGCCTTGTTGTCTTGTGTATGTCTGAATAATTTCTTTCATTAAATAGGAGCAAAATTGAAAGATGAAGAAATAATGTTTAATTCAATTAAATGCATGATAAATATTAGTTGGCTAACTCCGTTGAGATTGGCCGCCGTGACCGAAATTCGGTAAGGATGACATTATTTGTTTCCTTTATACTCGTTTGTATTAGCAAAAAAATCTTACATAAAAGTAGTTCGAGAAATATCGGCAAACTGAATTCATCTGGACACAAGGATTAGCCACTCACGCTAAAAATATTTATCCAAAACTATATCTTTATACAAGTTTGTCAATTAATCGAGTTTTTCCCTAAAATATAAATTTTTTTTTCATCTTTCGCTCTCTTTTGCTATTGGCTCACCATTCACTTTCCCCATAGTTTTCTCTTGAGGATTAAGTAGGTTCTACCTGAACAATAGAATCTGCACAACCTATGGCATACCATTTTTTTAAGGCAAACAATAAAGAAATCCACTAACTAGTTATGCATTAGGTTACCCCATCTGGTGATAAACTAATATGGTGGCTCAAATTCACACCCCTCATTCCGTCGTCGATATTATATTTTTCATCAGGATCTCTACTTAAACAAAAAACATTCCGCAATACAACTTCTGCAATAGTTTCATTAACACTATATTGATCTACAGGATAATGTATAAAAATTGATATATTCGTTTAGTATTTATATTATTGTTGTTTGTTAAGTTTTTTTTAACGCTTTTTAAATAAAAGTTGAACTTCTCTGTTTTTTTAATCTATGATTGTTAATATTACTTGTTGGGGAAACATGTATTATGTTGCCCCAAAATAATAATAACGGTATCCCCAATCCCCGGCCAATGCAACAAATACTCGTTCACTGATCCCTACCTAATGGCATCGGTAAACTAAACATGCGCTAATTACACATAACAATTGAAATCTTTAAATTTAAATTTAATCTGTGTATGTGCTATGAGGTATCTATAAGATACGCGACAGCATCAAGGCGACTTAGCACAAACCACAAACTTGTCTCTTACCAGTCTTGCGGTAAAGTTTGTCGTTCTCGTATCGTTCGGTTAAGCCACCAAAGATGTAATTCCTCAAAGTATAAACAAACGATCGAACTTGGTTCGGGCCGAACTATGAACATGGAGCGCTCCGAACCATATTATAATGATATTAATAGTAATAATGTCCGGCGGACCGTGCACCACACGAGCGAATAATGGTTCGGAGCGCACCATGTTCGTGGTTCGGTCCGAACCAACTTCGATAGTCTGTTTATACTTTTACATATTACTCCATCTGTATATATATGTATATTGTGTATTATAATATTTTACCATTATTTTTTTTGGATCATAATCATAATTTTTATATTTCTTATATACAGAAACTATTCCTAGTCTGGTATAAAATGCGAAAATAGTATACGTATTTGCGCCTTGTTGAAATCTCTCTGCAATGAAAAATGTAGCCTAAATAGAGTAAAATTTAAATCTGTACAAAAAGTGTCGATCTGCTGGCTCGATTTATGTATCGTATGGAGAAGAGAGAGAAAATTGTCTTAAATCTTGTTACTTGACTCAGCGTGGGATGGTAAAGTTGGACATTTCGTGAAAGAATTAAGCATTTTACTATTTAGCCCTCTTTAGTTTTGGGTGCCATTTTGAAAATCAAATATAAATACGACAAAACGTATTTTGCTTACTTATTTCTCAAAGGCATTTTGTGAAGGCTGCAAAAACTCTCTTTCGCGGGGTATTTAACTCACTTTGAAAAAGCTATTCTGCAAATCAGTTCGTAGGTATTTTTAGTTAAAAAAGTAAAAACGTCGCTAGCTCTTTGCTTAGTGTAAGGAAAAATATCTCTTGGTCCATTTTTGAGGTTATAAATATATTTAATATTGCAAAAGGCCAAAACGTAAGCATTTGATTATAAACCTATATGATTGAAATTTGATTATGTATCTATGAACGAAGGTTGTACTAACTAAGTATAATTATATCGAAAATGAATGGGAGTCTTAAGAATAACTCGACACGATCACAACCGTACGCAAAAGACGGAACGAGGATTGCGGTAAACAGCCCGCAATACAATACCATACCAAGGTTCTTAAGAATAAACATAAAAGTTATTCGTAGGTACTTACAGTGATAAGCAGCAATAAGAAAATGAGCAGATACAAAATGTTCCAATTATCTTTAATATTTTGTATATCTTCCGTTTTCTGAAGCATACGCTTTTACAAAACGTGATTACATAATAATTATCTCTCTGTTAAACGTTAACTTTAATTTTGCGTTTCGTTTCGAACTTTTGTTTTTCATTTCAATAATTATCTCACGAGAAAAGTCGGATGAAATGGAAATGTATAAAGATAACGGGAATATGTATTCTGAAATATAAGTACCTATGTTTATCATTGGCTAGTGTTTAAACGAGCGACTATAAATTCAATTTATGGGTGTCAAAATTACTGAATATGGCGTACAGCAATACTGTATATGGCGTACAGAAATTTAATACTAAGTGAGCGGAAAAATGAGGGCGAACACAATTTATCAAAATTAGCGCTTCGCCGGCCGCTGCCGCGGCACGCTTAGCTCGCGCGTTGTTGGGGTCACAGTTCTAACCTAACCTAACCTAACCTACTTGTCTGATAGCATCTCGTTTCTGGTAGCAAATGATGAATATATAATTATATTCAAATGCATGAATTTCTAGTCGCTCACCAAGTAATTTAGTCGCTCACCTATTAATTTAGTCGCACGGCTAGAATTTACAGTATCTTATCAACAGTCGCTTAGTTTTTTTTTTATTCGCTCGTTTTATAATTTCCCTTTATCAATTGTCTGGTTATCATAGTACAGGCTCTGCCTAGTTTGGGATCAGATAGCAATGTGTGAGTTGTCCCGAAAATATTATTATACCATACCATTTTTTTAACTTGCCAACTTATTATAAACAACAATGGGTTAAGATTAGGTATTATAACAAATCTATTTCTTATTTTTATGAAGATTTTTTGATACTAGACGTAAACTCTTTTATCCTACTAATATTATAAACGCGAAAATTTGTAAGTAGATATGGATGGATGGATGGATGGATGGATGGATGTTTGTTACTCTTTCACGTAAAAACTACTGAACGGATCTGGATGAAATTTGGCACAGGGATAGATAATGGTCTGGATTAATACATACTTTTTACAGCGATGACCGACATCCACGCGGGCGGAGCCGCGGGCAACAGCTAGTATTAAATAAAGTTTTCTCACATTCCTATTCAATTCCGTTATCCGTAATTCATCATCATCAGAGCCGACCTTGTCCATCGGTTGCCCGCGACCTTTACCGTCGTCGGTCCACCTTTAATTCTTTAATTCTTTAATGTACACAAAAGAAATACAGATAGTGTTACATAGGTATTAATATCATGTACAAAGGCGAGCTTAACTCAAAATTGAGTTCTCTTACAGCAAACCTCTGAGAAGTGGAAAGTTTAGAGGAAACCAAGGGTAAACAAAGTGTAGGTACATTTGATAAAGAACAGTTGGTAACAAATATATTATAACATAATACATACATAAGATTATACATAGATACATACAGAATATATATATAAATAAATACATATGTAAATATATATATATATATATACATATAAACACTTACATAATCAATAGACACAATTATTTTAAAAGGAAATGCTCCTTGACGTTCCTCTTAAATACGTCCAGAGAAGGGCTAGAGCGTATGGAATGTGGAAGAGAATTCCAAAGATTTACAGCATGAATAGTAAAAGAATTATGATAACAAGTAGAATAGTGAAGGGGGGTTCGTAGGAGAAGAGAAGAAGCTAGTCGACAGGGCTTACCCCTGGGAATAAGGTAGCTAAAGCGTTCACGAAGATATGTGGGAGAATTGGGATTATGGAGTACAGAAAAAAGAAGGGAAAGGATATGGGAGTCCCGGCGCCTCCGAATAGGTAACCACCTCAATCGGGCTCGAAATTCCGATACATGGTCGTACTTTCGCAGACCGAAAATGAAACGGATACCCAGATTCTGGAGACGCTCGAGTTTATTTAAAAGTTCCTCCTTAGCATCAAGGAAAGAGACATCAGCATAGTCGAGGAGAGGAAGTAGAAGAGATTGCGCAAGAGTAACTTTAGTTTCGAAAGGTAGAAATTTCTGAAGACGTTTAAGAGACTGAAATGAGCAGTACATTCTTCTGCTTACTTCTGCAATGTGTGCTTCCCAAGATAGGTTGCTATCTATAATGACTCCAAGATTTTTTGCAGTTTTAGAAAAAACTATTGGGGTTGAATTATAGAGGACAGGAGAAAGAGACTGGTGATCCACCCTACTGGACATCTGTCTGCCACCAATAATGAGAGCTTGTGATTTACTAGGATTAACTACTAGTCCGAAAGATTTAGCCCAGCTATGGATGTGTTCAAGATCATTATTGATGGCAGTGATAGCATCCTTGATTTCCTCTACTTTAAAATGACGATAAAGCTGCAAGTCGTCTGCATAGAGATGATAGTGAGAAGATATAACTTTAGTGATGGCGTTTATAAAAACGGAGAAGAGAAGAGGAGATAAGACGCCACCCTGTGGTACACCCGCAGTCAATTCACACCAGTCAGAGCTTTGCTCATCCAAGCGCACCGACTGGGAGCGACCCTGAAGATAAGATTTGAACCATCCAATTGCAGAAGTGGAAACATTGAGAGATGACAAGATACCTAAAAGAATGTCAAAATCCACTGAATTAAACGCACTGCTAAAATCCAGGAGTATCAGTACCGTCAGAAGTTTATTCTGCATGGCCAGTCGTATATCGTCAGTTATTTTGACTAGTGCAGTGGTAGTGCTGTGGCCAGAACGGAAACCAGACTGATATGGACTTAACAGGCTATTAGAGGAGAGGTAATGTGACAGCTGATTCTGTACAACACTCTCAAGTACCTTGGATAGGATTGGAAGGATAGATATAGGTCGAAAGTGGGATAACAAGGTGGGGTCGAAAGTGGGATAATAAAGTTCATGTATACTAAATAATTAATAAACTTAGTTTTATTAATTATTTAGTATACATGAACTTTCACATCTCTATCTCTTAAATATCAGTATTAAAATAACATATCTAAGTGTTTGTTAACTCAATGAATAAACACACTTGCCAAATGCTTATAATGAATGCCGTCGACCAATCAGAGAACAGTGTATTAAGTGACGGTAATAGTGTACCGTTAAATAGTACACTGAGCAGCGATTGGCTCATTTGTGGATGATTTTACTTACTTACACAAAATTGTGAATTATTAAATTACTGCCAGGTACCGTAAGTTGACCAATTAGCTGAAATTCATTGCGTTAAATAATACATTACAACTACCGTTTGTTATATTCTGAAAGTTGATCAACTACCTCGAAAATTGATTAACTTACGATTCTTGCTATTTTCCGGTAACATATACAAGACGCTCTGTCTCTCTTTCTCGCTCAAACTACTCACATTTTAATACGCCATGGCGTACCATGGCCTCGGTCTCCAGGTTTTAATTTAGAAATGCGTTAAAAAGATTTTTTTGGGTACGCAACACAGGAGTATAAACCCCCATATGCTACGGTAACCGCTTACCATCAGGCAGGATGTTTACTTGTTCGCTAGCTTTGTAATATAAAAACATATAATATTAAGTATGTATTATGGCAGACGAAGCGTGGGCAGGCCTCCAACAAGGTGGCTTTTAGATTTAATCCTTGTTTCTGACCCTAGTAAGGTAGCCACACATGGACAACTTTCTGCTTCTTTCTCTTATCACGACTTGATTTTTCTTTCCTACAAAATCCGTCCTCCTAAACGCAAGAGTAAATATATTTCACTTCGCTGTTTTAAAAACATTGATCTGGAGCGTTTGAGATCGGACGTGGGCAGTATTGATTGGTCTTCTGTTTACAGCTGCAATGACATCGATAGTAAGGTGCTTGCCTTTAATCAACTTATTTTAAAGTTATATGATACACATGCTCCCCTGAAACGGGTTCGAGTTAAGCACCTTCCTGCGCCATGGTTGTCGAATGACATCAAAAAACTTATGGTTATCCGGGATAAAGCAAAACTTAAGTACAAAAAGTCTCCTAGCGAGGACAACTGGGATGTTTTTAAAAAGCTCCGGAATCGCTGCAGTCGTATGTGTAGAAATGCTAAGAGACGCCATGTTCATAACTCCATTAAAAATCTCAATACATCACAAGTATGGCAATTCTTGAAGACTCTTGGTATTGGTAAGGTTTCACTTAGCACTAGTTGTGGTACTGACATCAATGTGCTCAATGCACATTTTTGCAAGCCTCCTGTTACCCTTGATGCGAATGTGAAATCTTCTACTCTAAACTATCTCTCTAAACTTCCTCTGCCGTTAAATACTTCTTTTCATTTTGATCCAATTGCAGAAAGTGTAATAGTAAAAACCATCCGTTCCATTTCCTCAAAAGCGGCAGGTGCTGACGGGCTGCAACTTCAAATGTTCCTTCCTATCCTCAACCAAATTGCACCAGTCATCACCCACATTGTCAATTATTCACTTTTTTCGAATTCCTTTCCTTCATCCTGGAAAAATGCCCACGTATTACCGCTTCCCAAAATTTCCAACCCCACCTTGTTATCCCACTTTCGACCTATATCTATCCTTCCAATCCTATCCAAGGTACTTGAGAGTGTTGTACAGAATCAGCTGTCACATTACCTCTCCTCTAATAGCCTGTTAAGTCCATATCAGTCTGGTTTCCGTTCTGGCCACAGCACTACCACTGCACTAGTCAAAATAACTGACGATATACGACTGGCCATGCAGAATAAACTTCTGACGGTACTGATACTCCTGGATTTTAGCAGTGCGTTTAATTCAGTGGATTTTGACATTCTTTTAGGTATCTTGTCATCTCTCAATGTTTCCACTTCTGCAATTGGATGGTTCAAATCTTATCTTCAGGGTCGCTCCCAGTCGGTGCGCTTGGATGAGCAAAGCTCTGACTGGTGTGAATTGACTGCGGGTGTACCACAGGGTGGCGTCTTATCTCCTCTTCTCTTCTCCGTTTTTATAAACGCCATCACTAAAGTTATATCTTCTCACTATCATCTCTATGCAGACGACTTGCAGCTTTATCGTCATTTTAAAGTAGAGGAAATCAAGGATGCTATCACTGCCATCAATAATGATCTTGAACACATCCATAGCTGGGCTAAATCTTTCGGACTAGTAGTTAATCCTAGTAAATCACAAGCTCTCATTATTGGTGGCAGACAGATGTCCAGTAGGGTGGATCACCAGTCTCTTTCTCCTGTCCTCTATAATTCAACCTATTCAACCCCTTGTAAGTTAATCAATTTTCGAGGTAGTTGATCAACTTTCAGAATATAACAAACGGTAGTTGTAATGTATTATTTAACGCAATGAATTTCAGCTAATTGGTCAACTTACGGTACCTGGCAGTAATTTAATAATTCACAATTTTGTGTAAGTAAGTAAAATCATCCACAAATGAGCCAATCGCTGCTCAGTGTACTATTTAACGGTACACTATTACCCGTCACTTAATACACTGTTCTCTGATTGGTCGACGGCATTCATTATAAGCATTTGGCAAGTGTGTTTATTCATTGAGTTAACAAACACTTAGATATGTTATTTTAATACTGATATTTAAGAGATAGAGATGTGAAAGTTCATGTATACTAAATAATTAATAAACTTAGTTTTATTAATTATTTAGTATACATGAACTTTATATAAAATACATATAACAAAAATTTTAGCAAGATTGTATTTTTCTATCATTTGAATAACATTTTTGATTTTTTCACTTGGAGCGGTGTAAAAGTACGTGAATCCAATTACCAATCAACGTACCCCTCGCCTTCGTCGGATGATTTAACGGCAAGACGCCGTAAATTAATCAGTTTACTAAAATACATACATTAAATAATACATTTCAACTGCCGTTTATTATTTTCCGAGAGTTGATCAACTACCAAGGAAATTGATCAACTTACGAGTCTTGTTATTTTTCGGAGACATATATAGCTTGCATGTCTCCGTCGCTCATTCTAACTCAAACTTTTCACTAACAGGTCTTGGTACAGCCCCAATACTCTTACACTGTTATTTTGCTGTAGGCTACTGTAAGAAGGTCCTACCACCATCGGGCTAGCACGCTTGTATGGAGCTCTACCTCTCTTAAAAGTATGCAATGACTTTTGCTTTAATTCGTTGAACAATACGACCCATAAATAAATACAAGAATATTTTGGTTTAGGCTTATAATAATACAAATGATTAAAAATCTACTCTTTTAGGGATTCGACGTTTTCTAACCATTTAGGCCATCTTCTGATTTCATTGTATAGCTTTCTTCCAGGACTTTCAGTAGCGATCAACTGTCTGTGACCCACCAAGCGGTAATTTGGAGATAGGTGACCTTTCTTTACGCCACAACTCAGTAAAGCCTTCACGGCTTCTAAAGATTGTGCTGTTGGAGTGTCATCTGAAAAATAAATATCCAAATTGTTATCTAGTATTATGTAAATGGAATGTGTTGTATGTAATGTAACTGTATGTATGTAATAAATGATATCATAGCTAGTTAGGTTCTCTGGAAGAAATCGCTCTTAGCTATTTCTTGTTCTCGAACGCTCTTAGCGTTGTGCCAACTTTTATACTACCAAGGAGGCAAACAAGCATATGCCCGGCCCGCCCGATGGTAAGCAGTTACCGTAGCCTATGGACGCTTGCAATACCAGGGGTATCACTCGCGCGTTGCCGACCCTTTAGAAACCTTATAACTCCTTTCTTGAAGAACCCCATGCTATATTCTCTCGGGAAAACCTCGACAGGAAGCTCATTCCACAACCAAATCGTACGTGGGAGAAAATTCCTCTGAAACCACAATTATATATAATTATTTTTGTAATAAGTTTTAATATTTATGTGGTGTACAATAATGAATATTCTATCTATCTAGTTGTTTGCTATAAACAAAGAAGGGAATTAATATCCCATCGAATCGTACCATTGTTTAAACCGTAAAATAGACTTAAATAATATCAATTACTATCTCAAGAAGTAACTTCAAATCTGGCTGTACCGTGAAATGTTAAAACGTGAGCCGTTTGAGCGAGAAAGAGGGACGGGGCTTCATAGCGTATATAGCGCCGTCCCTACTTCTTACTCGAAAGACTTACACAATGTTAAACTTAAAGTATAAACAGACGATCGAACTTGGTTCGGGCCGAACCACAAAAATGGCGCGCTCCGAACCATATTATAATGATATTATAATAATAATGTCCGGCGGACCATGCACCACACGAGCGAATATGCACACTAAATGAACTAGATCAAAACCACAGATTACTAAATAGTTACTCAAAACACTAAACACAGTCAAGTGGCGTACTCTTGATGCCTATGTCCAGTGTACCAACAGTGGACTGCAATAGGCTGATTATATTTGTTATCGTTTTTTTAAAATTCCAATTCTCTTTAATTTCTTTAATGTTAATCAGTACTCAACATTTAATGTAACATTAAAATGATACAAACATAAACACATTAGCTTCTCAAAGTTCTATAAAATGTTACACGAAACGAAAGTAATCTTCAAAAGGCTTTGTACAAGAGTCTTGTTGTAAAGATCCTTTATGAAACCGTATGGAATTTCACAGGGTACGTAACTAGTTCCTCATCTAACAGGAAATTTAAACGTACATGTAAGAACACTTAAAATTTAAGCATTGTGAATATGAGCTTGCTATTAAATCTTTCAGTTTTCATTAAAATAAGTGGCTACTTAAATTCTTGCTGCTTTTTGATCTTTTAAGTAGAGCCATGAGCTACGAAAAAGGTTAAAATGTAAATTATTAGCACAATAATAAATGTTTTCAGTTTTATAAGTATCATTGTTAGAACAAAGGGTATTATGATTAGACTATATATTGAGAATATTGGATTCTTGAGTGAAAGTTCTCCGAAAATTAATACCAGAAACACAAAATGCCAGATTTGCAAATTACCAGACTCTTAAAATACCGTATCCGCCATATACCAGGTATGTATGTACGGGACACTAACTAATCCGTAACGAATAGGTGGTCTATCCTTTACTTGAGTATGGTTAATGATTCATGAGTAACCAATAATGAAAATGAACTTACTATTAAAATTTCCAATAAAAGTGATGCCTATAGACCGTCTGTTGTACCCATATGTGTGAGCACCGACGTGTAACCAGCCAGAACCTTCGTATACTTTGCCATTGCCGCCAACAATAAACCTAAAATTAAATATAACAAGGTAGCAGTAACACATTGCACTATCAACAATTAAATAGTAAGTATTATTGACAATATTACTGCGGCAATCTAATGTCTGTCACGTTTGAAGAAAGATAATGGTAAATGATAAAGTTTTCTGAGACAAGTATGTCTATGTATTCTTGTTTGCCTCCTTAATAGTAATTAAGGAGGCAAACAAGAATACGGGCCGCCAGATGGCAAGCAGTTATTGTAGCCAATGGACGTTTGTAACCAGGGGTATCATTTTTTGCTGACCCTGTAAAAACCTTTTACTCTTTTCTTGCAGAACCTTATGCTGTAGTCTCTTAGGAAAACATTGAAAGGGAGCTAGAGAAGAAATTCCTCTTAGACCGTACAGTACAGAACGATTGAGGTTCTAAGATGTGAGGATAATCTCTATGTGGGTGGTAGAAGGAGTGTTGATAAAACGTGGCTGCGAGCACCATATCAAACAATTTCTCGAAGCCCAAACCGTTGTATGGACGGTAAAACTATACCCTTTATACTCAGTAGGTATGGTAAAACACAAAAGTCGTAAGTTACTAAGTAGTTAAATTAAAAGACTATAGGCGATACATCATTACGCAATAGATACGCATAATCTTTGGATATTAATTGAAACTAATAAACAAACATTATCGAAAACTACTACCACTTATACTATAAAATTACTTACGAAGACCCAATATCCCAGTAGCCTAAATTCTCCATATGATTGCTTTGTATGTTTCTTACAATTTCAGCGCAGTTGGCATCGGTATTACAAGCAGATGTAACAGTGTGTTGAATGATGACTAAATTCACCGGTCTTGGAAGATACTCCACATGTACAGAGGTCAAGCCATCCCATTCTTGTTTAGAAACTATGCCACAATCTGTAAAACAGACGGATATTTATTCTCTTCTTAAGGTGAATATAGACTAGAGCATTTTCTCCAGATTTCTGTGTAATGTAACGTTCTTACGAATGGTACAATACACTTAAACATATCACAGAGCGCCTCGTTGTTCTGTTACAAGTAAATGCTAGAGCATTTACTTGTAACAGACATTTAAAGGTGAGTATAGACTAGAGTCTATACTCACCTTTAAATGTCGTGGAGAGTCTTTCTCTACTTCTCAACCCGTAGCCACCCAATGCTCAGTGTAGGTCTCTCCTAATACACACCATTGTTTACGGACTTGAGCTTTACGCATTTAGTTTTGGGAAAGGGAATCGAATCCCCGTCCACCAACCTAGCAGTCAGGATCACTAACCACTAGACCAACGGGCCATTCATTGATTTATGTTTTAAATACCTTCATTTAAATATTTTAAGATTAACTTACCAGCCTTTACAGATACAAATAAAATAAACAAAGCAAACAAATTGTTAATAAACATTTTAGAAGCAACTTCACACAACCACTTCTGGACACTAACTAAACCAAACAGAGTAAATAAACTAAGTAAGTGTTCTAAAAGGTAGAAATCAATGAACTTGACTGACCTAAAGTAAATCCTCAAGCTATCTCTTTCTGTTTGCATTGTGCGAAAACGAGATAAATATAAATGCGAACTTGTTAATGAGTCACTATAAATATATCTGCAGTAATGACGCTTGGGTTCTGCATACTGAGCTATAACATTAAGCATTTTATTGATAAATTAATATTTTTTAATGGTACTTACTGTTGCTGTAGCTTATGGACGCTGGTAATACCAGAGCCATTGCATCATCATGCTTCAGGCTTTTGTATTTATCTTGGATAAATATGCTCTTAGTTTTGTCCCGTGTGGGAATCGAACCCACAACACGCGTGCAGTGGTAAATGACGAGATGACCACATGAAACACTTTAATTTAATTCAATGTAACAGCGTAGGTAACTTCTATCGATAATAACCTTAGGTCTATATTGATTGCAATTGAGCCTGTCACGCGCACCCTTTTGCGGAGAGACAGCGTCCCCGGTGCACCCAGATGCTATCACTGGTGACAGATCCCACGTGACGTGGGCAGACGCTGGACCACTGATGTCATGTCAGGTTCTGACGATCCCCTCGCGAAGGTAGATTAGGTACACAGGGATCTTTAGGTCGGCAAGCCAGCCACCATCTCCACGCCGTAGAATCCGACAAAACCGTCCCGCTTCCCCGGGCGGGGCGCTATGCAATTAGCATTGCCCTCCTTATAAAAGAAGGTCTATATTAAGATGACTACATTCTTTAAATGAACATAAAATAAAATAAATATATTGTAACACGGAACTCTAATTCTGTTTTCGTGACATCTTGTTTTATTTCTCGTGTTGGGAGCCGGGGATTCCTACGCAAACGTAAATATTTTTGTACCCATTGATACTCGTAGATATGATGTAGACATCAAACATTGTATGTATTAACACGCTGACTAATAATAATATAATTTATTTTAGGAACGGCATACCTACATAACGATTATTTTGTGTATCGTATAGTAAATCTCCTGACGTGACAATACTAAGAAATATTTTTTTGTTGCCGAGCTACAAATAATTATTCAATAATAATAATAAAAAAACCTTTTAACCTTTTAAAAAAAGCACAGGTTTTTAACTAACCTAAGTACTTTAGTCTCTCACATATGTAGGTCCTAGATTTAATCATTTGTATCTAGAGTTAATCCTATATGCCATGTGTTGAGAAATAATAATAATATTATCCGCTTTATCCCACGGGCACAATGCTTTTTTTGGATGAAAAGTAGCCTATGTCCTATTCCAGACTATAATCTATCTATGTGCCAAATTTTGATCCAGATCCTATAAGCCGTTGAGCCGTTTTGGCCTGCCGATATCTACTAACATATTAAATTTGGCTCCTTTTGGCTGCTTCCTGCTTTAATACTTGCTGTTGTCAAGTAGTAAAGCAAGAACTAAACGATATCACAGCTACTCTGTCAAATGAATCTTAGTAACATTTCGCAAGGACATAGATTCTATTCTCAGAAAGGACTAGTCTTAAAAGACTGAGAAGGCTATATTTTATTAAAACCTACATCCACTCGGGCAACACCGCTAGCAAAAGCAAAAATGTAAAGATACGAATGTATTTATATCTCTCAGGGCCTGCTGCAGTCGCTCAATTAAAAATGGCTTGTGAATTTGCGAATTTCGTGTTTGTCACAAAATATTGTTGATTCTACGAAACGGATTTTAATTGAGCCAGACATGGTGACAATAAACCTGCCGTTTAAAAATTCTTGTAGGTACATCAATGTTATTATTCAGTATTTTAAAACACCCCAAATTTATTTATGAGAAGGGTATGAATAAAAAATATAAATATAGTTAAATATTCGGTATATTATAACACCCAAAATTTGTTTTTGAGAAGAGTATCAATAAAAAATATAAATAAAAAACCATTCATACATTAGTTCTCCCGAACTCCACTACAATGGAGGTCAGGAGAACTAAAAGTGTTTTTTTTTTTCGAAAATAATGGGTTATGGATGTCTGGGGACAACCCAATCAGAGGTCCTAGTCAATAATTAAGTTCGAGTAGGTTGTTACAACAACTGGGTGGACCACTGACGTCATATCAGGTTCCAGTGGTCCACCCGTGAAGGCGGGTGTTGGTGCACAGGGGGGTTTTAGTCGGTATGCCGGCCGCCCACCATCTTTAAGCCGGAGAGTCCGACATAACCGCCTCGCTGCCCCAGGCAAGGCGGTATGCGTAAAGCATTTCCCCTCTTAAAAAAAAAAAAAAAAAAAAAAAAAAAGGTTGTTACAACAAATGAGTAAGTTGTGAAGCTTTAAACGATAGTGTGTGAGGAGCGTGGGCCCGCGCCGCCCCCTAGTTGTAGATTTTAAAATTTAACGATACCATAAATGTGAAACCGACTATTGAACATTGGGAGACTATTATATATGTTTGTACAGATAGTATATTGATTTCAGCTGCGGACGCCCTTCGCCCCATCTCGTCTAGGAGCTTTCTGTGATGTACAAAAAAAACGAGTATATTTGGAATTTTACAAGTTTTTTATAATTAATTTGTAATGTATATTTTTAAGCGAAGAAGTGCGATTTCGCGCTGGCCTGTCCGCAGCGTACTGTTCCCTCCTTGTATTTTTACTTTCTCCAACATACATACAGACAGACCTCTTCATTATACACCAATGATGTATATTGCTAATGGGTGAATTTCCCAAATGACTGTTTTTTTTGTCTTCGGTGAAATTCGTATTTGAAAAAAGGAATATTGTTCTAAATTATTTTTTTAGTATTCTTTAGGTAGTTATTGGGTTGTGGCAAAAATATAATTTGCCTAGGACTATATATAAAGGTAGAAATAAAAACATAAACCTCTATTTTTATCAAATCGGTGCTGTCCCTCAAAATTTATGTTTTAGAATGTAGAAATTAATACAGAAAGTTGGCTCACTAGCCTATAGATAAACATGTGATAGATAGTTGAACATATGCAGTATCTTGCACGTTCCGGTCAGGAGGTCAATTGATATACGATATCAACATGCTTGGTCTAAATTCTCGGAACTTCAATGAATATCTATATTCATTTACTAGCAATCCACCCCGACTTCATTGGAGTATTAAAATCATTTTTTATGCGTTTTGTAAGACATGGCTGATTCACCAACCCGTGTTAGACCAGCATGTGTGCATCTCTCTTGACAGAGGAGAGAGAGGGTTTATTACCCGTGCCTAGCAGTGAGACATATATGGGTTGCTATTATTGTTATGCGTTTAGGGGTTCAATTACCAAAAATCCCTTCTTAATGCTCATGTACGTTATTTAAGAAACCTTTGTGCAAATTTTGAAGTTTCTTTCCTCAGCAGTTTAGGCTCTTCGTTGATAAATCAGTCAGTTGGGATAAATATGGAACAGATCACTTCATGAAACAGATTTTGACAAGCATATTTCTCTTCTAGTTCATTTTATAGCAACGCATATGCACCTAACTGCTGGGCACGGGTCTCCTCTCCTTTATCAAGAGAGCTGAGGAATTTAGACGAATCAGACTTGCCTTCAGAATTGCTTTGAAGACATATCGATTTTATCACAATGTTATCCTATACCTATCGGTTGTAAATGATCATTTGATTTGGACCTAGACAATAACTTCTACAAAGTAAACTGACACAAATATAACTATAGTTAATCAAATGATTATCTGCAACCGATAGGTATAGAAAAACCATAAAAATTGATCAGGAAAACACTGTGAAAAAAAAACAAAGATAGTAGGTATATTATATCTACTAGAGAAAATTCTTGTATATAAAATAAAAGAACTTAACTTACATCTAATATTGGTTTTTAAATAAAATGTTATATTATACTAAATACATTTAGGTATTTTATGTTTCATCAAACATTTTACGCTATTTTTACTAATAAATATTACAATATAAATTATTCTTTTTAAAAATGTATCTTTATGTGTCTAAATAAATAAATGATATGAAAAATGTATCATTATTTATTATCCTTAAGGCTCCTCTCTCAAAAAATGATAAAAAAGATGTGTAAATGAAACCATTTTTTGTTGGCATTTATAGACAAATGACTGTCAAAAAATACAGTATTAATCTACAAGATGTGTTTCATTATATGGTCTTGTCATAAATTATATACTAATTCTAAATAGTTTGTAAAAAAAATCATCGAATCAGCACCAAATTATTGAGTTGTAATCACTTTATGACTTCAATTTTTAACAAATAATACGAAAAAAAAAACAATATTTGAAGAAAACATACACCTATAATTTGGTAATATTTAGAATAAGTTTTTTTTTAATTAGAGAGACGTCCATTCATAGCGTACATCTGTTTGGCGGGAGCGGGAATACCGCTCGCCTAGAGAATTAGGTCGTGTTTGCTTCGCCCAAATGCTCAAGGTCGTTGGCGATATCACAAGCCTTAAGGTATCGACATTGCGGGGCTGCTTCACGAGGCAGCTTATCTGGTGCTCGCATTGAGGAGGCAGACAATCAGGCAACGGTCAAATTGGCTCGCCAAGCAAACACGTCTCCATATCACAAGGCAGCATTCCTCGCGAAGAAGCCTCCTGATGACGATACCCGCCTTTTTTATTTTAATATTTATTTAATGTCGTTTTTCAATATTATTTTCTTCTTATTCCATAATCTTCTTACTTCTATTCATGTTAATATTCCTAAGTATAACAATAATAGGACATTATAATATCTTCAGTCCATCATTGTGATATCTTATAGTACATATATTCACATTTTAATGCGATTATTTTATAATGTTCACCTGAAAACAAAGAAATGAGGATTTATTCATCAAATAGGTGTTTATTATACAACTTTTATGTGAAAATATAAGTTTTTCTTATACTACTTAGGTTGCAAACAAGCATACTGTTCGTCCAATGGTAACCAGTTGCTGTAGCCTATGCGAAGATGCCTGCAATGCAAGAGGTACCACTTGCGTTGCCGACTCAAAACATTTAAGAACTTGCCACTCACGAGTTTTTTTTTATACTACTTGGGTGGCAAACAAGCATACGGCCCACCTGATGTTAAGCAGTAACCGTAGCCTATAGACGCTTGCATTACCAGAGGCATCACTAACGTGTTGCCAACCATTTTTTTTACACCAGGGCTTTAAAATGGAAGTAACCCAGGGATAGGAATACGTTTCTTTCAAAACGCATCCCTAAATGAGCGCTGGAGACCTGTACTCACACACAGGAACACAACTACACCGCTGTGTGTCTTCTGTAAGGTGGAGATCCTTCCCCATTCGGGCTTGCTCCCTAGTATGGTGCCCTACCTCTCTTAAGCGTTTTGAAAATTCATATTACATACAGATACCTACATAGTTTATTATATTCCTATATCCACTATCTATAAAGTGGGTCAAATTCTTAGGAAAATGTAAGTGTCTATACTAGGAACACATTTTTGGGACTAATATTCATAGCCATATTCTAATACTAGTTCTAGAATGACTAGGATAAGACAACTGTAACCTACATCCAAAAACTATTTCTTTTATTCCCTCCTATTTATGCCAATGGACCTTTTTCATACGAGACTTCTAACGATATTAGCCTTCTATTTTATTTATAAAACTAGATTTTTGTCTCGCGATTCGTCTGCAATGCGTTAATATGTCTGTCAGTGTCAGTCAGTCGTTCTTTAAATATTCAGAAGATATGTGTGAAGGTTGTGCTATTTTTATTAGCTCATATACTAGTCTAGTCATCTTCCATGTCACTCGCGAATATAGTATCAATCATAGAGTATTTTAGCGGCCAACGACGGCTTAATTTTAGTAGCAAAATTGATTCATTAGTAAAACATTAAGAGAGGTACGGCACCATACTAGCGTGCAAGCCCGACTGAGGAAGGACCTCAACCTTACAGCCAATTACTACACACAGCGGTGAAATTGTGTTCCTGTGTGCATGTATAGGACTGCAGCGCTCAGTTAGGGATGCGTTTTGATAGAAACGTATACCTATCTCAGGGATATTCCATCTTAAAAACCTGGTGTTACAAAAATGACCATAGGCTACGGTAACTTTTAACATTAGACAGGCCGTATGCTTGTTTGCCACCCGAGTAGTATAAAAAAATAACACTGAGAATCGCTTGGTTCCAGTATAGGCATGGTAGCTGCTTGCGGCCACTGACACTCTCGGTGTCAATTAAGCCTTAGTGAGTCTTCCAAACAGAATATTATAGTCAAGTTTTATAGTCAAGGGTGCTATTCCGATGGGACGGCAATCTAACACGACCAAAGGGAAATCAGGTGTGGAACCAAAGGCTCAACGTACTTTCCAAGGCTGTCAATACCGTAATTTTAGACTTCATGCATATTTTGTGAATTCTTTACAGAAAATCTTGATATCTTATTTTAGCCCGACCCAGAAATCAAACCCTGCTGCATGAGGTCGAGATCAGCAGTCAACAATGACCACTAGAACAACAAGGCAGTTTCCATATATTATAATCGCAGAGCTGATGTCGACTACTGTCACTCTCGATAAGAATAATTGATCCTGAGAGTATCTGTGATAGCTGTGAAAAACATAAGGGAAATCTTGCTGGTATTAGGCCCAGCATAACACTGGTACAAGGTTAATAGTCGTTGCACAGTTCACCACGTTATTCCCTAAGTCTCAATGTACATCGATAGTGGTGAGGTCTAAACACACTTGCATCTCAGGATAGAAGCGTATTTGTAAATTATCTACTCAGTGTCGCCTTGTGTGTTTAGTCACTACCACTGTCGATATCTAGCCTTAATGAATGGCGTAGTGAACTGTGCAAAGACTATCAACCTTTACGGGTTGACAATCTTCACGCACTTTCGAATCCAATCTCAGTTATGAATGTAGTTTAATTACCATGAAAGCTTGTAAATCAGAAATAATTAAGGTGCGTATCTCAGGTTGATTAACCCTTGTATCCCTTTTAATAAAATACAAATTTAAATGTAAAAGTTTGAATGGTGTAATTCGATCACACCTGAACCACTCTGATTAGATTTGGATGAAATTTGGGTACAGCGTAGCCATATCTCGTTTTAATACTTATACATAGGAATAATTTTATGAAATTTCGAACAGATCCCATAAGAGCGGGTATTAAGACACAAATATTTTTTGAAGGGCCTGAAAAATATCAGAGCAGAATTTAAGTACCTATAATTCAGGTCAGAATTAAAGTATAATAGTATTAGATATTTTTAGCATTTTTGCTATGCCATTGGCTGAAATATACTAAAATATTAAAGTAATGTGGGAAAAGACGAGTCCGAAGCAGGATTTGAACCTGCGCTGCGCCTCTCGGGTTCCGGCCCAGCGCACTACCAATACCAAAAACGAGAGGCGCGCGCAGATTTGAATCCTGCTCCGAGTTCGTCTTTTCATGGCTTTGGCTGAGATGATGATCAGTAGGATTGTTTGACTAGAACAGTTATCACGTTACTTTTTTTAAGTGTTTATTTTAGTCCAAAATTAAATTTTATTAAAGTTTTACTTTGTAACTGCAATCAAAATTTATTTATTAATGAGAGTAGATTATCATAACTAGGTAGGTATTTTATAAGCAAAATAAATATAATAATATCTAGCATTATGTCGTGTCGATACTCGCAGTTTCGCTATTCAGATTAAAAAAGCGATCTTGTAGTGAAACTGGATTGTTTGTCCCAGTTCGTTATCGCTTGGCCAAAGCTTGTTACACGTTGAATGAATGAATTCTTTATCCTTGCGTGACACATAAAGAGTCTTACTTTACTCGTATGTAGGACAGAGGTCGTGTTGTCTGTTGTGGTGTTAAAACAGTAAAGAGATGGCAGGATAAGCTCGATATACGTATATATAAAGGATTGACTTTAACTGGCAAAAGATAGCGTCTAATAAGAAAAAGAATACATATTCCTATCCCAGGGATACTGCCAACTTAAAGCTCTGGTGTAAAAAAGGGTTTGCAACTCGTAAAGGATACCTCTGGTATTGCAAGCGTAATGCAAGCCGTATGCTTATTTGCATAAAAAAAATAAAGGGCAAGGCTGCTGTTATGTAGTGGAACTACATAATAACAGGCTAATAATACATTTATTGAGTTTTTTACACTAAGTACTCAGGTAGCAAACAAGCATACGCCCAGTGGCGTAACTATAAATAAATAAATTAATATTACGATTCTTCTGTGCCCACGGCTACTCTCGGCGCTAGACAGTAGCACAGATTACTAAATAGTTATGACAGTAGGTTAAGTTGTCCAAGAGACGCACGAGTGTCAAAGCTCGGTGTATCAGTTGGTTACTCCGCTGTTAATCATGGCTCACAGGAGTCACAGCGGCTAGTATGTGGGTGGAATTGTCCAAAAAAAAAAGACCGGGAACACGTGACATTTGGCCGTAATGCCAATCTATTGTTACGCCACTGCATAAAGCCCGCCTGATGGTACACAGTTACCGTAGCTAATGGAATCTTGCAATACACGGGACATAACTCGAGTCATCCCAAAAAATTGTAACATCGGTAAACTTATTGGCTTGTTGCCAATACTGTTCTGATTGATGTTTACAGGAGGTACATATTAAGACTCATGCTTATAAATAATGGTTTAGGTATCAATGAATAAGGCAAAGTAATTGGTATTTGTTTCTGAAGCACAACAGAATGTAAGTTAAACATGAAATTAAATATAATTTATTTAGGTTAAGCTCGTCGTATATCCCGGTGTCTGCTATTCGAAAATATAATTCTAGCGCCTGGTGCCGACGCGTTTGCTCACACCACTCATGAATAAAGTTCCACATTCGTTTCGAAACTAGCACTGTTCCGAACTGTATTCGTTATTATCTACAATTATTGCATAAGCCTAAAACTAAAAGCTTTTTCTTCATGTAAATTTTGCCAAGGAATTTTAACGGCATCTTTGTCTATCCTGCTCAGGATAATAAAGGTAGAATGAGATTGTCTTACAACATTTAAATTATCATTATCATTGAAAAGCACAGGCTCTATTATTTTTTTTACAATATTTCAATTAAGCTTACGTTGCGTTGTATTAACACGTGTCGTATTTGCAGATCTGACTCGTCCTAATCAAGAAAGACTAGCCTCGGAAAGTACCTATGTAACACCATTGGTCCCGCTCCTGATCTCTTTTCGATTGTGTCGAATTGCCGTCCTATGCAAGTGTCGTCATCCGCGGTAGATATTATAGAGTGCAAGGAGATTAAACTGCGTTGAGATTAGCCATCGTGACTAATAATTATATAAATACTAAGATAATTATCGCAACTGAAAGTGGCAGCGATATGCTAAGAATAACTTTTCCCGCTCTTCATTTGCGTGGTATCTTCTTCTTCTCCTACAAACCTCGTGAAATGTTTTTTAACGAACATCTGTTCAGGATAGGTAATAGTAGCTAGAAAGTAGCTTTAGCTATTGTGTAAAAATACCTAACTATTTACTAAAGAAAATAAATTGTACAATACCTGTATTTTAAGAACTACAGCTGCAATCCCATCAACCTTTTCTTTTCCTCTTGTATCTCGAATCTTTGAAGAACAATACTCTCTCCAACATCTGCCAAACTCTCGAGTGTCGTCTCTCAAAAGGATTTGGATACATATTTAATTTTATATTTAAATTAATGAACAAACAACGTTGCGCGCATGAGTTTTGATCAATAATAAAGAAAAGGGCATAATGTCAGTCAACTATACGATAAGCAGTAAGTAGATAATAAAATATGAATAATTATTATGTTTGACGAAATCTGCCAATCGTATATAAAAGTTTGTAAGGGAAGCGATACGAGGGTCAGTGAGTTTTTTGTCGGTGTAAGTGCTGTCGTTGTCTTTACGCTTGTGGGCGTAATGATAATGAAGATATCATACCACTAAAGTGATAGTATATATTTACTAATTACGCAATGTTTCAACACTTAGGTTGAGCTTTTGCCAGATGTTAAAAGTAATGTCTTCCAAACCGAATTTCGGTCACCGCAGCTAGCCATCGTATGGGACATGTCATAGTGCTCAAGTGTGTGTAAATACAGATCTTTAGTCCCTGGCTTTCATGTTCGATGTTAGGGCAATCTGACCCGAGCGGAGAGATATTAGGCGTAAGACTAACGGCTTTATGTGTTTTTCCAATGCTATGAAGTTATGAAAATTGTGGTTTTTACCTACACCCCGTAAGTAAACCACTGATTTCATAACTTAATGTAGCTCTTTCATCAACTATGGAATCCGAAAATTATTGGTTGATTATACAAAAAAAGTGATATTATAAAATCACCGTGACACAAAATTTGTTTTCAAGTATGGCAGTTACACAATTTTTAATATACAAGTAAACCAACAGTTTTATACCTACTTTTAATGAACTCGACGAGACATTAATCGGTACGGTCAGAGAGTCACCGTAAAAGATAAATGAAAAGACTAAACAATGATAATGAGTTTAAAATAATAATTAAGATCTCATTCCCTCCCCTTCGTAGTCTTGATAATAACAATAGTGAAACGCCTGATAGAAATGTAATAGCAAAATGTTAAACTATCTATTTATAATACTAGCTCAACTAGATCAACTGTTTATTTGCGTCAACTGTTGCTCATTGAACATTTTGCTATAAAATTTCCATCAGGCGTTTCACGTGTGCAGTGTTATTGGCGAGTCGATCACCTTAGAAGGTGATCGACTCGCCAATAACACCGCGCTTGGTGTTCGATCCCAACACATAACAAAATTAACGAGTATTGTATGTTTATAAAACCCCCGCTATACAAGGCCTTTGTCCAAATGCAAAAGTTGTCTTTCTAAAATAAAAGAACAAGCAATGGTCGCCCGCGACTTCATCCGCGTGGTAATTTAGAATATTTTCCCCAATTTTGCAACATATCTCACTACTGCTCCGCTCATATCGATCATAGCGTGATCCTTCCTGGATAAATACACTATTCAACAAAAAAAGTATTTTTCTAATCTAACCAGTAATTTCTGAGATTAGCGCGTTCAACCAAACAAACAAACTCTTCAGCTTTATAATATAAGTACCTATAGATAGATATTCTTCCTTACACTATAAATTTACTTACCTGCTCACGGTGAATGAAAACGTTGTGAAGAAATCCACGTGTCTTAGACGAAATTCGAAATGCATATCTGATCTATTTACTCGCCGCATTGATTTTTACTTTCTTGATAGAGAAGACCATTTTTGTGTATCTCATCTCAACCCATAAACGTCCCACTGCTGGGCACAGGTCTCCTCCTTAAAGTTGGAGGGATATTAGCCTACTATACCACGCTAGCCAGACGAGTTGGTATTGGGTTTTGTTTCGAATTTTTCTTCTCTTACAGTGGGTATTATCTGCTTGACTTTCTCTCTTAGTCGACTTTTACGACACCCATCGGATGGAAAGGGTGGTGACATTTGTATTCTTAGTCCGTCACCACACGGACTTATTGTGTACCTATCTACTATTGTTATTAGGTATACTACCAAAATGATTTCTGTGATTCATAATTAAATCATACAATGTAATGTTGTAATTGCTCACTTATCTCAATTTTATGTCATGTACAACAAAAGTTCAAAACGATATCATAATCACTTAATTGCATTGGATGGGTTTCATAATTTTCTTATCGGTTATGACATTGTTGTATAAATGGGAACAAATATGATGTAATGTACAAACAACACTGTTGTTCTGAAGTAGGTGTATGTGTATATTTACTATCAACTTTTTTGTCTCGTAAGTTAGTTGAATAAGTTTTTTTTACAGTACCGAATTACGGAACAATCGAGCACTTTACAAAGACTCAAACTCGGGAGTTCTGGACAACCATTAAAGGATTTCCCAACTTCTGTTGATTGGGGATCGAACCCACCACACTCCGCGCTGTGGTAAATGGCGAGTTAACCACTTAATCCACTGAACCAATCATGCAGTCACTCATTAATTTCATTTTCACAAACAATTATACAGAAAAAAACGAAAGTAACTCAGTCTATCTGCCTACTTTTCTCGTCTAAACGGCTGAAGAACTTTAATGAAATTTAGTAAGTGGATAGATGGTATCCTGTTGATAATTTATTGATAATAAATCGACTACTAGGGTCACCAAGCCTTTGGGACCGGGAAAAGTTTTGTGAGTTTGATTCGCGTGGGGACACAGAATAAATTTATAGTAGTTTCATGTCTGTTTGTACTTGGTTCCCCGCGACACAGGGCTTGTTTCCTATTGAAGATCCCCGCGAGGAAACAAGACCCGTGGTTGTTACCTACTGCAAATATACTAGTTATAAAAAGCTCCGTTAAAAGTCAGTTCTGACTGTTAACAGTCGTTAGATCACGACAGAAGCCTAAATATGGACGATCTAAATAACTCTGTCACCAAATTGGCCACTATCGATAAGAAGATAAAAGAGGAAGGGCACCATAATACCGAGCAAGCCCGACTGGAGAAGGACCTCCACATTACAGAAGACCACAGCCAAATAACTACACACAGCGGTGTAGTTGTGTTCCTGTGTGTGAGTACTGGACTCCAGCGCTCATTTAGGGATGCGTTTTGAAAGAAACAGAAAGTATTCTTATCCCAGGGTTACTTCAATCTTATAGCCCTGGTGTCAAAAATGGGTTGGCAACACGCAAGTGATACCTCTGGTATTGCAAGCGTATGGTCGCTTGCAATACCAGAGGTATCACTACGCTACGATTACCTACTGCTTAACATCAGATGGGCCGTATGCTTGTTTGCCACCCAAGTAGTATAAATAGAAGCCAGACAAGTGGCATTTACGCTAGTCGAATCAAAAAGTCAAAAAAGCAAATGTATGGGATTTGTCATGTTTTTGATTTTTTGATATGACTACTGCTTTTGCCAATTGTCTAGAGGGGCTGGACTGATTTTAAAAACCATTAGAAAGCTACATTATCAGTGAGAAACATAGGCTATATTTTATTAAAATAAAATACGGGATCCCTACGACAACTTAAAAAAACTCCACCAGTGCCACTAGTTAATTATAAAAAACCTTCATAATAATAGTCTAAACAAAAGCACAGTTGAACAAACTAATATTTCTTCGTCATCCAATCTTTATTTTATACAATGTCACTGAAATTGCCATGTAAACATGAACATTTACATAGGCGATAACCTTTCTTGGCACGAAGAATACATCGGCTTTGTTACCCACCCACAGATTTAAGATAGACGTTTCAACGGCCAAGAGCCTAGATAACTTTTTCTTTTGACTTTGATCGCTACAATGTATGTTTTATATACCTAGAAGATTGAACAATATCTTCTTTACCGTATGATTCTTTCAGCAAATAAAGACAAAAAATGACGTCACTCCAAGACGTAAACAAGCGGTGGACAAATTCAATCTCTGGAGTAGAAGCTCGGATGGCACAGTTGGTAATGCGCTGGGCCGGAACCCGAGAGGCGCAGGTTCGAGTCCTGCTCCGAGCTCGTCTTTTTCCACATTGCTTTAATATTTAAGTAAATAAAGAAAAGTTTTATTTCAATGTAAACAGCTGTAAATTACCTAACGTTCTTGAAATATAATTATTATAGTACTGATAGCAGTCTTCTTCTTCTTATTGTTTGGTTAGTGGCCAGCCTGGTGACAGAGTTATTTAGATCGCCCATATTTAGGCCTCTGTCGTGATCTATCGACTTTTAACGTGCCCTCCAAAGGACGGAGACGCTCAGATGTAATACCACTATGCGGTCACCCATCTATAGGGTTGCCGCGCCCTTGGTAGCTTAACCCGCTGATCGTTTACCGAACAGCGAGTGCACCTAGCTATGAGCATGAGCATAAGCAGTTAACATAGCCTATGGACACATGCATCACCCAGGGTGTCACTCGCGGATTGCCGTCCTTGTAAAAACTTGAATTCTCTAACAAGACAAAACTTGTGTGCGTGAATTGTATGTTTTTAAGATCGCTCGCGACATATAATGTATTCCTAAGTGACTTTGTCCTTTAAATAAAAACAAATGACTGAAAATTTATATTAATCTAAGAACTTCGACATAAATCTTAAGTACTGCATTCAGTCCATTGATTCCAAATATAAAAGATATTTATCTCTGAGCACAAATCATTGACCTAATTGACTTGGCACTTACAGACATTTTTTCATCCAGTAATATTTGATGGCTAATATTTTATCTAATTTATTTCAATCTCCTGAAGATATTTCTATTTACTTCTGTAGACTTAGCTTAGCTCCTAACCAACTAATTTATTTCAAATAAATTACTAAAATTAAAATTGAGGGCCATCATTAGCATCACGTAGGGTTATAAAAAATAGAACAGCATACACAAAAAACGACATAAAAATCGGTCAAGCCGTTTCGGAGGAGTTCGATAACAAACACTGTGACACGAGATTTTTATTATTTTATATTTATTATAATCTTGATTGAGCAACATTGCTATTAAAGTTTTATAAGGCGCATGCAAAAAATATTTCAGTGTAGTGTTAATTACTATTTATTGGGTTTTTAAGTTTTCAATAAATTGATTGGATTTTTGGATTTATGCGTCAGGCACTCAGTAGGTACTCTCTACTTGTACCAGCTGGTACCAGATAGTTGACCAGCCTATACAAGTGGCATAAACGCTAGTCGAATCCTTACTAATATTATAAATGTGAAAGTTTGTGAGTATGAATGGATGGATGAATGGATGAAAAAAAATGAAAAATGAAAAAGTGTTTATTTGGATTTTTTAAACATATTACATTATTATAATACTTCTGCCAAACTGCACAGCAGTTTGTTGGCAGACGTAGCTCCCTTGTTATACAAGTATTTTATTTTACATTGTTGCACTTTCTCATATTAATTACAAATTAAAAAAAAAAAATTACATTTACTAATAATTAGTGATAATAAATCAAATTAATAATAATAAATTAAATTAATAATAATAAATTAAATTAATAATAATAAACTTAAATTGACATTATTACACACATGAGACATTATTACATTTATATTATATTACATTTTAGGAATTAAATAAGTATGTTATCGCTGATTACATTTAAAAGAAATTTTGTTATTTTATTATTAAAGGAACGTTTATTATTATGATGGATGTATGTTTGTTATTCTTTCGCGTAAAAACTACTGAACGGATCTAGATTAAATTTGGCACAGAGATAGATTATGGTCTGGAATAACACATAACTTTTAACAGCGATAATCGACATCCACGCGGGCGGAGCCGCGGGAAACAGCTAGTAGAATATAAAGCAAATGTACCAAATATAATATAATAATAATAATAATATTTTCGGGACAACTCACACATCGCTATCTGATCCCAAACTAGACAGAGCCTGTACTGTGGTAACCAGACAACTGATAAATAATAAATTAATAAGATAACTTGGAAATAAATTATTATTATTTCACATAGTACAACAATCCAGATTACATACCACACATAAGCCATATCCTCCAAGTACATATTAAACCTCGTCATATACCGGCCATTCACCTTTTTTGCAGCCTTAAGCATCTCCCTTGACATTGAACGCGGTCTTACCTTTCAACATAAGCTTATAAAATAAATACGATCATATTTCTGGTGCGGCACGCCTCTAGTCCTTATATTCGACATATTAACGACTCCCATATGACTAGCAATGGTCAACCCAGAGCTTAATGTGAAAAACGTGATATAAATTTATCAGTTTTCTAAATAAGCCTAGGTCTGAAAGGTATATATTCGGAATATCTTGGCAATATTATGTGGCTTCTTATTTTTTCATGCATTGCCATTGTAGCCCGTCGAAATACTGAGTGAAAGGGTCATAATATGAAAGATGACAATAGATGCTTCTGCACCTATTGTCATCTTCACTCTGATGAACAGAATGAACGACCAATGTGGACCACTGTCCACCTTGTTGGAGGTCTGCCCACGCTGCGTCATACATAGGCTGCACGCAACTTCATCAGGTCATTGAACTTCAAAAGGTTCTGGAGTAGCAACAGAGTGAAAGACCAATGTGGACCAATGTCCACCTTGTTGGAGGTCTGCCTACGCTGGGTCATACATCGGCTGCCCGTTAACTTCATCAGGTCATTGGACCTCATGAAGTTTGCGGGCAGCCGATTTTGACTTAAGTCAGCTCACGCATAAAATGTCGTGGAAATCCTTGCTTGAGGACTTTAACAATCTTAATGGGCTTTTACAAACATAATCCTACTAATATTATAAATACGAAAGTTTGGATAGATGGATATTTGTTACTCAATTACGCAAAAACGTCTGTACGGATCTAGATAAACTATAGCACAGAAATAGATTATAGTCTGCAATAGCACATGGGCTACTTTTATTTCGGAATCTATGTTCCCGTAGGAATATTCACGCGGGTGAAGCAAAATCTAAAATTAAATTATTAATTCTAGCTGGCTTCGTCTGGTTTCCAAGTCTTTCATTCTAGAGAGTCCTATAGGTGATCTTCTTCTTCTTCTTATCGTTTGGTTAGTGGCCTACCTGGTGACAGAGTTACTTAGATCGTCCATATTTAGGCCTCTGTCGTGATCTAACGACTGATAACAGTCAGGACCGACTTTTAACGTGCCCTCCGAAGCACGGAGACGCTCAGATGAAATACCACTATGCGGTCACCCATCTATAGGGTTACAGCGCCCTTGGTTGTTTAACCCACTGATCGTTTACCGAACAGCGAGTGCACCCGGCTATAAGGTGATAATATAATATACTTACATACTTCATAAGATTACTACAAATAAATATACGAAGTCACAAAACATACATTCCAACATTTATTACTTAAAAGCGTATGTAAACTTAACTACATATTTAATAACTGGTTTCGTTTTAAAAAAAAAAGACCTACATTAATTTATAATACTGGCTACGATGTGCGTCAGAGGATTATAACTTTTTTTAGACATCGAATATGAACAGCAAACCACATGTAAAGGTTGAAAGTAAGTACATCTATATATAAAGCTGAAAAGTTTGTTTGTTTGGTTGAATGCGCTTATCTCAGAAAGTACTGATTCGATTAGAAAAAAACTTTTTTTTGTTGAATAGTGCATTTATCCAGGAAGGCTATAGGCTATAAAACATCACGCCATGATCAATAAGAGCGGAGCAGTAGTGAGATATGTTGGAAAATCGGGGAAAATATTCCAAATTACCACGCGGACGAAGTAGCGGGCGACCCCTAGTATTGCAATATAGCGGCATGTCGGGACTTTTTCAAAAGTTAAACAATGTATTACACGCTTAGGGATTGAATTTCTAAAAATACTCAACTCTAAACTTCCCCATATAAAACACAGTCTTATTATTTTTTCTATTTAAAGGCAACTCCCGCACTAGAGAACAAGCTCTGTGTCACGGGAGACTTTACAAACATACAATTAACGGACACATATTTACACCCAGACTCAGAACAACTCTTTGTGGGTCACACAAAGTTTTGTCCAATATGGCAATGGAACCCACAACCTCGTGCACAGCAGCCGCATAAGCGGCCACTGGACCACCAAGGCAGTCAATATATAATTATAGAAACGCTACGTGATGAAAATTGTTGAAGTCAGCCTACAAAAGCTTTTAATTTAGCGGTTAGTTATAGCCCTACTACAGTACGGCAGCGGTGCAGTTATGTATACTGCACACGGACGATAGATTTTATTTTCATAGAAAGCGCGCAGTTCGGCAACAGCGCCAATACCGCGAACGCTCGACAAAATGGCCACAACATCGCAAACACAACGTGAGCACTAACAGTAATGTTTCTTCGTCAGAGACCATGGCTTGAATGCTGTCACATCTGACATCACTGGCATACAAACGCACGGCAGTCAAATACGCTTTCTATTTAGGCGTTTGGTGTCGGACTGTTACCGTACTGCAACAGCCCGGCAGCGGCACGGTAAACGTACGGCAGCGGTCCGACATGAAACGTCTAAAGCGCCTTAAGTTTATAATAATAGGTATAGTTTTATGACTTATATGAATAAACGAGTTTGACTTTGATCTCAAAGGTTTTAATCATATACATTACTAATGGACCAAGAGCCAGCAACATATTTACTTTTGTCATTTCATAAGTCATGAAAATTCACAAACTAACTTTTATGACCCTGCAGAATAATAAAAGACTCTTTTAACAATGCTTCGCGGCTGGGGTGCTTAACCCTTTGCTATTTATCCCTTAAATAACAAATAGATTAACAAATAAAACTTAATTTGGTTATAGTACCTATTAGTCCTAAAATCTGTAGTAAATGATATTGACAGTATTTTCTAATTTAAATTAAGTATTTTAGTTTAGGTTTTATTTCTCACCCTCTTTGTTATTTTAGGGTTATACACCCTGGCCGCGAAAGGTTGCCAGAAGAACTTTTTATTATTTTGCAGGTATTTAAGAGTTAGTTTGTGAATTTTCATGACTTATAAAATGACAAAAAGTAAATACGTTGCTGGCTCTACCTCTATAACTAGAAAATAATAATAAAATTATTTAATCAGTGCAATAAATTTGTTCTCGAAAATTCACAACAAAAAACGACACCTAAAATCACAATTGACGTCATAGCTCAGTATATATCAGTTTGTCACCGCTTCATTCAAGTAACCAATATAACTTGATATCGATTTGAATAACGGCAAGCTCACGAACTCGATCTGCACAGATTGAGCAGACGCGATAGCGCTTGTAAAGTTTTTTATCCATTCCGCCTCATTCTTAGCGTCATTATTTATTTTTTAAGACAACTCCTGCACTATGGAACTAGCACTGTGTCGCAGGGGACTTTACAAACATGCAATTAACCCAGACGTCAATGTGACGGCGACATGCCAACAGTATAGGAATAAAACACTCCATCCATAGAGAGGTAGAGCACCATACTAGCGAGTAAGCCCGACCGGACACAAATTTAAACCTACTATTAAAAATCATCTCATAGGAAAGGGCTATTATACAATAAATGATTATTTGAACGACAAAAAGTCTTGGAATTAGTTGCATTATATAGTTGTTTGTTTAATTTAGAATAAATCAGCTTAGTACTTAAGTTCTAATTTGTGACGTGAGGCACATTATGAATTCTAGTGATAATTCTGTACTTTTTCTTTCTTTTTCGTTGTTTTTTTATTTAGTAGCAAAACGTTATTTACAATAAAAATTGTCACTATTCACATATTGCCTTATTCTTTAATAGCAATATGTAAATTGAAGCAGACTTTAACACCATACGTTAGGATTATTTTCTTCTCGCACGACCAGTACTAAGTACGATTATCATATTTTATCAATATAGTTAGTATCGTGTTTTGACTGCATCAGCTTGCATGCTATCATACTTGTATTTTACAAAAGATTGTAACTATCTGGCGATTAAAAAGAGTGGCCTGAGTTTCTTGCTAGTTCTTCTCAAGGCTCTACGTCAGCGAACTAGCCGAAGGAAAATTTTGCTGACATCATCTTTCTGGTTTATTCATAATTTATGACCTTCATAAGTGTTACTTTGTAACCTAAATGAATAAATTAATTTTGAGTTTGAGTTTGGGGAAGGACCTCCACCTTACAGAAGACCACAGCCAAATAACTCCACACAGCGGTGTAGTTGTGTTCCTGTGTGTGAATACAGGTCTTCAGCACTTATTTAGGGAAATTTGAGTTTTGAAATAAACGTATTCCTGTGCCAGGGATAATTCTATTTTAAAGCCTTGGTGTTAAAATAGAATTATCCCTGATAAAAATGATACCTCTGATATTGCAAGCGTCCATAGGCTACCGTGGCTGCTTACCATCAGGCGGGCCGTATGCTTGTTTTGTCACCAAGGTAGTATAAAAAAACACCATATCTTACAGAAGACCAAATAATACACATTGCGTTTTTAACATAACGTTTTCCAATTCCAGGGATACTCCAACGATCCAAGATATAGGCGCAGCGCCGACGCGCCGCCGACGCCGACGTTGCCCGGGTTCATCGGAGGTCATATCTAACTTCAATACAAAACCCCCGTAAAATAAAAAAATTGAGTCGGCAACACGTAAATGATACTTCTGGCATTGCGACGGTTCCATGGCTACGGTAACTACTTATTAATATTTTGTATGATTGAACACGATAATCCGAGGAACTACCTATTTGAATAATCGCTGCATTAAATAAGCGACACTGTTCCTGAGCTTGATGCATACAGAAAGGACTGGTCTATTTTAGCACAAGATCGGCCGGCTGATTCTCTAAGAAACAGCAATCGCAAACTGACAGTTATGATTGCTCGGTGACGGCACATACGATTGCTAAACTTCAAAAAGGCTCGGTTTTCGCTCTTACGAAATATCGATTTTCAATCTGACATCCAGATTTTGCTCCGATTTTCAATCTGACAGCCAGATTTTGCTCCGTTTTCGCGGTCGCTCGGTTTTCGCTCTTACGGAACACCCCTGCCGAGCATTACAGTGCGCAACTTGATGATACAATGAGTTATATTTTGATACAACTTGTAACATCAATACATCGTCTAACATTGTGGAATCAACTAAAAAGTCGAATCTAATGTAAGTAAAGTAAAGTAAAAAGTCAAGTTAGTACTTTACTTTTTACTTTACTTTACTTTAATGTAATGCTCAAAATCAAATAAGAAATGTTAGGTACATTACGAGTACAAGCAAGGGTTGAGTGTAAAAGGAAAGGGAGGCCTTTGCCCTGCAGTGGGACAGTACAGGCTGAAATTAATAATAACTGTTCCTAAGTTACAGACAACTTTTTATATACAACATACTTAACACGTCCAATTGAAGCCGTCTAGTAGCTAACCCAACGTGGTTTTGCAACGATACAAAAAACATGTACAAGCATTTAAAATATATTTTAACTTTAAACATATTATAAACTTTTAACATTCATCTTCTGTGACCTATGAATAAATTACGAATAATAGGGAATAAACATAGAAATTCTTGTTTGATGTTAGTAATATCGCACCTTTATAGCTTTAGTGGAAAAGAGGCGTAAGTTGAGAAATTCCATTTGACAATTTTGAACCTTAACTGTTTGTTATAAAGTACAAGATAAAAGTTGCAAAACAGGCGTATCCTATCATAATATGTATGTTCAGAAGAAACAATCATGCACTACTTAGGCTGTAAGGCAAAGCAATGTATTCTTTTTATACTAGTTGGGTGGCAAATAAGCACACAACCCGTCGGATGTTAAGCAGACACCGTAGCATGTAGACGCTTGCAATATCAGAGGTGTCGCACTTGCTTGTTGCTGACCAATTTTATTGTAATTGTCGGTTTCTTTCCAATCGAAGATAGGTAGGGTACCACACTAGCGAGCAAGCCCGACTGAGGAAGGACCTCCATCTTACAGAAGACCACAGCCAAATAACTATACACAGTTGTGTGCCTGTGTGTGAGTACAGGTCTCCAGCGCTCATTTAGGGATGCGTTTGCGGAAAGCCCTCGCGTAAAAAAATGGGTTTACCAACCCATTTTTTTACGCGGGGGCTTTCCGCACGCAAGTGATAGTTCTGGTGCAAGCATCAATAGGCTACGGTAACTGCTCAACATCAGGCAGGTCGTATGCTTGTTTGCCACCTAAGTAATATAAAAAAAATCGCATCACTAATAAATGAGCTCTGGAAACTTGTACTCACACACTCGTGTAGTGGTGTTCCTTCACAACTACACCGCTGTGTGTAGTTATTTGGCTGTAGTCTTCTGTATGGTGGAGGTCCTTCCCAAGTCGGGCTCGCTCGCTAGTATGGTGCCTATCTCTGTAAAACTTAGGTAGCAAACAAGCGTGCGATCACTTGATAGTAAGTTCTACACAAGCTTGTAAACCTGGGCCGCGCAGGTAATGGCCCAGTATATTTCAATATTCTGTGATAAAATGAAGACTGTCCTGTTTCACGAAAAGGAACACAACTATAAAAATAGTTTTATCTATCTGGTATTACGTCACGCCACATAGTCAACCAGTAGTCTAAGTTTGTTCTGGTAACTAAAATTAGCGCAATACATATCACGGCCGTCTCCCATTGGGGTATGCAGAGACTGTGGTACGCCAATAGCTTCGACCCAGACACTAGTATTATATTATTTGCGACCCAGACAGACTTCTTTCGCTTTCTCTACATTCATCAACCTCTTCATGCATGAACGTCGGTTCTGTCTGGGTACTTTTAATTCCGCACTTTTTTTAGCAAATCATCTAAGTACATGGTCGATGTATGTTCGCCTAGGGCGGTCCATCGACATCTCCATTCACGCACGAATCACGCTATACCTTTAATTTAATTCTAATTGTGGTTTGGGTGGATGAAAGTAGAATAACAAAAGTGTTAAATTTACAGACAATTAGAATTAAATTACCATGTTACATATGAGATGCACCTACTTTGTTTATCTCTGCATCCCCTAAACTTGACTGGTAGATAATGCCTCAGGCATTAAGTCCGCCTTTACCAAATTTGTGTATAAAGTTTTAAATAAATAAATAAAATAAGCTCAATTTTAAGATTGTCTGCCAAAACAGTGTTATTACGTAATTACTATACCTCCTTTATTAACCAAAACTTGTATGCAAACATTTTTTACTGCAGATTAGATGCATAATAAAAACTGGGCCCCATAAAACAAGATATTTTATCATCTCGTACTAATCAAAACACGGTCAAGCGTTTCAAACAAAACTGGTTGTGAAAATATGACGTCAATGAGTGAGCTACAGGTTAATAATCGGTGATGAAAATGTATACCGGTCTCTTTGGTTGCTGTGCATAAAAAATATTTTCTGCAATTTAGAACGTACATTATTTTATCTTGATTGAAAAGTTTGAATTGCAAAAAGTAAAACGTAAACTTATTACACACTAGGTACCTACTCGTAAGTGTCTATACTAAAAGTATAAACAGACGATCGAACTTGGTTCGGGCCGAACCACGAACTGTACGGTGAGCTCTACACAACAGACGAATACACCGGATTCCGAACCGTCCAGTCGTAAAGAATAAACATGGTGCGCTCCGAACCATATTATAATGATATTAATAATAATAATATCCGGCGGACCGTGCACCAAACGAGCGAATATGGTTCGGAGCGCACCATGTTCGTGGTTCGGCCCGAATCAAGTTTGATCGTCTGTTTATACTGTAATAAGACATTTAAAGATAATAATACTTAAAAGTTTGTTTTAATGCGCTAATCTCTGAAACTGCCAATCGGATTCAAAAAATCTTTTTTTTGCATTTGATAGCCCATTTGATACGTCTGGTATTGTAAGCGTCCATAGGCTACGGTAACTGCTTAACATCAGGCGGACCGTATGCTTGTTTTCCTGATACCTAAGGTATAAAAAATATATATAAAACAACCCACCAGTAGCTTAGATCAATTACATTGATCGAAGACCATTCGGATTCGAAAAATCTTTTTTGCATTTGATAGCCCAGTTTTGGAATAAGGTCAGGACAAGGGCAGGACGTCTAGATGGATAGTCTCAGTAAAGATTAGCCGCCGAGATCAAAATTCGGTTCATCATCATCATCTCAGCCCATAAACGTCCCACTGCTGGGCACGGTTTCTCCATACACTTGGAGGGATATTAGCCTACTATACCACGCTGGCCAGACGGGTTGGTATAGGGTTTTGTTTCGAGTTTTCCCTCTCTTGCAGTGGATATTGTCTGCCTGATTTACTCCCTTAGTCGACTCTTACGACACCCTCGGGATGGAAAGGGGTGGTGACATTTGTATTCTAAGTCCATCACCACACGGACCTTATTAAAAAAAATCGGTTAGGAGGACATGATTATTATTATTGAAATGGTGCTTAAAACATCACTGAAGCGATACCACATCTGATACACCTTTCACAAATGTTCCCATAAACTGAACCTAGTAACGGCCTTTCTTTGTATTTCGAAAGTATGACGTCAATAAGACACAGTTAGGTACCTATATTACTATCATGCTACCTAATAATTTCATAGTAATTATTGTATAAGTAATAATTCAAAAAGTAATGACACGGTTACTTGAACACTAGCCTCACGTACCACACAAAAGAGTTATAGCTACCACCTTACACTAACGGTAAAAAGAAATGTCATTATTTTTTACTTCTTATCGTTTGGTTAGTGGTCAACCTGGTGACAGAGTTATTTAGATCGCCCAATATTTAGGCCTTTGTCGTGATGTAACGACTGTTAAAAGTCGGGACAGACTTTTAACGTGCCCTCCGAAGCACGGAGACGCTCAGATGAAATACCACTATGCGGTCACCCATCTATAGGGTTACCGTGCCTTTGGTTGCTTAACCCGCTGATCGTTTACCGAACAGCGAGTGCACCTGGCTATGAGCGCCTCGATTTTTTACTGCATGTCTGGCTTAGAAGAGTGGTTACCATTTACCCATAGAGTAGTGTGGTTTCGATCCTATAAAAATGTTTTTTCTAAGACAACGATTTCGATTCATTTTCAATCTTCGCAAGTTTGACGAGGATGTATTTCATGGTTCTATCGCCAAAAATGAAACAACAAACAAAAACGCTAAACAACAAACTTTGATACTAATTGTACCCTACAATATACAAACACAACATGCATAATTATAATAAATTGTTCATTATCTATTTGTTAACAATAGCTGAACAACAAAAAAAGAAGTTATACATATCCTTTTCCATATCCGTTTCCTGTCCTACATCCTAAAACCTCCCAAGCCAAAGCCCAAAATCCTGCACAAGCGTTGTTTTGGTCGCATGGATGTTGAAAAGCTTCGTAAGGATGCTTCAGAAACTGATTGGGACACTGTTATGACAGCAACCACGGTAGATGAGAAAGTTCATGTCTTTAATACTAAATTATTAAACTTGTACGACAAACATGCCCCGGTAAGAAAAGTAAAACTTAAACGTCCTCCTGCACCGTGGATTACCAGGGGAGTTCGTATGGCCATGAGGCGCAGGGATCGGGCTTTCCGTAGGTACAGAAAGAATCGGTGTGACGACAACTGGACTCTTTTCAAGTCTGCAAGGAATCGCTGCAATCAGATGATACGCAATGCTAAACGCCGACACATTCTCAATAATATCACTTCGAACCCTGCCGATATCTGGAAGTTCCTTGGTACTTTAGGTATCGGCAAACAGCGTCATATCGAATCGCTGGGGACACTTGATTTGGATGATATTAATCGTCATTTCTCAACTACAGAGCCGTTTGATCACCAAATCAAGTGTCAAACTATCGATTACTTAGCTGGGTTGCCTCGTCGCAACTTCGAAGCTTTTAATTTTTCTCCAGTAGCAATGAATGAGATCAAAAAAATAATCCTGTCCATCAAATCCAATGCAGTGGGCTGCGACAATGTCAGCCGTCGCATGATTTTACCTATCCTCGACCAATTCCTTAGTCCGATTGCCCACGTCATTAATTTTTCACTTGCATCTGGCTCGTTCCCGTCCTTATGGCGTAATGCTTACGTTATTCCTCTACCCAAGACTCCAAATCCTTCCCTGCCCAAACACTTCCGCCCCATATCCATTCTTCCTTTCCTGTCCAAGGTGCTTGAGGCCTGTGTTCAGAAGCAGCTCTCCAGGTTCGTCTACACGAACAATTTATTAAGCTCACTACAATCTGGGTTCAGACCAGGCCATAGCACCACTTCCGCGCTCCTTAAAGTGACTGGCGATATTAGGGAAGGCATGGAAGACACCAAAGTCACTGTTCTGGCTTTGGTTGATTTTTCAAACGCCTTCAATACCGTCAGTCACGATATCCTGCTTTCTATCCTCTTCCATTATATGGTCTCTTCGGAAGCTCTGGAATGGTTCTCTAATTATCTTCGGGGTCGTCAGCAGTCTGTCCGCTTCGATGAATCATCATCGAGTTGGTGTGACCTCGAATCTGGCGTACCTCAAGGCGGTATTCTTTCCCCTTTGCTTTTTTCTATTTTTATAAATCTCATAACACAAAATCTTCAGAGTGCGTACCATTTGTATGCTGACGACTTGCAGATTTACTCTCAGGCGCGTGTTGACTGTATTTCCTCTGCGGTGGATACTGTAAACAGAGACTTACAGCACATCAAAAACTGGTCTGATAAGTTTGGTTTGACTGTCAACCCAACCAAATGCCAAGCCATCGTCGTCGGCAGTCAACGCTTGATGAGCAGATTAGACACAGTTGCTCTTCCACCTATTGTCTTCAATGGTGCTACTATCGAACTGTGCCAAACTGTTAAAAATTTAGGTTTACAGATCGATACCTACTTAAATTGGAGAGCTCAAGTTACTCAGATTTGTCAGAAAGTCACCGGTACCCTGCGTGCTCTGTATCGGCTAAAAAACTTTCTACCATGTAAGACTAAATCAATGCTTGTGCAGACTTTAATTTTTCCCTTGATCGACTATGGTGATGTGTGTTATTTTGACCTGAATGCAGATCTTCTCAACAAACTCGACCGTCTTCTCAATAACTGCATTCGATTCATTTTCAATCTTCGCAAGTATGACCATGTGTCTACTTTTCGCTCCCAGTTGAAATGGCTCCCTATTCGTCAGCGTCGTAGTATGCGTGCACTCTCCACCCTGTATTCCATCCTCATGTCTCCTAATGCTCCCTCTTATTTAACTCCTCAGTTTCAGTATCGCTGGACTGTCCATAATAGAAGTCTTCGTTCCTCTAACAATCTACTCCTAGTGTGTCTTCTCATAACTCTGATTTTATTCACTCCTCTTTTCCTATCGAATCTATCCTTCTTTGGAATGCTCTGCCTCTTGAGATCAGGATGTCCACTAGCCGGTATGCGTTCAAAAAAAGGTTCGTGAACTACTCTTGCACAGATTGGCAGAATCATCTCATCAGTAATGTTTAATAATTATTATATTAATATAATATATATTAGTTTATTTAAGTAAATATGTATTTGCTTTATATAATATGTACCTATAAGTATTAGTATCATAGTTTATATATATTGTCTTTTCTACATTTTATTTTCGTTAAAATTATTACATATGCACCTACTTGTAATATCTCTGCACCACCTTGGGTTGACTGGTAGAGAATGCCAATGGCATTAAGTCCGCCTTTATACATTTATTTTTGTGTATTATAAGTTTTAAATAAAATAAATAAATATCGATGGTCTAGAAGACAAATGTGCTAATTAGAAAATTTTGATACCTAATTTAATATTTTGTAATTAGCACATTACTCTTCTTCTTCTTTCTTCTTGTGTTCAGCTATTGTTAAAAAATAGATAGTGAACAATTTATTAAATGCATGCATTTAATAAACTGTTCACTATCGTGTTCTATTGTGTTTGTATATTATAGGGTAAAATTAGTATCAAAGATTAAATTACTTTGTATCAAATGTAATAATTGTGCTCAGTTTTGCAGACCAAATAAAAAAAAAAAAAAGATAGGGCACCATACTAGTGAACAAGCTTGACTGGGGAAGGACCTAAATCTTACAGAAGACCACAGCCAAATGACTAGACACAGCGGTGTAGGTCTGTTCCTGTGTGTGAGTACAAGTTTCAAGAGCGCAATTAGGGATACGTTTTAAAAAAGTTTCGTTATCTCAGGGAAATTCTTTTCGTATTTCATACAAGCTCATTTTGTTTTCCTGTATACCTGTTTTTGAATAATAATAGGGTAGATCCACACACGTCATGTCGGTTTAAGTGTGGCTTGACATGTGCGGTATGTGAGTGCTACCGTGCTTATGTTTTTTATTTGTGTTATACTCATAATACCACTTCACATGACATATTTGATTGAATAATTCTCTCGTTAGGCTGTTAAAAAAACATTTTTTTTTTAAAACCGATGAAAATTTTTACAAAGTGTTATTGAAAAAAAGAAACACATTGGTACTGCACGCTGTGGCAACTTACACTTTGTGTTATCCATACTAAAATTATTTTAGGTGTCGCCCGCGACTTCGTCCGCGTGGTAATTTAGAATATTTTCCCGATTTTGCAACATATCTTACTACTGCTCCGCTCCTATGGATTATAGCGTGATGTTATATAGCCTATAGCCTTCCTGGATAAATGCACTATTCAACAAATGAAGGTTTTTTTTCTAATCGAACTAGTACTTAGTTTTAGACCATACATGTTACTAGTCTTTCATTAATAAAATTGGGTCAAATACTTGTTTTATTTTGACCTTGCAAAATCACGGTCAATTAGGACCAGTGTCCAATCATTGAGCACTTGAAGTATTGCGAACGATATCGACCTAGATTATATTGCTATAACTAAATATTTCTCTATATAAAAATGCTGTATCACGATGACACAAAGATTTTAAGAATGCAAACTAGAGGTCGCCCGGTGATCGAAGTTCGATCATAAATTCAAATCGAAGGTGAGAAAAAATTAACGGTTTTTAATTATTTTTTTATTGATAACACTAAGGCTGGTCAATAGCTACAGATAAAAAAAGGTAATCGGTCAAAAACAGAGGAGATAAAGGTGTATATTTTTATTAACTAGAGGCCCTATAACGATCGTAATTCGACCATGATTTTTTTTTCAAATGTTTTTTTTTCCTTCTTGGGTGGCAAATCAGCCTGCCTGATTTTAAACAGTTACCGTAACCTATATAGGCTTGCAATATTAGAGGTATCATTTGCGTGTTGCCGACTCATTTTTTTAAAACAGGGCTTTAAGCTGTAGTATCCCTGGGATAGGAAAACGTTCAAAACGAATCTTTAAATGAGAACTGGAGATCTATACTCACACACAGGAACACAACTACACCGATGTGTGTAGTTATTTGGTTGTGGTCTTCTGTAAGTTGGAGGTCCTTCCCCAGTCGGGTTTGCTTGCTAGTATGGTGCCCTACCTCTCTTTGATAGATAGGTATTAGTGGACCAAATGGACTCAAACAGGCTGATTAATGAAACCAAAGACTATTTCATATATAGATAGTATTTCATATTATATTATATTAATAATAATTTATTTATATCTAATAAGAGATTATAGTAAACAAGTTATATAAAGGTGATTCAGGTACGGTAGGTATTTCAATAAGGTGATATTACAATCTAAGTGGATAAAGTAAAGTAAACCCTTGATAGGTTAGTTATTAACCTGCAGTAAGGCATAATAGCTCCTTAATTGACTGCCTCGGTGGTCCAGTGGCTGCAGTCTGCGCCTGCTGTGCACGAGGTTGTGGGTTCGATTTCCACATAGGACAAAACTTTGTTCTGAGTCTGGGTGTAATTTGTGTCCGTTAATTGTATGTTTGTAAAGTCCCCCGCGACACAGAGCTTGTTCTCTAGTACGGGAGTTGCCTTTCAAATAAAAAAATCCCTATGGATTGACCAACTGTTACAGTTTTTTTTTAATTTTCTACAATAGTGTGAGTAATATAAAAATAACATAGATGCATGCAGATATATGAAAGTCCATCTTTTCTTTAATGCAGTTTAATCTCCGTCAATATATGATCAGCTTCATAAACACCGTGCTTAGGTCTTAATCCAATTGACCTGTAGAACTAATCGACCATTAATTTGCAATGACAGTATCATTAAGCGAATTCCTTTATAACGAGCAAATATTGGCAGGTAATTAGAATATTTATATCAGCCATGTCATTTGTGAATTTCCTGGATGTTACACGTGATTTATAATGATTCTTTACGATTAAAATATTATCTAGGTATACTTTTCAACAAACTCTTCAGTTTTAACTAGTTTAGCTGAAGAGTTTGTTTGTTTGTTTGGTTGAACACGCTAATCTCAGAAAGTACTGGTTCGATTATATTAAATCTTTTTTTGTTGAATAGTGCATTTATGCAGGAAGGTCATAAGCTATATAACATCACGCTATGATTAATAGGAGAGGAGCAGTAGTGAGATATGTTGCAAAATCGGGGAAAATATTCAAAATTACCACGCGGACAAAGCAGCAGGCGACCCCTAGTGAGTAATATCTAGACGGAATCTATAAGGGTACAAAAATACAACGAAACCCTTCGAAAAAAGTTAGGTAGTGACATGCGCTGCCGTTTTCTCGTCTTGGAGGAGGTACTCCCGTACCCCCAAATCCATAAAGGAACCTTTACGTATTCACTCAAATATAATTAAACTTGTTTCCACCCGCGGCTTCGTTCACACGGAAACAGTACAATTTCATGGAAACAGATTTTATTTTCTGGTACAAAATATAAAGGCTCTTTTCGGGAAATCCGAAAACTGAAGCTCTTATATATAATAATAAGTACGTTGCAATAATTTCAATATTATAGCACATCGATCTCGCCCTTGCTTGGACCGATTAGAGAAATATAATTTCATGATTACGTCAAAGTCTTCTATGGACAAACATTGAATTACGGATTCACACTACAAACTAAACTACAAACTAAATAATATATCCATTATTATCGGAATCATAATAATGGATATATTATTTTATATGAAGCTGATATTATGTTCTGATGCGAGGTTCTGACCAAACCGCTTTACGTACTGCAAGCGCTTAAAGCCGTTGGAATCACCGCTCAGGACCTAATTCAGTTAGCAAACAAGCCCGTTTATGCCACTTGTCTCGCGAGGTTCTGACTAAACCGCTTTACGTGCCTCAAGCGCTTAAAGCCGTTGGCATCACCGCTCAGGACCTAATTCAGTTAGCAAACAAAGCCGTTTATGCCACTTGTCTCGCGAGGTTCTGACCAAACCGCTTTACGTACTGCAAGCGCTTAAAGCCGTTGGCATCACCGCTCAGGACCTAATTCAGTTAGCAAACAAGCCCGTTTATGCCACTTGTCTCGCGAGGTTCTGACCAAACCGCTTTACGTGCCGCAAGCGCTTAAAGCCGTTGGCATCACCGCTCAGGACCTAATTCAGTTAGCAAACAAAGCCGTTTATGCCACTTGTCTCGCGAGGTTCTGGCCAAACCGCTTTACGTGCCGCGACCGCTTAAAGCCGTTGGCATCACCGCTCAGGACCAAATTCAGTTAGCAAACAAGGTTAAGGAGAGGCCTGTGTCCAGCACTGTAGACTTAACAAGTTGATTAATTGAATTAATAACTTTGACTTTAATATAACACGTAAATATAGTGTGAATCCATCTTAAACATTGTATTACGTCGTCAGATCACAATCGTTGACCCTAACCAAACGTCATTATCAAAAACGTCACACGTTTGTTCAGTGCATGCGTTTCTCACCACGTGCGTCTAACGATCAATGCACTTCACCCTTAACCTTTATAACACGAATGTAATTACAAAGCAATCTAGCTTTAATCACCTTTTGTTGACAAATAATATACCTACTCGATTTATGATATCATCGTCACGGTCTAAGCCTGATGACGTCATATATTGAACGTACTAGATAATTTGTTTATGAGGGCTCGCAAGCTGCAAACTGATAAATATGCATGGTGCCGCGGTTTCTCCTTTTCCTTTTTAAAGGATGACTACTATTATAAAAAAATACTCAACGAGACTGCTCTGTGCCTTGAAAAACACTTAAATTCTGAGCTTGCGTACAGACTTGTGCAGCACAATAAGTCAAAATCGTTCGCCATTGGCTCATTTTCGTTGAAATTGTATTTGACGTTATAGCGGCGTTTTACCTGAAATAAAACGCATATTAAAATACTTACCTCACTGGAAACTTATTATTGAGAGAGCATATCCGTTTCCGTCAATTTATACCAGTTTTCGTACTCTTTTTGACGTTTAACTTCCGGTACAGTGGCGCCATCTGGCAGTTTGCGCGCCATTTTGTTTTCGTAAAATGTCGCAAGCAGTATTTGTTCATTAGCTCAATTACACCAGGCAGAAATGAAATGTAAGTTTCCAGTGAGGTAAGTATTTTAATATGCGTTTTATTTCAGGTAAAACGCCGCTATTAAAAAACTAGACCGTCACTGGAAACTTATTATTGAGACCTGTTTGTTATCGCCTGGTGGTGCCACTTACCAGAAAATATTAAAAGACGATAATGTGATAGGAATAATTTTTATTTTATAGTTTTATTAATTGCAACTTAGGTAATGATAATTACATATTAAATAAATTGTACATATTATCCCATGGATGACGTTTATAAATAGAAAATTAACATTATTATTAGGTACTCATAACTAATTAGATGGTTTGAATAAATGTGTGACGCTTCCGGATACTTTCTTACTTTCCATTACTTGGCGTCTGTAAAAGTTCTTGAATGTGTTAGCCGATTGCCAATTTCCACGAGCCAGGATTTCGTCGAGTGGAATATTTTTTAACCAACTTTTACTGGCGACTGCCGATCGAACGCTACCTGGAGTTGCAATAATGCCAGCTTCTTTGAACAAGGTTTTAATCCAGCCAGCTATAACCGTGCGTGAAGCTGGTTTCGCCGTACCTCTAACTGTAATAAATAAATTAAAACACTTTGCAGTAATACGTCTTTCATTAAGTAATGAAATGGTTCTGTTTATCCAGAAAATGGGATCTAGATTCCGATTATCGGGATTATTAAGAAGTTTCCATCCCGACTGCCTGTAGTTACTGCAGTCAGTCTTTGAACCCAATTGAGGCCAAAATATTATACTGTCATTATTAATTATGCAAAAGTTAGGATCAGTTCTAAGTAGAGTTAGGTCGTGTATGCGTCGACCTGAGCAAAGCAATAACAGAAATGCGGTATGACGCGATGTTTGAAAAATATTATTTATATCAACAGAATAATTTATTAAAAATGAAATTAGGTCACTGACATTCCAAATAGGAGTTAATGAGGATTTAATAGGTTTAGGGTTTTTTATAAGCAATCGATTTTAAAATGTGTTTCACAAGAACATGTGAACTTAAGCGACTTGAATTTTCAGCATTACATAATGTGGAGATAACAGATTTATGTAATAGTATTGTATTAAAAGATAATTTATGAATTAAATATAAATCAGATAGAAACTGTGCTAATTGCGAACCAGTAGGGTTTCCTGAATCGATATTTTTAGTATTGGTCCAAGCAACCCACCGCTTCCACGCTATTTCATAAGTTTTTAATGTAGATTTACGCCATGAATTTTTAAGTAAAGTTAGCTGTTCAGGATTCCAACTTTCTATTTCCTTAGACCACCCCCACATTTCCACACCTCTAGCACAATTTTCTCGACCTGTGGAGGTGGGAGTCCCGTTGACGTATCGATGAGATGTCTGTGGAGATTTCTCAAGGTTAGCGGGGCTGCTATCGCTCGAGATTTTAGGTCCGCACGCCAAAATACCTTTTTCCACCGAGGCACTACAAGTAGAAATATTCCTGTCGCCTGATTAAGGTGAGCCAGTACCTTGGGTATAAAGAATGGTGGTGGGAATATCCATGCTAGTGGGTAATTCCACGGAACACTGAATGCGTCGTGAAACAGGGCTTGATGGTCTTTCAGGTCTCGAGACACGTAGTTGTACACTACATGGGCTGTTGCCGAGGCAAATAAATCTATTTGTGGGATTCCCCACTTTACAAACACTTTTTCTATACAAGACGGTAGAAGGTGCCATTCTGGAAGACGACGAAAACGTGACAGGTGGTCGGCATGGTTGTTGTACTTGCCTGGGAGATAATGTATAGTAAAATGTATCTGATGCTGATCTAGCAGATTCAGAATTTGGTAGGTTACAAAATCATTTCCCCTAATGGAAATAACTTTATGGGAAATGATTTTGTACCTCCTTCTTTGCGTAGATAAGCGACAGCTGTTTTGTTGTCGCACTGAATGAGGATCGAGCTGTGACGTAGCAAATGAGTGTAGCTTTGAAGAGCGTGTAATATGGCTAACATCTACAGTTCGGTGGTGACGTTCTCCGGTAATTGGTAAGCTTTTGAAGACGGGTTTGGAAGTGAATTTAGGAATATTAACGTCTGACGATGATTGAGTTGACCTCGCGGAACTACAAAGCTGGCAAAGTTTAGGAGCCCTACCAGACTTTGCGCAGTTTTTAGAGTGATTACCGGTTGTTCGAGGACATCGTTTATTTTTTGTATTATCATAGCACTCTTTTCTTTTGGTAATGATTTTGAATTGTCCCAAGGATTCCATAGTACCCCTAAGTATGATAGGCTCTTTTGGGGGTGAAGAATGGATTTTTCGTAATTTATCTGCCATCCTAGAAATTGCAATGTTTGAATCGTGCGATTGACATGATTGCGTAATGTGTGCTCGTTTTGATATACTATTAAAAAATCGTCCAAATATACTATAATCCTTACCTTCCAATTGTCTCGAGTATTTGTGCTACCCAATTCGTTAACACTGAGAAGGTTTTTGGAGCGGTACTTAGCCCAAATGGAAAGCATGTCATTTCTAGTAGTTCGTGGTTGTAAATAAGACGTAGGAAGCGCCTGTGTGAATTCGCAACTTTCAGATGAAAGTATGCTTGGGATAGATCTATTTTGCACATCCAGTCTTTGGGTTGAAGGAAATCTGGTATACGGTGCATATTTATCAGGTGAAATGGCTCGGCCAGTATGTAGCTGTTCAATGCTTTGAGATTGAATATGGGACGAGATGCTCCGTCCGGCTTTGGTACAAGAAATATCGGGGAGACGAAACTGGGGGATTGATAAAATACTTTTAAAATGCCTTGAGCTTTCATTTTGAGAATGACTGTTGTCATTTGTTCTGAAACAGGAGTATGAAAGGGGCCCTTGTTTGAATTTGGAAAAACAAGTGGGGGCTTTTGAAAGAATGGTATCCGATACCCCTAAATTAATCTGAGTATAATTTTCGGTGCTCCCATTTCCTGCCATTGGGCATGGTAGTGTGCCAGCTGACCGGCCTGAAAAGGTTTCGAGTCATTGCTTATATTTCTTTTGGTTTCCTCTAGAAACCTTCGAGTCATTGGAACGTCCCCGGTTGTTAGAACGGTCGGGCCGCGAGCCTCGATTATGATATGATCCTCTTCCATACGAGTTATGATCGTATCGCTTGCCTGAGGATTGGCCTGGGCCTTCATAACTGTTATATTGGTGGTATCCACCCCGCGAGGGTGGATTGTTGAAGGCATGCATAGATGAGCCTTGTTCATGAAAAGGAAAAGAATTTCCACGCGATGGAAATGCTTGTTTACGAACGCCTTGCCCCCGCGAGGGGCGGCTGTTAGCCTGACTGGGTTTTGTTTCAGCTTTGAGTGGCCAAAAGGCTTTTCGGACCCCGCCAGCTTTTTCTAAAGCCGCCGTAAAAGGTTCATGATCAAAAATGTAAGTCGGTGAAGGAGGTATTCTATTCAATGCTGCTTTTACCAATGGGTCTCGGATTTGTTTAGTAATAGTCTCTCGTCGCATTTCTATACTTTCAGCTCGATGGCCACAGATTATTTGCATATATACAAGAATAATATTAGAAACTTATTTAAACTAACTAAACCTAAATATGAAAAACTAATTTTAACGTAAATACTAAAAACGGAAAAACATAATACAAATGAAGACTGTTGTTTAAGCGAATCTGAAGATATTTTATGCAGATCACCCTTTACAAATAATTCGTCAACCTTACTGTTTAAATTATCATAATTAATGGAAGTATTTTTAGCCCAAAACAGAAGTTCGCGTATATTTGTCTGCAATGCTTCCTTTTGTTTCAATATACAATATGTCAGGGCAGCATATGCTCTTTCAGAATGTGCTAGGTGACGTAAGGTATCATACGTTTTTACCTCTTCGTTTGTTTCCAAGTCTATGAAACCTGGAGTGTGATTGTACAATTTTTGGGTTTCTGCATATCTTACCTCAGACCAGGATGTACTACCTAAGCGTTGCACATCAACAAGCATTTTTTAAAAAAAAATCTGGTGTTTTTGGAACTGATGGTTCCTTTAGCTTTGTTTTGATATCGAAAATGAAGTCGAAACCGGGCCTTGGGTTTTCACATGAGACTGGTTCATCGGGAACAGTATGATGCTCATAAAGCTCACCACTAACACCAGAACACCATGATGCATCATCCTGGTATGCGCTATCGATATTACTAGGCATAATATGTTTGCGAAGCTCACCCACTTCCTTAAACAGTTGATCCATCCTTCGTTCGGCACGTCGGCGCTTATTTTTCTTATGGCGCGAGCGGCGACTACGACGAGAGCGTTTTTCTTTACAGGAACTCGAAGAGCTGCTGCTGCTGCTGCTTGATGAAGAGCTGCTGCTAGAGCCACTTCGGTTTCGCTTGCGAGTATTACTACTCGGCCCAGCCACGCTCTGCGGCTCATTACCCGTAATAACATCACGATTACTCATAACCTACTGTAAAAAATACACCGTTAAGCCTACGATTCAAATTGTAGATAATCCGTTTTAAAATTTAAACTTATTGGAATATAGAAAAAAACACAATTACGTACACTGTAACCACAGAATTTTTTAATAAACTATGAGATATTACACTTCACTTATAGTCACAAGTTGCTTCGACGGAAAACGAAACGCTAAAAAAAATGAACAAATACTGCTTGCGACATTTTACGAAAACAAAATGGCGCGCAAACTGCCAGATGGCGCCACTGTACCAGAAGTTAAACGTCAAAAAGAGTACGAAAACTGGTATAAATTGACGGAAACGGATATGCTCTCTCAATAATAAGTTTCCAGTGACGGTCTAGTTTTTTAATAGAAATTCAGTGGTATTATAAAAAACGCGTAACCACAGATTACTAAATATGGCGTAACTACCCGTGACAACAGTTTTTAAAACAACTGCCGCACTGTGTAACAAGACATGTGTCGCGGGGGACTTTTATTTTTATAAATATACAATTACTTTATAAAGGACACAAAGTACACCCGGACTCGGAACAAACATTTGTGGATCACACAATTTTTGTCCCGTGTGGGGATTGAACCCACAACAAGCAACGGAATAGTAAATGGCAGGTAACCACTGAAGCCACTGAACCAACCGTGCAGTCAATTTAGAAAACATATAAAAATAATATCAAAACCGTTGGTAACTTTTTTTAAAAGTACTCAAGTATAAAATTCCTGGAACAAATCAAAGCAATTTGTCTCGAAAAGTATCTCCACCCTACAGATAACTTAAAAATTGATACCTCGTAAGGCCTCAAAACAGAATACCTATTAAGTAAATTCACACAATAATATGTGCCGGATGTTTTGCAAGATAACAACATAGCCACAAGTCTTATGACGTACGACATCAGACACACAAAAATAAAAAATAAAAACAAAAAAGAACCCGACACAGGCTTGTCTTCGCGACAAAGAGTTCATACCTTTGAAACCGACTAAAGCGATTGTCATGAAACTTAGCTAAAACTATCCCAATAAAATAAACTATCAAACAAAAACCCGTAAGTATCGAAATTTCAATACAGTTATGTCTGTCCGTTTGACCGCTACAATCTTACAGATAGACATAGGAGTTAAACTTATAACAGTCCCCATTTACCAACTTCCCGATTATTATTATTAAGAGAATGTAGTCTAATTAATCCCAATAAAACCAAATTTGAACAACATCCTTCTTAAATCGATTTATAATTATAATAAACAATTTTGTGACGTTTTTAGACTTGAAATGATTGAGGTGACAGAATTTGTTGTTTTGAGAAGATGTATGAATGATCTTAATTGAATAATATACCTACTTTTTCCTCTGGCTTGATTGGAAGCTCTACACTTGAAGTTCTTGACGAGTATGTTTACCTGGATCATGAAGTCCGGTTAGGTAGGTCCAAGTTCGAGAAAGAGGTTACTTGGCTAGGCAGCGTTGGAAAGCTAAACCATATTTTCTTGTCCCAAATACAGCAGTATCCGAAGACGAAATTCTTTAACCAGCAGAAAGCACCAGAAAGCAACTATCTCACATGATGGTCATTACTAACTACCTCCTATAGACGCAGTGGCGTCTATAAGGGGTCTATAACCCAATAAAACTGTTTTGCTGGTTGGCCACTAACCACTGATGTCAGATTTGTTCAGATTGCCTATATTAGGCCTCCACCGTTAGATAACGGTGGAGGCCTAATATAGCACATTATAAGTCAGTCCCGACTAGATAGTCGGGACTGACTTATAATGTGCCCTTCAAACCACGGAAATGCTCAGATGAAATACCAGTAAATAAAGTACACAAGAGAAATTTGCTGATTCATACGTATGAAACAATCAATTCAAAGGGTCCTTATGCGATTCACGCCGTGACGCAAATTCTTTGTGTGAAACGACGAAGGACACTATAATTAGATTTCTGAATCTGCTTGTGATCACGGCGTAACCTGGTCAAAATGTAAATTGTATGATCACTTTTTACCCGATGCATTTTAACTAATATTAAAAGGAAATATTTGTTTATTGTTTCTTTGTTAAAACTAATCGGTTAATTTTAAAAATTCTTTAGAAAAATATCAGCGGGTAATATAGTCTATTTTTATTGAAAAACATCGATATCTCTACAAAAAATCCCTAAAGAAATGTCCACTCGTGATATGTATAGTGTATAGATATCACATATTGCCTTATTCTTTAATAGCAATATGTAAATTAAAGCAGACTTTAACACCATACTTTTTTTTTTTTCTCGCACGACCAGTACTAAGTACGATTACCTTATTTTATCAATATAGTTAGTATCGTGTTTTGACTGCATCAGCTTGCATGCTATCATACTTGTATTTTACAAAAGATTGTAACTATCTGGCGGTTAAAAAGAGTGGCCTGAGTTTCTTGCTAGTTCTTCTCAAGGCTCCACGTCAGCGAACTAGCCGTAGGAAAATTTTTCTGACATCATCTTTCTGGTTTATTCATAATTTATGATCTTCATAAGTGTTACTTTGTAACCTAAATGAATTTTGAGTTTGAGTTTGAGTTTAGATAATATTGTACATCATGCAGCACAATATTCTCAAAGTTAGTAAATATCATAAGATACAAGAGATGCCTGAGTACAGCTGCACTGTAGCCGGATGCATGGAAAAGTTGCTGATTGTATCTATTGTGCTTTCCACAAATTCAATGTCCATTTGTACCTAGCCTGGAGAATCCACTTGCATATCTCCAAACGTATTATAACGCTATTTAGTAATCAATCCACGTTCTATTGCCCCCAGTGTTTGCATATCGGAAATAGTATGGGCTAGACGTATTTGCTATAGGACTTACCTAATGCCCACTCGAGGAGCAGCAAATACGTGATGAAATTAGTAATCAGCCATTTCGTGTTGTTTGGAAGGCTGATTGAATAACTGAATGATTATTCTATTAATAATTCCTTATTTATTTATTTTTTGCTTCAAAAATCGTCATCTGCGTGTTGAAATAAATTGTTTTTCTTTATTTCTTCTTCTTTCTATAACCATTTTCTAAAAACACACTAAGGGGTTTGTGTTCCGTGCCTCAAAAAGCCCTTAAAGCCGTTGGTCCAGCGCCTGATTTCTCTTCGGTCGCGTCGCGGCGTCGGATTGCCGTCTCATCGGACTATGAGAGTGAAGAAATAGTGTGTGCATCTGTGGTTGCGCACACATTTGTGCACTATAAATATGTCCTGCATTAATATTGGCTAATAATCGCCTTCGTTGAAATTGGCCAAGATGGTAAATTATTATTATTAGTATTAAAAAAACAATTCACTAAACAAAAGTTTTAACGAAAAAATTTCATTTTTGACAGCAAGAATAACAATTTTATCGGATAATGGATCAAACCCGGCTAAATTTCAATTAACGTCATTATTATGATTTCGACAGCTATTTTAACCTAACCGGTTTTTGTATATTATAAGAAAACAAATACCTTTATTGGTTAATTGGATAATAATCGTTAATGGATGAGCTTGGTATAAAAAATATACTAGTGTGACGCACTTCAAGAGTTAGTTGCAAGTCATGATGAATAGTAAAGCCTATTATAATCTATAGTTTTATTAATTATTGTATCACAAAAATATTTATCTATCCTTCGACTAAATGTTTCACTGTAACCTATGTGTTACCGGCAATCTGTATAAGCTGGATTATTTTACAATAACTAGGAAATGTATAGAATTTGTCTAGAAACTTTGCCTAGATATTCTTTAATAACAATACATACATATAATACATATATATCATCACATCACATCATCATGGGGTATTCGATCCAAACATACTTCCTTCGTCTCCTCTACATTCATAAACCTCTTCATGCATGAACGTCGATTCTGGGTACTTTTAATTTGGCCCTTTTTTAGCAAATACCTCCTATAAAATAGCCCCTACTTGGTACATTATCAGCGGGTAACATAGGCTATATTATATTGATACAGAATTAAGGGGAAAAACTTCGAAAACTAAATCAATACCCACCCATGCCAAGCCAAGACTTGCCAATGAAAAATATAATTATGTAATTACGTAATATTGTATTTTGTTTATGTAACTCTCAACAGTAACTGTATCTTGATAGACGTAGTAGTTTTCATACGCAGTTATGACGTATGATATGCTGACAATAACATTGAACTACATTTGACCTATCCAATGGGTGTGTCGCGCAAAACAATGTACGAGTGACATGCAACGTGCTTCATAAATGACGTAGTAATGGCAAAAGTCACGATCTGTCACTCTTCATTTCTAATCTAAAGCAGCGTTTATATTGGGAGTAATTTAACAATCGATCACGTGAATTGAAATCCCTGGTATTACGTATATAGGCTACAGTAATTGATTACCATCAGGCGGGCCGTATGCATGTTTGCCTTATTTAGTTATATGAAAAAAATGTATTGATTGCAATAACAAACAGTACGACTGAAGATGAGAGGTAGATCACCATAAAAGTTTGCAAACCCGACTGGGAAAAGAATTATGTATACTTAGTTATTTAGCTTCGATTTTCTCTAAGGTGTAGAAGATGTCAGCCAAATAACTACATTTAGCTGTAGCTATTTGGCTTGCAGCGCTCATTCAGGGAGGCGTTTTTAACTAAATGTTTTCCTATCTCAGAGATAGTTCATCACAAAAACCTTAAAAATGTTGGTGTTAAACATTTTGGATCAGCAACAAGCCAATGATACTTCTGATGTTACAAGCGTCCACTTGCTACGTTAACTGCTTATCATGTGGGCCGTATGCTGGTTTGCCATTTAAGTAGTTTAAAATAAGAGAGAGTCTTTAAATAAATTTAAAAAATAATGTCAAGAGCTGGACGCTGTGCAGTCGTTGTTTTATATTTTTTTATCGGGTGGGTAATGGCCAACCTGGTGACAGTTTGTTAAGATCACCTCCACAGAAACATTATTACCTAGACGTTTGCCATGATCTAACAATTGTTAACAGTCGTAACATTATTATAATTGTTATTTTTATAAATAGGTACCTATCTATGATATATGGCACGTGAGTTTTAAAACAACAAAACTTCCTTATACCTTTATATTTACCAATATTACTTGGAAAGAGGATTGTTTATAAAATCCACGTTTACATTCGACTGTTTGCTATTAATAGAAGTAAGTCATAATGTTTTATTACGTTTATTCCATAAAGTTATAATACCACAGGTTTATTGAATAATAAATTATACTAATAGCAAGTAAATATCGTTTGTGTATTTTTATTCGTCTTGCATACTTAGTAACTTTAATACCTACAATCATCCTTATAAACCGACAATATAATAAATACTATTTGCTCACTATATGTATTATTATGGAGGAATAATAAATTTATTAATTATGACATATATAAATCGATGATGATGAATCATTGACTCAAATAAAGGACTACACCACGGGACTACACCTAGCTCAGGAAAGGAATATATACCTACCTAATATATTATAGATATAAAAAAATAATCAGCCTAAAAAAACTAGCTGAATAACAGATAGTAGTCGGCTTTGAAAGTTTTTAAAATCAGTTCATAATTGACCGGGAAATTGGTAAACTTACAAACAGGAAAAAAATACATACACACAAACACCCTACACACGAACTTCTTCTTAAAGAAAGAAAAAGGCGGAAAAACAGACGTACAAAAACTTAGAAGGAAGGCAAAATGTAAAACAATTTAGCATTTACACAACAGACAAAAACTAAATAACAATGTGATTTCTGATAAAAAAAAACAAATGAGATATAAGCTGATTTGCACACAGCCAGATAAGCTGTGTAGATAGTCAGAAAAATATTCATTAAGAAAAAGAATTGACAATACACCTTCGTTTGCTTAATCGTCAGATAGAACTTGTTACAATTTTCAGCAACACGAAAAGGGACGCAACCTAACCAAAGGAAATAACCGAAAGAATGTCATTACAAGGTGAAAATGTAATATCGGTCACCAGCGTAATGTACCTCCAAAAGTAGTAAGAGAATCCGGAGCGCTCCAAGTAGGTACTTTGGTACCGTTTGGCTGCATAATACTCTAGCTCTGGCGCTGTACCTTATATTTTCTAAGGAAGTTCCTCTTACGTACGATTAGGTTGTCAAATGAGCTCCCTCCCCTAGTTTTTCTGAGAAAGAGCAGGAAGAGAAGCATTGGGTTCTACAAGAAAGTAGTTATAATGTTTTAAAGGGTCGGCAACATGCGAGTACCCCAGAGCCTCTACACAAGTGGCATAAGCGATAGTCGAATCGAAAAGTCAAAACAGAAAATGTATGGGATTTGACGTAAGTTTACGACATTAAATCGTAGACTCACGTCAAATTCCATGTACATTTTATTTTTTGACTTTTCGATTCGACTATCGCTTATGCCACTTGTCTAGAGGCTCTGGTGTTGTAAGAGTCCATAGGCTAGGTAACTGCTTACCATCAGGGGCATGTGCTTTTTGGTCACTTAATTAGTATAAAAAAGGATATTAATAAAACACGATACATATTATGATGATCAATCATTATATTTATAAAACTTATTAATAGTAATAAATTACATTATTCTTATATTAGGCGATAGCGGCACATCTTGAGAGAGGTAGGGCACCATACTAGCGAGCAAGCCCGACTGGGGAAGAACCTCCACCTTACAGAAGACCACAGCCAAATGACTACACACAGCGGTGTAGTTGTGTTCCTGTGTGTGAGTACAGGTCTCCAGCGCTCATTTAGGAATGCGTTTTGAAAGATACGTATTCCTATCCCAGGGTTACTTCCATCTTAAAGCCCTGGTGTAAAAAAATGGGTTGGCAACACGCAAGTGATACCTCTGGTAATGCAAGCGTCTATAGGCTACGGATACTGCTTAACATCAGGTGGGCCGTATGCTTGTTTGCCACCCAAGTAGTATAAAAAAAAAAAAAAAAAAAATCCCTGCTTCGCACGGGTGGACATCCCTAATTGTTTTTTAAAATATAGCCTATGTTACCCGCTGATAATGTAGCTTTATAATGGTGAAAGAATTTTAAAATCAGTCAAGCAGTATTTGAGTTAAATCGTAACAAACAAACTTAAAAATCTAATCTTTACTCTATAGAAGATTAGTTTAGATATACATATATTGCATAAGATACTTACAGTACGCGTCTAAAGACTGTTTAACTTGGTAAATACATACGAAAAGTCATTACGATCGTCGATAACGTTGTTTGCAGTAACAGTCGTTTGGTATACCCACACTAGTTGTTTTGAGTTAACAGCTAAACTTTGAGCATGCAGTAAAATGTACATTACGTAGTGGAACGTTCGAATGACTTTAGTAGTATTAGTGATTAGTTTAGGCGTTTTAACTCTCCAAGTAAAAGAGGCTATTGTCGTAGGTTTGTTGTATAGTAGTACCCAGAAACAAATGAAGCAATTAGGTAGAAAGTTTGTTCTATTTTTAAATTGGAAAAGTTGAACATTTTTTAAAAACTTTATGGAGATTTGATTAAAAATATGATTTAAGATTATGACAATACAGGATTGCTTATTTACCCTCTCTATTATTACAGTAAAGCCTGTCATGCTAATTTCTTTGCGAAACATAGTCTTAGTAGCGATTAAAGCTTAGAATTGACATTGATTAGACTGGCCTGTTGGTCTAAAGGTTAGAAAACCTGACTTGAAGCCGGAGGTTGTAGGTGCAATTCCCACACGGGACAAAACTTTGCGGTATTCAAAAATGTTTGTTCCGAGTCTGAGTGTAATTTGTGTCCTTGAATTGTACATATGTTTGTAAATTCCCCCGCGACACAAACTTGTTCCCTAGTGCGGGAGTTGTCTTTTTTTAAGAAATTAAACTTGATTGAATCACACAGATCTCAAGTAACTAAGGCATTTATCGCGTAAGTGAAATAAATGTTCTGCTTCATTTGTTGCCTGATGAAACGTTTTGAATACCTAAGAGAACGAAAACTGTTTTACGTAAACTTTATACAATATTTATTTATTTATTTTTTATTTTAAACTTTATGCACATCATGTACAATGGAGGGCTTAATGCCAAAGGCATTCTCTACCAGCCAACCTTAGGGTGATGCAGAGATAAATGAAGTAAGTGCAAAAATTGAACTAAAACACAATGTAATAAAATGTATGGTTATATAAATACTCAACTATTATATAAACTACATGTAAAACTAAATACTTTATTAAATAAATATATATTTATACAAACATATTATATATACTAAATTACTGATGTGTTGATCCTGCCAGCTTGTCGAAGAGGAGGTCACGAACTTTAATTTTGAACGTATATTTGCTAGTTCCATCCTGACTTCAAGTTAACGTGTAAAGGAATCAACACATCGCATGATCGCATTCTTAGTAGGAATACTAGGAATTAGCCTGCACGTGTAAATTTACCTCCCTTCAACATATTGCGGTGTGCTGATCGATATTGTTCAGATAGTTGTTCGCGTCCATGAGCATAATTTGTGCACCAGAATTCAAGTTTCTTCGTTTAACTTGTGTTCTGTCGTACTTCGGGAGTCGTATTTTAATATATTTTAGTTTAAAAATCTTTCACAAGTGCCTTGAAGATATGTTTTTTCATTAGACAAAAATGCTTATAAATTTGAAACGACTGTTCCCAACTGTTCCTATTCTCACAAAACATAACTAGGAAGTATAAAGATTAAACAAACATTACAAAACGCATTCATATGTCTGGTCGCTGTGCACAATGATACAAACAGAGTCATAGACATCAAAATAATAACATTTCCAATTTTTCACCAGGGAAAAAAATCGCATTACTCATAAACGTATCTCACGTTTGTTTAACAATTTAAATCTTGTACTTGCATCTTGAATTTCAAGCATTTATTTCAGAAGATATTTACATAAATTGTTATTAAAATAAAAGTAACTTAACCTAAACTACTTCCAAGCAATCAGATATTGTATTTAAAGGTATTTATTTACCTATAAATAAAATATCTGATTGAGGTCGCAGTTCTGAGGAAAGTTGCCCAAAAGACAGGCTACATTGCCACGCTGGATCGCAAGGCTAATACGTTGACCCAAGTAAAGGTCGTTGCTAACTTTAATAATACCTTTGGTAAGACTATAATTATTCTCTTCTTTATATATGTTTACTTAGTCTAGCATTTCTTTAGCATGGTCAAGCCAGTGAGGCCACATTTCAACTTGTTTCCGTAGCATTTCTCCAGGGCTTTCAGTGTTAGAGAGCTGGCTATGAGCCACCATGTAATACCCATCTGTTAAGTACTTGTGTTGAACACCACAGGCGAGCAGACTGCGTAAAGCTTTCTGAGCTAATGGCGACGGCAGCTTTGCTATTGAAAAAATTGTTTGTATTAAAATGTAATTACAATAAAGAGTTTTCTATGCTTTGTATATTTTTTGGTTACCTCGTTGGCCTGTAGAAAAAATAAGGTTTTAAATTTGCATACGATTGTGAGATCTTAGATTCGATTACCGGGTTCACCATAACGACATTAGGCTAATTTACAGTGGCAGCTTACTATTATTTAGGACCAAATATAGCTGGCGAAATATATCTACGGACGCCGAAACTACATCTTGAGATGTTTTTTTCAAATTAAGGCGTAAATACGAGTACTATGTGTCCGTCTGTTTGTATGTTTGTACTCCACGGCACAAGGCTGGCTCCCTTATAATTATAAAAGTAAAACAGTCTTAAAGTAGATATTTATCATAACATTATTATAACATCTCTTGTAGCGCATATGTTTTAAAAACATTACAAAACGTTATGATAAATACTTTAAGACGGTTTCAACTTACAGATATACCTAAAATTGGCGATGTATCACGAGAAAATTACATTTCCATATTTATAATCCACTCCCTAAGGAAATATACTTACTTCTAAAATCACCAATAAAGGTAATGCCAATAGCCCTCGTGTTATAGGTTAGAGTATGCGCTCCGACGTATTGCCATCCTGCTCCCTCATACACTTTTTCATCACCTCCAATAAGAAACCTGGAAGTTAAAACATTAATTAAGAAGAATTAAGGCCTTAGGGAAATCACGGTACCGAAGTAAAAACATTAATACTAAGTTTGGGTACTACGCTATTTTCCTAGAATACTGATGAGTTCGTTTTCTATAATTAGGTACTATGTTATATGTTGGAAACTATGATTGGTATTTTTCTACCGACATATTACATCTACTCTATTACTACATTATATTCTAATAAATAATTGACGGCAATTTGTTTTTAGTTATAGTTTATACTTATGATCAAGTGAGGTATTTTACAAAAGATTTTAACTATCTGGCGATTAAAAAGGTGTTCAGTTTCTTGCTAGTTCTCGGCTCCTGCCCCTCTGGACAAGTGGTATAAACGATAGTCGAATCGAAAAGTCAAAAAAGAAAATGTATGGGGTTCACGACTCACGTCAAATTCCATACATTTTCTTTTTTGATTTTTCGATTCGACTATCGATTATGCCACTTGTCTAGAGGCTTTGGTCAGCAAACTAGCCGTGGGAAAATTTAGCTGACATCTTCTTTCTAGCTTATTCATAATTTATGACCTTCATGTATAAATGAATTTTGAGTTTGAATTTGAGGACTGCAAAAGTATGTTGAAATGATAATAATTACATTTGAATATCGTCGCGTAAATTTTGGTAAATTATTTGTTCAATAAACAAATTAATTGACTTCAATACTACTAACAAGCAAGCCCGACTGGACAAAGACCTCCAAATTACTAAAGACCGAAGCCAAATATTAAGTACAGGTCTCCAGCATCATTTAGGGATGCGTTTTGAAATAAACGTTTTCCTACCCCCGGGGATACTCCATCCTAAAGCGTAAAGGTTCGGCAACACGCAAATGATACCTCTGATATTGCAAGCAAGTATTAAAACAAGTGGTCGCGATTGGGGTTCGATTTACAAAGCAGACAAAACTATGTCTTTCATAAATGTGTACGTAGAAGACCCTGCGACACGAAGCTTATTTCCTAGTACGCGGGAGTTAACAAGTTTTGTTTTTAAAAGCAACGAATTTAAATTTCAAATAGCGATCGAATATTACGCTATAAGGGCGACATGATACAACCCAAGGCAATGACTATTTGATTTGACTGGCCTGTTGTTCTAGTGGTTAGTGACTCTGACTGCTGCGCCGGAGGTTCTTGTCCTGAGTGGGTTCGATTTCCACTCAGGACAAATCTTTCTGTGATGAGCACGAATGTTTGTTCTGTGTCTGGGTGTAATTTATCTGTAATATGTTTGTATTTAGAAATTTATAAGTATGTTTATAAGTTGTCTGGTTACCATAGTACAGGCTCTGCCTAGTTTGGGATCAGATAGCGATGTGTGAGTTGTCCCGAAAGTATTATTATTATTATTTACCCAAGGGCTCTATTACTAAGCGATAAAATAATATCTGGTAAGGTGTTTTTATCAACAGACGTCCTTGGAATAAGGTCTACTACAAATAATATAATCTTCATGTATTCCACGAACAATTATTACTGTCATAGCAATATTTTGCTATCAACAGTTTACTTACCTATACCTAATTCGAACTGAAATCCCAAAATTATATTTAGCTGGAACTATGTATTTGCACTAATAAAGGTGAATGTAGACAACCGATGGACAAGGTCAGCTGAAGACCAAATTGCTGTTGAAATCCTCGAGGGAGTACTATGTCTTTTGGCTGCGATTCTGTTGATTTACACATCTATACTAATATTATAAATGCGAAATAAATTATTATGATTCTGAAAGTTTGGATTTATGTATGTTGGTACTCAATGATGCCAAAACGTCACGCTAAAACGGCTAAACTTCTCGCCAAACCGACGTCACTCCAAGACGTAAAAAAGCCGTAGACAAATTCGAACTCAGGAGTAGGAGCTCGGATGGCACAATTGGTGTTCGCTGGGCCGGAACCCGAAAGGTTCGAATCCTGCTCCGGGCTCGATTTTTTTCACATTGCTTTAAATATTTAAATATAAACGGATCTGGATGAAATTTGGATAAAACAAAGATAGATTATTGTCTGGAATAGCATTACTTTTTTCCCGAAAAACGCTGTTCCCGTAGGGTTTTACGCGAGTGCAAAGCCGTGGGGAGTAACTAGTAATAATAATAGTCGTCCAGACCGATTTTGGTCACGGTGGCCAATCCCTACGAAGAATCACCAACTACTATTCCTCCACTCTCATAGTCCGATGGGACTGGCTTTACGTGCTTTCCGGGACAAGTTGCTGTGTTTTTAGAAAATGGTCACCCATCTACGGATCGATCGCGGCAAGATTGCTTAACCTTGCAGATCTATCGATCCACGCTGTTAACAGTTAGCTATGAGCACTATACTCGCGGTAAATTTGACTGCCTTGTCCAGTGGCTGCAGTATGCGCCAGCTGTGCATGAGGTTGTCAGTTCGATTCCCACACAGGACTAAACTTTGTGTGACACACAAAGAGTTGTTCTGAGTCTGAGTGTAATGTTTGTTTCCCCCGCGATACAGAGCTTGTTCTGTAGTGCGGGAGTTGTCTTTTTTTTAATGAAATAAAAATCTTTAGAATATGATTTTCACAGTACAATTTCAACAGGAACGGATGAAAAGCAATGTTGATTTTTGAAAGTAATGTTTCTAGAATATTAAATTGTTTTTATTTACAGCCATTTAAACTTTGTTAAATTGTCAATTTGATCGTAATCGCTAAGCCATTATCTATAAGCTCTTTTCGAATTACCCAGGATTACAAAATCTGTAAATGGCCGTGACCCAGATAAGTAGATTCTGCTGCTGAGAAAATCTATGATTTAGTAAGACTCTATACTGTTGTATTTTTTTTGAAGGCGCTAATCTCAGGACTTTACATTCCAATATGGAAAATAATTTTTGCGCTTTATAGGATTTATTATCATTACGCTACAATCTCAGGGCAGCATGGCAGTAACAATGTGCTTACTGCCAAAGTTTTTTAGTATTTAGCCGACTTCAAAAAAGGAGGAGGTTCTATGTTCGACTGTATGTATATATATATATATTAATGTACCGATATCTCCCTCATTTGTGGACCAATTTTATTTTTATTTTTTTTTTATTTGAAAGAGTATAGGTACTCTTGAGGTGGTTCTATTGGCACCAAGGCAAAATCTGATAATGGAATTCCAGGGAAATCGAGGGCAACCCTCAAATGTAATAGGTATTAATAATGTTTTTCATACGTATATGTTTTTACTTTTATCACTAAACCGACTTCAAAAGGCTTAAAATAACCGAATACAGGGACAAGAATAACAGGTACCTGAAGACAGGAATTACAGGTTTAAGTCGTTGCCAAGCTGAATATTAGTTGACATGATGAACCTAGCACCGACTTCATTCTGTATTCGGTTATTTTTAGCTTTTTGAAGACGGTTTAATTTTTTTTCTTAAAATTTTAGGACTTTAGGATGGGGTTCTTCAAGAAAGGAGTTATTAAGTTTTTCAAGGTTCGGCAACGCGCGGATAACAACCTCTGATGTTAGATGATGAGTTAAGCGTTCATAGGTTAGGCCACCGTAATTTAAGTATAAATAAATACACCTAAATGAAAAAAACACGGTGGACCGACAACCTGATAAAGGTTGAGGGTAGTCTATTGATAAGGTCAGCCCAAGACCAAATGCTGCGGAAATCTTTAGGGGAGGCTTATGTCCAGCAGTGGACGTCTTTTGGCTGAGGTAATGATGATTATGATGAAATGAAAAAAAAGAATAAAAAAGAAAGAAGAAAGAATTGTTTGCTGATAAACAGCTAGTACGTTTATATATTAACCGTTGAGTAATTTTCATATGGGAAGTATTTTCTTCTCATTTATGTTCAGACACTTACAATCTTATGCGAAATTGGAACCTTTTAGAGACATCTGCCACATTACCTAATAATAATTCGCACCTTTATTGGATAAAAGGCGTAACTTGAGACATTACATTTGACAATTTTAAACCTTAACTTAACAGGTACAAAGTAAAAATTGCAATACAGACGTACTGTAATTTGAGTCATTTTTATTCTGCGGATGCGAATTATCATGTTATTTCATTATTTTGCGTTATTTTCTTGTATATTTCTAATTACGCGTAATGTCTTTATTTGTTCTCTAATAAGATAATGGTTATGCTATTATATTAATTACCACACACACCAATTACACACTGCAATTTGCCTGACATCGACGTTGACGACGACATTACCACCAGCCAATTCCATTTTTATGATGATAGCGGAAAGGTATGATTGCCCCATAATTGCTCATTGTGTGCATAGATGTATTTCGAGCACAAAGCTTGTAACGAAATAATAAATAAATATTTCATTCAAACTAACATAGATTAAGTATCTTTATTTCTAACAATACTAGGGGTCGCCCGCGACTTCGTCCACGTGGTAATTTAGAATACTTTCGCCGATTTGCAACATATTTCACTACCGCTCCGTTCCTTTTGATCATAGCGTGATGTTATATAGCCTATAGCTTTCCTGGATAAATGCACTATTCAACAAAAAAATAATCGAATCAGTACTTTCTGAGATTAGCGCGTTCAACCAAACAAACAAACAAACTATATAGAAGCTAAGTAATAAGTATAGATAAGATATGAGTGTAAAGTATATACCTATTAGAAATAAAACATTTGTATTTTATTTATTTATTATTATCGTAAAGTGACGTCATATCCCATACATTTGCTTTCTATTCTATTCGATTAGTCTACCATTTAAGCCACTTGTCTAGGGGGGCTTGTTACTATTTTCTGTCTTACTACATAGGTGTTTTTTGTCAGCAAAAAAACATTTCTTTATTTTCTTTTATTTGGACTACCTATATGCATTAGAGTGTGCCAAGATGTGCAATACAATAATACAGTACATTTATGTTACATGTGCCGATGCACGCGCCGATGGTTGTGTGTTCGATTCCCACACGTGACAAAACTTTTTGGAATCTATTTGTTCCGACTTTGGGTGTACTTTATGTATGTTTGTAGGGTCTGCGATACAACGCTTGCTACCTACTGCGGGAGTTAAGTTAAAATAATTTACTCACGATGGTCCAATGTCACTAAAGCCTCGTTTCTGATGAGTATCCCTAATAGCTGCCGCGGCACGTCGACACTCTTCATCATCTCTACACTCAGGTGTAGCTGTATGCTGTATTACCACAATATTCACAGGTCCTGGAAGGAGTTCCTCTCTCTTTAGAGGTGAGCCGCCCCATTCTGTTATTGGAACCACGCCGCATGTGGAACCTGAAAATTTTATGTAGGTATATCTATTTATTCTGCAACAAGTCGATCACTGCTGGACAGATCCATCAGCTGCGGAACTATCGCTGTGTCTTCCAGTAGTTTTTATACTACTTAGGTGGCAAACAAGCATACGGCCCGCCTGATGTTAAGCAGTTCCCGTAGATGGACGCTTGCAATACCAGAAGTATATCACATGCGTATTGGCAACCCATGTTTTTACACCAGAGCTCTATGATGGGAGTATCCCTAGGATTGGAATACGTTTCTTTCAAAACGCAGCCCTAAATGAGCGCTGGAGACCTGTACTCACACACAGGAACACAACGACACCGCTGTGTGAATTTACACACGCTGACCAAAGACATGTTTTTAGAATGTCTTCTTAGACATGTGGGTTTCCTTACGATATTTTTCTTCACCGTTAGCAGATGCCGAACCATTTAATTGGTACATATAAACTCCACAAATTGTTTTTTTTTTATACTACCAAGGTGGCAAACAAGCATACGGCCCGCCTGATGGTAAGCAGTTACCGTAGCCTATGGAAGTTTGCAACACCAGGGGTGTCACTCACGCGTTGCCGATCCTTTAAATTCACATTGGTACTGCCACCTGGGATTGTACTCGCACCTCTTGCATGCAAGTCGGTTACTTTCTCACTCGGCCACCACCGCATCTATCAATCCTTATGGATGCTTGCAATACCTGGTTCATTATTTGCTCATTGCCAACCCAAAAAAATACCAGGGTTATGTTCCCCAATTACAGAATCTCATTACGACTATTCTACCTTTACCAGCACTAAATTGAATACAGCTAAATTTGCCTCCAAATCACAAGTTCAATTTATAAATTTAAATACATTATAAATTTCTCTTACCTTCAGCTTGGACGCTCAACTTTACAATTAACACGAATAATAAGACCAACCTCATCGTAGCTAAGGAAATTACGTCTTAATAGAATTGTAATCACTATTGCTTACAATATTGTAAGTATTTGACGACCAAGTAGAATAAAATTATAGGTTTAGTTCTAACTTCTACAATATTCTATAATGCACTAATGTAATCATGAAGAAGTTCACTCTTTTTATACATTCAGAATATTGTAAATGGTAAAGTACCACTATCTTTCGGAAAACACGTCTTTTTCAGAGGATACATGTAGTTATTCCCTCGATTTCCTCTCAGATTGATAAGAGACTAACTTATACCTACAATGAGCACATTGTTTGTATCAATATGAATGACCAATACATGATAGCCTATGTGTAAATATGACCTATTGGTTGTAGGCAAGCATCATAGTGTGGAAAGGGGAATTTACGCATTCTACGTTAAGGTTACAAAAAGTTAAAATTTTGATACATAAAAACTTATGACATAGACTGAGACTATAATTGCCTATTGATGACTTTTTTTTAAAGAAGCCTTATGTCGCAGATGACTATACAAACATACAATTAACGGACGCAAAGTACACCCAGACTCATGACAGCCATTTGTGGATCGCAAAAATGTTTGTCCCGTGTGGGGATCGACCCCACAACACGCTGCTCAGTAGTAAATGGCGAGGTAACCACTTAAGTCACTGAACCAACTGTGCAGTCGACAAAGACCTTTGACGCTTTACCGCGTATTATTCGGCTTTGGTGATAACTACGCTCTATAAATCATAGTGATCATGATCGATAGCCTATAGATAACCTTCCTCAATAGATAGGCTATAAAGCGCTCACTCTTCAATTTGCTACAGGATTTAACATTTTTGAACGTCCCTTACAATACATATAAGTTCGTGAGACTAAGTAAGATTTTAGTTGTACCTTTTTATTAAGAGCATAACAAAGGAAAATTTGAACACAAAGATCGAAAAACAACATTCGATTATAATCGGAAATATTTTCGAAATTTTCCAATTTTTACCAGGTTGATGTAAATATTTACGATTCCTTTGATGAATACAATAAATTTTTGTAGAAAGTATAGGTAAAGAAATTATTAAAACAATTAATTTATATTATTGTCAACAGGAAAATAAACAGATTATCTAAAACATAATTAATTCATTTTCGACAAACAGTACAATATTATGGTTTACATAAAATATCCACTTGTCGCTTACATTTGGAATATAGAGTCCAATGCCGAAGGCCCTGCCCCTCTAGACAAGTGGCGTAAGCGATAGTTGAATCGAAAAGTCAAAAAATAAAATGTATGGAATTTTACGTGGGTCTACGATTGAATGTCGTAAACTTACGTCAAATCCCATACTTTTTTTTTTTTTGACTTTTCGATTCGACTATTGCTTATGCCACTTGTCTAGAGGCTCTGTAGCTCTAACTACACGGGGCAAAAGGTAATTACAGATCTTACAAGATTGGATATAACTGATGATTATTTTGAAAAAATACTATTATTCGATGTTTAGCCAATGAAACAGTGGATCTTATGCCGTAGCAAAATTGAAACTGTGGATTTTATAAATATATATTGCAATAAGTAATAATTTGTTTTGATCTCATCCCGAGCATATAAAAAAGTCTTAACTTGCTATTGGAGTCCAGTTCTCGACTGGATTTGTTTGCTGATGAATGGAAGATTAGCTGATGATGACTCCTACTCCAAGATGATTTTGTCAATGTCAATGCATGGTTTTGTGAGATGAAAGAGTGAAAGGTTTATTATTTTGATTAAGTATTCAGTGTAATTGATGTTTTATTGCCCTGGTATAAATAAATTAACTGGCTTGTTGATCTAGTGGTAAGTGACGCTGACTGCAAATTCGGAGGTCGTGGGTTCGATTCCTACACGGCAGAAAACTGTGTGATTCTTAAATATATGTCCAAATCTGGTTGTAATTTGTGTCACAAAGCTTGTTGCCTATTGCGGGAGTTGCCTTCTTTTTTTAATCAAAACTACATTGCGTCGTATTTTTTTTTAATAAAGCAATTGTACTGGGATTCAGAGTATCCTTTAATTATTCCAACGTACACAAGCGAACTAATTAATATTTTCATCGTTTTCCTCATAATTACTGCCCGCGTTCCCCTGCGACACATTGCAGGTATTTAATTGTTCCCTAGAGAAAACAATAACGTGTTGACGGTTTTTTTAATGAAATATTATAAATTCTGAATTAATTTAATTTAAAAGAGGCATCATACTAACGAGCAAGTCTGACTGAGGAAGGACCTTAGCGTTACAGAAGACCACAGCCAAATAACTACAGGGTGTAGGTGTGTTCCTTCCAGTGTATGAGCATAGGTTTCCAGTGCTCATTTAGGGATATTCCTATCCCAGGGATACTTCACCTTAAAGACCTGCTGTAAAAAATGGGTCAGCAACACGCAAGTAATACTTCTGGTATTGTAAACATCCATAGGCTTCGGAAACTGCTTACTATCAGGCGAGTCATAATAATATGCTTGTCTGTCACCTCCCCTTTATTTTGTCCGGTCTTTGTGTATTTGTATTTGTTATAGTTCTATACAAACCTCGTAAAACTAAAATGTTTATTATATAATACCTATTTTTATAATGCGTTAATACTGACCTATTAAAAATAACATGTTTTGTATCAAAAAATATAAATCAAAAAGCAAATCATGATTACATACGAAATGAGCTCTAAAATACCAATTTTCAATAACAACAATCTAAAACTACACCACCTGTGTTTTAAAATTAAAACTAAAATATCTCTAGTCAATAAACTTTGTTATGTAATACTAAAGTCATTATTAATAGCAATTAAAATTTATTTTGTTAGAACTTTTTTTTTTATTTCAATATTAAAATTGACCTATTATTATATGGATTTGAGAATTATGTAACAGTTTTTATGAGTCATCAATGAACCTTAAATTATTGCTTGTAGCATATTAAAATATCACTTTTATAATTTAGATTGAATTTTGTGTTTGATATATCTTATCTTGTGATGAGGCTGTCCTTTCAGCCAGAACCCTTCGACCCTTGGGCTCTTTTAGGCATGCCCATTCCTATCCTCTCATCCTACATTCTGGTCCCTGAATATCACCTGCCTATGAGTATCAGTACATCCTTGATGGAGATGTTTGATGTAAATACCAGATTCTTCCTCACGACTGGGCTCCTCTGCTCTATTAAGAGAGCTTCTTCTTCTTATCGTTTGGTTAGTGGTCAGCCTGGTGACATATGTAGTCATGTAGATCGCCCATATTTAGGCCTCTGTTGTGATCTAACGACTTTAAAGTGCTTGGAAACGCTCAGATGAAATAGCACTATGCGGTCACCTACGAGTATTTATAGGGTTTAGGCGCCTTTAGTTGCTTGACCCGCTAATAGTTTTTTACCGACCAGTGAATTCACCTGGTTATGAAGCGTTTTCAGAGAGCTGAAAACGTTTAGGCCTAAATTCACACACATAGGCCGAATGCGAGGTTCTTCGCGATTTGTATTACTTTTGCTTTACTTTTATCAATTGTCCGGGAATACCGGGCGGTCACTAACTCCTACTAACACAGTTATCACTAGCGCAGTATTTTTTTTAAATAAATATGTAAAACATGTTTATGAAAATACTTAATTTTAATTTTAATTAAAAATGCTCTTAAAATTTCTTCTACAAAATCCAATATTCTAGAAGAGATTTTGTGCGCATTTCTGCAATTTACATTGAGAGGAAAACAAATATAAACCAGACTAAAAATTCTCGTAGACAACTGGGTTTCCTCGCAATGATTCGTTTCACTATTTAGTCTTTCAAGGCAACTAGTTGTGACTAGATGCCAATAATAAAAATATGAAGAAAATATAATAGCTGTTATATCGCGATAAAAAGTACCCTATGTCTTTTCCTAGGATACCATCTATTTCTTTGCCAAATTTCATTAAGATCCGATCGGCCATTTAGTCGTGAAAGCGTAACAAACAAACAAACAAGCTCAATTTTGCATTTATAATATAAGAATATCTAGATTTTACGACCGAACATAATATACCATACTACTACCTAGGTGACACTTGGGATACTAACCTTCAGCTAGTTAAATCCAGCTACATCACTATTACCAATTGACTGTAGCAACGATGTTTGACCTCGCCAAGACATATAATAGACAATTATGTGGCCACTTTACTTTTATTTTATATAACGTTATTTAAAATAGCTGCATAGAATCAACGTTTCCAAACCGGTGGAAATCTTGATTTCTAACATTTATTTTATTTCAACAAAACCTGAAGTCGGTTATTAAACAGAAGAATGCAATAATTTGAATATTTATTAAACAGTTTTGATTGATTGACAATAAAATTGTTAATATGTATAATATTTTTGAATAATTTATAACAGAATATATAAAACATAAACTTCCGTCGTTTTTTTTTTTTAATCCAAATATTATATATTCAATTTTATTCTCAGTAGCAATTCTGACAGATTTGAAAAATCATTAATCATGACGTTAGCCGAAAGATGTTCACTGTTGGACACAGGACTCATCTAAAGGACATCGTGAGGCAACCTCGTAACGCGTTTCCCTCGCGAGCCAATTTGAACGTTGTCTGACTGACTGACTGCCTGCGCAATGCGAGCAGATGAGCAGCCTCGCGAGGATGATCGATATTCCACAACATTTGGTCATATGCTGACCTTATCCATCAGCTGCCCACAATCTTTATGTATTGTACCCTACCTGTATCATATCTATTATTAGTAGTAGTATTTAGTTATCTATTATTTCTTTTTCTTTTAAAAAGACTACTCCTGCACTAGATAACAAGCTCTGTGTCGCGGGGAACTTTACAAACATACAATTAACATACACAAATTACACCAAGATTCAGAACAACTCTTTGTGAGTAACTCAAAGTTTTGTCCTCTGTGAGAATCCAACCCCTTAACCACCTCGTGCACAGCATCCGCATACTGCGCCCACTGGACCACCAAGACAGTCTATAATTTAATTTTGTTTCTTTGTTCTGTGCGAGAATGAATAAATGTATCTTTCTTACGGAAATGAGATAGGAAGCGACTGCTGATCAAAATTAACCCTATTCACTTAGTGACTAGTAGAATATAAAAGTGCATTAATTTACATATTAATTTATTCAAAAAATTTCTACAGGTTTGACTGGGCTATTAGAATGAAATTAAACTCAAAATTTATATAATCATTTACACATGAAAGTCATAAGTTATGAATGTAACAGGAAAGGTAGTTTAGCTAGATAACCAATAAATTTATAGTAGAGTGCCATGAGAGGAACTGGCAAGAAATGTAGGCTACTCTCTTTAGACGCATACAATGCAGCTTGGGTAGCATACAAGCAGTTACCATGCCTATGGACGTTTTTAAAACCAGAGGAATCACTTGCGCTTTGCCAACCCTTTTTTTTACACCAAAGATTTATGATTAAGTGTCCCTAGGATAGCAATACGTTTCTTTCAAACCGCATCTCTAAATGAGCGCTGGAGACCTATACTCACACACAGGAACATAAGTCAACTACACCGCACGCTTTGTGTGATTATTTTTTTCTGGTCTTCTGTATCGTGGAGGTCCTTCTCCAGTCGGGCTCGCTCACTTGTATAGTGCCCTACCTCTCTTTCTTTTCGATCTTAATTTGAATTTGACAATGACCACCTTTAAAATGATATAAAGATGTCATCTTTAAGGTCGTTTACGACATGTAATTAGTAAACTTATGTCAATTCCACATTGTTAGGGTCTGTCTGTCAAGAACCTTTTTCTTAGGAACGCGTAGTGGTATCAAGCTGAAATTTATATTAAATACCCAGGTCTACTGTCCCTTAAAGCTGTGAAAAAAATAAACTTTTAAGCCAATGCAATCAAAAGATACAGCCGTTTATGCCGCAACTTTTTGACACTCGCAAGGGAATCAAAACCTACCGGATACTTCCCGTGAACTCAGAATCTTGAAATTTGCTGCGAAGCAAGTCTTATAGCACAGATAAAGGAAAATTTGCGAGAACCGTAAATTTTTAGTTAAAATATGATGATATTTTATACCTAATAAAAATACAAAAATACAGGTTTGTACGGAACCTTCGGTGCGCGAGTCCGACTCGCAATTGCTTTTTAATTCTATTCTATTTTAATACCGCTTGTCTAGTGAGGCTGGGATAGACCTCATCTCGTAAGCGTTCTAGTCTGTTACATTCCTACTCAACTACCATAGTTTTTTGAGTACACAGAGTCGACGCTTATAAAGCGTTTAATAAATGTAGATTTATTTATTTAAAACTTTATACACAAATTTGGTAAAGGCGGACTTAATGCCAGAGGCATTATCTACCAGTCAACCTTAGGGTGATGCAGAGATAAACAAAGTAGGTGCATATTATGATGAATAATCGTAGATAACGAGTATTCATGATTTCAATATATATAAATAGTACATATAGAAGGGCACAAGACACGTGTTTATGCCTACACACCCTTGATAGACTTGAAAGGCACGCGCGATGATCAATGTATTAAATTATTATTGTATACAATCGCGGGCAATGAACTTTAGCCGGAAGATAACGTCAGCTTGAGGTCACACGTCAAAATCAGTCATTTACTCTGAGCGCGGTGTTAAGGCATGTAATTAATGGTTTATTCATAACTACCGACTTTTTTATACTACTTGGGTGGCAAACAAGCATACGGCTTGTCTGATGTTAAGTAGTTACCGTAGCCTATGGACGCTTGCAATACCAGAGGTATCAATTGCGTGTTGCCAAACCATTGTTTTACATTAGGGCTTTATGATGAGAGTATCCCTGGGATATGAATAAGTTTCTTTTAAAACGCATCCCTAAATGAGCGCTGGAGACCTGTACTCACACACAGGAACACAACTACACCGCTGTGTGTAGTTATTTGGCACACACAGGAACACAACTACACCGCTGTGTGTAGTTATTTGGCTATGGTCTTCTGTAAGGTGAAGGTCGTTCCCCAGTCGGGCTTTCTCGCTGGTATGGTGCCCTACCTCTCATAAAACCGTCTTCATTTCACTTCGATTTATTCTGGATTTTTCTATTATAGTAGTTACTCTTAGTTATAACTAGTCGTAAGATATATAGTGATATAATGTGGGTAGGTCTACAATGTGTATCTGTTCTCTCTTTCTATAATGTGTATCTGTTTCTCTTTCTATTGTGTGATCAGTGCGAATTAAATGCATGAACTAACGGACGTTGTTTCTCTCAGCTCCTACCGAATATTCTAGACATTACAATAATAAGCATGTATTATACATATAAACCTTCCTCTTGAATCACTCGTATCTATGACTGGACTGCAAACTGCATTAATATCCGTTGCGTAGTTAAAATGATATAAGCGTACAGACAGACAGAGGAAAAATATAGCCTATGTCGTCGTCTCAACCCATAAACGTCCCACTGCTGGGCACGGGTCTCCTCCAAACATTTAGAGGGATATTAGCCTACTATACCACGCTGGCCAGACGGTTGATATAGGGTTTTGTTTCTAGTTTTCCCTCTCTTGCGGTCCGTGTGGTGACGGATTAAGAATACAAATGTCACCACTCTCTCCCATCCCAAGGGTGTCGTAAGAGTCGACTAAGGGAGTAAGTTATGGAGACAATATCCACCGCACGAGGTTTAAGTCCGCCGCATTAAGTAGCCTGTCTATGTAGGTGTATTTTTTGTAAGAAAATTGACAGATAATTATAATATTATAATTTCCAATTCAGTTCTGATTCTTATAAGAAGAACGAATAGCTTTAAAACATCTCTTACAAAAAGTTTATCATAATAATGTATATTAAGTTAACAAGTAAGTGAATTAAGTTACGAAACTACAAAACTCAACCATAACAAAGTAAAACATTTGTTATTTTTTGTTACTTGTTCTTGTAACATTATATCATTTGATTTGACTGATTGTAGTTTATTTAGTCATTACAATTAAACAGTCGTCAGCAAGTTTTTTTCTCAGTAATAAGCTTGTAGGTTGAGTTAAGGTTAAAACAAAAGATATAGTTAATGTCATAACAAAAACCTAACTATATTAATACAAAAAATAGATACTTCTTTACTGCTATTGGCGGCAGACTAAAAAAACGTAACTGGAAACTATTTCGTCCAGCACGGGTCGGCACTAGTCGGCAGTAATGTCATTGTAGGAACTCGTAGTTTGGAGTTAGGTAGGTTTCCAACCACATGGGCTAGTTGACTCGCATAGCCGGTCCAGCCTCTCTAGACAAGTGGCATAAACGGTAGTCGAATCGAAAAGTCAAAAAATCTATGGGATTTGACGTATGATTTCGATTTTCGATTCGACTACCGTTTATGCTTTATACCGTTTATGATTTCATTCGTTTATACCGTTTATGATTTCGTTCGTTTATACCGTTTATGATTTCATTCGTTTATGCCACTTATTTAGGGGGGCTGAACACATAAAAAGAAACACTATAAGTATATACTATTTGTTGAGTAGCCTCGCTAAGTAATATTACGAGAAGAGAATGAGAGGGACGTTCGCGCCCACAGACCTTTATTTGGTAAGCTGCCTCAAGCGAGCGTGTCGTGGGAGGGCACCCGGTGGTGGACGGCTCGACGTCACTCAGTTACAGCCTGGCCACAGCCAAGAGCGACGTAAATTGCGGCGCGGTTTGTGACGCGGCAAGCTACCGCAGGTCGCGCCGCAGTGCGCGTCGCCACCCGGTAGCTGTGGCATACTTCATAGGTTGTCTAACATTCGTTTTCGCCGCTCACCGCTTGCCACGCCTCAAACCGCGCCGCAATCTACACCGATCTTGGCTGTGGCCAGGCTGTTACGGCGTTCAATCTACATACGTGTAGACTCTGAAATAAACTACCTGCTGCGATGTTCCCGAGTGGTACAACATGTCCTTCTTCGAATGAGGTTTATAGAGAGCACTAACTTCACGGTAGATTGTAGCCTGCCTCTCTGGTACTGCCAAAGTCCATGAGCGGCTGCTACCATATACCATCAGATGCCCATTTGCTCGCCCCAATAGCACTCTTATACTTACAATATGTAAAAAATTAACAGTAAGTTACAAAATGTCTGTGTGGTGACGGATTAAGAATACAAATGTCACCAACCCGAGAGTGTCGTAAGAGTCGACTAAGGTAAGTTAGGCCGACAATATCCACAAGCGGAGAGCAAGAGAGGGAAAAATCGAACAAAATCCTTTAACAACTCATCTAGCCAGCGTAGTATAGTAGGCTAATATCCCTCCAAATGTATAGCGGAGACTCGTGCCCGGCAGTGGGACGTTTATGGGTTGAGATGATGATGATGTAAAAAGTATACTATTTGGACAAGTTGGTGTTGAATTAACGACGGTAATCCACCTACAAAACATGTTGTTATTTCACATACATTATTGTTAGCACGTGTAGGCAGAATGAATGATTAATTAGGTCACCGCGGCATTAACATAATGCGAATGGATAGTCTGTTTGGTTTTCATAAATACTGTGATAAATACATTCGAGAATTAGGGCACTAACATGATTATTCACTGATATTATACATATTATACTTTTCGTCTTTTAGATGTACCTACGTGTCGCACAGTGGTTCGAGCGTCGGCTCCTATTCCGCGTGTTCCGACATCTCTTAATAACCTCGTGAAAGCCAACCCTAATTGTCATTTGTTTGCAGATGATTTTAATTTAGTTAGGTCTGTTTGTTTAAGCTTCTGCGAAAGCAATAGTATATAAATTTTGCCTTACATTTAAATAGTTACTAGATGTCTTTTATGTTTGTTATTTTGTATTGTTTTGTTTTAGAAATTAATTTTTATTTTAGTTTTAGTTTTCTATATTTTTTGTACGTAATTTTCTATCTATTGTAAACAAACAAACAAATAATTAAATATTAAGCAGCTTGACTGGGGATATTCCTAAACATTACAAAAGATAGTAGCAAATAATAATATACTCATACATAAGCTCCACGATACAATTCAAAAGACTGCCCGCGTGTTTTTTTCTAAGATAAACAGAAACAGTATTATTCTAAGTAAATTAAATCTTCTCTAAGATACTCGTAGTCGTAAAACATACAAACATTTTAGAGTCTAATTTTAGTTAATAAGGTCGAGAAGTTGATAAAACGTAATCTATCGCATTATATCATTATTGGCCTCTAAATAGCTATTATTAGATCTGGATCAAGGAGGTCCCTTTAAGAGTATTAAAGGGCACTCCTTGATCCCGGTTTAGATTAATATCAGTTTAAATTAGGAATAATTATATAAAATATTATATTATAATGGGTTGCTGGCAAGAGCTTTTCCAAAATGGTGACTATAAATATATTTATCTGCTCTACGTATTTTATGTTCTAAAACTAAGATCAAAGAAAAAAGTATAATAACTAAAAATAGAGGAAAGGTAAAATGTTAGGCTACCATACAAGCGGGCAACCTAGTCTGGGGAAAGGTCCTCATCCTTACAAAAGATCACATCAAACAACAACTCACAGTGGTGTACTTGTGTTCATCAGAGATAGATGGTATCTTGGGTAAGGACATGGGGTGATACCGGGCGGAGTCGCGGGCAACAGCTAGTCGAACATAAAAAAATATATTTCATTAATATGAATGCCGCAGCTTCACCCGCGTAGGTGTTGCTTTTTTAAATATCCTATAGGCTTTTTTAATGTAAGCTATAACTTTGTAAAGTTTTATCAAAACCGTAATAAAATCTATCCAAACGTTTATAACATAAGTCGGATAACTTTATAGGTATCAAACAAAATTCAACTATGTATATCTAACACAAAGTCGATTTTGTTTTGGCTCTAAAACGTGATTATTTAAGCAAATGCGACAAGTGGTAACATTATACCATAAATGCCGTAATCGTGTTATAACGATTTATCTAAACCTTGACATAATATGTACACACGGCAACGGAGATAATGTATAAAGGGCCGCTATATGAAGATTAGTTTTTTAAGAAAACCATCTCAAACAAAACACAGTACCTTTTTAATAAAAAAAATTCATAGCAGCAAATAATAATAATAATATTTTCGGGACAATTCACACATCGCTATCTGATCCCAAACTAGGCAGATCCTGTACTATGGTAACCATACAACTGATAAACATACTTATATATTTCTAAATACATACATATTATAGATAAATTACACCCAGACACAGAACAAACATTCGTGCTCATCACACAAAGATTTGTCCTGGGTGGGAATCGAACCCACGACCTCCAGCGTAGCAGTCAGAGTCACTAACCACTAGACCAATAGGCCAGTCAATAAGTCTGATTTGAAAAAACATTCTTGAGGAAGCCATATTTGCTATCATTTAGGCCTGGGTTTTAAATAAATATTTTCCTATCCTAAGAATACTAAAGCTTGTATGTAACTAAGTTTTGCTTCTGCAAAATGCAAATTCTGTCTTAGGGCTACTATTGCAAGCGTCCATATATTGGTACTGGTAACTGCTTACCATCTGGCGTGCCGTATGCTTGTATGCCAACTAAGCCTTATATGCCAATATGTACAAACCCTACCTTTTTTATAAAGAATCGTGCGTCAATAAATAAGAAACTTTTGCGTACATTGACAAAAACATTTATTTTATTAAAAGCTCTTTTTTAATGCTTGCTTTAAAATATCTATTGCCTAGACATCAATCAATATAATCTATGTAGCTCATAATTATTATATTACACGTTTTTGTTTGTATTTATGTACGTTTACTTGACCTCGGTCTGAGGCAAATAAATTTTATCTATCCTACTAATATTATAAACGCTAAAGTTTGTAAGAATGTATGGATGTATGTTTGTTACTCTTTCACGCAAAAACTACTGAACAGATCTAGATGAAATTTGACACAGAGATAGATTAGATAGTCTGGAATAGCATATAGACAACTTTTTTTGCGATAACCGACATTCACGTGGATAAAACCGCGGGCAACAGCTAGTAAGTCATAAAATATTAAGATATGTGTAGAACTTCAATAAGTACATTGAATGTCAAGTTCAACGTCATTTACAAGTAATTTGAATTCTCGTTGGCATATACGAGTATATATTAAAACTGCTTTTTGTAACTGTGTCACCTACTCGTAGTAAAAGATTAATTCTACGGTGTATTGACCCTTTAGAAACCTTATAATTTATTTCTTGAAGAACCCCATGCTATAATCACTCTTGAGTTTCTTGCCGATTCTACTCGAAGCCCTACTAGGGTAGGGTAGGTCAGCGAATTGGCTTTTGTTTTTATAACGTGCATAAATACCTATCATGTATTTGATCCAAATAAATAAATGAGTTTGACTTTGACTCGGGAAAATCTTGGCAGGACCTCATTCCAAAAGCCTAATCGTACGTGGGAAGAAATTTCCCGAAACAGTACTGTACGGCACGATAGAGGTTCTAAGATATGAGAATGTACCTATTTTCTCTGTTGAACACATCGAGCTTCCTAGATGCCAGCTTGGCTTTGTCCTTCAAATAAATCCGCCATATTGTACCTACCAACGACACCAAGTGCACCTCTACATTTACTTTATCGCTTAAAAAGAATAAAATAAATTGGCTAGGTATTTATTTAATCGTAAGAACATTTTAATTTTAAAGGTTAATACTGAATTTTAATTGAAATCACGTGTATATGAAATAATAAATAAAGAAAAACTAAAATAGACTGGTATAACCAGGGTTCAGTAACATCATCTGGCAGTTAATTAGGAGACGGTAGTCTAGACAACGACAATGCGTGGCGACTCGCCAGCTGACATTACTTGACGGCTAGTGAGAAATGTCTTAGATAAAATATTTTTATTTGCAATTGTTCCATGCGTATATTACAAAGAGGAAAACCTTGTAAGTTTGGAGGGAGAAATCTCTGAAACTACTTATAGTTTCAGAGATTTCTCCCTCATTTTTAGAATCGTATTAGTACGATTCTAAAAATTATTTCAATAATAAGAAGCTACATTATTTTTATATTGACAAATCACGTGACCACGTGCTTCCGCCGGCTCAGGTCGCGTGATTTGATTTTGATACAGCGAGTTCTAGGTTCCTACATTTTACAGTATTCTATTTATTAGTTCGTTTTAGTTTTTTGCCGGTCTACACAACATGATGGTACTTTTATATTTAAAACTATTAACTGTACTTTTATATTCCTATAAATATTTTCAACGTTTTTTACACTACTTAGGTGGAAAAGTAGCATACGACCCGCCTGACGCTAAGCAGTTACCGTAGCCTATGGACGCTTGCAATATCAGGCATCACTTGTGTGTTGTCGATCCAAAAAATATAACAATTGGGTTTTATGATGGCTGCAGTCTTATGCAAAGTGAAGGTCTTTCCCCACTCAAGTTTGCTCGCTAGTATGGCTCTTAGTTCCTACATAATTTTCATAAATCAAATGTCTATTTTTCATGAAGATAAAAAGATTTATATCTCTTTGGACTTAAAGGATGTGTGGGTTCAAACACAAAGTTGAAAACAAGTGACTCACGAATTACTGGTTTTCTCAATCTAGTAGTAAATCATTCCAATAGCACTGGCTTAACTTATACAAAATAATAAGCTAATATTAAGACGGACATGTCTGTGTGGTGACGGATTACGAATACAAATGTCACCACCCCGTTCCATCCCGAAGGTGTCATAACCGTAGACTAAGGAAGTAAGACAGGCAGACACTGTGAAAGAAAGAAAACTTGAAACAAAACCCTATACTAACCCGTCTGGCCATCGTGGTAGGCTAATATCCCTCCAAGTCTATGGAGGAGACCCGTGCACAGTAGTGGGACATTTGGAGGATGAAAGAGACAAATTCCATCGATGCATTGGTTCCTATACCTACAGATACATTAGTTATGTTTTTACAAAATTTTAACAAACACAAATTCTGCATTAAATATATAATCTAAACAATAACCTTAAAAAAGGAAAGCAAGTATTCGACCTATTTCATCATCATCATCACTAACTCAGCTATAAGAGCTGCTGGACATAGGCTTCCCTCAAAGATTTTCACAGCATCCCCAGCAGCTCCTGAGCTGTCCTAATCCATCCCGCAAGATTCACCAGTCTATTAGTCTAATTTAGAATGAAATAAAATAGAAACCTTTTTATGGTACACCAATTACATTTTAATAAAAATCTTAAAAAAAACAACTTCTTGACTTCATCTCCTGTCTTTCTTGTCTTTTTTTTGTCTTCAATTTAATTTGTTATGGAGTCCCAGACAGTAGATTTAGCTTTCCCCGGTACTCCCAAGTGTTATAGCTTGGTGTTTTCAAATGGTCAAATAAGGTTTATCCTGGCTTACTAAATGTGTGGGAGTGTAGGTTCTGGCCAGCGTGGTATAGTAGGCTAATATCCCTCGAAATGTTTGGAGGAGTCCCGTGCCCAGTAGTGGGTCGTTTATGGGTTGAGATGAGAAGGTTAGATTGCCTTACTTCGAGAAGTCTTTGCATTATCCGTTTCAAATTTAAAACTATGGTTATATATAGATGCCTTACGAAATTTGCCAACTTAGAACACATAAATTATAAGTATGTAAAAAATACTCACTTAAAAATAAATTAATATTGACTGGTCTAGCTCCTACCAGAGGACCAATGGGCCACCTATATAGTGCCCGACTCTACAAATTTTTATTTCGGGAGACGAATATTAGGAGACCAGTAGACTCCGACCTGCTTTTTCTATACTTTGTTTGTATAACGTGGATAATATATCTGAAACATTGAACACTGATAATATTATTATTTGTCTACTTAATGTTAAACATATTGTACAACTGTTTATCGTCCCAAATAAAATAAAACTAAACATCTAGAATTCTATATTATCCATTGTAAATTTAAAGATGCGTTAAGACAATACGTATTAGCATATCTAGAGTTTTTATTGTGACCTGAATGAGTTCGTCTACTTTGATGACGACGAGGTAGGAAATTCTAGTTCCGTACAAGGTCTCATCACATATTTGTTAGTCGTTAAAGCGACACGCAACTTTATGCCTAAGAAACTTGAACACTTAAAATCGACCAGGTGTTTGACATCAAATTTTAGATATACCTACAAAAATTTCTCGCTACTGTTGCTAACTGAAAATCTTCGTATAAGCGCTATTATACAAATTATTAAAATTAAGATGAAGATTAAATTTCTCTTTCCTATCTTCCATAATATACAATCATAGTAAATAATAATACTACAAAATGTTAATAATACTGAGGAAGTACCTCTATCTTACGAAAACTACTGCCCAATGTCACGGTGCCACACAGTATAGTCGTATAGTGTTCCTGAGCGTGTGAGTACAGGACACAGGTCTCCAGGGAATATGTTTTTAAATTTATACTCCAGAGATCACGACAAAGGCCTAAACATGAGCGATCTACACAACTCTGTCACCAGGTTGGCCACTAACCAAACGATCCTTTTCATAGGTTACAAACCTGTACAGATTTATTTTGTCTCGGAAAAGTGTTTTTTTTTTCTTTCTAACTCCTCCTATATCTTAACTTCTAATTAAATTTTGCGTTGCTGGGTCCAAGACAGTCGGTTTAGTTTCCACGGGACGCATGAGTGTCAAAACTCGATGTATCAGTTGGTTACTCCGCTGTCAATCCTGGCTCCCAGGAGGCACAGCGGTGGGCATGTGGCTGGGATTGTCCCGTAACCAAACGATAAGAAGAAGAAGGAATACTCCTGCTCAAAGCTTTGTACGCGCTGGTATTAAAGGTTTTAGGTATACAACAAGCAACTGATGCCCTTGGTATTGCAAGCATCCATATGCTACACTGGCTACAATAACTGCTTACCATCATGTCAATCGATCTTCATCATTTGCCGCCTAAGTAAAAAAACTTTGCATACAAACTATTTCGTAATGCAAATCAGAGTCTATGTATTAAGATTTAAAAAATAAACATAAAATCTACAATATCATTACTACACATAGAATAATAAAGACAAAAGAATAATTAAATCCTCATTTTATATAGGTACATAATATTATTACTTTATATATAACTAATACTCATACGCTGCTAAGCTCGTGCTACCAAAATTATAATATGACGTAGTACCTATAACCTTGAAAATGTCAAGGTTAGTAGACATCCTGATAACAACAGGGACTTACCTACATTCTTAAGCAGAAAAGACTGCATTTTATTAAAACATTATTTTATTTATTTATTTAATCATTATCACTACAATTATTATTACAGGTGTACACCCAGTACAATAGAAAAAGCAAACCTAATAATGACAACTTATTTATCATCATCTCAACCCATAAACGTCCCACTGCTGGGCACCGGTCTCCTCCATACATTTGGAGGGATTAGTCTATTATACCACGCTGGCCAGACGGGTTGGTATTTGTTATAGGGTTTCATTTCGAGTTTTCTCTCTCTTGTAGTAGATATTGTCTGCCTGAGTTACTCCCTTTGTCGACTCTTACGACACTTGTATTCTTAATCCGTCACTACACGGACCTAATAATAACAATTTATTATCTTGCAGCATACCATGGCTTACTTCCAGCTCATAGCCTACCCACGAGACTAAACAACTGCCTCTATCATGTGCTCCTGAGGACTAAGGCTCAAGCACTTACTTTTGTTGCCCAAACATCGCTTACTGATCACGAAACAGTCTTACTATTTCTAAAAACTAAACTTGACGCTAATCAATACAAAAAAAGGCTATTTTCGCTATCGATTATAAATGCCTTGCAGCAAGCCTCAATACCATGGATCTAGGTCCACTCTTCAGCTCAAATGATGTGAACTTTGCTACCAATTTCCTAGTAGAATCTATTACTAAGGCCATCAAGTCAAACACTAAACAAACCAATCGTTCAAACAGAAAAACCATTATCAAGCCATGGATCACTCCTGGTTTACTGAAATGTATGCGCAATAGAGACAATCTTCACAAGAAATCTAAAAAGGAACCAAATAATAAGACTATATCGATAACGTATAAACGCTATCGTAATTACTGTAATAAATTGCTCAAAAAAGTAAAACAAAATTATGAATGTGACGTTCTCAATATGGCAAAACGAAACCCGAAGCGTTTATGGGAATCTATTAATAATATAACAAATAGACAAAAACAAAAAAATACTGCAACTGAATTAATTAGCTCTGACCCTATGACAGCAGTCAATGGCGTAAATAGTTTCTTTGTTAATGTTGGCAAAGATTTGGCCGAAAAAATATTAAATAAGCGTCACACAGTTTCTATTTTAAGCGGTAATGTTGCCACAGCCTGTAGTCAAAGTTCTCTTGTCCTCCTGCCCACAGATGAACATGAAGTGGAGAAAATCGTCATGTCACTGATAACTGATGCTGCAGGATGTGACAATATTAGCGCTAAAATTCTTAAATTGCATAAAAATGTCATTGTACCCCCTCTCACGCACATATGCAATCTAGCTCTGACTAATGGCAAGTTCCCTTCTGCCTTTAGAAAAGCGTTAATCATCCCTGTACATAAAACAGGACCTAGAGACCGTGTCAATAACTATAGCCCGATTTCCATCCTTCCGTCTATGTCAAAAGTCCTGGAAAAGATCATGAACAACCAGCTCATAAAGTACTTAGAAGCAAATATGCAGCACCAACATGGGAGGAAGTTTTCGCTCATGCTCAAATTGGCCTAAATGTTGTCACGGAGTGGCTCAACGATAACGTTTTAACATTAAACACAGAAAAAACAAAATACATATGCTTCACAAAACGAGGTTATCCCCCAAACCACCCATGGACTATCGTTGCACATTGCTGTCATTCCCCTCAAACTCAGAATCTCCAATGTGCTTGCCCGTCACTACAAAATGTTAACAACATAAAATACCTCGGCGTTCTCGTTGATCACAACTTAAGTTTTAATTGCCACATTGAATTGCTAACTGCACGGTTGCGCAAGCTCATGTATGTATTTAAGAACTTGCGAGCAGTTGCTGACAGCACTACTACTAAAATGGTGTACGAGGCGCTCTGCCAATCATTACTTATTTATTGTGTCACAGTTTGGGGAGGCACATATAAAACATCACTGCTAAAATTAGAACGGGCTCAAAGAGCAGTGCTAAAAACCTCACTATCTCTTCCTTTTCGATTCCCCACAGAGGAATTGTATAAACAATGCTCCGTGCATTCCGTTCGTCAACTCTATGTTCTATCAATCAATCAATCAATCATTTATTTGTTAGAATATGGTACACAAGTGATCTTAAAATTATTAACAAAGTTCGTTCATATTCTGCCAGGTTGTGGCGTACAAATTTTGCTATTTAAAGCTATTAAATACATGATTATAAGAATAACAACACGTTCATTATTACATAATACTTATTATTCAATTATATAATACTTATTTTCTAGTCTTATCATAATAATATCATGTCAAAAATACCAAGCAATGTCAACTGAAATAATAAGATAAAAAGATAGGATAGAAGCATTATAGATTTAATTTATATGGAGTCAAGGAAAAAATTGAATGTAGAATTAAAATAATTTTAAAACTTGAAATTAATAATTTAGATTTCATAAGTTAAATAGTATTATCATTTAAAAAATCATCGATATTATAATAACATTTATTGCATAATACTTTTTTCCATTTCTTTTTGAACATGCTTACGTTTAGATCCTTGTACTCATTTGGAATTTTGTTGTATATTTTAGGAGCTAAACAGAATATACTTTTCCACATCAGAGTAGTCTTAGCTTTGTGCACGCATAATTTGTTGTTACGTCTATTTCGTGTCACTATATCTGAAAGCTGTGGAAATAGGTGAGGATACAATTTTACAAATAGCGCTACCTCAAGAATATATAACGACGGCAATGTTAAAATTTTATATTTTTTAAAATATGGTTTACAGCTGTCAGTTACCTGTAGTCCAAACATACTTCTTATGCATCGTTTCTGTATTTTAAAAATAACTTTTTTGTTTGTGGAATTGCCCCAAAAAATAATACCGTATCTTAACACGGATGCCACAAGACCATGATATGCAGTAAGTAGTGACTCTGTGTTAACTATTGGAGCGAGTTTATGAAGTGCATATGCCGAACTACTTATTCTACTGCATGTAACTTCAATATGGGCTTTCCAGTTTAGCTGTCTATCGATAGTTATACCAAGGAACTTAGCAGTATCAGTATCCAGTATTCTGTTATTCTGATAGTTTATATTAATTTTACTCGAAGGTTGCCTTTGACTAAAGTGCATAACCTGAGTTTTTTTAAGATTTATTTTCAGGTTATTGTTATTTAGCCACGAAATGACTGAAAATATAGAGTTATTAACTTCATTTTGATAGGAATCTGGATTCGTAGAAGGTATCGTTATAGTACTATCATCAGCAAATAGTGTTATTGGGTAGCTTGTTATTTTAGGAAGATCGTTAATGTAAATTATGAATAATAAGGGACCCAGTACGCTACCTTGCGGTACACCATACGACACTATACGTTCATTTGATAAGTATGTAGTTTCATTTTTTGTCTTAGAATTAAACCTTGTAATGGCAGTTAACTGTTTTCTATTTGATAGGTATGTGTTCAATAAGTCTAAAATGTTTCCCCGTATTCCATAGGTGTTTAGTTTGTTTTTTAAAATATTGTGATCTACATAGTCATACGCTTGCGTCATATCGCAATATATAGCACAGGTAGGAATTCTGTTATCAATATTTTCCATTACAGTAATTAGAAAATCGTATATAGCTTTATTAATAGTCATGTTTTTTCGAAATCCTTTTTGTTCATCACAAAAAATATGTTGTTTTTCAAGATATGAATATATTGCATTGTAGATATATTTTTCAAAGATTTTGGAAAAAACTGATAGAAGTGCAATCGGTCTATAATTACTCATTAATTCTTTATTTTCTTTTTTGAATAAGGGCTTTACTATAGACGTCTTTAGACTCTCTGGAAATACACCATGACTGATACACAAGTTTATAATATGACTCAGGTGGATGTCAATTAAGTCACTTACTTGCTTTACTATTTTTGTTGAGATTCCGTCAAATCCTACGCTATTAGTAGTTTTTAAGTTTTTTATAATTTTTAGGATATCAGTAGGTAGACAAGGAGCCATAAACATCGAACTTTGTCTGTTCATTATATGATCTGTGGAACATTTACCAGCTCCTGGTATAGGTTCAATTTTGTCAACAAAATAATCATTAAATTTGTTTGCAATTATCTGAGGATTTTCAATTGTAATATTATTTATTAGAATTTTATTTATTGAGCAGTTAGGTACATTAAGGTTACTATTATTTATAATTTGCCATGTCATCTTGTTCTTATTATCAGCAACTTTGATATTATAATCATTCTGAGCGCGTTTAGTCAGTTTTATAATTTTTTTAAATAATTTCGTATAATTGTAATATTTATTTTTGTTATCCTGAGTGGGGTTAAGTCTTGATTTAAACAGAAGTTGCCTTTTTTTTACACTGCATAATTTAATTCCACGGGATATCCATTTAGTTTTCGTCTTTACAGGTATTGTAACACGTTCAGAGGGAAAACATAAATCGTAAAATAATTTAAATAGCTCAAAAAAAGAGTTATACGCTTCATTAGGGTCATTTGTTACATATACATCACAAAACGTTAGATTTTCTAAACATGACCTAAACTTAGTTATGTTAGTATCCGCATAGTCTCTTTGTAATTTTCGCCAGTATTTAAATGTACAGATGTTACTTACTGGACATCTATACGCAGTCTTAAAGCAACATTCTCTCCTACTGTTTGATCAAACTGCACTCTCAAAGCGTCGGAAACACACTGTATGTCTTACTCCTTCTTGTTCTATTTTTTCCCATAGATCATTCTCATTCCTTGGCGGGTTTCTATACAATAAACTTAATAAAATTTTACAAATTTACCCTACCATTAAAATATGCGTAAAAAAAACTGTGTCCAAATATCTGCTTACTCTTAACTATGACAAAACGGAAAGTCTGTTAAATATAATAAGGTAATAATATAAATATTATATACGTAATCATTTATCGTTATATGTTATGTTATCACACTCACACACACACACACACACACGCGCGCACACACACACACACACGCGCGCGCGCACACACACAAACACACACCCACACACAAACACACACACACACACACACATCATACACACCCTCACACAATATTCACACACTCTCACGATAAAACTTCAGATGTCTTGTTTAGTTTAACTACTCCTATCATAGAATAACGCATACATACACATAAAATGTAAGACTTTTACCGTGTAACGGAGGCCTGGTTATCCATAACACAGGTATTCTTACCTAGCTTGGAAACCAGTCTCCCACTACTTTGTCATGACCACATTGTACCTTATATACTGTAAATTGGGAGATAATAAATACATTTATTATTATTATTCTCTTTATTTAATTACATTCACAAAAAATTACATTTTTAAATATATAGGTAAATAAAAACAGTATACATTTAAAAATATAAAAATGGAGACCCACCGGCATCGGGTACAGGGACCAAGCTACCGGTGGTTAGGGCTCCAGAGACAGGAACCTCCTCACGATGCGCGCCGTGTCCAAGAGAACCGCCTTCTGCATCAGGCCCACAATCCAACCGTCTAACGAGAGCCTCCTAAGGTGTTGATGGAGGCTCTTGGCGATCAGTCCATTCACCGATACAACTATCGGGACAATGATCGCTGAATCTACCTCCCACATGTCAACAATCTCTTGAGCCAAATCCAAATACTTAATCTGTTTTTCTTTTTCGGCTTTCACGAGATTCTCGTCATGTGGGACAGTGATATCAATGATCATTGCAAGGCGCTCTAATCGATCTATCACCACTATATCAGGCTTATTGGCAACAATAGTCCTGTCAGTAATGATAGATCGATCCCAATATATTGTGGCACGACCATTCTCGAGAACTGGGTCGGGCACATACCTATAGTACGGTACCTGCGAGTCTGCGAGGTTGTACTTTACAGCAAGTTGCTGATGGACAATCCTGGCCACTTGGTTGTGTCTGTGCAAATACTCGCCGTTTGCAAGACGAGAACAACCAGAAACTATATGCCTGAGAGATTCTCCGGGATAGTGGCAGGCCCGACAAATGTCAACCGTCCCATCTTTCAGGATATACTTACGGTAGTTGTTCGTCATAACAACTTCGTCCATAATTGCACAGACAAAACCCTCGGTTTCTCCAAAGAGATCGCCGAAACGTAGCCAGGACACAGATGATAAAAATTCTACATCGGGCCCATGCAAGGCCCGATAGAAACGTCCATGCAACTCCTTGCTCCTCCATACTTCTTCGCGCTCAGTAGTACTGAGTACTACAGGTTTGCGCCAGTTCTCTTTAGCTAAACCTAGCGGGGTGAGCCCGGTATCCACAGCAACCACGTCTCGATGCACATCCACGTCAGCATTGAGAAAGTATTCTCTGAGGTTGCATACCTCACGGTTGTGGAGGGTCTTATTATTATTATTATTATCTAAAACTTATTATTACATTAATGTGTTATCCTTATGAATTCAGTGTGTGAGCAAAAATGTCAGTCTCCTCTTCTACAAGGTTAAGAGTGTGAAGCTGATGAGTGAATAAGACTGAATTTAATGATAGGTGAGACAAACAAGTGATTGTTCTATTATTATGAACGGAGTTCAGGGACATTTTAAAATTAAATAAAGGTAAATAAAGCTTGGTCGGGTTATTATCCAAAGTATAAGTAAATGCTGCACGTGTGGTCTAGTGATTAAGGTGGTCAACTCGAAACCAACACCGCGCAGAGTGTTCGATTCCCAGACATGACAAAACTTTGTGTGATCCATAAATTTTCTGTCCGGTCTATAGTGTAGGTGTACATTATGTCCGAGAATTGAATGTTTGTGAAGTCCCCCGCGGTACTTGTCCTCTAGTGCGGTAACAGTATTTTTAAAAAAAAGAGAAAGTAGAAATAGTAATAATATATTATACACCAACACTAATAAACTTTGTAAAATATATTTTTTTATACTTTTTAAATGATGCTACAGCATAATTATAATGTTTAGTGTACAAGAGCGCCCACATTGAATAAATTTTCTTCTTATGGTCTGGTACCCCTCTAGACAAATGGCATTAACAGTAGTCGAAGCAAATGTATGGAATTTGACGTAAGTCTACGATTCGACTACTGTTTATACCACATGTCTAGAAGGATTGTTACATAGATCGTTCATATTTTAGGCCTCTGTCGTGATCTAACGACTGTTAACATTCGGGACAGATTTTTAACGTGCCGCCAAAGCACGGATAATAATTGAAGTTCATAATACCATCCGTGATAAACAACAATGACATCCAATTCTCTACAGATGACTTGTGAAGTATGAATATTAATGTATCCAATGACCAGGCGGCCAGGCGGTCGGCCAGACGAAACAGGTTACAATCAGATGGAATGAATTAATAAAACTGTTTTCATTATTGACACGGGGTCTTGTTCGCCTTGACTAGCAGTTTATGAATAAAAAGAAACTATGTGACATTATGTTAATTAGCTTGGAGAGCGGGTAGTTTGCGAAAAACCTAATGAATTTTAATTACGACATGATATTCATGTGGGAATGTTGAATTGAGTCATATAATAATAAAATTTTCGCTGCTTTTTGTTAGTACTGGTATAAAAGTTTTTTCAAACTTTTTAATTAACCGAAAGTCCTATCAGGGGTGAGCCGCAAGCTGTCATTTGTTTTGTCATATGTTTTTAAGACATATTTCGCAGAATAAGGCCTTTTTCTCGGAGGGCTTCACAAACATAAATTTCATACTGGCTTCACATAAATAATTTTTCGAATCATACAAAGTTTTGTCCGTATAGGAATCGAACACTCGACCTCTGGCTTAGCAGTCAGAGTCACTAATTACTAGTCAAAGTCATTGGCAATAAAAATACAGTAATTTTTACTCGCGATGTAACTTAAATGTACCTAATTAAAGTACCTTCAGTATGTCTTTTACTAGCTCACTATAATATACTGTCTACAATAAAATAACGATTGTATTTTTATATGGTTGCCCTATTTTGCCTGCCAGTATTTTTGACATGCACCGTATCTAAAAGATAAAAAAATATGCAAAATAAAGAGATATCAAACTTCTATAAGCAGTTAGTAATCTGTTAATTTTAGCCCTTCAATTGATATTTACGAACTTAGCCACAATATTTATAAATATCTAATACCCTTAAAATGTTATCTTAATATAAACAAAAGATAAGAACTTGTATAATATTTTTTACAGTTATCTTTTTCATAATAATAGACCATGTTAGTCTAATACAACATGAAGGGAGTCACGTAAGCATTTCAATTATTTACTTCTTATGTTAACAATGTAAACAACCCTTTTTTGTAAAAGGTTGTTTACAAACAGTAGTGATTCATCAGTTTACGTTTTGTTTAGTCTACTAACTTCACTTGTCATTACCAGACAAGAAAGATATTCAAAGAGTTTATAGGCCATTGTAGCACTTTCCATAATGTAGACCGAAATTTTACTATTAAGTAAAATTACAGTCCCGTGTAACCGATTTTTAACGGCCCTTACAAGCATCACAAGTATCATCTATACTATTATTATAAAACTGAAGAGTTTGTTTGTTTGGTTGAAGGCGCTAATCTCAGAAAGTACTGGTTCGATAAGAAAAAAACTTTTTTTGTTGAATAGTGCATTTATCCAGGAAGGCTATATAACATCACGCTATGATCAATAGAGCGGAGCCGTACTTGGGGAGATATGTTTAAAAATCAGGGAAATGTACGTTCCAAATTACCACGCGGATGAAGTCGCGGGCGACCCCTAGTATGATATATTACTACACAGTTCATATTCATAGGTCAATCGCGCGCTCTTTTGCCACTGCCAATCAGCGAGTGCAAGAGTCCTCTATGAATGTCTCTAGTTCGATCACTGCTGATTGCGTGCAGCATTACCAGAACCTTAACCTTTAACGATTTACATAATAATGTTTGCACGTGATAGTAAAAGATGGCATCTAATAGCGGCAAATAAGTATGAAATAACTAGGTACGAACGTTTGCAGAACGCACCATATTGTCACGCAATGTCAGGGCACAGTCTAAAAGCGGGTAGATATGAATCACTTGCCCGATCCGATCACCGTATCCATATCGCCGATGCGTATCATGATCGCCTAATTGGATAGGACAGGTCATGATACGTGATCATGATACGCAGTCTTGATACGACATCCGATACAGCCCATCCAAATAGGCGCATCTTAATACGCATCGGCGATACGGATAATAGTTTATTTAAAAAATATTGACAATGCCAGGGACTCATTACAATATTATTAAATTATCTCATTAATAGTCAATGAACTGCATTCTAAAATTATAACACTTTAAAAACTATAAAAAACCCCGGGAATGTACCTAGCCAAAACATTCTAGCAAATATTAGACTTAGAATAATATTATGTTTATATGTGGGAATTCCAGCACGACCAATAATCATGTGTTATTCGCAAGTAGACCAGTATGCTAATCAGTATACTTAAATATTTAATCAGATGATGTTTGAAACGTTTTAAGTGAATATGATTTCATCTTCGAATGTCTCGATAATCCATTGGTTGAAAACGAAGTAATAGTATTCTCGGATGCTATTCGCAAGTTTTCAAGAGATTGATAATTTACGCGGTTTTTTGTTGCATTGTAACAAGCTAAACTGTGCCCGCTCTACAAGATATAAAGTCCTCCAGGCTGCCAGTACAAGGCTTCCAAAAGTAGCTTTAGAAACGTTAGAATAGAATTTTATTGATCAATTGTATATAAAAAAAGATGATAATACATAAATATTAAGCCCGTATTGTCTCACTGTCCCACTGCAGGACAAAAGCCTCCTTACTTTCTTTCCTCTTTTCTTTTTTTCTCTTTCCGTCGTCACTCTTAGACAGTCCATAATAGGTTCTGCGAGTATACCAGCGTTGTGGTCCAGGCCACTACATTAGAACTGATGCAGGGACCTTATTTGCTTTCTCATTTTATGTTTTATTTAGTGTAATAATTTTAAGTTTTAAATAAAAAGAAAATCTTTCTTTCTTTATCTAGAACCGCTGTAAAACAAAATCACCTTAATAGATTCTAAAGGCATTACATAATCAAAGTAGTATTACTACGTATATGAAACAGAATTCTTTGGACGGTGGTACTGTCCTGTATTATCATCATCACAACCCATAATCGTCCCACTGCTGGGCAAGGGTCTTCTCCATCATTTTGAGGGATATTAGCCTACTATACCACGCTGGCCGGGTTGATGTAGGGTTTTATATCGAGTTTTCCCTCTCTTGCAGTGGAATTTTGCCAAGAAGCTCTAATCGGAAACTTTTTTGTTTGCCCGAAAGTAACACTAATTTAAGGCAGCACAGTTCATTGTATAGAATGTATACTACATACAAGAACCACGAAACAGACGTTGACTTGTTCCACACATCTGTGCCTGCTCTCAAGAAAATTGTGTTGTCTAGATAAGTTCTTTCATTGTGGAATAATAATATTCAATTATTTCATTGTATAGGTATATATATGTAGGTATAGTAAATTAAAATTAAGTTGTTTAACCTATGCATCGAGTTATAACTATAGTATATAATACATATATACTATAGTTATAAATCGATGGTCTACCTACCTATTGGTTACTTAGCGCATAATTTAGTGCATGCAGTGCTCTTCTTTAAGTAATGGGGCACTTAGACTTAAGTTGCATTGTTTATTACTATGTAATAGTGTACTCATTGTTGTAGAGCCAAATAAATAAATAAATAAAAATAAATAAAATAAAATATTGTCTCTATAACTTACTCCCTTAATCGACTCTTACGACGCCCTGTATACTTAGTACTTTTCTATATTACTCCATCACCCTAACCCCTCAATCCCTTAGGGACTAGAAGTGTCCAGACTGACAATAAATAGCGTTTATCAATCCAGACTCTATACAAATTTTGACTGTTTGAAGTTACTGACAAGCAGCGAGTGGTAAATAAACTTTATTATGCAGTGGAAATGTAGCACTTTTATTATATACTTACTACCATAGTGAAAGACAAGCGTATAGCCCGCTTGATGGTAAGCAATTACCGTAGCCTATGGACGCTTGCAATACCAGGAGCATCATAGCGCATTGTCAACCCTACATCTTGTAATACCAGACTTTTGAATTATGGGTAAGCCTTCAATAAGAAATACGGTATTTTAAAGTCTATTTGTACAATCTAGTAATTAGACTAATCCGTTTAGAGCAAGGAAACAAATAACCATACGGCCTGCTTGATGGTTAGCAGTCTTATTCTTCTTCTTATCGTTTGGTTAGTGGCCAACATGTGACAGAGTTATTGAGATCGCCTATATTTAGGCCTCTGTCGTAATCTAACGACTGATAGCAGTCGGGACCGACTTTTAACGGGCCTTCTGAAGCACGGAGACGCTCAGATGAAATACCACTATGCAGTCACCCATTTAGGGTTACCGCGCCCTTGGTAACTTAACCCGCTGATCGTTTACCGAACAGCGAGTGCACCTAGCTATTAGCGCCGTAGTCTTTAGGAGCTTGCAACGCCAGAGGGGTATTATTCGTACGTTAATATATTTATGCTTAAGGCTTGTGATATCGCCAACGACCTTGAGAATTTGTGCGAAGCAAACATGATGTACTCTTTAAATAGACGTCTTTTTAATTTTTAATAAATTAAAATTTAAACTTATTCTAAAAATATATTAACAAATTTTAGGTGTATGTTTTCTTCAAATATTGTTTTTTTTTCGTATTATTTGATAAAAACATCTTACTAATTTGGTGCTGATTTGATGATTTTTTTACAAACTATTTAAAATTACTATATCATTTATGACAAAACCATATTATGAAACACATCTTGTAGATTAATACTGTATTTTTTGGCAGTCATTTGTCTATAAATGCCAACAAAAAACGGTTTCATTTACACCTCTTTTTCATCATTTTTCAAGAGAGAGGCCTTAAAGGTCAATCGGTCTTGTGTCCTACCTCAGTCGACCTTACTCACTCATATGGTGCATTACAATATCTAAAATCAAGATGCAGTACTACGATATACAAGCACATAGAAATAAAGTCGTGTGACTAAATAAAAAACATGCGCAAAAAAGCACGTGTAGATTATGTATACTATATGTTATTCAATTTTATGCCAAACATAATATTATAATGACGCAATTAAAATGAAGATTTGTCTTGTTGATAGTACTATCATTCGCTAAATGTAAAACGTAGATAGATATAATATTAAACACACAGCATATCGTAGAGATATAAATATTATGTTTATCACAACTTCTAAAATGGTGTTAATATCAGAAAGGTTAAATAAACATAGAAACGCAATATCTGTTTAATATCTCGCAAATAAAACAATAAACCTTATCGTTCTGACACAAAAAATCTGGGCGTCAACTAACATTGTTATCAATGTATTTAAATTATTTGAATACCTACCCATTATTTGATATGAAGATGGCAAAAAAATGTTTAATAACTACAATTAGTGTTTATTATAGATATATGTATATAGTAGCTATTGTAATTTTTATTTATATAATAATAAATAATGTCCTCCTAACTGAATTTCGGTCACGGCGGCTAATCTCAACGGAGACTCATGAGATCTGCGCGGGAGATATATATAGTGCATTAGTGTGTGCGCAAACACAAGTGCACTCTTTATTCCCTCATAGGCTGATGGGACGGCAATCCGACACGACCGGAGAGAGATCAGGCGTAGGACCATCAGCTTTAAGTGCTTTCCGCGGCACGGGGGTGTAAACAACGCCAATTTCCAAACTTCGGGCATCTATTGTGAATTTCTTGACAAAAAACCCCAAAATAATCTTTTTGCCCGACCCAGGAATCGAACCCCGGACTCCATGATCAGCAGTCACACACATCGACCACTGAACCACCGAGTCAGTTATTTCCATCTAAGTTATTTATTAATAATAAAAATGCTTATCGCATTTTGGAAAGATCTTTTATTTAAAAAAAAATGTAATTCAAGCTTAAATTAAAATTTATAATGACAATGAAAAAAAATTGTATGTTAATTTGTGTTTAATGTATGAAAATGAAGTTTAAGAGCGGGTCGTTATACCTATTATGTAGCTACTAATTATATGTGGTCGGATTAAATGCTTCCCTTCGTTATTTTATTAGGATTTTTTTGTTTAATTAACAAGGGAAAATAAGAGAGGCAGAGTACCATTCTACCGAGCAAGCCCGACTGGGGAAAGACCTCCACCTTACAGAAGACCACAGCCAAATAAAGACACACAGCGGAACACAGGAATGAAACGTAGGTATTCGCTAGTATGTTGCCCTTCCTCTCTTAATGTTATTATTTATACGAGACGTATAACTAATACATTAAGATTAATATTGGTTTTATAGGCACTCATAGGTCCTGCGAGAATACCAGCGTTGTCCAGGCCACAACATTAGAGCTGACGCAGGAACCTTATTTGCTATAAGTTTTATTTTATGTTTGTTTATAGTTTTAAGTTTTTTGTCAGAGCAAATTTTTTTTTTCTTTCTTCTTTCTTTCTATATACTATGGTTTTTTTTACAACTTAAATTGACAAAATGAGCCCCTCCTTAGTACATAATAATATAATTATTACTTTGATTTAAACAAACGTTTTTTTTATTTTATTTTTTTTTCATCATCATCATCATCTCAACCCATAAACGTCCCACTACTGGGCACGGGTCTCCTCCATACAATTGAGGGATATTAGTCTACTATACCACGCTGGCCAGACGGGTTGGTATAGGGTTTTGTTTCGAGTTTTCCCTCTCTAGCAGTGGATATTGTCTGTATTTTTCTTTATTGGGACAAATAACTAGCTTCATCTAGATCAAACGTACAACCTACACTATTGTCCTCAGCAGAAGTAAAGGGCAGAAAATTAAAAGTGCGCATTTTTAAAACAGATTAGTGAGATTACCTAGATGTTTGCGGTTCAAAAAAGTGATCATGATAATGCTTGTTTCCAATAACCCTTTTCCCTTCCCTCTTCGCTCCTGTTCACAGTTACCCGGATTGACCATAAATGTTTATGTAGCATTTTATAAATACACGTTAATAAAAAGGGTATTGGTACCTACCGTTATGGTCACAGTATTTTTCGTGTTGGCTCTGGAATATGAACGGCTTGCGGTGGTGTTTCTCGCAGATAATAAATAAATAAATAATATTTGAGTGCCTTGGTGGTCCAGTGGCCGTAGTATGCGCCTGCTATGCACGAGGTTGTGGGTTCGATTCCCACGCAGGGTAAAACTTTGTGTGATCCACAAAGTGTTTTCCTGAATCTAGGTGTACTTTGTGTCCGTTAATTGTATGTTTGTAAAGTCCCCCGCGACACAGAGCTTGTTCTCTAGTGCAGGAGTTGTCTTTTTAAAAAAAGGAAGAAAAAAAAAGAACCGTAACCGACTTGCACGCAAGAGGTGCGAGTATGATCCCGTGTGGTAGTACCAATGTGAATTTCACTTTGTGGAATTTATATGTACCTACTAATCAAATGATACGCCATATGCTAACGGTGAAAGAAAACATCGTGAGGAAACCCAAAATGTCTTAGAAGAAATTCTAAAGACATGTCAGATTCATCAACCCGCATAATAACTTAACCCTCTCTCTCTCTTGATAGAGGAGAGGAGACCCGTGCCCAGCAGTGGGACATATATGGGTTGCTATCACTATTATATAAATTAATTTAAGTTGCCGTGACAAAAACTCGGTAAGTAAGACATTATACTATTTGAAAAATAACTATTTTGGTTCTTATTACGCAATTGTAGCGTATTTTCAACTATATTTAGTCATCTATGACAAAAGACAAACATTTTTTTAACACTGAATCAAATTTTATTTCCATCGAAAGATTTATCTATGACTGCTACTTACTCATAGGGATAAACAATGCGGTTTTAGCACCTTCAAGTGTGAAATGGTTGGTTTATTGACGATTAGTGTCGATTACTAAGTAAAGTGACTATGTACTGACGCAAAACTAATATAGGTCAGTGCGCAAAAGAATCGGTATGACTGTGCCAAACTGTTATAGAAAAACCCAATATATTTTTTTGGCCCGATCCGGGAATCTTATAGTAGTCACACACATCGATAACTGCATGAGGCACCGAGGTGTCAATCAACTAAATGTACACCTCTGTTGACACACACTTGTGCATAATATTATTTCCCTCGCAGATGCAGACGCAGCGTGGGCAGGCCTCCAACAAGGTGGACTGACGACCTGGTAAAAGTTGCGGGCAACCGATGGACAAGGTCAGCTCAGGACCGAACGATGTGGAAAACCTTGGGGGACGCCTATGTCCAGCAGTGGACGTCTTATGGCTGAGATGGAGGAGATGGTTAGTTTCCTAGACAGCAATTCCTAATGTCATTCATTTTATCATCATCATCATCTCAGCCAAAAGACGTCCACTGCTGGACATAGGTCTCCCCCAAATATTTCCACAACTTTCGATCCTGAGCCGACCTTGTCCATCGGTTGCCCGCAACCTTTACCAGGTCGTCGGTCCACCTTGTTGGAGGCCTGCCCACGCTTCGTCTTTCAGTTCGTGGTCGCTTGTCGTGATTTACTCGTATATAACTTACTTTCTCAACCCACAAACGTCCCGCTGCTGGGCACGGGTCTCCTCCAAACATTTGGAGGGATATTAGCCTACTATACCACGCTGGCCAGACGGGTTGGTATAGGGTTTTGTTACGAGTTTTCCCTCTCTTGCGGTGGATATTGTCTGCCTGACTCCTTTAGTCGACTCTTACGACACCCTCGGGATAGAAGGGGGTGGTGACATTTGTATTCTTAATTTGTCACCACACGGACATACATATAACTTGCATTGTTTTAAAACTCATTTTACCAATTATATAATAGTAAAAACAACGGAGATGAGAAGTGAAGAGATTAGCGTGCGGCAACTCTTGCTATCAACAGTAGCTTAGTAGCTTCATTCTATACATCACTATCTCTTTCTGTATCATTACATTCCATATTATCTATCGCATTTATACCTGAAATCTATAAACAAGTACGCACTAAAACATGGAAACAAAAGTGAACACCGCTCAGGGGCATTACTTTTATGCGAGAAAGAGAGACGGAGCTACTATATAGCTTTGTCCCTCTTTCTCTCTCGAACGACTCGATGTTTAAGCATGTCATGGTACGGCCCCTGTATGAAGGTAGCTTATATTTCTTTATAATATCATTGCATTCACCTGATATATATCAACTCTGAAATATAATTCCATTACCAATGTTTTGGGGTATATACTGTTATGCAGTATCTGTTGAATGTTATTTTGAATTTCATAACATTTTCAATGTAAATTACTGAATGATCTGTTCCCTATAATATATGAGCCCGTTTTCAACCCTTTCACAATACGGCCAATAATATTATGCTCCATATTTTTATATATTGAGTAATTCATTTAGGTTACAAAGTAACACTTATGATAAATTATAAATTATCAATGTGGCTGGAGAGCCTAAAAGCTAATATCAGCCAATTTGCTTACGACTAAATTCACTGACAGGACTTCTGAGAAAAACTAGAAAGAAAATCTTTTTAATCACCGGATAGTTACAATCTTTTGTAACTATTGTACTACAAATATAGTAAGCTAGAGAAAACACCATATTTATTATAATGAATAAAAATGCTAACAAAATTATGATAGTCATAATTAAATACATAGCCTCATAAAATTTTCGTATGAACACTTTATTACAAAAAAAATAAACCTTTGGCTGCGGTCGAGACAAAACTACCTACCTACATAAATAAAGTCAAAAATATTCTTACTAAGAACTAAAATTTCCATACACAGCAATAACAAACACGGGTTTTTCGTAATCTTCCAATTCTGAATATAATGTGGTTCCGCCTTTCATCAAGGGAAATTCCGATTATGACAAATATTTACTTCCTAGTCATATTGCTTTTTTCTAACTGACAAGAACTGACTACACCACTGTGTGTAGTTATTTAACTGTGGTCTTCTGTAACTTCGAGATCCTTCACCAGTAAGGCTCACTCCTGTATGCTAACTCTCTTCTATGTCTTTCTTTTTTTATTAAAAGAAAAAATGGAGAGCATTCAATTTATTTCTTTAAAAGGACAATTCGCGCACTAGGGAACAAGCTCTGTATCGCGGGTTATGATGAAGCGGTAAATGATAAATCTCCCAGTCATTATTACCATCAAACTATTGAGAAGCAGGCTGCACAATGACTGCCTTGGTGGTCCAGTGGTCGCAGTATGCGTCTGCTGTGCACGAGGTTGTGGGTTCAATTCCCACACAGGACAAAACTTTGTGTGGCCCACAAAGAGTTGTTCTGATTCTGGGTGTAATTTGTGTCCGTTAATTGTATGTTTGTAAAGTCCTCCGCGACACAGAGCTTGTTCTCTAGTGCGGGAGTTGTCTTTTTTATACAAAAAAAAATACAAAATCTATCAAGTTCTAAAAAATTACATCGACACTCAGGATAAATAGACGGCGTTGATTTCATATAGATTTTGATGCATGTTTATGACAGCCGGAAACAATGGTTTAGTCATCAATAACAAGGGAACGATAACGATGTATCACGGACATTGGCGGTTTTAACGAGGGCCCTTGATTGTGTTAATCTTGTGAAATCAATATTGCTGCGTAAAATAGCGCCTCGTAATGATTTTGCGGTTTCTAACAAGTATTATACCGGAGCAAATAAACCGGCAGTAATAGGTCCTTAGTGGTGTTATTACTGGTGAAAAGCCTGAGAAAATCGCTGATTTTACCGCATAACTCGATACATTTATAGTATACTAGCTGTTGCTCGCGGCTCCGCCCGCGTGGATGTCGGTTATCGCTGTAAAAAGTAGCCTATGTGTTATTCCAGATCATAATCTAACTCTGTGCCAAATTTCATCCAGATCCGTTCAGTAGTTTTTACGTGAAAGAGTAATAAACATCCATCCATCCATACATACATCCAGCCATCCATACTCACAAACTTTCACATTTATAATATTAGTAAGGATTTTGATTTTTCAGTTCCCTTCGTGTAGGATTTTTTTTTATACTACTAGGATGGCAAACAAGCATACGGACCACCTGTTGTTAAGCAATTACCAAAGCCTATGGAAGCTTGCAATAGAAGTATCACTTGTTGCAGCCAACGAATTTTTTAGAATTGGAATAGGCAAAAACGAATCCCATTTCAGCTAAATAAGACTATTAAGTAAGAAAGAGATAGATATCAATTTGGCATACTTATGTTAATCCGTTGTACCTTGAAGCTGGTCGATAATGCAGTCGGAAAGTGGCCATAGGAACTCCTCAACGAAACAAGATAGCCCTATTGTGTTTGGGTTCGCAAAAAGTAACATTTAACAATTGCGAAGATTTTTATCAAAAAAAACAGGATATACTACGAAAATATTAATTTCTATTAAAAAATGGTTTCAATTCGATTAAAGTCATTCTGGATTTTGGTTGATTAAAATATTACCGACCTCTAAAAAAAAATTGCTATGCTTGTAGCATAGCAATTTTTTTTTAGAGGTCGGTACCTAGTAGGATGTAGGATGGTAGGCGGCCGGTATATTGACTAAAACCCCCCCTGTGCACCAACACTAGCTTTCACGGTATAAAACTATGCCTGCGTTAAAGACAAATGTAAAAACCATCAATACAGGCATTTAATTTATTGGATACCTAAAAGGAACACCTGTTAGATCCAAATGTTATTTATAAACAACAGTTCCATTAAAAGACATCAGGACAGGTCCTAAAACCGCAATGACGCACGTCCTTTTATTTATTTCGGCATTTCCCCAAACAAATTACATCTGACAAGTTATTTTCATGTTAAATCGGCGGTTTTAAAACCTCAAAATAAATATCGTTTTTTTATGTGGATACTAGCTTTCACCCGCGGCTTCACCTGCGTGTGCAAAACTCCCTTACAGGAAACAGATTTACGGTCACAAATCAATAGTCTCGGAAAAAAACATTAATGGATCACATACTCGGGTTGTTTACCCCGTATGGGAGTTGAATCCACAACCTTGGGGCGATATTGTTTGCTAGGTGACTACCTCAATTCACCACGAGATCATACGTGTAATAAACAAGTTTATTAAGGTTCATCAATAATTATCCCAAAAAATAACATTTTGTTAACTTATTTCAGTCAGACTGAAAATACTAAAACTTTACATTTTGTTTGTAGAACCGAAAATATTCCACGCAAACCTAAGATAAACAATGTTTGTTATGCCTTACTTATATCAATGTCGACGACGTATTTTTTCAATTACTAAAGTGAAAGGTCAATAGCATGATAAAGGACAAATCACATTGCGACGGATGAAAATTGAAAGACCAGTGGACATAATAATATACTGCATAGACTTTAAAACTAGCCTTTGCATCTATTAGTCAACCTGGCGCAGTCTATACACCATCTCAGCCCAAAGACGTCCACTGCTGGACCGTAAAGATTTCCACAGCATTCGGTACTGAGCTTATCTATCAGATACCGAAGCCTCTAGACAAATGGCATAAGCGATAGTCGAATCGAAAAGTCAAAAAAGCAAATGTATAGGATTTGACGTAAGTTTACGACATTATATCGTAGACTTATGTCAAATCCCATACATTTTATTTTTTGACTTTTCGATTCGATTATCGCTGCCAATTGTCTAGAGGCTTAGCGCTTTTACCAGATCGTCGGTCCACTTTGTAGATAAGTATATACCTATCTGTGTTATCTTAGTGGTAATACAGATAGTCCGATTTTAATGCGATTTTATACATATTTAGAAGCTTATTCAATCAGCATAGTTCTTAATGACTGCCTCGGTTGTCTAGTGGCCGCAGTATGCGCCTGCTGTGCACGAGGTTGTGGGTTCGATTCCCACACAGGACAAAGCTTTGTGTGACCCAAGAAGAATTGTTCTGGGTGTAATTTGTGTCCGTTAATTGTATGTTTGTAAAGTCCCCCGCGACTCAGATTCTCTAGTAGTAGTAGCGTTCTCTAGTGCGGGAGTTGTCTTTTTAAAGAAAAAAAAATGTCCTTTTAAAGAGAAATAATTATATTTAATAGAAATCGATTCAGAAGTCGAATACGAAAGACATTTTAGAGCCGCAGAAATTTTAGCTCTTAAAGAAAACTTAGTATCCTGCCTTCCCTAACACATCAGTTATATGTACATTGACCTTAATTAACTCGCAGCCGCAGGGTACATTCAACTACGGTAGACATAACTGAGAGGAATCAAAGATAGAATTACCACAAAAAAGAACAGTAAACAATGGTGGCCCCGCGGGATGTTTTTACTTTCTTTCCAACGTATGTCCACGTGTATACCTAGAACCACTAAAAAAATTGACTGCCTTGGTGGTCCAGTGGTCGCAGTATGCGCCTGCTGTGCACGAGGTTGATTCCCACACGGGACAAAACTTTGTGTGACCCACAAAGAGTTGTTCTGAGTCTGGTTGTAATTTGTGTCCGTTAATTGTATGTTTGTAAAGTCCCCCGCGACACAGAGCTTGTTCTCTAGTGCGGGAGTAGTCAAATTATACACTTTCTTCCCAAACTTCGATCGTGTAAAGCAGGCAGCGATGACGAACGCGAACAACTGACAAGCGCATAACATTTAAAATGATTCAAATTAAACAAAATGTTAGACTCATTAAGGACGTCAATGTATTACTTAATGTAGAACAATTAAGTAGGCAATTAATGGGACAGACGTAAGTGACTATTAGAAGTTACGAGCAAACCCGTGAATCACTTTGGTACTTAACTTGGTACTTTCTTAATGTTTGCGTGTGGGTTTTCATTTGTGTTACGTACTTTGCTATTTGTTTCCTAATTTGTATACCTTAATGTTTCGTTCATTTTTTTGGGGATACGCAGAGGTGTTTACTAATTTTACTGTTTTTAAGAAGAACTACCGCAGGAACAAGCCCTGTGTTGCGGGAGTCTTTACAAACCACAGATAATATAATACTAGTACAGATACCCCATCCCATACAAAGAAATGGTTCCTCGCTAACTCGGGCTAACCTTCGGGCTAAATTTTAATTATCTATCTATCTGTAGATGTCTGTATCCAACAGATTACGTGCATACACATAAAATCAACAGATGGCGACACTTTATTTAAAATTATATTTTTCACAAGATATAGTAGGCATCTACTTCATCACTCACATAGATCTACCGACCATAAAGGGTAGGTATCAATCATTGTCTCGGGCTCGGGCCACGTTTGCTCGCTCAAGGTCACGCGCTTTACGAAATATACTTATTTTGATTGTTTGCTTCCGTATTTAACTAGCGCTCCGCCCCGGTTTCGCCCGGACTAAACAATTTTTTCCCGTTTAGGTATATTAAAATGTTAATATACCTATTAACCTAAGTTTATTTTTTTGTTGATGGCTTATATTAGGTATACCTATAATATAAATTGATTTATTAAAAAGAATATTCGTGAAACTATAATAAGCAATTAATTTATCAGTGCAAATAAACAAATAATCTGTTTGAAGTGATAAGGGTCTGTTTGAATTGTTTCTGTCTTAGTCAAATTAGGTTAATTATAATATTTTGTGACAACTCACACACCATCTAAATCCAAACTTGGCACAGCCTCAGACGACAGACAGAGCATATCACACTAAGATTGGTCCTGAATGGGAATCGAACCCTCATGGATTAGATTCACTAACCACTAGTTACGTAGTAACTAGGGTATGTAATATCGGAAGGTTTTCAATTCCGATACTGATTTCCGATATTGGATCTCAATATCGGAATTCCGATATTAATATCGGAATTTCGTTATTTTGTCCGAAATTGCACATTTTATCTCTAAATTGTACAAATTCGGTATGAGGTTGGATTAAGTACAACAAAAAACATTTTCAAATCGTATTCTTTAATTTGGTCCAAATTGGATGTCTTGGTCTGCTGTATGTTTATATTAAATCACATATTTTTTAGTGGACATTATCAGGCTGAGATGATGATGATGACATATTTTTCATTACTTTCCTATACTTATTACTAATAAACCACCTGACTCAGAATCAAATCAACAAAACTTAAAAAGTGCAAGCAAAATCAACTATTAGGAACAACAAATTAGAAATATTTGATATCATATTTCTCATTATTATCATATTCTTCTTTTTAATATAACCTGACTCAGAATCAAATAACAAAACTTCTTAAAATTAAAATCTGCAATAAAATCAACAATTAGGAACACCAAGCAATTAAAATCAACAATTAGGAACAATTATTAGAAATATCTTTTAATCTTTTTTTATTTAGAAAGGGAATGGGGTGCGTAGACCAAGTCTTTTCTCTAAGGTGCATAGCCGAGAAAACCTTAGCCAAACAACATAAGGTTTTCTGCGCCTTTATTGACCTAGAAAAGGCTTACGATAGAGTGGAGAGGGATGAACTTTGGTCAACTCTGTCCAGGTATGGGGTGAACAGCAGTTTGATACGGGCACTCCAATCATTATATAAGGATTCGAGTGCCTGTGTCAGGATAAATGGTGTCTGCACGGACTGGTTCGATATCCGACGTGGTGTCAGACAGTGCTGTGTGGCATTTCCTTGGCTGTTCAACCTATTCATGGATAGCTGTTTGACCGTCTTGAAATAGTATGAATGTAGTTTAAGGATGAATGAGACAGTGTTTAAAACCTTACTGTATGCTGATGACCAGGTTCTTTTTGCGTCATCGGCGTCCGAACTACAACAAATGGTCACTGTAATGAATGAGGCGTATAAAAGGAAACGTATGAAAATAAATGCTAAAAAGATGCAAGTTATGGTAATAGAGAAGAATGAAAATGTTACTGAGTGTCCGATAATATAATGATAGGAGATGAAAAATTGGAGCAAGTGAATGAATTTGTGTATATACTTAGGTTCTTTGTTTACGAAAGATGGGAAATGTGAAGGAGATATTGAAAGAAGAGTGAAAGTGGAAACCAAATAAATGGTGCTCTTAACTCGATCCTGGCAAGCAAAAATATATCAAGCAAAGCTTGCCTTGCCATTATCCAGGGAGTATTGACGCCAACATTGATGTATGGTCGTGAATCATGGGGATGGCAGAAAAAGCATAAAAGCAAGATTAATGCAGTGGAAATGAGAGCTTTGAGGAATATGTGTGGAGTCAGAATGATGAATTAATCTTAATTCATCATTCTGACTCCACCATCTGGTTTGGACATTTAGAAAGATGGATGAAAGAAGAATAACAAAAGAAGTATATCGTGCCAGAATGAATGGAGATATCGGTAGGGGCCGCCCTAGAACATACAGCGATCAAGTAGGGGATTTGCTGAAAAAGGGCCAAATTAAAAGTACCCAGAATCGACGTTCATGCATGAAGAGGTTGATGAATGTAGAGGAGGCGAAGGAAGTATGTTTGGATCGAAGCAAGTGGCGTACCATAGTCTCTGCCTACCCCACTGGGACACAGGCGTGATGATATGTATGTATGTATCTTTTAATCAGATTTCTTATTTAAAAAATTAAATTAATCATTAATTGTAAACCTTTAGAAATTGAAAATAACAAAACTTATAACTAATTTAAAATGTGCAAGGAAAATCAATAGAAATAAAGGACTATTATATAGTTACACTTTGTCTATTTTTTAAATCTCGTTTTTCTTTATACGCGCTAGACAAGAAGCAATCTAAAATATTGGTTTAGTTTAAACTTCAAATAGTTGTCCGATTCCGATATTTTCGATATTGGATCACTCAATATCGGAATTGTAATATCGGAATTATGTTCCGAGATTCCGATATTGCGATATTCCGAGATTCCGATATTCATACCCTAGTAGTAACTCTTTAGTAATCTGTGCCACTAGTACAACAGGCCAGTCGATGTCATTAATGGATGGAGTAAATTATAGCATTCTTTGGTATTAGTCCAACAGTCCGATGGTACTGGGTTCGAATCCCAGATTCATGTCCACTTTTTGAAATTTGTTTTTTGTAGATGGTTTTTATATCAGATAATATTTTTTTGAATTATTTTTAAAAATATAGTAAAACAGTAATTATTTAGTATCAGTCTGAATTCACAAATAGGTAATTTTCCCACAGTACGATACCGTAGCACCGCTGCACCGTACCGGCCGTAGAACCGGCCGAACCGGGTTCGAATCCCAAACTCGGATACACTTTTTGTATTTAGTTTTTGTTTAGTTTTTAAAATATTTTATTATAAATATTTTATATATCTTGGATGCAATATTTTTGTTGATAACTTTGATAACGTAAAACATTTTTAAAGTTTTTTGTTGAGAGAAAAAAACATATGCCCGTATTATTTATTTTTAACATAAGTCACTGTTTCACATAGCTTTATATATTTTTATACCTACGAGTAAGTAGTATGACCCAACATTAAACTTCAAAACCAGGTAGGTATTTTAATTTATAAAAATCTGAAAATGCATACAGCGCCAGCGCCATTACTCACAAACTCACAAGTCACTCGCAAGTTTCAACTTCTTAGTAGTACAAAATACTGCCGCCAGGACTACGGCGACATTATTGAAATTTGTAAATATATAATTGTAATTTTGTTTTATGAGCCCTTTATTTCATTTTCCTATGCTAGTAGGATTTCTTAAAATATGTACGTATATGTTTCAAGCTATATTTCTTCCAGATTTGAATTTTACATAAACGTAAATAACAAATCGATATATGTAACTCCATCTATTGGTATTTATTCGTACTAATTTTGATTTGTTCCTGATGAGACCCCATGTTACAAACATACATTTTACGGACACAAATTATACTCAGACTCGGGACAAACCTTTATAAATAAAGAAAGACAGAAAAGCATTAAAATTTATTCGAATAAACACAGGATATCCCTCCAATTGTATAGAGGAGACCCGTGCCCAGCAGTGGGACGTTTATGGGTTGTGATGATGATGATGATGATGAAACACAGGATAACAGATGGTATACAAAAGATAGACACATAATAACAACACAAGAAAAATATCCTGTGTGATGTCAGAAAAGGTCCCAATCTCAGCTCTGTGCTGCAGCATTCTATACTACAGCCCTGATTTTCTGATCAGACCTTAGTGAGATCACGGTCAGTTTAAAGTTAGAATACTTTTTATTGTACATCAACTGGTTATTGTACTCCGTGTGCACACACCAACATTTATGTTACAGAATACAATATACCACACAAAGATTAAAGAAACAGTCAGGTTTCTTACTCTGGTTTTGCAAGCGTCTATAGGCTACGGTAACTGCTTAACATCAGGCAGACTATTGTTTGAAATTGCATAAAAATAAATAAAAATACCTATAAAATTTTATTATATAGGTATTTTTATTTATTTTTTGAAGCGTAAAACCCTTTTACGCTTCAAAACCACACACGTCATTATTTACATAGTACTAATAGCCTACATAATATTTACCCTGAATGCTGTACGTATACAAACATCGTAAAGAACAATACGTCATCGTCATTACATTAAATACCATGTTTTGCATATAGTTCGACCATAGTATAAAGATTAGGTAGTAGAGAATCTCCTTTATATTTAGTTAAAAGTTGACAAGTAAATACCTAGAGCGCGTTTACCCCGCAGTCCTCCTCGTAACGTATATATATAGTTTTTACAGCGCAATAAGATAATAGGCATTACAGGTTCAAACTATTATTGTCATTATATAAAATTATGTCGAAATAAATATACCAACTTATAAACCGATGCGAAGCTAACAATACATACGAGGGCGGAAACGTTGCCAACTTGTACGCTGATATAAATAGCGCATAGTGGTAGGTATTTATTTTAACATTCTGGTCCAGTTTCTCAACTACTTACTTATTTATAGTATATGGCCTTTTATAGTGTTTATTTCAGTTGACAATCATTCATTGCATAGTGGGCGTGGCTCGTGACGAACGAGCGACCGCGCAAATCTATTAATGCTATCAGGCATGTCAGCTAAGGTCAAATCTTTGATTGGTGACAATTTACAGTAAGTCACATGTGCTTCTGTATTAGAGTAAGCATGTGATTATATTGCATCAGTCACAATATTAATATCGTTATTTTATCGTTTATATGACGAACAGTATTTAGCTTTAAATAAAATTAATTTCATAATATAACATTTCCTTCCACGTACGATTAGGTTGTGGAATGAGCTCCTTGCCGAGATTTTCCCGCTAGACTATAGCATGGGGTTCTTCAAGAAAGGAGTTCGAATTGGCAACGCGCGAATGATGCCTCTAGTGTTGCCAGCGTCCATAGGCTACGGTAACTGCTTACCATCATGCGGGCCGTATGCCTCTGTGGATTGGAGGGAGAGGAACTTTTGAGCGGATTTTTTATAGACCTAATATATAATGCCGAGACTAAATAGTCTAAATCCCACAAAGTAAAATTCACGTTGGTACTGCCACCTAGAATCGGTCGGGTACTTTCAAGCCCGTTTTGTCTTACGGGTACTATAAGGCAAAGGCGTTACTACTTTCAATCCACTTCTCTATATTAAATAACACACTGCTACCATCGCTCTTTTGTTTATAATTTGGGAAAACTCATACAAGAGCAATTGCCAAAATATTGATAGTTGCTCTTCGTGGAGTACGCTAGTTGCCATTGGCACAGGTGCCATCCTAAGGGGTGCCCTAGGCGGACTAGGTGTGGAGGTACCACACACTGCCATCAGATCCTTAAATAGGCTAAGCTAGATAACTGATAAATATACTTATAGAAAGTGGAAGACCGAAGATATGGAAAATCCTTGGGAGATGCCTATGTCCAGCAGTGGACGTGTTATGGCTGAGATGTATACTTATAGATAATATTATATGTTTTCTAAATACATACATATTACAGAGAAATTACACCAAACAATCTTGCTTAAACAAATATTTGTTCTGGGTGGGGATTGAACTAACGACCTCTGGCTTAGCAGTCAGGGTCACTAATCACTAGACCAACATCCAATATCCACACGTGATATCACCACTTCTTACCGAATCATAAGTCACGCAACGATCACAGTCTAATTACCAACATATAATAGTAATTAACATATACATATCACAAACAGGTTGTATATAATATTACGTAAATAGATGTTTATAACAAATTTCTCAGAATCTACTGATCCGGCAAAAGAATTCCGATAATTAAGGGCTTGTTTCATTGACGTAGTAGTACTCACCTTGTGGAAGGTTTCAGGGCCAGACCTTTCGTAATCGCTTTAGAAACAATGCATGGTTAACTCGGGAATCCCCTATATCTTGTTCTACGATCTACTGATCTTGTTAGCAGAATTAATATGTGTTTTAAAAATAAATTCTCTGATTCATCTTGAAAGTGTATTTTTTTTATAACCTTGCCTTTATCGATATGTCGTAGGTTTAGTTCGATATCTGTACGAGACAAAATACATATTATGTTATGATTGATCCTGTGTCGACAGGGACATACAAACATACAATTAACAAAGTACACCCAGACTCGGAACAACCATTTATGCATCACACAATTTTTTGTCCTCTGTGGGGATCGAACCCACAACACGCCGCGCAGTATTAAATGACCACTGAACCAACCGTGCAGTCTGGTCACCAAATTGTATTTTTCTTGGTCTTGGGGTATTTTTGTTGTATTCATGATTTTAATATTTCTAAAACCCTTAGCCATATTACATAAATATTACATATATAAGTTTACAGTAGTAAAAAATAATAATAATAGCAACCCATATAATAATATGTCCCACTGCTGGGCACGGGTCTCCTTCCCTCTATCAACAGAGTGAAGCATTATTTTAAAACAATAACATTGATTTTTTCAATGAAATCCTGCCAACCATTTTTTAGTTTACTAAAATGTTATTCTCTCCACGCACTTTACTAGAACACTCGGAAAACCAAGCATTATACATTTTTGTGTGTTTTCAATATACAAAAAAAAAAAAAACAAACGAACTTTAAAAAGCTATTGAATTTGAGAAAACAAACTCTTATATATTAAAAAAAAAACAAAATAATGGAAATATATAATAAATAGTTATTCGTCAATTCTATATTCAAACCATTCTCAGAACCTCATCACGATACTAATTACTTCGTTAAAAAAATTGTTTCCTTATAAAAACCTATCATGTAGATCGGTGTAATTAAAATATATTTAATAGGGTAGGGACACGTATTACTTAGAAATGTTTACTTTAATTACCTTTTATTAGAGGTAACAAGCGAATAATAAACAAGACAATGAAATTATAGAAGCGTTTATTTTTCTTTTTTAATTATGTAGCAGTATTATTAGGGATGTCGAACTGATTTTAATTAGAATAGGAGTGTAGGTATTTAAAATGTATTCAGATTATTAGACTGCCTTGGTGGTTGCAGTGGTTGCAGTATGCGCCTGCTGTGCACGAGGTTTTGATTCCCACACAGGATAAAACTTGTCGTGACCCATAAAGAGTTGTTATGAGTCTGGGATTAATTTGTGTCCGTTATTTGTATGTATGTAAAGTCCCCCGCAAAAAACAAATAAAGGCTTTTTTATTTCTTTATTTTTATTTTATTTTATTATTATAAAGTCCCCCGCGTCACCGAGCTTGTACTTTAGTGCGGGAGTTGTTTTTTTAGATAAATAAAATAAAATATTGTGTCATTTTTTAAAGACAACTTCTGCACTAGGGACAAGCCCTGTCTCGCGAGGGACTTAACAAACATACAATTAACGGATACAAAATACACCCAGATTCGGGACAAGCATTTATGAATCACACAAATTTTTGTCCCGTGTTCGGAATCGAATCCACAACACACCGCGCAGTCGTAAATTTCGAGGTAACCACTTAAGTCACTAAACCAACGCGGAAACGGTACAATCAATTAATCAGCTTAAGAGAGATGAAGCATCATAGAAGCGACTAAGCCCTTTACAGAACCGCACTTTACAGAAAACCAAACAACTACACAGGGAATTCGTTGCGGGGTCCAAGACAGTAGGTTTAATTGTCCACGGGACGCACGAGTGTCAAAACTCGGTGTATCAGTTGGTTACTCCGCTGTTAATCCTGGCTCACAGGAGTCACAGCGGTGGGCATGTTGGTGGGATTTTCCCGAAACTACACAGGGAGATATTGTTGTAGCTCACGGGTGCGTTTCTAGAAGAAAAAATACAGCACTCCAGGTATTGCAAACATCTATAGGCTACGGTAACTGCTTACCACCAAACAGGCCGTAAATGAGCTTGTTTACCACCTAACTAGAAAAACAGTTAAAATGTTGTTTGAAGGTTTCACCTTTCTGTCTGGAGATAATCTTAAACAACACATTATTTTACTATTTATCTACGTGCTGTTAAAATAAATTAATAACAGTATTTATCTAAAGTTGAACAAAATAAGGTTATTTAGGGACGATTGGGCAACATTTTGGTATTCCTCTGTTCTACTGACATACATAGATTAATTTTATCTATTTAGTGTATTGAACAAATCAAATAATAACTAATTCATTTTGTCTAAAGATATAAAGTCTTGGTCTTAACATATTTCTTATTTTTCCTTATTACAGGACTCACTTGGGCTCTGTGTTACAGAGGACTTTACATACATAACAGTACACTAGGACACTAGAAACAGCCATTTTTGGATCACACAATTTATTGTCCTATTTCATAAATCGCAAGGCAACCACTGAAATAACCATGCCGTCAAAAACTGATTTGAAGCGACAGTTACTTCCGAATATAAAGAGGAAAACACAATATGTATGTTATACAACTCACATAACACGAGAAATAATCCGAAACGGATGTAAACTTCCTTAAATTGATTTGAACTAACAGCGTGCATTCTTAAATTCTTCTGTAGTACGCCTTCCACAAAAAAATCGAACACCAATGACGCATATACTTCGATCATAATATACTATCCAATTATTAGGCATCAAAACAAAAAGCCGCTATGACGTCTAACCAACCAGTGTCTTGAACTTGCGCTGACCTGCGCGCACGCTCCTCTTATATAAAAGGAGTGGGAGGTGCAACGCTTCAGTATTGATTCTGAGCTCATTGAGTAAAGACGTGTCAAACTATTTTCCAACAACTTAATATACTAAATCAAGATGTACACAAATCCTTTCGAGAGAAAACACTCGTCGTTAAGACAGGCCCTTGACCGTTTCATCAGGGGTGAGACAAGGCTGAGTTTTCGCAAGAAGACGGACTTATCCAAGTCTACCAGCAGCAGTACTTCATCAGTGGCTTCTTCAACCATGGAGTACAAACCTAGAGTTAACGAGAAGAGATGAGGAGAGCAGTGCGTGTGTGTTGTGATAGTGAAATAATGTCGCTAGTTCGGCTTACAAATCAGGTTGGTACTCGTGATCTTCTATTGCTTTAATAGTTTAAGTACAGTAGGTTTATTTTTATTCCTGCTATATTAAAATTATGTCTTTAAAAAATTCCGTGAAATTTTCAAAAATGTTTTTAAATTAGCATTTATTCAATCGTGCAGGTCAAAATAATTGAACACGATTAAAATGGTGTCCAGCAATGAAGTGCTGTTACTGAATGAACCCAAAAAAGCTCTCCATAATCATTTAATTGTTCATATTTTGTTTGCTAAAATTAATCTTAATAAAAGCATTATCCCAGAAAATTGTGTGGTAAATGAGACGAAAAATAAATGTCTAATCTATTAAGCTACAAAGATTTGACACGAACCGTTGAACAAAATTTCCATCAGGAACAACTTTACTCGTATAATGGCAGTTTTCAACTCTAGTTCGATTTTATAATGTTAACAATTATCCCGATGTAGAATTGCAAAATGCATTAGTGGTTATTGAGAACTTTCCAAATTTTGGAGCATAGAATAATTCCCATACTCGTTATAATATTAAACCATTCAATTTTGAAAGCCTGGTATTTTAGTTTAGAACTTATAATTTGATATTAGTGCTCTCTAGATATACCTACTTATGATATTGAACTACTTGCAACTTAACTACCTAAATGCAGTAAAATATTAGTCAGGATTTTACAACATTTTTTTTAAATAATATAGTCTAAAACCTATATATTCCAATAAAACAAGTACGAATAGAGTTATAAGTATAATGTCTGTCCATCTAACGGTTATGTGAACTTAAATTTTAATAGAAAGTATTAAGAACGTTATTTTCTTTGCTCACAGGCCTAATGGTGAGGACCGGTCTTGCGGCGTCGAAGCGCGTGGATCCAGTAGAACACCGGACTTTACCTATCAAACGATGTCCATGCAAGCAATGATTCAGAGGATTTAAAAGTGATCTACCAAGATTATGATTAAGAAGATTTAATAAATATATGTTTTTAAACGTAATTTTATGTTTTATTTTACATCCATAACACGCTATGAAAAGTAAAAGCAAAAGGAATTATTGAAAAGGTCTTAACTTTGCAATTTCAGAGTTGATAGCATAATTTTAGTCTAATGATGAATAAGAAATTAGTAAGTTTATTATTTATTCAAATAATATGTCTCTTAAAGCAAAAAGCAATGCGTAGTGCCTACCTAGTATCATGAAAAAAATATCACGACAATAAATTAACTAAAGTACATCCTACTAATAGATTTAAAAGTTTGTGAGTGTGGGTATTTGTTACTCATTCACGTAAAAAAACTACTGAACGGATCTGCATGAAATTTAGCACAGAGATATATTCTAGTCTGGAATATTATATAGGCTACTTTTTATAACCGACATCCACGCGGGCGAAGCCGTGGGCAACAGCTTTAACATAAAATAAATAAGAGGCAGTTAATCGTAGCATATTTTTCTCATTATAATACCTACTGATGAAAAAAAAACATGTCCGTCCGTCATTGATACATGAGGTAGGTATTTTAACAAATACTTCTATATATTTGTCACGGTGATACGAAACTGGTTGTATCCAAGCGATACTACAATCGATAGTTAGGTTATATCTCATTTAGAGATTAAAATTATACCTCTAATATCGCATTTTAGTGGATGAAAGGTTCAATATAAAATACACCTTTCTGCCAATTTCTTTCTTACAGCAAACAGAATAAGGTCAAAATTTGCCTGGATGCAGTTTTCAATTTACGCCTTTTTTCCACCGAGTATGTGATATGCTGCGTATTTATAAGATTCAACATTAGTAATGAAGTTAAAAATGCTACATTAAGTAACTAGAGCGTTATACTCTAGACAGTTTACTTTCTAGCTTATCAGGTCGTTGTTTAAAACTTTATTATTGCTATAAAATTCAACATTATCACAATCCTAACCTTTCTCAATAATTTTGCAATGAACTTGCAATACTTCTTGACATTGACAAGGCTAGACGGAACACTACAATTTATGACGATGAATGTTGATTGACATCAGATTATAATAATATACTAGCTGCCCGCCCCGGCTTCGCATGGGTGATATTTCCTGGGGTTCCGTAATGTTTTTGTCAATAAAATAAAACCAATGACACTCACAAATAACGTGTCTTTCTATTGGTAAAAGAATTTTTAAAATCGGTTCCGCTGATCCTGCGATCGACGTGACAAACTCACAAACTTTATCTCTTTATAATGTCGTATAGATAGAATTGCCGTTTCCCGCCGTTTACTTTCATTAAACTTAAATTTCGTCTCGTGTCAAGTTTATTGCCACTCCCATTTTTCTCTTAAGTCATAACGTGATATTAAATAGCCAATACTCCATCCTCGCTAAGCCATTATCTGAGAAAGCTAAATTATTATATGAACTAATATTAAGGTACAAGTTGTAATTAGTTTTTCTGGTTGTCTTTACAGGGTGATATCGTCGCTGAGCGAGAAAACCCTCTCAATAAATTAAAAAATAGCCAATAGTCTACCTCAATAATTGGGTTTTCGAATGCAAAAAGTATTTTTTATACTCGCCTGATAGTTTCAGAGATTACCGCGTTTAAACAAACAAACTCTGCCTCTTTATAATATTAGTATAGATATGTATAAATGTTAAGAGTACACTGAACCGACAAGAATTCATGTACTATGTCATAAGCGTGAATGAAGCGAAATAAGTATGTCAAGATCATAGTAATTGCTTACCCCACTGGATGTCACGCGTGAGTATATGTATGTACTTTATACATGTGTGGGAACTTTAAATGTGAAGTATTTTGCCGATTCTTTGTGGTTAAGGACCGTGACTGCTATAAGATAACTGTTGCTTAGCGCTCTCCAAGCTACGTTGTTTTGGCGGCCTGGTGAATTTAAGATTTTATTATGGTATTGTATTGCAGGTTGAATGTCGCTATTACATATCAAAGCATATATATTATATTTGACTGCCTTGGTGGTCCAGTTGCCGCAATATGCGCCTGCTGTGCACGAGGTTGTGGGTTCAATTTCCATACAGGACAAAACTTTGTGTAAGCCACAAAGAATTGTTCTGAGTCTGGGTGTAATTTGTGTCCGTTAATTGTATGTTTGTAAAGTCCCCCGCGACACAGAGCTTGTTCTCTAGTGCGGGAGTTGTCTTTTTAAAGCAAAAGAAAATATATACCTTCCACTGTTGGTCACAGATCTCCTCTATCTTTTGATAGAGAGAGTAGAGAGGATTTTCTACAAACACTGGCCTAATGCGGATAGAATTTTAAAGGTATATCTATGCCTTTAGAATTATATAATAATAATAATGTTTATTTGCTTAAAATAAACAATAAAAAAAAAACAATGTCCATAATAACTTTATAAATAAATTACTTAATAAAATATAAAAAGAATTTCTTTTAGGATATGCGGGTTTCCTCGTGATGTTTTTCTTCACCGTTAGCAGATAATCATCATCATAATCATCATTAGCCTATACTGTCCCATTGCAGGGCAAACGCCTCTTCTTCCTTTTTCCATGATAGTCTATATTTTGCCAATTGTAGCCAATCCCTTTTGTAGGCTCATCTCGCCATCTATTTTGGATCTACCACGTGGCCGCTGTCTGGTCTTTGGGATCCACTGCGTCGTTATTTTTGCCCACAGCTCCTCCGGCATGCGACTGATGTGACCCGCCCAGTTCCACTTTAGCTTGGCTGCTGAGTAGTCTACGTCAGCAATTTGCGTCTTGAAACGTAGTATTGAGTTTCTAACGTGATCTGTTAATAATTAATAATAATAGCAGGTAATTAATCTTTTAATTTTGATTACTGAGTGTTGGATCTGTAGACAAAGCCTGTGGCGAGTAAAGCGGTGTAGTGGTGTGTGTGAGTACAGGTTTCCAGAGCTCAGCTCATTGCGTGTTGTTGACCCAAAGAAAATCACCAGGGTTTTATGATGGAATTTACCTAGGATATAAAAACGTTCATTATAAACGCATTCCGAAATGAGCGCTGAAAACCTGTTCTTACACACAGAAACACCACGTACTTACGTAGTTATTTGGCTGTGGTCTTCTGTAAAGTGGAGGTCCTTCCCCAGTCGGGTTTGCTCGCTATTATGGTGCCGTATCTCACTGAAACTTTTTTTTTATATTACTTGCCGTGCCGTACCGTTACCGTTGCCTGTGGACGCTTGCAATACCAGAGGTATAACTTGCGTGTTACCAACCCGTTTTTTATTTGCAAGGTTTACTCGCCACGGCCTTTAGCTACAGATCCTACTTACCCGTAATACAACCAAAGCAATGTGTGTCTTAAAGAAACGTTTGTAGTTCTAACTGTAAATTGAATCAAGGTCAAATTAATTTAGGTCACGAAGGTTGCTTTGATAACTGAGATTTTATCAACGTTACAGTGAAGAAACGCGTTATTGTACACTCGTCACAGCGTAAATTTGCTACAGAAATAGTATGTGTAAATTTGTCTAGAACTGTGACGAATTTACAAAATCCACACATACTTTTCTCTGCGGAAAATTTACTTTGGGACGACTCTACAATAACTCGAAAAAAGTCGGTTAGCTCATTTTCATACCCCCAAATTCACTCATAAGTCTTATTATCGAATATACTCTATCTTAATTAATAATATAGGGGAAAATAGTTTTGTTAATTCAAACTTCGATGGTGGTTACCTCTTTACTAAATCATGGCACGCCCCGACTTCATACGGGTGGATATTTAATTGGATTTCGTAGGGATCCTTTAACTAAAAAAAGTATAGATTGCCTATGATACTCGCTAATACTGTAGTTTTCCATTGGTGAAAGAAAGTTTAAAAACGGTCAAGTAGTTTTTGAGATTATACATTACAAACTTTAAAAAATACAAGTACTTTCTTTTTATGATCTATTACCTAATCTAGTGCCTATTTAGTACCTTTTTATTGTATCTATTTACCTCTCTATCTTTGTCCTGTGAATGTTCGAAAAACGAGTTTCTCTCTTTCTTTTTCAATGGGGTTAAACAATATTTGCTTCCAATAAATTATGTAAAAACATAAACAAGTAGGTACCTACTCGTGTATGAAATTACAATTAAACTGTTACGATACAAGCTAGGAATATGTTTTCCTTTCATCTTAGCTAATATTATTTCAGTACAAGATATAGCCAAGATCGCGACTGCTGCTATAGCCACGAAAAAGGCGATATAGGTATTTAGTATATTCGCTCGGTGGCTCAGTTGTCAATGTGTGTGACTGCTGATCACGAGGTCCCGGGTTCGATTTCCGGGTCGGGCCAAAAATTTATATTATTTTTTTCTGTCAAGAAATTCACAAAAGATGCCCGAAGTTTGGAAATTGGCGGTGTTTACACCTGTAAAGCCGCCTGATCTCTCTCCGGTCATGTCGGATTGCCATCCCATCGGACTATGAGAGTGAGGGAATAAAGAGTGCACTTGTGTTTGCGCACACACTCGTGCACTATAATATCTCCCTCGGAGATGGCTAGTCTTCGTTGAGATTAGCTGCCGTGGCCGAAATTCGGTTAGGAGTACCTCTCTGGGTGTGCTCTGGGTCTACTCTGTACTTTATATAACAAAGCACAGAGTACACCCAGACTCGGGACAACCATTTATGGATCACATAATTTGTGTTCCGTGTGGGGATCGAACCCACAACACACCGCACAGTGGAGGTCATCACGTAGCCCACTGAACCAACCGTACAATCAAAGAGCATCTGGTATTATAGGCGGCTATAGATAGTTGCTCGACATCGGCACCATCTACAGGGGTCCAGCAGAATACCAGCGTCAGTCAACTAAAGAAATAAGGAGATAATGTCAGGTTACTGAACCTGACATTATGCTGAGCTGGATACCTATTTTGTGCACAGAGAAACATGGTACAATGGAGAATTTTTTTTTTTTCTGAAAGTGTTTTAATTTATTACTTTGTACCTAATCTTGCTATCTTTTTTGTCTTCTTTACTATAATCATGAGTCTTTTGTTCAGCAAAATTCTTTCTTTCCTTCTTTCTATAGGCTTCAGTAACTACTTACCATCAGGTGGATCATACGCATGTTTGTCAACGTAGTAGAACCTTGACTGCAGCTAGTCACGATCATGTTTTCCAAGGATAATGTTTGTATCTGGTTTACTATCGATGGAAGCTTTGTTTTTACTCAGGAAGTAACCACGGAAGTGCGCAGTAACTACAGCTCAAACGTTTCGACCAAACTAAGCTAAGTAAAGTTTGTTTTTGATAGTACCTCGACCGTGTAATAGTTATTTACTTTATATCATGTTCCCAGACAAAAGAATATCCTTGACTTTTAGAAGAATTAATATATAGAAATTATCAGTAGGTTTTTTGTTTATTAGGCTTTAGTGATTCTATCACGAAAGTAACATAGTTTGGCGAGAATGTGTATTGCTGTCTACTAATAAAAATTAAATTGTTTACTATCCAACCTTACCACATGTATTAGAAGAATTTTTAAAGCCTATCCAATCTATTAACTTTGAAGTGAACTTGAAGGTTCTTATAATTTTTTCGTCAAGAAATGACGCTTTAAGAGGCTGACATTTCAACTACAAACGCAATACAATAACTACTGGGTATGCAAGTAGATTGCTAATTGCATACCCAGTATACGTTATATGTGTATACGTTAAGTACTGCATTGCATTGGCAATGCAGTACTTAACGTATTGTCCTAAATGTGAGTGTAATCTGTGTCCAAAAATCGTATGTTTAAAGTAGGTACAGCTACCTTCTGCTACAGGGATTTTGTACATTTTGAAAATAATACATTTTATTTCCTTACATTGTCTAACAACTAAAACAGGTTGGAAAGTATGCAGCAAATACAAAAAAGGAAACATCGATATATGCCTATATATATAAATATTAAAGTTGGTTTGTGAACGCTTCATCATTTCATTTCATTTATAAAGACAACTAGCCACTAGGGAATAAGCCCTGTGTCGCGGGTGACTTTACAAACATACAATTCACGGAAACAAAATTATGGATCACTCAAATTTTTGTACCGTATGGGAATCAAACCCACAACATGCTGCGCACTGGTAAATGGCGAGATAACCACTTAAGCCACTGAACTAACCGTGCAGTTAAACTGCTGAACGGAACCATATGAAATTTGGAAATGACTTTTTATCACAATAATGTTCACGTGGACGAAGCCGCGGGCAACAGCTAGTAGTAAATGAAAGATCTGATAAACTATTCGGCATAGTTATAACACAGTTCGGAGCTTACTGCGAACAACCTTTCTCTTTTTGGGAACGCTCATTGACGTCAATGAAAGTCTTAACAAAAAAATAATTATGTTAAATTGGTTTCGAATATAATTTGCTCATCGCTCAATTAGTTATTTATGATTGGATATTATGATAAAGTTCTGTAGGTACTCGAAAAGTAACGGCATATTCTAAATAAATTTTGATCTTTTCCCCAGGAAGTGGTCAGGTCTCCAAAAAAGTGAATCGTAATATAGTAATAGTTGCGCACTGTTGATGGACATGGTCAGCTCAGATCCAAAAGCTGTGGAACTCCTTGGAGTTCAGGTTCAGGTGGACTACTCTTGCCTAAGATGGTGATGACGAAGTTATGACTCTCGAGCCAGGTATCAATATTGGGAGACTGCCTCAGAAGGCGACTCATCTGGTGCTCGCATCGATCAGACAGTCAGTCAGTCAGGCAACGTGTAAATTTGCTCGCAAGGCAAAGCGTCTACACATCACAAGGCTGCCGCGCGCGGCATTCGTCACGAAGCAGCCTTATGATGTCGATACCCGCCTTCATTAGGGATTCATTTCTAAACAAACGTATTCCCAACCCAGAGATGCTAACATAATCAAACAAATTAGTTTTGTTTTAGATGTTCCATTTGCTAGGACAGTACATGGGCAGAATAGATTTATAATACGAGCTTGCAGGTGCTATAACGACGTATCTAACAATATTGAAAATGTTGATATTTTTCATAACAGCCTTAATAAGTTTAAATCATTGTTGTGCAGTGATGCAGTTAAGAGTGGAATGTTCAATATGATTTATGATTTTTATTTGTTTGAATTTTGATTTTATTTTTTGTTCCTTTTAAGTTTTCTTTTATCATTTTAATTTGGTAAACAAATTTTATATATTAATATTAATTTCTTATAATTTTTTTGTTGATTTCTAGAACACAAATTTCTCCTCATTTCTTTTATTTATGTACTTATCTGCAATAACGCTACCGATGCTATGTTTAAATAATGTTGAAAACTTTACTGGTGAATGTTTTAAATATGTGTGTTAATCTTAAGTTATCTTTAATACTGTTTGTTTTCTATACCATAAATAAATAAATAAATAAATTAATTAATATTTAGTTCTGCAACACTGAAGTTATATCCCATCCAAGTATTCTAGCGTCTATAGGATACAAACTTATTTTCTTAGTAGTTGAAAAAATGTTTTTTAATAATAAGTTATACCTGCTTCTCCTTGTACTTTACAAACAATTGAAATATGGGACACAAAAGTGTATCAATATCGGCATAGTGATCAATGAAACAATTCCTTTGTTTCTTTTGAAAAAGGAGAAGGAATTAAAAGTAATATCAACTTCCTTTTGAATATTTTTATTCTCGCATTGAAATTTTCAAACAAAGAAATGTAACCGTTGATTGTTTGTAGTTTTCTACCCTTGTGTTTTGATTTCTTTTTTTTTCTTTTTAAAAAGACGACCCCCATACTAAGGAACAAGCCCTGTGTCGCGGGGGACTTTACGAACATACAATTAACGGACACAATGTACACCCAGACTCTGGACAACCATTTATGTGTCACGCATATTTTTGATCAATGGCGAGGTAAACTACTTAACTACTTACTACTTACTTACTTACTTAAGCCACTGAACCTTTACACCAAGGCTTTAATATGGAATAGGGGTTTCTTTCAACACGGTTCCCTAAATGAGCGCTGGAGACCTGTACTCACTCACAGGAATACAACTGATCCGGCGGTGTCGGTGTAGTTCTTGAGATGTGGTATTCTGTAAGGTAGTGGTCCTTCCCCAGTCGGGCTTACTTGCTAGTATGGTGCCCTACCTCTCTTAAATGGCTTTCCTCTTTTTTGCTGACGCAGGGGCCTTATTTGCTTTCTTATATTAAGTGTTATTAAATGTAGTAATTGTTAGTGTTATTGAATGTAAGAGCAAATAAAATTATTTTCTTTCTTTCTTTCTTTCTTTCTTTTTAAGAAAACTGTTTTCAAAATAACGGTTTTCTTATCCCATAACTTATAACTCTGTTATAGCAAGCGTCCATAGGCTGCAGAAAGTTTGTAAGTTTGTGACGTTGTAGGGGGATCTACTAAACCGATTTCGAAAATACTTTACCAATAGAAAGCCACGTTATTTTTGAGTAGAATAGGCTATATTTTATTGAACAAAAACATAACGGGAACCCGTGAATTACCATGCGAAGCCGGAGCGGGTGGTTAGTATGTAATAAAGTTTAATAACAATAGAAGCGGTAGTGGCCGAGTGGGAAAGTAACCGACTTGCACGCAAGAGGTGTGAATTCGATCCCGGGCAGTACCAATGAATTTCACTTTGTGGAGTATATATGTATGTACTTATCAAATGATTCGCTATCTGCCAACGGTGAAGGAAAACATCGTGAGGAAACGCCCATATGTTAAAAGAAATTCTAAAGACATGTCTGATTCACCAACCCGCATTAGGCCAGCGTGTGTTAATTAAGACTTAAACCCTCTCTCTCTCTCTTGATAGCTTGATAGACCCGTGCCCAGCAATGGGACATATATGGGTTGCTATTATTAGATCACGACAGCGGTCTAAATATGGGCGATCTCAATAACTCTGTCACCAGGTTGGCCACTAACCAAACTTTAAGAAGAAGATAACAAAAGAAGTATGCCAAAAAATGACAGTGCAATATTCCATATTGCACTGTCCCTTTTCATAATAGCTGTTTCTTCTGTTTCTAAAATTATTATCTGTCGTGTTTTACGACTATAATTAAGGCTTCATCACATTGACGTCAGATTGTTGGAAAAAGCCACAAAGCACATTAAACCTTCGTCATAAACGGAATTATTTGATATCATGACTAAACTAAGTTAATGAAGAAATACATCTTAAACATTGTTATCGGTTTTATGTATAAACAACATTAAAATTAAATTAAAAATGCATTTATATGTGGTTATATTAACTAGATTTTACCTGCTTCTCTGCTTATGGCGCCTCCGTCACTTATTATGTGCACTTGCTGTTTGGCAAACGATCAGAGGATTAAACTACTGAAGATGCGGTTAATTAAGTAAGCATAGTAGTATTGTTACTCATACCAGAGTGTCAATTCTTCTCGAGGCCCTACCACTAGTCAGCGAATTGGCCGTAGGAAAAAAATACGTGTGGCACTCGGGGACTGCCGCGGTAAAGCTATTGCATATTTTTTAGTTTTATTTTTTTATGGAAACAAATAAAAAAATACATTACAGAATTATCTAAATCATTTTATTTTATTCTAAATGATTCATAAAAATAAATATAAATGAAAACTTGTAATAATTCCTTGAGACTCCTTATACTATAATAATCTTTTTCACATTAATATTCTCTTCGATCAAAACACACAAATTTGTCATATTATTATTGGCCGTTTAGAGAATTGTCATTAAAAAAAGTATCACCGCTGTGCCGGTCGGAGTGGGGGTATTAGGTTTATTATTTTCGTTACAGAATTTCTGGATTCGGTCTCCACGCCTATGGCCCGCGATAGAAGCTATGCATAGCTTAAAAGTATGCTGGCATTTGTTTTTATGACGTTCTTATGTATCATTATTTGATCTAAATGAATAAATGAGTTTGACTTTGCATTTCATCTGAACGACTCTGTACAGAGAGCACGTTAAGAGTTGTTTTGTCCCGTCCTGACTGTTAACAGTGGGCTAAAATCCATATCTCATCTTAACCCATAAACGTCCCTACTATACCACGCTGGCCAGACGGGTTGGTATAAGGTTTTGTTTCGAGTTTTCCCTCTCTTGCGGTGGATATAGTCTGCTAGACTTACTCCCTTAGTCGACTCTTACGACATCCTCTGGATGGAAGGAGGTGGTGACATTTTTAATCCGTCACCACACAGACCTATATAATATTAATAAGTAATAGCATTCCATATATGTCCCAAGGAAGATGTATCAAGGAAGAGCGTTTATGCCTTAATTCACACACGCTGGCCTATTGTGGGTTGGTCAACTGTTAAGTCTTATTTATGTACAATCCTTACTAATATTATAAATGTAAAACTTTATAAGAATGGATGGATGGATGGATGTTTGTTACTCTTTCACGTAAAAACTACTGATCGGATCTGGGTGAAATTTGGGACAAAGATAGATTATGGTCTGGAATAACACATAGGCTACTTTTTACACTACTTTTTACAGCGATAACCGACATCCACGGGGGCGGAGCCGCGGGCAACAGCTAGTGTTTTATAAAAATCGAGCAAGCAGTGAAAGATTTCTTTGAACCGACAGACAGACAAACAGAAAATTATTATGGAGTTGTGGTTAAAAATGTTGTTTATTGTCATGATAATTTGTTTCAAATAGGGCAATTTATTAATTGCCACTTTTGTTGTTTTCTATGTAAATATTTATCTTTAACAATAATTTGTTTTATTGTAAATAAACAATAACCAATTTAATTGGATTGATAATTTTGTTTGATTGATGATTAGGACAGGTTTTGTAATTACATACATACATAATATGACGCCCATCACCCATTGGAGTAGGCAGATGGTACGTAGGTATAGTGGTAGTATGTCTAGATCGAAGCAATTTACGTACTAACGTAAATTGCTTCGATCTAGACATACTTTATATGTTACTGTAGTTCCTGTTTTGTAATCCTTACTAATATTATAAATGTGAAAGTTTGTGAGTATGGATGGATGTCTGTTACTTTTTCACGTAAAAACTACTGAACGAATCTGGATGAAATTTGACACAGAGATAGATTATGGTCTGGAATAAGACATAGGCTACTTTTTACAGCGATAACCGACATCCAGGGCGGCGGAGCCGCGGGCAACAGCTAGTTAAATAATAAAATAAATAAAAATGTTTTATCGTCTCAAACATCCATAAAAAACAAACATCCACAAACAACATGATGTAAAGCCCTAGACCCTACTTATTAAATATAATGGTCGTCGACTTCTACGAATGAAGAATTTCATATATTGCCTTCATTAATTAAAAATAAATAAACGGTATGCTTGTATTATTTGTGCACTTAAGTACCTAATATAAAATAATAGTATCATTAAGGATGCAATTTTATCACGAAAACGTTTTTCTATGCCATGACTAATAATAATATGCAGACAGTTTACAATTATTCATAGTGACAACTCTTGTGTGTCGATGACACCGACAACCTGGTATGTTTTGCCCAGCTTTGGCAAAGGCCTCCTCCATTTCCCTCCACTCTGTTCTGTCTCTAGCTTTTCTAATCCATGTTTTCCCTGCTGTAGACTTTATTTCGTCTTCCCATCGTCGTAACTGCCGACCTCGTTTTCCTTTTCCTATTTCTTGGATACCAAAATAACATATGCCATGAATACTTCATCACAAAAACCCTGGTATCAAAATTGTTGAATCAGCAACACGCAAGGTAATCGAACTCACGACTTCCTTATTAACAGTCATGGTCACTAACCACTAAACCGAGAAGTCAGCCAAAAAAGTTTTTGCCAATTTTTTCACATAACCTTGACAGCGAACTGACCGCAACCCAATAGGCTTACATATTACATCTTCTGGGTTTTTTTGTTTCAGACGAGTTACTTTTGTAACTTTAATCAAGAAATACATTATAATCCAGTAATTTTAGAAATAAGAAGGGACCAAGTGTAGCGCGCTTTACTCCCTCTATCTCAAAAACAATTAAGCGCATGAAAATAAAAAAATAAGTCAGGCAGACAAAATCCACTGCAAGAGAGGGAAAACTCGAAACAAAACCCTATACCAACCCGTCTGGCCAGCGTGGTATAGTAGGCTAATATCCCTCCAAATTAATGGGGGAGACCCTTGCCCAGCAGTGGGACGTTTATGGGTTGAGATGTATGTACCCTCCGTGTGTTAAATGTCGGTAAGTTTCTCAGAAAAATCATTTATTTGTATGTATATCAGTTGTATGGTTGCCATAGTACAGGCTTTGCCTAGTTTGGCATCAGATGGCAGAGTGAGTTGTCCCAACATATTATTATAAAATAAATTATACAAACACCCTGAGGCTTTACGAAGTAATTATGTCTAGCTAATTGTATACATGAATAGTATAACTGTGCAAGTAACCTCATCAAACATAACCCAATACCTTCATACGGGTAATATGCAGTAGGTACTAATGCACACGCTTATGTAGATTCTATTAGTTAATGCGCCGTGATGAAAGCTTAAAGCTCTGTCCACACATATGGCTAGAGCCATCAGAGCTACCTAGAATCCAGGCATTCGAGACGTGATTAAAAACAAAACAAAAAGCACTAAAGGCTCGACAGAACCACTGAATGAATAATATTACTGAAATGAATGTGTCCGTACCACTGTTTACACAGATTTGCCGGCGTTTTGTTATATTATGTGATGAGTTAATACTACGTACTGGTATTTTACCAGGTTACCTGGTTTTTTAAATTCGATCGTAATTCTTTAAATTGAAAAGGTCTTCTAGGCCCAAAACTAATATAAACATAACTAACGTGTTTCAGGAACCAGGACCAGGAGGAGAGTATAGTAAGTAAGTATAGGAAGACGCAGCGTGTAAAGGTCGCGGGCAACTGGTGGACAAGGTCAACTAAGGACAGAGTGATGTGGAAACCTTAGAGGAGGCCTATGTCCAGCTGTGGACGTCTTATGGCTGAGTTGGATGGATGGATAGTAAGGCTGACTCTTTTTTTGCTATACATAATAGTATCATGCATGTCCATCCCTTCCAATTACCTTTTTAACCGACTTCAAAAAAAGAGGAGGTTTTCTCAATTCGTCTGTGTTTTTATATTTCTTCTTTACTTAATCCCCCAACATTTACATTCTACATTCTGTGTCTAAAATCGAGGCAATTCAACACAGACCTGCTGTAATTTTAACCAAAGTCTACTCCGTCAAACACGTATTAAACTAATTTATTTAAATATTCTACCTACTTTATATAATTTTAGCATCGGTGTGTCGTGTAACTCTTAACTGTCAACTGCTCGTTAAATTTTAAAGTTAACCCTTAAACGACCTTCACACATGTTGTCAACCAGGTTTGACAGTAACATTCATTTATGGAATCACAAATATGCCGTTTACGATACGTTACATTTACGAGTATGTTAAATATTACTATTTATAGATAAACCACGCATTAAGCCATGTGTGTACTAAGTAATATTATTATGTTTTTGTCATATTAAGTATTTGGATAGCAACATTGGTGTTACGGTGGCGCTAGCGGTGGTAACCGAGTGGGGAAGTTACCTACATGTACGGTAAATGTGAATTAGATCCTAGGTTAATAGAGAATATAATTATGATTTTTGTAATTTGCTAACGGTAAAGGTGAATAGATCGTGAGAGAAAACTCAGTTCTCTTGAGGAACGAAAACCAGCAGTTTCAAGTATTGCTTGCATCGAAAGGCTACGGTAACTGCCTTCCATCAGGCGGCCTTTAAGCTTGCCGCCTAAGTTTTATAGAAAATAGCAAATGACAACAGTTTAAAATTTTTACAATATTTTTAAATTTTAATTTTTGCTATTTGGTTAGCAGAATACCAGCTGCAATGTCTTACGATGCGGCTTAGTGGCTACATAGCAGTTCTGAGACAATTTGCCATTGATTTGACCATGCCAAAACAAGAAATGTTATCTATACCTACTTGTAAGTTAGAGTGAGAAATAAATATTTTTACTTTCTTTCCTTCTAACATAGAATCATAAATAAGATTTTGCTCTACAACTAGGTAAAGATTTTTCGCCAGCTATATTTAATTTGTACACTACACAAATTAAAACAGTAGCCTATAGAACTCAGGAATAATGTAGCTTCCTATAAAAAATAATTTACAGTATCGAATCCAATTGGACTGCCTTGGTGGTCCAGTGGTCGCAGTATGCGCCTGCTGTGCACGAGGTTTTGGCTTCGATTCCCACACAGGACAAAATGTTGTGTGACCCACAAAGTGTTGTTCTGAGTCTGGGTGTAATTTGTGTCCGTTAATTGTATGTTTGTAAAGTCCCCCGTGACACAGAGATTGTTCTCTAGTGCGGGAATTGTCTTTTAAAAAATAAAAAATAAAGTATAGACTTATCGCAGTCATGTGCATAACCACTGCACGTCCTATGCAGTTAACGTTATATCTTTCATAGATATAATAGTTTGCGCTCAATTTGCATATAAATAATGTCATCTCGGTGTAATTAATCCACGCGTCGTGTTTACAGGGTTATGTTTTATAGCACCGTCTACGTCAACACTTACATTATGTACTTACGTAATAGTTACTAAGCATAGGTATATTATGTGCAAAAACATTAATAACAAAGTTACCACTCAATATTTTGTGACGAATTTACACATACTTTTTTTCGATGGCAATTTGACTTTGTGACAAAGTACAACAATCCAAGATCAGACCCTCTAGACAAATGGCATAAACAGCAGTCAAATTGAATAGAATAGAAAGCAAATATTAGGGATTAGACGAGGTTTACGACATTATATCATAAACTTATGTCAAATCCTATACATTTTCTGTTGTTTATAGAAGTAGATGTTTATCGTATCTCTGTGTTAGGAAAACGTTTCTTTCAAAACGCTTCCCTAAATAATCGCTGGAAACCTGTACTAACATACAGAAAATAATGGGCTTAAAACGATAAACATGAAAATATAATATATAATAATTATAAATGAAAAAAGGTTATTTACCTTGTAATATCCACACTAAGATCTAAAATTAGGACATTGAACCGACTAAAAGATGCAGTGTTCAGTTTACTTAATATGTATCTACTCTTCATACTTATAGCTAGGGGTTATAACTAGGGGTCGCCCGCGGCTTCGCCCGCGTGGTAATTTGGAACGTACATTTACCCGATTTTGCAACATATCTCACTACTACTCTGCTCCTATTGATCATAGCGTGATGTTATATAGCCTTCCTGAGCCTCTAGACAAGTGGCATAAACAAATAAAATGTATGGGATTTGACGTAAGTTGTTTTTTTGACTTTTCGATTCGACTATCGCTTATGCCACTCGTCTAGAGGCTCTGGATAAATGCACTATTCAACAAAAAAAGTTTTTTTCTAATCGAACCAGTACTTTCTGAGATTAGCGCGTTCAACCAAACAAACAAACAAACTCTTCAGCTTTATAATATTAGCCTAGATAGTATTAGAATAGATGAAAGGAATGATTAGGCAGGACTATCTAGCATCCATCTAGCATTGAACGTGTCCTAGGCTGCTAAAAAGCAATAAATAATTCAAAAAAAACAGAAATTTCCAGTCAAACTATACCTAGTCAAAACAAGAGTCACGTTTTTCTTCGGTCAGAGACAGGTTTAATGTTTATAATCCTACAAAATGTCAACAACGCTTTAAATCTAATTGGTAACTGCGCAAATACATTTTTAAAATAACATGTGCGTGATAGAAATATACCTCTTGTTGTTTATATTAATATAAATGTACTATTAATAACAATAAAAATATATTTATAGGTATTATGCGTCTTATTACTAGGTTGTTTTATAAACAATACGACATGTCCTTGTTAAAATAGACGTGAACGGAGACGAGGTTTGAAGAGATATTCATCAACTCCCCCTCAATAAACTCGCCCGATCAGGGGGAGACAGCACATTTTTGAATTTACCTATTCTTATATTCGTCAACTCGCACGCCGGTGTAAAGTACAGTCAAATAAAAAATATATTTCACACAGAATAGTTGCAGTGCAGAATGGTTGACTGTACCAAATCAGCAATGATTTTAAGTGTCGTACGAGTTGACGACAAGAAAAATAAATTAAATTATTTTGTGCCATCATCCCCGATCGGGCGAGATTTGGTCGGGTGAGTTGACGAATAACTCTGTTTGAAGAATGCACGATAGGCAGTGGCTTGTTAAAGGTATAATGCCCGGTAAAGACAACAATAGTCGGTATAGTAGTCTTATACTTGGTGCAATTGCAAAGAGCATAGTTCGATGACGCGAATGCTTCAATCCTGTGATTGGTCTATTGTCGCTCTCCGCCCCCCGCGGCCCGCACTTACCACCAAAGAGACCACAAACGCTTTCTGCGCTATTTGTCAAGATGTTTGCCGGGCATAATAACAGTAAGTGTATTACTGGCAGTATCACACATGGCAATTAAAAAAAAGTAAAAAGATCTTCATTATATTTTTACATTTATAAAATGTGTTTCAGTTTCACTTCTCTCAGCCCTTATCTAAACATTTACTCTCATTTCATTTTCACTCTCGACACAATTTGTATCTTTTCTATTTCTATATCCAAATGTGATTCTTTTTATTGGCTGTTTTTTTTCTTTTAAAGTACCCGGATTTCAAAAATGGAAAATTTCAGTAAAACTTAATGCTTATACGAAACTTTACATTTTTTAAATCCGGGTACTTATTGAATAAGTAAGTACCTACCTTATTAAGGTTTAGTTAATGTTATACCCGTTAATGCATCTCTTCTCAACGTGATGTTAATTTAATTGACACTTGTCCATTTATGTATAACACCTACCTATGTTTTTTATACGTGACAGGTGCATATGTGGAGTTGTGGACATATTTAATACAATAAAATTACAGAAAATGTTATTGTAGCATTACGAAACCACAGAGGTTTGTAATAAATGCCACTTTAAACAAACTTTGACATCAATATTTTTTGAAATCGAATACATTTAGTTCATTCTCACATCCTTGCAAACCTCATATCTCCAATCCTCAAACATGCCGTACCGTAAGATTCCAGAGGAATTTCTTACCACGTACGATTAGGCTGTGGAATGAGCTCCCTACCAAGATGACAAGTTACTATAGCATGGGGTTCTTCAAGAAAGGAGTTATAAGGTTTTTAAAGGGTCGGCAACGCGTGAGTGACACCTGGTGTTGCAAACGTCCATAGGCTACGGTAACTGCTTACCATTAGGCGGGCCGTATGCTTGTTTGCCACCTCGGTAGTATAAAAAAATAATTAAAACATATTAATAATTATCATTTACACAAAATTACATTCATTGTTATCACATGAAATCATAATTATTGTTTTAATTTCACCTAAACTACATACATACAATCAGATTTTATATTTAAAAGAATTTTAATAACTATTTTTGTATATTTTCTAAACTGATATCAAGAGGAATGATTTGTTACGATTTAATTCAAAAACTACTTGACCGATTTTAAAAATTCTTTCACCATTAGAAAGCTACATTAACAGCGAGTAACATAGGCTATATTTTATTTAAAAACCTGTGCAAAGCCGGGACGTGCCGCTAGTATGAAATAAATTTCTGTAATTTGATGCGGGTAATATTTCCTTCAATGTATATAAGTATGTCAGATCCTCTGCATCATCCATACATCACTTACGGGTAGTAAATATTCCAAAGTTGACACTGCACTTACGTCTTCCATGCATATTTCTTCGGAACAAACAAATTACTAAATTACAAACAACCATACGTCAATTGCAGTTATTAAGGGAAATCCCTCGTTCAAAGATGAGAAGGCGAAGGTCAAACAATTACGATGTTTACTACTTTGCAATAAGGTTCAAATTTACCATAGTTATTATTTAAATGTGTAGTGGAAAAATGTAAGTAAGTTTTCCACGGTATAAGTTTTCTTGTCTTAGAAATTCACTTTAAAACTACCTAACTATCCAATTACTTTGTTTTTAACATAGAAAAATACTTAGTCAAAGTAGAAATTCTAGTCTTCCAGCTTTAAATCAGCATTCAAGACAGTAAGTAAAGTATTTTTATAGAAACGCGCGACGCAATGGAATAATAAAGACTTTTCTATATACGTATTTAGAAATATAAATTCTATAATCTACGATGTATTTGATAAAAGATTGAATACGATATCCTACTATCCTATCCTATAAATGCGAAAGATAAGATGAATTTCCTTTAAACAAACTTTGACATCAATATTTTTTGTAATCGAATTTATTTAAAACATTTTAATTATTATCATTTACACAAAATTACATTCATTGTTATCACATAAAATCATAATTATTGTTTTCATTTCACCTAAACTACATACATACAATCAGATTTTATATTTATATGGCTGTTTATCAATAATACTAAAACTCCTAAATAAATAAAACGGTTGAACGGATCTGGAAAAAAAAATTTGGCACAGAGATGGATTTTAGTCTGGAACAGCACATGTTATGCTTTTTATGCCGAAAAAGTACGCTTTTCCCATGGGATTGTACGCGTAAGTAAAGCCGCGGGCGAATACTAGTAACTTGTAAATCAGAATAGCATACCTATGATGAATAAATCATTAAATATATTAAATATATATTATATATAATTGAGGGAAGCTCACGCGAGGGCTAGGTTTGGCTATCAGAATTGGCTCTTACACAAAAAACCTACTTCAGGATTCATCCACGAGGAAATGTGCTTATCTCGTAAAGAGTTTAAAAGCAAACTTAAGTGGTGTCAAAACCACCAGGAGCAAATTAAGCTTGATATAATTGCATCACATCGTGAGGGTAAGGACTTCAAACAATTCTGGAAAGCCACAAATAAACTGAATGCCAGACCTGGTCTTCCTGTGAACGTGGGGGGAGCTGATCAGCCTGACAGCATTGCCAATATGTTTGTAGAGCATTTTAAATTAGAGTCACCTCTTGGTCATTCGTCGAGGGTTGTCGATGCTGGCGTCTGTCATGACACTGATATAATTCGTTTTTCCGCCAAAGATGTGGCAAAGGTTATTGGTAGAATGACGACTGGAAAGTCCCCTGGTCATGATGGCCTCAGCATCGAGCACCTTCGGTACGCTGGACCACATTTACCTAGAGCTCTTGCCATGTTCTATTCACTGTGTATGTGTCACTCATACCTTCCTGGTGATTTGATGAGAACTATTGTTATACCAATAATTAAGAACAGGACAGGTGATGTGTCTGACAAGTGTAATTACCGACCCATCTCACTGGCTACCATCATGGCAAAGGTGCTTGATAGCCTGTTAGATATTCAGCTAGTGCCTCTACTCGGTATACATGATGCCCAATTTGGGTTTCGACCTGGGCTGTCCACTGAAACAGCAATACTAAGCTTGAAACATACCGTACAATATTACACCCAGCGTCAAACACCCATTTATGCGTGTTTCCTGGACCTCTCCCGTGCTTTTGACCTCGTATCATATGATATACTGTGGGAAAAACTACGGGCGAGACAAGTGCCAGCAGAGCTGTTGCGTATTTTTCAGTTTTGGTACCACAATCAGGTAAATAATGTGAGATGGGCCGGTAAGCTTTCTGTTTCTTTTGGGTTGAACTGTGGGGTAAGGCAGGGGGGTATAACATCTCCAAAGCTCTTTAATGTCTACGTTAATGACTTGATTGTCGAGCTCAGTAACAAAAAAATCGGCTGTCGTATTGACGATATAAGCGTAAATAATATCAGCTATGCTGATGATATGGCGTTGCTGAGCCCAACAATCAAGGCACTGAGAGATTTACTTGGAGCTTGTGAGCATTATGCTGCAAACCATGGATTAGCATATAATGTTAAAAAAAGTGAGTACATGGTCTTTAAGGCCGAGGGTGGTAAATGCCCAGAATCAATACCTCCTATATTGCTGAATAAGTGTGAACTTAAACGTGTGTATCAATTTAAGTACCTAGGGCATTTTGTTACCGACGACCTTAAAGACCAAGTTGATATCGAGAGGGAACGTAGAGCGTTGGCGGTGCGATGTAACATGGTGGCCCGCAGGTTTGCACGATGTAGTGAGCCGGTCAAAATTACTTTGTTTAAAGCCTACTGCCAAGTATTCTACACGTGCAGCCTGTGGACCAACTATACGCAACGCGCCGTCAGTGCTTTACGTGTCCTATATAATAATGGCTTTAGAATGCTGATGGGGCTGCCTCGCTTCTGCAGTGCATCAGGTATGTTCGCGCAAAGCCATACTAATGACTTTTTTGCGATATGGCGCAAAAAAACAGCCTCCTTGCTCTGCAGAGTTCGGGCCAGCTCCAACAGTATTCTGCGAATGATTGCCGAAAGGTATGATTCGCCTATTTTGAACCATTGTACGCGTAGATGCATGTCTACCGTACAATTGGTTTCAAAATAATTGTTGTGTAGCTCTATCTTTAATTTTGTTTACTAACATAGTTCTAAGTTTATTGTTACTAACATAATATGAATTCTGTGTTTGAAATAAAAGTTATTTTATTTTTATTTTTTTTTTTTATTTTTTATTAAATATAACAAAGGCATACATTCCAGGACTCAAACAAAGTTGCTGTGTTGCCAAGGGCGGAAACCTAGCTTACATGAAATTTGATCGTTTGCATAAAGACAAGGGCCCCTTTTCCGTAATTAACGTTTCTAGATCGAGTTGTTTTCAGAGAAATCAATATATTAAAATTCGCAAAAAAATATATAGTACAGATACATGTTTGATCTAGTGACTTTTTTGGTTAGAAACGCAAAATTTAACTTTTTGCTCGATAAAAAAGAAGTCTGAAGTTAAGTCGATTTTGAAAGTATTTCAAGTTGTATGAGACTTGGGGGAACGCAACTTTTATGAAAATTTAACATTTCATTTACTAATCGGGTTTGACAAGGATATTATTGGATAGATTTATAAAATTGCACTTATTTTTTTTTATATAAAATAAATACGTGAAAAACTGCTCGCGCGCGACGCGCGCACCGCGCCAGTGTCCTGCCGGACGTCATCGAGGGAGGACCTACGCAATTTTTGCTCGCGACCACATTGTCGTCGCCACAATATAATACGTCACAATATAATACTGTAATGTTTTTCTTTACACAGAATAGCGAAGTCAGTATGACTAGAATTTTGAATCTTTAATATCTTTAATGAAAACAATTACCTTTACATATTTATACATACTAACTGAGGATCAGAATGACGCAGCGGTAGTGAGGCTGCCTTACGGACTTAGGGTCCCGGGTTCGAATCCCGGTAAGGGCAAATGTGCATGGACATTTGTTTCCGAGTCATGAATGTTTATACATAATAAGTACCTATACATAATAAGTATTTACAAAAAAGTATATATGTATTAATCCGTGTGGTGACGGATTAAGAATACAAATGTCACCACCCCTTCCATCTCGAGGGTGTCGTAAGAGTCGACTAAGGGAGTAAGTGAGAACCGCAAGAGAGGGAAAACTCGTAACAAAACCCTATACCAACCCGTCTGGCCAGCGTGGTATAGTAGGCTAATATCCCTCTGTTTGGAGGAGACCCGTGCCCAGCAGTGGGACGTTTATGGGTTGAGATTGATTTGATATATGTATTATATCAACTATCTGGTGTCCACGATACAAGCCAACGATATTTATTTATTGACTAGTTGTTGTCCTCGACTTCATTCGCGTGGAAATTTGAAAGAGTATTAAGAGCGTATTCACAAAATAGCGCAGCTACAGATTAGGTAATTATCGGTCGACCGGCCGTGGAGTGCGCGTGTGTGCGTGATCCTCGCACACATACATTGTTCGTGAAGTATATTCGGCACAGTGCAGGGTGCGTAAACTTTATTGTTATATTACGGTAAGATTTTTGGTGTTATAATATTATTGTTCATTTGTAGAATATGTTATTATTAGAGAAGTAAAGGAACACATTGGCATACCATATCTATTCTAATACATATTATTATTATAAATGCGAATGTTTGGATGAATTGATGTACCTAAGTACCTATGTAGCTTTTTCTTGCTTGTTTCTGCCTGGGGTTGTAAGTGCGTTGTAAGTGCGGGCAGGCCTCCGTCACTCGCTCAAGGTCACGCGCTATGTGCCTATCGCTATGTAGCTCGTAACCGAGCCGATCGCCAGTGGGCTGCCGCACGCGACACAAATGGTTAAATCGTAGTATAGTAATGTAATAATAGCATATACTTACATAAATAAAATTTATAAATATAAACAAAATTGTTATGAAAGTGTTAGACGTACTAATTCCGGCGATTTATCAGCGAGAAGAGCCCGAATCTTTAGGTACTTAAATTACTACACACATCGGTGTAGTTGTGGTCTTGTGTGTGAGTAGTATAAGTACTCCAGGGCAAATTTAGGGATGCGTTTTGGAAGAAACGTTTCCTATCCCAGGGATACTCCATCATAAAGCCCTGGTGTTAAAAAAATGGGTCGGGAACACGCAAGTGATACCTTTGGTATTGCAAGCGTCATTGGGCTACGGTAACTGCTTATCATCAAGCGGGCCGTATGCTTGCTTATCATAAGGTGGTAGAACAAAAAAAATGCTTATTAAATTTGCATATTAGCTTAGGTAAAATAAAAATAGCTACCTCACACTCCATAGATGCTAATACGCCATAAATCGATTTAGGTATAAACCTACCTACTACCTACCTACTACCTACCTACTACCTACCTACTACCTACCTACTACCTACCTACTACCTACCTACTACCTACCTACTACCTACCTACTACCTACCTACTACCTACCTACTACCTACCTACTACCTACCTACTACCTACCTACTACCTACCTACTACCTACCTACTACCTACCTACTACCTACCTACTACCTACCTACTACCTACCTACTACCTACCTACTACCTACCTACTACCTACCTACTACCTACCTACTACCTACCTACTACCTACCTACTACCTACCTACTACCTACCTACTACCTACCTACTACCTACCTACTACCTACCTACTACCTACCTACTACCTACCTACTACCTACCTACTACCTACCTACTACCTACCTACTACCTACCTACTACCTACCTACTACCTACCTACTACCTACCTACTACCTACCTACTACCTACCTACTACCTACCTACTACCTACCTACTACCTACCTACTACCTACCTACTACCTACCTACTACCTACCTACTACCTACCTACTACCTACCTACTACCTACCTACTACCTACCTACTACCTACCTACTACCTACCTACTACCTACCTACTACCTACCTACTACCTACCTACTACCTACCTACTACCTACCTACTACCTACCTACTACCTACCTACTACCTACCTACTACCTACCTACTACCTACCTACTACCTACCTACTACCTACCTACTACCTACCTACTACCTACCTACTACCTACCTACTACCTACCTACTACCTACCTACTACCTACCTACTACCTACCTACTACCTACCTACTACCTACCTACTACCTACCTACTACCTACCTACTACCTACCTACTACCTACCTACTACCTACCTACTACCTACCTACTACCTACCTACTACCTACCTACTACCTACCTACTACCTACCTACTACCTACCTACTACCTACCTACTACCTACTGTAGCGCCCTCGCCGTCGTCAGCAACTTCTCCTCCAATCTGGCTCCTGGGACGTAGACAGTTGGTTGAAGCTAGGGTTTATAATACGGCGACTACTTCTTTACTTCGAGTAAATGAATAACACTTTTGATAAGTAATAATAACTTATTTATTTTATATTCTTGTTTCAACTCTATTACACAACTTGGCTTCAACGAAGCCCGAACCTGTCTCCAATTGACAACCTTCATGTCATACACAACTTGGCTTCAACGAAGCCCGAACCTGTCTCCAATTGACAACCTTCATGTCATTTTATTTAAATCTTATTCTTTACTTTTCTTAAACGTCAGAGGTTTCACCATTGGTATGCGGCCAGCTAGTGACCACCAATAAACCTCTACATCCCGGGGGCACCCTTTTGGAGATAGGTTCGTTACAATACCCCATTCCTATTCTAAGGCTAAAGTGTGGGGGGCACGAACCGGTCTTCTAATAAAACTAATCCCGAATCGAGGTGTCCGATCTACCAGATCTTCATGCTATTTTCAAATAAGGGATCTGATATTACAAACTTCTCGACTCGGAATCCCCCCTGTCCAAAACCCCACAAAAAACCGAGGGGCGGTCCCATACATTACGTCCCTACTCGACATAAAAAAAACAGACAATAATAGAAAACTAAACGAATCCATTTCATTATATGTTTGATGCAATTCAGAAATAACGTGTCTAAACTTCAAAGAAAAGAGACTTTACGCCCACATTTCTAGGAATTTTATACACTACTTCCAACTTACAGTCATCCACAAGTGGAAGACGCATTGAACATATGTTCAATGCGTCTTCCACTTCACCCCCTCCCAACAAAAGAGAGACCCAATGTTTGAGAACATTGTAATGGATTTGATCCATGGTCGACGTAATTGAATCACAATTCAACATTAATAAAGTAGATACATTTCAATAAAAACTTAACGAATGACATCTGGGCTTTTGAAGACCTCACCAGTCCTCAGTCTCATTTCTTTGGAGTTCGTCATCAAGTACATGAAAAAGAACAACAATTTTAGTTACCCATTAACATAAAACATATTGCATATTGCTATCTTCATATAACATTTACAACGACGTTCTATTAATTCCAACATCTTATGAATCTTTCTTTCTCCCTTTCTTTCCATTAAACTTAGGGTTTGAGAATCTTGAGTGGTAGCCACACTCAAACTCATACCAAATCTACGTACTCCTTTCTTTCTTTCTTTCTTATTACGATGTGTGATAGCCACAACCTTACCCAGATTTCTTTTCTGGCATTTTGTATAACTTTTTACATACTTCCCGATTCTTTTATTCGCATTTTTTATTATATTTTGTATGCGCGATTTTCCAAATGTTTCCCTTAAACCAAAATGACTCCCCATTACAATATCATCACGTATTACCCGCATGAATTCCGTATTTAACAATTTTGAAGAAAGTAATAGTTTTTTAATCACCCCATTTTTGTTTATTACCTTATAAAAAAAATCATTATGCAAGAAATACCCCTTGTAACGGTTATGACCGCTATTAACTAATCGCTGATGCCAACGTAAAAGATTATCTCTCTGTTGCACTCTAGAAACTTCGACTGCTTTTGTTTCGTTCCCATTTAACCCATCATTAGTCAAATCCCCATTACTAATATTAAAAGATACTAAATTCGAACCAACATCATTACATGCAACGTCATCGCATGTGCATTCTGGTTCACATAATTCATCATTCATTCGTTCATCTACAATACCACATAAATGTATTTCATCATCATTACCCTTTAACTCGTCTGAGTTTATAAATGTTGATACTCCTCTAGGCATCACTAGAGTTTTATCTTTAAAATTCAAAATAGCGTCAAATTTAATTAAAAAATTTTGACCAATAATTACATTTTGTCTAACATTACGTACTATATAACAGTTAATACTATATACAACATTCTCCAATACTATATTAATATTAGAGCATCCTACTATGTAGAGTTGTTCTCCATTCACAGAGCGGAGTGTGACATCACCTGCTTCTTGTGCTATTAAACAACATTTCTTTGCAAAGACGTCGGAAATCACCGTCACTGATGCGCCGGAATCGAGAAGTGCAGGAGTATTAATACCTCTAATCTGGCATAAAATAAAAGGATTGAACCCACCGGTAGTCATGTCCGGTGATGTCATTGACATGACGTTTTTCGTAGGCGGCGACATCTGTTTCTGGTGCCGTCCTGCGTCTGGGTGCATCATTGCACCTCCAAGTCGACCGTCATTCGGTCCCAAGTCATCATGTTGATTCGAGCGGCTTCTAAAATTATATTTGTGTATATTATTTTGTCGTGGTGGGATCGAAGGCGTATCCCTTGGGATTCTCATGACTGAATCTGAAGGAGCCATAGGGGTATAAAAAACGGAATCGTTGTCTAATTTTATCTTTAAGTTCAATGGTGTGTTGTCAACTTCATCTCGAAGTGACTCCATTTGGATAAGAGTGTTTTTTAAATTTTCTTTATCCGTGAACAAAGTCGCCATCAATTTTGACTTATAAAAAAAATTTGATCCTTTTATAAATTGTTTAATGAATACGTTATCTTGTATATTCGCCTTAACCGCCAGAAGGTTTAAGGCATAAAAGAAACTCAATCCATCCTCTTTAGGCTTCTGCCGTCTCTCATAAAAGAGTGACACGTAGTCCTGTGTCGATTGAAATTCTTTTGTTAGCTTCTCCGTAATATCTTTGAAAGATGTAGTTTCTTCTATAACTGCTTTATAGAAGGATAACGCAGGCCCAGCCAAGTATGCCCCCAACACAATTTTTTTTACCCCATCATCATTATATTTATTCACCGCACATACGATGTTAAATTGGGTTAAGAAGTCTTTCACGTCATGATGGACGCCATCAAACTTCGATGTTTCCATTATATTATAAATCAAATTTTACGTATCTTTAATGGCTTGGAATCCTCTTCGCGCTCTCCACCATGTAGCGCCCTCGCCGTCGTCAGCAACTTCTCCTCCAATCTGGCTCCTGGGACGTAGACAGTTGGTTGAAGCTAGGGTTTATAATACGGCGACTACTTCTTTACTTCGAGTAAATGAATAACACTTTTGATAAGTAATAATAACTTATTTATTTTATATTCTTGTTTCAACTCTATTACACAACTTGGCTTCAACGAAGCCCGAACCTGTCTCCAATTGACAACCTTCATGTCATTTTATTTAAATCTTATTCTTTACTTTTCTTAAACGTCAGAGGTTTCACCATTGGTATGCGGCCAGCTAGTGACCACCAATAAACCTCTACACTACCTACTACCTACCTACTACCTACCTACTACCTACCTACTACCTACCTACTACCTACCTACTACCTACCTACTACCTACCTACTACCTACCTACTACCTACCTACTACCTACCTACTACCTACCTACTACCTACCTACTACCTACCTACTACCTACTACCTACCTACTACCTACCTACTACCTACCTACTACCTACCTACTACCTACCTACTACCTACCTACTACCTACCTACTACCTACCTACTACCTACCTACTACCTACCTACTACCTACCTACTACCTACCTACTACCTACCTACTACCTACCTACTACCTACCTACTACCTACCTACTACCTACCTACTACCTACCTACTACCTACCTACTACCTACCTACTACCTACCTACTACCTACCTACTACCTACCTACTACCTACCTACTACCTACCTACTACCTACCTACTACCTACCTACTACCTACCTACTACCTACCTACTACCTACCTACTACCTACCTACTACCTACCTACTACCTACCTACTACCTACCTACTACCTACCTACTACCTACCTACTACCTACCTACTACCTACCTACTACCTACCTACTACCTACCTACTACCTACCTACTACCTACCTACTACCTACTTACTACCTACCTACCTACTACCTACCTACTACCTACCTACTACCTACCTACTACCTACCTACTACCTACCTACTACCTACCTACTACCTACCTACTACCCTACCTACTACCTACCTACTACCTACCTACTACCTACCTACTACCTACCTACTACCTACCTACTACCTACCTACTACCTACCTACTACCTACCTACTACCTACCTACTACCTACCTACTACCTACCTACTACCTACCTACTACCTACCTACTACCTACCTACTACCTACCTACTACCTACCTACTACCTACCTACTACCTACCTACTACCTACCTACTACCTACCTACTACCTACCTACTACCTACCTACTACCTACCTACTACCTACCTACTACCTACCTACTACCTACCTACTACCTACCTACTACCTACCTACTACCTACCTACTACCTACCTACTACCTACCTACTACCTACCTACTACCTACCTACTACCTACCTACTACCTACTACTACCTACCTACCTACTACCTACCTACTACCTACCTACTACCTACCTACTACCTACCTACTACCTACCTACTACCTACCTACTACCTACCTACTACCTACCTACTACCTACCTACTACCTACCTACTACCTACCTACTACCTACCTACTACCTACCTACTACCTACCTACTACCTACCTACTACCTACCTACTACCTACCTACTACCTACCTACTACCTACCTACTACCTACCTACTACCTACCTACTACCTACCTACTACCTACCTACTACCTACCTACTACCTACCTACTACCTACCTACTACCTACCTACTACCTACCTACTACCTACCTACTACCTACCTACTACCTACCTACTACCTACCTACTACCTACCTACTACCTACCTACTACCTACCTACTACCTACCTACTACCTACCTACTACCTACCTACTACCTACCTACTACCTACCTACTACCTACCTACTACCTACTTACTACCTACCTACCTACTACCTACCTACTACCTACCTACTACCTACCTACTACCTACCTACTACCTACCTACTACCTACCTACTACCTACCTACTACCTACCTACTACCTACCTACTACCTACCTACTACCTACCTACTACCTACCTACTACCTACCTACTACCTACCTACTACCTACCTACTACCTACCTACTACCTACCTACTACCTACCTACTACCTACCTACTACCTACCTACTACCTACCTACCTACTACCTACCTACCTACTACCAAAAAAAATAGTTGACCTCCTATTCCCGAGACCTACTGAATATACATACAAAATTTCATAAGAATCGGTCAAGCCGGTCCCGAGGAGTTTTGTTTGTTACAAACACTGTGACACGAGAATTTTATATATTATATCATCGCCTGCTTTGTCAATACATTCATAACAATATAAGTGTATTGTTAATATTGTCAATAGTGCAGTGGACATACATCAAGCTATACGTTTTTGTTGCAAACTAGCTAAACCAGCACGCCAATAATATTTGAACTACCTACTGATTATTTATACTGTGGCGTGCTCGCCCGGCGCCATAGGTCACCGGAGTTCATATCGCAACGGCTCCTGTGCAACGCGGGCGCAAGCCGTCTCCGTGCGTAAAATGCCTAAACTTTCGGGAAAAGGGGCCCTTAAAAAGCAAATGAGACACATAATTAAAAATAAAATTTAAACTACCTTTGAAACATGGAAATAGGGCTTTATTTAGTTATAGCCAAGTTAGAATATTGTTATCTAACAGAACACAACTAACAAAAGTAAAATAAGCTCCATCCCACAGCGCAGCGTTCAGTTTGTTGCGTTATTATTACATGTACTTATTCATAACGAATGCGATAGATAATTCGGAATGTATGCTTCAGAAAGAGATAGCTAACTGTCTTGTATTGCGCTTGAAGTATACTACTATAATTTAATTTTCTTATATAATAATATCTATGAGTTGTCTTAAGACAAAATGATTATCCTTACTATTATAATATTATAAATGTGAAAGTTTGTAAGAATGGATGGATGGATGTTTGTTACTCTTTCACGTAAAAACTACTGAACGGATCTAGATGAAATTTGGCACAGAGATAGATTATGGTCTGGAAAAACACATAGGCTACTTTTTGCAGCGATAACCGACATCCACGCGGGTGGAGCCGCGGGCAACAGCTAGTTATTTATAATCCAAATTTGTCTGCGTTTTTGCCGCGTGTTAGAGCGCGATCTACCTCTTTCTTACTTTAATATCATAGAGTAACAAAACAATATTCCTTAAAACTAGTTTTTATACGAAGTCGTAATTGATTATCTTACAATATAACCTCATTCCTCAAATTTTTAACTATATAATTGATTACCTAACCAAACCTGATTGGATAAAAATAAAACAGTTAACGTTAACCAATTAATAGTTAAACAAACAACTTGTCAAACTACTATTAATTTAAAGGAAATTCGAAAAAAACAACAAAATTAGTATTTACTAGCTGTTTCCCTCGGTTTTAATCCACATTGAATTTGGATTCAATCGTGAGTCCCGTCTACTGTTCCTCTGTCATGGTTAAATCGTAGTATAGTAATGTAATAATAGCATATAACCATCCTTATTAGATAGTGCGCTATGAAATACTATGAGATATATTAAAATCCAAATGATAGTACCTACCTAAAAGTAAAAGACCACTACCGCACTAGGAACCAGGCCTGTGCCGTGACAAAAACATGCGGGGACTTTACAAACACACAATTGAGGGAAGGGAGGATACTACTATTTGTCTCGTTACGGGATGTAACCCACAACACAACACCGTGTAGTAGTAAATGCCGAGGTAACCACAACTGTGATCTCACAAAAAACATACCCTTTGTGAGCATAATATTACAATCAAAAAAATATTACTTTCTCAAAATATTACTTACTCAAAATATTACTTTCTCAAAATATTTCTTTCTCAAAATATTACTTTCTCCGAATATTTATTTCTAAAAATATTACTTTCTCAAAATATTTCTTTCTCAAAATAATACTTTCTCAAAATATTACTTTCTCAGAATATTACTTTCTCAAAATATTACTTTCTCAGAATATTACTTTCTCAAAATATTACTTTCTCAAAACATATTCGCAATCGATTACACAGACTCTTAAACTTTATTATATTAGCATAGATGATACGAAATAGGACTAATACCGTTGTTACTACGAGTATAAATAACAAGGCAATCTTAGTTCAACATTTTGAGATATTTTCGTATAAAGCAATAAAAATTTTGCCATAGTTAATGTCTAATGATTATGGAAGGGATTATTTGGGACGAAAATAACTCTAACGGTACATTCACTCATGAATATCTAATTGATAGGCTAGCAGTAGAAGTTTGAGTAAAAAAGGTGGTAACCGAGTGGGAAAGTAACCGACTTGTAAGCAAGAGGTATGAGTTCGATCCCGGGCGGTACTAATGTGACTTTCACTTTGTAGCATATATACGTATACTAAACAAATGATTTACAATGTGCTAACTAGGAATAAAAACATTGTGAGGAAACCCATGACAAGAGATATGTCTTAGAAGAAATTCTAAACGCTTGTCTGATTCATCAACTCGTATTAGGTCAGCGTGTGTGCATTAAGGGCTAAACCCTCTCTCTCTCGATAGAGGAGGAGACCCGTGCCTACCAGTGGGACATAGCCTCACATATATTATGTTCAATTGCTGAGCAACACGAATAGATATCGTGGTAATAATCCTTACTAATATTATAAATGTGAAAGTTTGTGAGAATGGATGGATGGATGGATGTTTGTTACTCTTTCACGTAAAAACTACTAAACGGATCTGGATAAAATTTGACACAGAGATAGATTATGGTCTGGAATAACACATAGGCTACTTTTTACAGCGACAACCGACATCCACGCGGGCGGAGCCGCGGGCAACAGCTAGTACACGATAAAACTAATACCTCGTAGGTCTAGTAATCATAATTCTTTTTCAACGGATTGGATTCCGGTCGGGACAAAAATAGATTTTGGGTTTTTCCGTCAAAAAATCACAATATAAGTCCGAAGTTTGGAATTCGGTGATGTTTACACTGTTGTGTCTTGAAAAGCCGTTAGGTCTTTGCCTGATCTCGCTTCGACTGTGTAGGATTGCCCATCGGAATACAAGAGTAAGAGAATTAAGAGTGCATCTGTGTTTATGCACGCTCTTTCATTCAACCATAATAATAATTATGATCTTAAGAGTACCTATGTTTCGTCTAATCACCAAAAATAAATCGTATATCACCCTAAGGTTGGCTGGTAGATAATGCCATTTAGCCCTCCATTGTTTTACTTAAGTACATAAAGTTCTAAATAAATAAATGTTATGCACATGTTTATCGCATATTAGATGAGGCAGTTGATCAATTACTAGGTATTTAGGCAATTGAAAATCTACCTTATGCTTCAATTATATAGTTCTTTTTATATTGACCTTGTCATTCGAATACTTGGGCAAATAAGCCAAGTAGTTTTACATTGTAACTAAATTGAGCAAACTATATTATTTGACATTAGTTACATAACAGACCTATGAATAATTATATCTTAATTGCATAACAGATATATTATGCAATAAGGAAAACAAGAATTGTATTCAAATGTTTTTTGCGCAGTAATGACCTTCTCAGACGTTTTTACTTAATATAGCATCTCAGCTCTTTCTTGAGGGGGTGGGCAGAGGTGTACGACACGCACATTTCGTCAGCTATGTCAGGGTCCATGCAATAGGAGGTCTATTACCATGTAGCGGACAGTTGTTTATTTAAATCCGTTTAGAAATAAAAGGAGTCCAAAATGTTTTACACGAAACGTTAATTTAATTCTGTACCCAAAATATTTGAAGGTTGTTTATTCCAAGCATTTAAATACATTACTTAATTGAAATCAAAAGCGTTTTTCATCAAAAACGAAAAACAAACCTTCAGTCTATATTTATAATAAAAGGAAAACAAAGCCGAATAACATTATAGTCTAAATACTCACCCACCCTACGCAGATTTAGTTTATACAAAAGAAAATAATACAAAAATAACTTAAGCCGCCTATTGTCCGAATATCGGAATTTCCCTAAACATCTAAAATGAATTCTGTTTTGTTCATTCATAGTAACAAATAACTAACTATACAAAGGAATTCATCAAAAATATACGACAATTTACAACATAGCAACTATTCTAACGCTTATTTATATACCATTAAATTAAAAAAAATATTTACTAGGATTTCTTTTATATTTTTTACTAGGGATTCTAGGGAATAAACCTAAATGCGGGCTGTTTTACAAACACTGCGATCGAATACATAAACCACACACACATTCAATAATGCCATATCAAGTGCGGTGCTGGCTGTAAAGTCAGATATCCCTGACTTTACAATTCCTGGACACTAAGTACATCCGGACTCGAAACAAAGTATTGAAATATAGAGCTATGCATGACCAGTAAAACGCTGGTAGGTAGTGGATGGTAGCTACTTAATATTTTCCCAGTTAAGTCAGGCTACTACCATCTCCAGGGTGGACCACTGACGTCATATCAGGTTCCAGTGGTCCACCCGTGAAGGTGGGTATAGGTGCATAGGGGGGGTTTTTTTCACCTTTAGGCCGGAGAGTCCGATATAGCCGCGTCGCTTCCCCGGACTGAGCGGTATGCGTAAAGCAAAAAAGTCTAATACTACCATGTCATCATCCATTTAGAATTAAACAAAAGAACAATAAATACGTGTCAATGTTATTTCATATTATGTGCTATTATTGTAATAACAACTTCTTATTAAGCTAACAAAAAATCGCAAAATATTGTACAAATCATGAAATAACAATTACATATTGGTATAGCATGTGGTTGATAATTTAGCTAAATTGAAATGTGTAATTACTATACAATTAACGAATGTTGCTTATTAATTTTGACCTAAATCCATGTATTATTATTTATTAAATCCGGCCTAAGTACAATAATTATTACATTATAATTATTTTAGTCCATAACTTATTTATTGAACTTTATTGAACAGTGTTTATTAGTAGCTCAAAGGAAGCTCCGTAAATACTCATGTTGAGGAGTTATAATAATCTAAAAAGACAACTCTCGCACTAGAGAACAAGCTCTGTGTTGCGGGGAACTTTACAAACATACAATTAACGGACACAAATTACACCCAGATTCAGAACAACTCTTTGTGGGCCACATCAAGTTTTGTCCTGTGCGGGAATCGAACCCACAACCTCGTTCACAGCAGGCGCATACTACGACCACTGGACCACCAAGGCAGTATAATGAAAACAACACATCAAATTAGGTTGCATACCTATAGAAGTTTTAAGCAGCTGCTAAATTACACATCAATTTGGTCAACAAGTTTTTACAGCTCTTGTTATTGTATATATTACATGGTAGTAGTCTTAGGTTCCTTTTCAATAATTGTTCTTGTGCATGTTCCGGCTCCACAGTTTCACACGGGTGGACATTTACGCCGTGATTTAAAAATATATATATAACTAGCTGTTGCCCGGGGAGCCCCGGGCAACAGCTAGTTATATATATATTGCCCGTGTGGATGTCGGTTATCGCTGTGAAAAGTAGCCTATGTGTTATTCCAGACCATAATCTATCTCACCGTCAAATTTCATCCAGATCCGTTTAGCAGATTTTACGTGAAAGAATAACAAACATCCATCCATCCATTCTTACAAACTTTCGCGTTTATAATATTAGTAGGATTATGTTAGTTCTAATGTAGTTTCTAATGGTAAAAGAATTGTTAGAATCGGTCGGGTAGTTTTTGAATTTATTCGTTAAATACAAAAATACAAATCTTTAATTTTACTTAGTGCAAATAATATTTTTTTAGTATTAAGTACAAGAAAATATAATGTAGGTAAAGCTAAAATTATTTCTTAAGCAGTTTTTCTCGTTTTGCTACTTTACTGTCTGGGTAATACGCGTTTAAAAATACCTACGTTGTGTGCATTCATTACTACAGGAGTTTGTCCATATAGCGAAACACACTACCCACTAGGGTTCATTGAACTTCAGAATAAGGTAAAATAAAATAAACAAACATCTCAAAACTCTCTAAGTAAAAGTTTAATTTGTAAGTGGTACGTCTACTAGCAAAGATACATTATGTTTTAAAAGTGCAATATTACTGTAAGATATGCTAATTCACTATATCAAGTGTTAAACAAAACAGAATTTGCACTTTCATTTAAAAAAGCTTTTTGAAAATTTTGCTTACTTAACACGCTAAAGGGTGCAACTTTTCAATCCATTAGGAACTTTTGGGCTTCGTCAGTTCCTCTATAGATTTTCTTTCAAAACTTAAAAGTTTTGTCATTGAATCTTGTCTGAGGAATGAAAAATTACAGCCACTAACTTTACACAATACGAAAACATAAGCATAATAATAGCATCACGATATGGCTCTTTATGGGCAGTTTTATTTTGGACGTTTCTAATAACTACTTACTGTACTTACATGGTTCATCATCAGCCTATCGCAGTCTACTGCTGGACATACATTTATACCTTTCCAAGTTTTTTTGCACGATCCTTGGTATCTCGCATCCAGTAATACACGGATACTAAATTAATATAATGTACAGCAGCGGGCAATCTCAACGGAATCCGCGCGGGCAATATTTTGGAGATACATAATATATGGTAGTACCACATTCTAAGGAAATATTTAGTACCTTCCTTGCTTCCAAAATCGATCATTTATCTACCCATCTGGCCTACGATATCACGCTGGCCAGATGGGTTGGTCTAGGGTTTAGTTTCAAGTTTTCCTTCTCTGGCAGAGGATATTGTCTGCATGACTTACTCCCTTACTCGACTCTTACGATACCCTCGGGATAGAACGTGGAGGTGACATTTGCATTCTTAATCGTCATTTATAACATTATTTTAAATAAAAATATTATATAATCTTAATCAGAATGGTGACATATTATTTGTTCATGAAAATGTTTCGTTATCTTACGTTATATGAGTTAATTTAGTGTCGAAAATGTCCAAACTGTGCCGATGGCGATGGCAGTAAGTGATTGCAAAAGTAAATGCTCAACAGACATTGCGACGACCAATCGTATGCCTGTAACCGATCTACGTGAACACGGCTTAGTGCAAATATAATCATAATGCAATCGACACAAAACCTGTTATTCACACATACTTATAATAAATGCGAAAGCAAGTTTATTTGTTAACTCTAATTAAGTTTATGATACGATGCAACACGTTATAATTTTTGTAGTGAAGACTTCTTTAGGCGCATTAAACACTTTTTGGGGTGAACAAAATCATGGAACTCGCATCATCGTCAACAGACGCTTTCCATATTCAAACTTTTTGGGTGAACAAAAATCATGGGACTCGCGTCATCGTCACCGAACGCTTTCCATATTTAAACTTTTTGGGTGAACAAAAATCATGGAACTCGCGTCGTCACCGAACGCTTTCCATATTTAAACTTTTTGGGTGAACAAAAATCATGGAACTCGCTTTATTGTCACCGAATGCTTTCCATATTATAATAATAATCTAATTGCTTGTCGATACAATTCACAAGTTACTTAGTTTTCATTTCTATCGGCCCGCAGCGGCAGTCGCAAGAGACTGCACCGCATGTTTTTTTTATACTACTTGGGTAGCAAGCACACGGCCCGCCTGGTGTTAAGCAGTTACCGTAATCTATAGACGCTTGCATATCAGAGGTATTACTTGCATATTGCTGACCCTTTTTTTTTCACCAGGGCTAAACAAAATATTATAAAAACCCTTTGCAAACATTATTATATTTTCAACTAGCGACCCGCCCTCGCATTGCTCCGTTTTTTTAGGTATTTCTCAATTATAATATGCATTTATTATACATATAAACCTTCCTCTTGAATCACTCTATCTATTGCTGAAAACTGCATTAAAATCCGGTTCGTAGTTTAAAAGATCTAAACAAACATACAGCGGGAGCGACTTTGCTTTATCCTATGTAATAAGAGCCTCTAGACAAGTGGCAAATGCGATAGTCGAATCGAAAAGTCAAAAAATAAAATGTATGGAATTTGACGTGAGTCTACGATTTAGTGACGTAAACTTACGTCAAATCCCATACATTTTTTTTTGACTTTTCGATTCGACTATCGCTTATGCCACTTGTCTAGAGGCCAAGGACGTTATTTAGAAATCACTCGACGCTTAGCTTGAATAATAGCGTGATAAAATCTACAATCAGTAGACGAACCAACTTTACCGATATAGTCATAGTTAAAAGAAACAGTTGGTTTTCCGCAATAGACTGACTTTATTTTTTTGCTACAAGTTACACACAACACACGTAGATGGCCACTAACACATAGGAACCATAGACATATTATACATAGGAACTTATTTTGTTATCTATATTTTAACACCCCTACTTAACAAAATAAATGTAATTTTAAACAGAATACAAAGTTTTTTTATTTAGCTTTAATTTCTAGCATGTGCATGAACTTATAATGTTTAGTTGACATAAGGCCTTTAGTTAACAAGTCAGCAGGCATTTCTTGAGTTGAAATATATTCAATACTAATTAATTTATTTTCAACCGCATCTCTAACATAATGGAAGCGAACATCAATATGTTTAGATCGAGCATGTGACTGATGACTTGTTCCTAATTTTAATGCACTTTGATTATCACACTTCAATTTAATTGCATATTTTTGACCAGTAAGCTCTTACATTAGATTTCCTAAATAAACAGCTTCCCTAGACGCCTCAGAAAGGGCAACATATTCTGCCTCAGTACTGGACAAGGATACATTTTTTTTTACTTTGCCAGGAAATTACAGATCCACTCATTACAAAACAAAAACCAGTATACGACTTACGATCTAGATTGTCACTAGCCCAGTCTGCATCAACAAAACCAGTCAGCTCTACATTATCCTTATGATACGTTAGACAATAATGTTTTGTTTTTTGTAAATATTTCAGTACTCGTTTTGCATAATTGAAATGAGTTTCATTATAGCAGTTATTGAACTGACTGAGGTAACTGAGAGAATATGACAAGTCTGGTCTAGTCAAAACTGCTAGGTACAGTAGCGCCCTCGCCGTCGTCAGCAACTTCACCTCCAAGCTGGCTTCTGGGACGTAGCCTTTCAATGGTCGAAGCTAGGATTTATTATACGGCGATTACCTATTTACTTTGAGTAAATGAATAACACTTTGTTAAGTAATAATAACTTATTTATTTCATTCTTCTATTTTCACTCCTAATACATGTCTTGGCTTCAACGAAGCCCGAACCTGTCTCCAATTGACCACCTTCATCTTATTTTATTCAAATCTTCTTATTTGCTTTTCTAAAACGTCAGAGGTTTCAACATTGGTATGCGGCCAGCTAGTGACCACCAATAAACCTCTACATCCCGGGGGCACCCTTTTGGAGAAAGGTTCGGTTACAATACCCCATTCCTATTCTAAGGCTAAAGTGTGGGGGCACGAACCGGTCTTCTAATAAAACTAATCCCGAATCGAGGTGTCTGATCTACCAGATCTCCAGGCTGTTTTCAAATAAGGGATCTGATATTACAAACTTCTCGACTCGGAATCCCCCCTCTTCAAAACCCCACTAAAACCCAAGGGGCGGTCCCATACATTACGTCCCTACTCGACATAAAAAACAGACAATAATAGAAAACTAAACGAATCCATTTCATTACATGTTTGATGCAATTCAGAAATAACGTGTCTAAACTTCAAAGAAAAGAGACTTTACGCCCACATTTCCTGGATTTTCATACACAACTTCCAACTTACAGTCAGCCACATACCAAAATGTACTCTTTGAACATATGTTCAATACGTCTTCCACTTCACCCCCTCCCAACAAAAGAGAGACCCAATGTTTGAGAACATTGTAATGGATTTGATCCATGGTCGACGTAATTGAATCATAATTCAACCTTAATGAAGTTCAACATTTCAATAAAAACTTAACGAATGACATCTGGGCTTCTGAAGACCTCACCAGTCCTCAGTCTCATTTCTTTGGAGTTCGCCATTCATTACATGAAAACAAAAAAACAATTTTAGTTACCAATTAAGATAAAATGTATTGCATATTGCTATCTTCATATCACATTTACAACGACGTCCTATTAATTCCAACATCTTATAAATCTTTCTTTTTCCCTTTCTTTCCATTAAATTTAGGGTTTGAGAATCTTGAGTGGTAACCACACTCAAACTCATACCAAATCTACGTACTCCTTTCTTTCTTTCTTTCTTATTACAACGTGTGGCAGCCACAACACCCAGATTTCTTTTCTGGCATTTTGTATAACTATTTTCATACTTTTTAATTCTTTTATTCGCATTTTTTATTATATTTTGTATGCGCAATTTCCCCAATGTTTTCCTTAAACCAAAATGCCTCCCCATTACAATATCATCACGTATCACCCGCATGAATTCCGTATTTAATAATTTCGAAGAAAGTAATAGTTTTTTAATTACCCCATTTTTGTTTATTACCTTATAAAAAAAATCATTATACAAGAAATACCCCTTGTAACGGTTACGACCGCTATTAACTAATCGCTGATGCCAACGTAAAAGATTATCTCTCTGTTGCACTCTAGAAACTTCGACTGCTTTTGTTTCGTTCCCATTTAACCCATCATTAGTCAAATCCCCATTATTAATATTAAAAGATACTAAATTCGAACCAACATCATTACATACAACGCCATCACATGTGCATTCTGGTTCACATAATTCATCATTCACTCGTTCATCTACAATACCACATAAATGTATTTCATCATCATTACCCTTTAACTCGTCTGAGTTTATAAATGTTGATACTCCTTTAGGCATCACTAGAGTTTTATCTCTAAAATTCAAAATAGCGTCAAATTTAATTAAAAAATTTTGACCAATAATTACGTTTTGTTTAACATTACGTACTATATAACAATTAATACTATATACAACATTCTCCAATACTATATTAATATTAGAACGTCCTTCTACGTAGAGTTGTTCTCCATCCACAGAGCGGAGTGTGACATCACCTGCTTCTTGTGCTATTAAACGACATTTCTTTGCAAAGACGTCGGAAACCACTGTCACCGATGCGCCGGAATCAAGAAGGGCAGGAGTACTAATACCTCTAATTTGGCATAAAATAAAAGGATTGAACCCACCGGTAGTCATGTCCGGCGATGTCATTGACATGACGTTTTTCGTAGGCGGCCACATCTGTTTCTGGTGCCGTCCTGCGTCTGGGTGCATCATTGCACCTCCAAATCGACCGTCATTCGGTCCCACATCATCATGTTGATTCGAGCGGCTTCTAAAATTATACTTGTGTACATTATTTTGTCGTGTTGGGATCGAAGGCGTATACCTTGGCATTCTCATGACTTCATCCGAAGGAGTATAAAAAACGGAATCGTTGTCTAATTTTATCTTTAAATTTAATGGTGCGTTGTCAACTTCATCTTGAAGTGATTTTATTTGGATAAGAGTGTTTTTTAAATTTTCTTTATCCGTGAACAAAGTCGCCATCAATTTTGACTTATAAAAAAAATTTGAACTTTTTATAAATTGTTTAATGAAGACGTCATCTCGTATATTCGCCTTAACGGCCAGAAGGTTTAAGGCATAAAAGAAACTCAATCCATCCTCCTTAGGCTTCTGCCGTCTCTCATAAAAGAGTGACACGTAATCCTGTGTCGATGTAAATTCTTTTGTTAGCTTCTCTACAACATTTTCGAAAGATGTAGTTTCTTCTACAACTGCTTTATAGAAGGATAACGCAGGCCCAGCCAAGTATGCCCCCAATACTATTTTTTTTACCCCATCATCATTATATTTATTCACCGCACATACGATGTTAAATTGGGTTAAAAAGTCCTTCACATCATGATGGACGCCATCAAACTTCGTCGTTTCCATAATAGTAAATCAAATTATACGTATCCTGTTTTGGAATCCTCTTCGCGCTCTCCACCAAGTAGCGCCCTCGCCGTCGTCAGCAACTTCACCTCCAAGCTGGCTTCTGGGACGTAGCCTTTCAATGGTCGAAGCTAGGATTTATTATACGGCGATTACCTATTTACTTTGAGTAAATGAATAACACTTTGTTAAGTAATAATAACTTATTTATTTCATTCTTCTATTTTCACTCCTAATACATGTCTTGGCTTCAACGAAGCCCGAACCTGTCTCCAATTGACCACCTTCATCTTATTTTATTCAAATCTTCTTATTTGCTTTTCTAAAACGTCAGAGGTTTCAACATTGGTATGCGGCCAGCTAGTGACCACCAATAAACCTCTACAGTACATAAGGCTTCGAATAAGCTTTTGATATGGAATGTTTGCTGCATTATTTTCAGCCTTTTCTATGTTTAACTTACTCTCTATAGGTGTATCTACAGTCTTACAATTTGATATATTAAACTTTAATAACAATTGCTCTATATATTCCTGTTGATCTACAGTTATAGTTTTACATTCTTTGTTTACATGAATTCTCATGCCTAAGTAACGTCTAACAGGACCTAAATCTTTCAGCTTAAATTCAGAATTTAATACCTTTTTTAATTTCTCAGTTTCTGACATACTATTGGAAAAAATTAAAAAACCATCAACATATACAGCTACAATAACTTTTACATTCCCATTAAAAAATGTAAACAAGCATGGTTCAAATTTACTTATTTTAAAACCAAATTGAAGCGAACAATCTTTCACCTTTTCATACCATACTAAAGAGGATTGTTTCAGCCCATATATGGCTCTTTTTAATTTCAAGACCTTTCCAACTTGCTTATTTACAAAACCTTCTGGAATAGACATGTAAATATTTTCTTTTAAATGTCCATTTAAAAAAGCTGTTGTCACATCTAGATGTGATATATCCATATCCCACTGTACACTCAAAGCAAATAACAGTCTCAGTGTAGAATGTTTTACAACAGAGGAAAAGGTGTTCTCATAATCGATACCGCGTCGCTGGGTGAAACCTTTAGCCACGAGCCTGGCACGATAACACACTTTATCATTCACATCTAGTTTTTTTCTTAGCACCCACTTGTTTTGCACTATTGATCTACTGCTTGGCATCAACAATTTCCCACGCATTGTTGTCCTCGAATGACTGCAGCTCCGTCCGCATGGCCTCTCGTCACTGCTCAGCTTCTGGTTCATTAAGCGCTTCTGAGAAGTCTTCTTGTTCGAAATCTAGGCTACAATTGGAAATACAAATATTACCAAATCCGTAACGTTCTGGTGGTCTTCGTGTTCTCTTTTCTTGTATTAATTCTGGAATGGGTTGCAACTCACTTCCTGAGATATCTGTCTCCACGCTTGTGGTGGTTGTATCATCATCATTTACACTAGGTGGATCAGTGTATATGGATGTATCTGAGTCATGGAGAGATTCATTCATTGAAGACTCCCCTACTGAATCTCTGCCATCTGCATTTATTGCCGGAGATTTCTGCTCTTCAACAACATCCTGAATCCATTCTCCTAAGTCTTCTTTAATGATTTCTGATGATACTGTTTTTTCTTCCATCACTATTATGTCTCTCTTTATAGTTACAATATTTTTTATTGGATCATATACACGATATCCCTTAATTGTCTCTGAAAAACCTACCAAAATGTGCATGTTAGCCTTCTTGTCCCATTTCAATCTTCTTTCCTTGGGAACATGAACCATTACAGGACTCCCAAACAGACGTATATTACTGAGATCTGGTTTCTTTAGATACCACGCTTCATAGGGTGTTTTATTTCCCAGACTTGAAGTTACAGACCTGTTTTTTAAATATACTGCTGTATGAGCTGCTTCGGCCCAAAACTTCTTTTCTAAATTTGCATCAAATAGTAAACATCGAGCTTTCTCTACAATGGTTCGGTTAGCTCGTTCACAAACCCCGTTTTGTTCTGGCGTGTACGCATTTGTCTTTTGGTGGATAATACCTTCTTTCAGTAAGTAATTCTCCATCTCACCACTACAAAACTCACCACCATTATCAGTGCGCAATATCTTTATCTTTTTCTTCTGTTGATTCTCAACCATTGCTTTAAAATTCTTAAATATCTTATAAACATCATTCTTATGCTTGTGAAAGTATATGAAAGTCATACGACTGTGATCATCTATGAATAAGACGAAATACTGAGCACCACCTATGGATTTTGTTTCCATAGGACCACATACATCAGTATGTATTATCTGTAGTGTTTCTGTACTCTTTTGTCCAACATGAGGAAATGATAACCTTGTCTGTTTACCTTCGCAACAGGTCACACATTTAGACATTCTCATATCAGTAGTATCCGGGTAAGACAATCCATCCACAATACCATGCTTCGTTTTATTCAAATCACTGCTGTTAATATGTGCTAACCGCCTGTGCCAGAGCTCTGCACTAGCTACAGCTGGTGCTGCCACTGCTGCCAGAATATAATCTGCTACTGTAATATCTAGCTTGTACACACCATTTGTTGACATTGCTGTAGCTACCAATACATTCTTATTGTTGCGAATGTAACATGTGTTTTCTTCAAAAACAACCTTGTTTCCGTTTTTGATTAATTCTCTCACTGATAACAGGTTTGTTGTTAAGCTTGGCACGCATAGCACATCTTTAACCATGATGTCGTAGTTATAATTAGTTGTTATCTGTACGTCTCCTGAACACAATTCAGGCACTTTCATATTGTTAGCGACGGTTATCTCAGATAAACACGGTGTAAAATTCGCATTTTTTATCCACTCTTTGTTGGCCGTCATGTGAGCACTAGCGCCGCTGTCCAAGTACCATTCATTTGAACTATATTTTCCATTCAGAAATACAACACTAAATGCATTTGATTGTTTGTGTTTCTGCAATAATGGACACTGGTTTCTATAATGACCCGTTTGTTTACACTTGTAACAAGTAATCATCTTGTCACCTGTCACTGTCTCTTTAGAGTTTGTCGATGACGTCGTGTCATTTTTCTGTCTATTATACTTTTGTATTTGTTTACAGCGAATGCAGCGCCGGTGATATCCACGTCATTTTTTGAAACCTCCATATCAATCAATTTTGATTTTATTGCATCTGTAGTTATCTGCATTCCAGAGTGCTCTATTGCCATTATCATTGGCGAGAATTTTTCAGGCAAACCACCTAATAATAGTGATCCGACCCACTCTTCGGTGATTGTAAATACTGTGCCCTTTAATCTCTGCGCAGTTTCAACTAATTATTGCGTTACGTATGAAGTCATTGACTCGCAATTCTCTAGTCGTAACGAGATTAAATGTCTTAGCAGGTGTAGCGTCATCTATCAAGCCAATAGATTAACGCTACAACAAGCAACGAAGTTCAACATAGAAAACACAGATGTCACTATACCGAGAAACACGCAACCGCAGAACAAATGTTCGAGACGCTGAATCGCGCTATCGAAGTTTACACAGACACTTAATATATATACAACGCCCAACGACTAACCGTTGGGCCGCGGCGCGCCAGGCACGATCACCCAGCCTGGTCGGAGGATCCTCCCTTTTCGTTGGAGGTGTGTGACAGCCTCCACATTGGTGACCCCGACGTGATCATCATCATCAGCCGACGTGATCATCATCATCAGCCTGACGTGATTATCATCAACAGCCCGACGTGATGATCATCATCATCTTTACGATCAGCAGCAGCAATAACTTCTCTCCACTCCCTAGCAACCAGATGAGCAGTAACCAAGTCGCAGCCAGCCAGCATCTTCGGCCACTCCAGGATACTCCACACGCCTGCGGACGCGCAAGCCTGGACTACCCCTACGGCCTCATCCAACGTGGCACCGCACACTGCACCCCACGGTTCCCGTAAGCAGAGCGCTTCTCCTCTCACCGTACGCAGCAGTCCGCCACTACGCAGCAATCTGTCACTACGCAGCACTCGTCCCGACTCACTGGGACCAGCACCACACCTCGTCCTACGCACTGGACCTACGCGGCAATCAGTTCCGACCCACTGGAACTCGACTCTGGCACTGGCACTTCACTGAAGCATCGACAGCTGACTCATCAAGCGGAACAATCAGGATCGACCTCCGGTCTTGGGGGGGAGTACTGTAGCGTCATCTATCAGGCCAATAGATTAACGCTACAACAAGCAACGAAGTTCAACATAGAAAACACAGATGTCACTATACCGAGAAACACGCAACCGCAGAACAAATGTTCGAGACGCTGAATCGCGCTATCGAAGTTTACACAGACACTCAGTATATATACAACGCCCAACGACTAACCGTTGGGCCGCGGCCCGCCAGCCACGATCACCCAGCCTGGTCGGAGGATCCTCCCTTTTCGTTGGAGGTGTGTGACAGCCTCCACATTGGACTACTGTACTGTAGCGTCATCTATCAGGCCAATAGATTAACGCTACAGCAGGGTTATTTTACGGGAAAAACCTGAGTCATCGAACATAGCCCTCAGTTTCGTCCACAACTCCAAAGATGTTCTTGTTTCCTTAATGTGCACGTACAATCCCGGGTCAATTGTTAGCACCAACTTGGCCTTGGCTTTTGCGTCATCTGATGCTTTACTCTCAAAATCGGCATCTGGCTCCGACTTGATGTAATTTACGAGGTTGTCAAGCACCAACAGATTTTCGACGGCAAAACACCACTCATCGAAATTTTCTCGTACTTTTAATTTCGGAATACTTTGAAAATAGTTCACAGCCATATTTCTACGAAAAAGTCAACTAGGTACTTTCGACTGTTTTATACTAAATTTACTCAGTAAAAAAACCGAAAATTATGGATATTCGCCCATAACCTAAAAGAAACAGTTGGTTTTCCGCAATAGACTGACTTTATTTTTTTACTACAAGTTACACACAACACACGTAGATGGCCACTAACACATAGGAACCATAGACATATTATACATAGGAACTTATTTTGTTATCTATATTTTAACAATAGTAAGCAAATTGAAGTAACTCAACAAACCGATAACTGATAGAGATGAAAAGTTCTCTACAGGAAATCGCAGCGGGGGACGACCTGCCAATAGATGAGCTGATAGCCTAATCAGAGCTACATAGAAGCACCAGTATTTCCCTGCAGTGCTTTCTTCCAGATGCAGGTAGCGAAAGCTCGGCCATTTTTATAAGGGGTCGCCCGCGACTTCGTCCGCGTGGTAATTTGGAACGTACATTTCCCCAATTTTGCAACATATCTCACTACTGCTCCGCTCCTATTAATCATAGCGTGATGTTATATCGCCTATAGCCTTCCTGGATAAATGCACTATTCAACAAAAATGTTTTTTTCTAATCCAACCAGTACTTTCTGAGATTAGCGGGTTCAACCAAATAAACAAACTCTTCAGCTTTATAATATTAGTATAGATGATAATGATGATGAAAATTACCGACTTTAAAACAACATAACAAATTTACAGCAACCAAAACCAATTCTAGAAAATTAATCTAACTATTATTATTATTTAAGCAAAATAAGCCACATAATAACACATAGACACAGATACAGACATAGATATCAAACTATATTAATATAACACACCTAGTTTTCGAAGTCCGATGGGGTTTAAAAATAATAGCTTTCCCTCTTTATTTCCCCGTGGAATTTTCTTCTTTGTCCGTTTCAGTTAGAAAATCCCTGTTTTATCTAGCTATATGACTACTACTCAACCGCAGGGATCCTTGTAGGGATTTTATGTTCGATATTCATTTAAAATTAAAATAATATTTCACGCATTTCTTTTTAAATCTTTATATTAGCCGTGTGCCGCAAATTTTAATTTACTTAACCCTGTTAGGTAATAAATTCATATTATGAATTAAAGGAAATGTAAGTTTGTGTAACAGCAATAAAGAGTATATAAAGGAACGTTATGTTATAATTAAATACGTACGTTTCTAAATATATTTTCATTCTCGAATGTTCTAACTAATAAAGTGTATGTTTACTTAATGTTACAGTTTAACTCCCCGTTTAATATGTATGAATATGTAGGAAATTAGTGTTATTTAAAGTCAAAGTCAAACTCATTTATTCATTTGGATCAAATACATGATACTTATGAACGTCATAAAAACAAATGCCAGCATACTTTTTTCCTACGGCCAATTCGCTGACGATGGTAGGGCCTCGAGAAGAATTGGCAAGAAACTCGGGTCACTCTTTTTAATCGCCAGAATATAACATTTACAATTTGGTATAAGTTACAATATTAGGGGTAACGAAAAGGAACGGAAACCAATATACCATACAGAATGAAATTTAGATAAGTATTTAATTAAATTAATTAAGACACAATATAATGAGTTTAAAAAAATGAATGAATTTAGTATAGTAATGAGGGATCGTTTCTTTTTGTAAAAATAAGATAGAAACATTTAATTTAAATAAAAAATACCAAAATATTTTTATTTCAGCAACTGGCATTTGTGTCAAATCGGGTTTATTATATCTCACTCAACACTACACAAAAAAACCCGTAATTTTTCGACAACAAAGTGCTTTCTGTAATAACCAACATCTGAACTTTAGGTAAAGGATCTGAGCCTCTAGACAAGTGGCATAAGCGATAGTCGAAAGTCAAAAAATAAAATGTATGGAATTTGACGTGAGTCTACGATTTAATGTTGTAAACTTACGTCAAATTCCATACATTTGTTTTTTTGACTTTTTGATTCGACTATCGCTTAAGCCACTTGTCTAGAGGGGCCGTAGTGATAATCGAATATCACGTGTAGAAATCGTCAAAGATAATCCGAAGCAACGCTAAAAGTCCCAACTCACGTGGCACTAAAACGTACAGCGCAATACTTTCATAACATCTAAACACACTCCGTTGGATCGGTCAATTTAAATTTCATAACACTTACACGAAGATAACGGGCCGGTAGCCCTGAACTTGACCTCTGCGTTTGCAAAACGCTCCCCACCAACCCTACTGCAATATTGACCGACTGACAATATCGAAAGACTGCTGGAAGCGAACGCACGAAACGACCATGTACCCAAATCCTTTCGACCGCAAACATTCTACAATCAGACAAGTATTAGACAGAATATTTAAAGACAAAAGTGTTCGGAAAAATGTATTGGTTAGAAAGAATAGTAATACGTCGTCTTGTTCTAGTTCTTCGGGGACGGAAAGTCGAAAGATGTTCGGTTTTAGTTTGCGTTGAGGTGGACTTTGTGTGAATTGTAGCTGTGTTTATTAAAACGTTTGCAGTACAATATTCTGCGCCTGACTTTCACTACTTAAAACTTCGGTAAGTACATTTTAGATTTAATTTAACTTACCTATACTAATTTTAACTTACCTCCTAAGGAATACGTTGACTCTATTTTCGTAATGATATAAGAAATTAAATAAATATATTTATTTGCTCAGAACATGTTGAGAATATACAGGAGGTAAGCCTTTCGAAGGCTTGCGAAGTTTTACAATATTAACACACCAGTTAACACACGAGTTTTGGTCTTACAGTTACAAAAACTCTCCTAAAACTAGTTTTTGAAAGTAAATTAAAAATCTAACGTATAAATTGTAGTGTAAGTGTAGCTATATATTACGGTTGTGTAGTAATTGTATTACGAAGAGGCTAAATGATTTCAGTTTTAATATGACTCATAAATCCTTATTGAATGAGAAAGTAATCCAATAATTTCATATTTTTTTGTTTAGTCATATATATAACAAAAGTTTATATATATATTTTTAAAAACTATGTTATATATCTTTCATTGTTCAAGTGAACGCAAACGTACGCAATGTAAATTGATAACGTTTCGTTCAAAATGCATCCCAAAATGATTAATCATTTAGGGATGCGTTTTGAAAAAAATGTTTTCCAATCCCATAGATACTGTTAGAAACACGCAAGTAATACTTCTGGTATTGCATGCATCCTTAGGCTATGTTAAGTTAGTAAGAGCCACTTAAGTATATTTTTTTTATAAAAAATTACAAAATAATGATTACTTGAGCTTAATGCGAACAAAACACAAGTTCCATACTGAGATCTTAAGATTCATGTAATTATTTTAAAATTTCCTAATAGGAAATTTCCTATTAGGAAATTTTCTTTCTTTACAAATTTTAAAAATATAATACTCTCGTTATGTAAGCTTTTTGTAATAAAGATATATTACATTTTATTTCCTTTTTTGTTATGGTAATAAGTTTCAGTGATACCCATTAAAACTTTTGTGACTAACCTAAACTTATTTCCCATTGCGCGAAATAAGTACTGAGGAATAACAATTGAACAAAATTTTCCTTTATCATGTACCTACGCAAATTGACAGACACTAGGGGCTTTATTTTAAGAAAATAATTTCGAAGTACGATATAAACCTTCTAACTAGTTATTGACTGAATTGCTTATTTCCTTTGCTTCCTTTTCCCGGTAAAAAAAGAAAACGTAAGTGCCTATGTAGGTATTAAGGAGGGAATTTTCTCGAAGGATTGCCATGAAGGTTGAATACATTATCGAACGTCTATAAACGGTACACAAACAAACAAAATAAGCACGTGTAGCAAAGCTAATAAATGTAGTTTGGGAAAACTTAGTTATTAATTTGTAATAACAACCTTGTGAATACTATGCTAACTACACAACAACATAGGTAATTTATTTAAGTGTTTGTTCTCTTAGTAATCAAAGGGTATTCATATGAAGATCAATTTACGGGCGTTTGATATAACTACAAGTACTGTATAGCAGTTATAAGTTATAGTAGTACCCCACAATAATTGCAAGACAAAACGCAGATTCTCTGAATTAATAAATGACTTTGACTTTGATGCGTTTCCCCGTAGTTTGTCTATAAGTATAGCTTGTTTATAAGTGACACTTTTATATTGTGTTTCAATGATATTATAGCAAGAAAAAGGCTAGTTGTAGTCCGTTGGCTTATCATCATCTCGATTCATAAACGTCCCACTCCTGGGCACGGGTCTACTCAATACAATTGTAGGGATATTAGGCTACTATACCACGCTGGCCAGACAGGTTGGTATAGGGTTTTGTTTCGATTTTTAAAAAATGCCGGAGAGTCCGACATACTTCCCCGGGCGGGGCGGCATGCGTAAAGCATTTACCCCCAAAAAAAATGTTTTGTTTCGGCTTATAGCTTCTATCGCATTTCTTTTTTAAATCTATAAGTAAGTACGTACGCGTAATAATATAGCAACAGAACAGAACGCCACCGCACCACTCAGTGTGAAGGTAGCTAAACTTTCTTTAAATATCATTAGTATTTAAATATCAGTGTTTTCCAATACATACAAACATATCATTACGCCTGTATCTCATTGGGGTAGGTAGAGACTATGGTACGTCAATTACTTAGATTCGAAGACATTTGAAGAGATTAATACACAGTGGTTTACTTTAGTTGTTAAAGTGTTTGTGGTTATTATAATAATCTATAATGTTGAATATATTCATGAATTGAATTTTGAATATGTTGAAAACGGAGTTATTTGAGGACAAGGTCCACGCAATGTTTAATCAAGATTACAATATACATACACATTATACTACATTTATGTCGGTGAGTCCTTCACGGAATATGATGATATATTTATTTATTTAAACTTTATATACACATAATAATCCTACTAATATTACAAATGCGAAAGTTTGTAAGAATGTATGGATGTATGTTTGTTACTCTTTTACGTAAAATTACTGAACGGATCTGGATGAAATTAGGCACATAGATAGATTAGTCTGGAATACCACATAAGCTACTTTTGCCGACATAAACGCGGGCTTAGCCGCGGGCAATAGCTAGTATAATGGTGGACTTAATGCCTGAGGAATTCTCTACCATTCAACCAACAGGGTGATGCGAAGATTATTTATAGTAGGTGCACAAAGTCTCTCGTCTAGAGTGTTACTTTATTTTTATAAAATAGTGTGAACTTGCCATGGCGATCTCTTTAACTCCATTCTATTTCATGGCATTGATGTGCTCGAATATAGTTAAAATGAGGACATTTGTTAACAAAGGGAGGAATGCATTATAAAATATATTTAACATGTACAAACATAAAAGGACAAAATTATATCATAAAATATATAAACATAAATATATTAATCAACATAATAAATAAATATATATATATTATATACCAACATATTATATACTAGCTGTTGCCCGCGGTTCCGCCCGCGTGGATGTCGGTTATCGCTGTAAAAGCCTATGTGTTATTCCAGACCATAATCTATCTCTGTGCCAAATTTCATCCAGATCCGTTCAGTACTTTTTACGTGAAAGAGTAACAAACATCCATCCATCCATCCATACATCCATCTATCCATCCATACTCACAAACTTTCACATTTATAATATAAGTAAGGATTATACTCATTACTGTATAGATATATTTTTGTCTCTGAAACTTTTGAGTTATCTGTTTTTATGAATTATGACACCTTCAACTGAAAGCAAACCAAATACAATGGAATGCCATTGTGTCTCGGACACACGCACCCTTAGCGGAACAAAGACTAGAGATGAAGAATTGCCATTTGGCAACGTCAGCCTGAAAACTGCTGATTTTTACATACTACTACTTTTACAAAAGATTGAAACTATCTGGTGATTAAAAAGAGTGGCCTGAGGTACATGCTAGTTCTTCTTGGCCCCACGTCATCGAACTTGCCGTAGAAAAATTCAGCTGACATCATCTTTCTGGCTCATTCATAAGTGTTACTTTGTAAGCTAAATGAATAAATGAGTTGATATAAATGAATTTTGCGTAAGAGATTTTTTTTGTACTGCTGAGGTGGTAAACAAAAGTATACTATCTTATGGCCTGCAAGAACGGTAGTGAATTGACGCCTGTAAAACAGGTGCAACACACACACGCTGCAAACCCTGTACAAGATATCCTTTGTTTTATTCATTTTTTTTAATTTAATTCCACGACTGGCCTGTTGGTCTAGTAGTCAGTGACCCTGACTGCTAAACTCCGGTTTAGCAGTCAGGGTGTCGTGAGTTCTATTCCCACACGGGACAATACTTTATGTGATTAATGTTTGTTCTGTGTCGGGGTGTAATTTGTGTCCATGAATTGTATGTTTGTAAAGTCCCCCTCGACACAGGGCTTGTTCTTGAGTGAGAGTTGTCTTTTTTAAAAGTTCTTGATTCTTACTTATATTTGAGATTTGGCCATTGTACATTAATTTTATGAAGACTTAATTTTCATTTTACAATTTTCACCCAAATTTATGAACAAATCACTTAGAAGATAATTAAAAACATTTGGTAACACATATTTCCGAATAGAAAATACCCCAAAAACTATTATATTTCGAAAATTATCATTAATAAATGTAACAAACAGCAATAAAAATTTACGCTCCATAATAACAACGTATAATACAGTGCAATAATTTAATTTGACATAAAGAAATTAATTTAGAAATTATTACACCATTGACATAAAATCTTGGGCAATATAATTTTTCAAATAAACTGTAGGTACATAGACATTTCGTAAGGTACTTACCAGTCGGTTATTTCTGTCGCGACCTTGCTACTATTCTCTCATAAAACGTAACTAAGGGCTTCACTTAAATAACACCATAAATCTTATCGTAAACGATTGTGAAAACTCGAAAAGATATTTGAAAAAAAACCGTTTGGATTTATTATAGACTAGCTAGCTGAAGCTAAACTAACTTACTGCATTAAAGGATTATGTATTACTAGCTGTTGCCCGCGGCTTCGCCCGCGTGGATGTCGGTTATCGCAAAAAGTGTAGCCTATGTGTTATTCCAGACCATAATCTATCTCTGTGCCAAATTTCATCCAGAGCCGTTCAAAAGTTTTTACGTGAAAGAGTAACAAACACCCATCCATCCATCCATCCACTCTCACAAACTTTAACATTTATAATATTAGTAAGGATAACATAGCTTTTAACAAGTATAGAATTTTTAAAATATAATTAATAGTTTTATAGTTACACCCTATGAAAATCTTCTCTTAAGGGGGTAAAATAAAGGATGAATAACAATAATGAACTCTATGAAAATTTGTAATAGCATAAGCAGTTAAAAATCGTAAACCTACCTATATTATACAAAAAATAATATTTTTACAGATACGACTTATACTCGGGGAACGTCACTAATACATAATTTTAACAAAAAAAAACCGACTTCAGTACGGCAAGTTGTAAAATTTTCAAATATTTGTTTGTTACAATCGAATAAAGTCGACTGAGCGTCGGGCTGAACACAGGTCAAGTAGGTATTAAAAGCAATATTTAATCTGTGCAATCCGCGCTCAAATCATTCACGTCATTATTTCTTATTAATAGTTGCTTAGCAACAATAACCGAAACTTATCTAATCGCCATCAGTAAAATACTTATTATTGAAAAGTTCAGATGGCCATCTGTGGTCTTCTTCATCTGTTTTACTTCACCAAATTACACTTTTTGAATGCAAATGATTGATTAGTTGTTAAAAATATTGAAATTGCTATATGTGTGCCTATAACTTTTGAGGAGTTCCCTCAATTCCTCATGGATCCCATCATCAGAACTTTCTTTTGATAATAATGGGACCAAACTGGAAGTATGTCCAGTCAGACAAAAAAAGAATTTTTCAAATCGGTCGATAAATGACGGAGTTATGCGGTAACAAACATAAAAAAAAAAAAAATACACACGAATTGATAACCTCCTCTTTTTGAAGTCGGTTAAAAATACATATAATATATGTATATGCGGATTTGTCTACTAGCAACTTAGCGATATTTTGTTATAATATCATTAGGTCATAATCATAAACCAGTAGGTACAATCAGCAACAAAAATAGATTTGAATTGGAAAACTAATTGATGCACAATAAAAACATTTAATACTCAGATACTTTTGTTGCTATCTGTACCTACACTTAATCATAGAACTGGTTCAAAATTTACACCAAACAAATTTATTTAAATAACCGTGTGAGCTACTGTCAAAACACTTTTAACCTTGAAATATAACTAGTTTTTATATAAAAAACAAATTCCTCAAACCGTAAGTAAGTATAATAGTAATAATTACGAACACAAACGCGTTTAATGTGCCGACATACGCCGATTGCGAGGCAGACCGGTCTAGGACCGTCGCAAGCGCATCGCATGACGAAACAACACTTTCGTTATGATTTGCGGCAGCCATTTTTTTACGATTTATGAATTGATATGTTAAATTTCGAATCAAACGGATGTGTTCGAATTACAAGTTGTATTGCGTGGGATTGCTTTCGTATGAATGCCGTTTCATGTCTTCTGAAATCAGTTGGTAACATTATTTTATGCCACAGACCACACTATGACTTAAAATAATAATATTGTTTGTATTGAGTCCCTCAATAGTGTTTTAACATCCAGATAAACCTGTTAAGGTTTTGGTGATGTTTATATATTTAATATACCGTTTGCTTAATATGAATAAATAAAAAATAGAAAAAAATACCTTTTATTTAAAAAAATAGATACATTATTTTATTAATTTATAACAATTATAACAAACTTCAAAAAGGTGGAGGTTAGTTCAACTATTGATATTTATTTTACTGACTAGCTGTTGCCCGCGGCTCCGCCCGCGTGGGTGTCGGTTATCGTTGTAAAAAGCCTATGTGTTATTCCAGACCATAATCTATCTCTGTGCCAAATTTTATCCAGATCCGTTCAGTAGTTTTTACCGTTTTACCGTTCAGTAGTGAAGGAGTAACAAACATCCATCCATACTTACAACTTTCGCGTTTATAATATTAGTAGGATATAAAAATAAAATTTAATTTAATTGTAATGCTACATTGTTATCACAATAGCATAATTAATTTAATGTTTCAATTATTTTTTCTTAGTTAATATTCAGGTTCGAAATAGTAAATCCTGTGTTAAAACTTTTTTTTTTAAAGATAACTCTCGCACTAGGGAACAAGCCCTGTGTCGTGGGGGACTTTACAAACATACAATTATCGGACACAAAGTTAACCCAGACTCGGGACAACCATTTATGGATCATACAATTTTTTGTCCTGTTTGGGGTCCAACCCAAAACACGCCGCGCAGTGGTAAAATGGTGAGATAACCACTTAAGCCACAGAACCAACCGTGCAGTTATCTTTATCAACTTTATCAGAGACACATTTATAATGTAGCGTTGGATAATCAAACCTAAAACAGTTCATAGCTGTGATCACAGAAATAGATCTCGATCTATTTCTGTGGCTGTAATTGATCACTTACAAAATTACATATTTTTGCTTATTTTACGCATAAGTGTGAATACCATCAGGCGGGCCGTATGCTTGTTTGTCACCTTGGTAGTATAAAAAAAAAAAAAAAAAATACGCTTATCGTCTCCTAAAAGGCAGTGTCTGGTCAAAGGTGAACTAGGAGGTTAAAAAACAGCCCGATTGAAAAACCCATTGCGTTTTCTTACTTTTTCTTTTTATTAATTATTATTTTTCTTTCTAAATTATTTAAATGTGGCAATACAAATAAATCCGTATAAAATAGAAATATATAGGTTTTATACTTCTTAGGTGGCAAACAGAATATATAAAAACACTAGCTGACCCAGCAAACGTTGTTTTGCTACTAAAATATAGGGGTTGATCGTAGAGGGTTGAAAATTTAGAGTGGTATATATTTTTTAATACTGAATCACAAAAAAATAAAAACAAAAAAAAAAGTCTATAAAATTAAATAAAAAAATTAGGGGTGGACAACCCTTATCACTAAGGGGTATGAAAAATAGATGTTGTCCGATTCTCAGACCTACCCAATATGCACACAAAATTTCACGAAATCGGTCGAGCCGTTTCAGAGGAGTTCAAAGTTGAACACTATGACACGAGAATTTTATATATTAGATTAGGAACTCTTCAATATTTTTATATATTTAAAGCAATATGGAAAAAGTCGAGCCTGGAGCAGGATTAGCGCAATACCAAGTGTGCATAGAGGAATTACTCGTTTATCGCCGACTCATAAAATTGTAACTACAGATTTTTAGTGATGTAGAATCAAACGATTCTTTTACTTAAATCGCATCCCTAAATGAGCATTTAAGACATAGTCTCACGCCCAGCATTACAACTACATCGCTGGCTCCGGTCAGACGGAGTCTTTCTCCAATCGGGCTTGTTTGCTTATATTTTTTAAACTAATTATGCAAATCAATAAATTACTTTTAATGGTTAATTAAAGTATAACGACAAAGTCACGTTATAGTCAACGATGGCAACGTGATAAAGTACTTCCCATACAACTTAAATCTATGTTATTGTACCTACATAGGTAGTATAAATTGATAGATTTCATTAATATCTGTCACATGACATGACTATGAACTTAAGTTATAATTGAAAAAAAATACATATATTTTTGGATAGATAAGTTACATTATCTATTGATTTGCATATTTATAGCAGGAGAGCCAGCAACGTATTTATTTTTATCATTTCATAAGTCATCAATTCACAAATTAACTTTTTTATTCCTGCAGAATTATAAAAGGCTCTTCTGGAAGCCCTCTACGGTCGGGGTGTTTAATTTTAAAATAGAAAATGCTGTCAATAGCATTTACTACTATTATTATTATTACGCGCTCATAGCTAGGTGCACTCGCTGTTCGGTAAACGATCAGCGGGTTAAGCTACCAAGGGCGCGGTAACCCTATAGATGGGTGACCGCATAGTGGTATTTCATCTGAGCGTATCCGTGCTTCGGAAGGCACGTTAAAAGTCGGTCCCGGCTGTTATCGGTCGTTAAATCACGACAGAGGACTAAATAAGGGCGATCTAAATAACTCTGTTACCAGATTGGCCACTAACCACACGATATGAATAGGAAGAAGAATTATTATTACTACTAATTTTAGGACTGATACTATATCCAAATTAAGTTTTATTTATGTCCCTTTTCTTATTCAAGGGTTTAACTCCTCAGCCGTAGATAGTTGCCAAAAGAGCCTCCTATTTTACTGCATGATATAAATTACAAGTTTACCAATTATCATGACTTATGAAATGAAAAAAGTAAAGACGTTGCTGGCTCTTGGTTCATTCGATTGAAGAAAAAAAGTGAAATAGGGACACTTAAAACTCATTAGGCAATACATACTAATATCGACTTAATATATTCCTTAATGTTATAATTATGTATGTATATAAGGTAACGGAAAATAACTTGAAGTACAAGTACATCGGCTTTACATTAAGACACCTGTAATAACAAGCAAAGTACCTACTAAAATAAATAAGTGTCCCTATTTCACTTTTTTACTTCTCAGAAAAAAAGTGAAATAGGGACACTTAAAACTCATTAGGCAATACATACTAATATCGACTTAATATATTCTTTAATGTTATAATTATGTATGTATATAAGGTAACGGAAAATAACTTGAAGTACAAGTACATCGGCTTTACATTAAGACACCTGTAATAACAAGCAAAGTACCTACTAAAATAAATAAGTGTCCCTATTTCACTTTTTTACTTCTCAGAAAAAAAGTGAAATAGGGACACTTAAAACTCATTAGGCAATACATACTAATATCGACTTAATATATTCTTTAATGTTATAATTATGTATGTATATAAGGTAACGGAAAATAACTTGAAGTACAAGTACATCGGCTTTACATTAAGACACCTGTAATATCAAGCAAAGTACCTACGTAGCTTTTTTTAATTTGCCTATGGTGGTAGAAGTGATATAACCCGATTTTTTAAACTGAGCTGCTCAGTTTAAAATATCGGGTTATATCACTTATTACCTGGTCAATCACAGTCAGTCAATGTCAAAATATTGCCATGTTGGCTGCATTGGAACAAAATTTCTGTGTGAAATGTAAAAAAAAATACTTTTTATTATTAATTGCTGTTATTATTTTGTTTTTAATACTACCAAGGAGGCAAACAAGCATACGGCAGCAGTTACCGTAGCCTATGGACGCTTGCAACACCAGGGGTATCACTCGCGAGTTGCCGACCCTTTAGAAACCTTATAACTCCTTTCTGGAAGAACCCCATGCTATAGTCTCTCGGGAAAACCTCGGCAGGGAGCTCATTCTACAACCTAATCGTACGTGGGAGGAAATTTCTCGGAAACCGTACAGTGCGGCACGATAGAGGTTCTAAAATGTGAGGATGAACTCTCTGTCGGTGGCGGTCCCTGGTGGTTATTTATTTACCAATACTGTTAGGCTACAATTTAAACATTGACGCAGTGGTATCACGTGCGACTGTCGTGCAGAGAGCGAGAGGCCTTTTGGGATGTAATAATACCCTAATAAAATATCCGTCGGGATTGACAACTACAAAATAAGACAATATCGAAATAAGGTCCTTATTACTTTATTAACAGGCCTATAAACTAAATTACACTAACTATGACTGGCGTTTCGGTCTAATGGTTAGTAGCCCTAAGTGCTAAGCCGGAGGTCATGGGTTAGATTCCCACCCAGGACATTTTTTTTCCTGACGAGTATGATTATTCAATTAATTCTAAAGACATATCAGATGCACCAACCCGCAAAAGGGCAACGTGCGTGATTAAGGCATCAACCCTCTCTCTCTCTTGTAAGAGGAGGAGAGACCCGTGCCAATCAGTAAAGTCGAATAAAATCGGTAAAGTTATTCTTAAGTTTTGGCGTATCCAAGGGAAATATTAGTTTATCAGTTGTCTGGTTCGCATAGTAGGTCTTTTAGTCCTAAGATATTATTATAACTATCCAATAAAATACATAATTTTAAAGGGAAATCCAAGTAATTATGAAATAATTTTGCAACATAATAATATTCTTTAAGTTTTTATATGAGAACTGGATACATTATTATCATATAATACAATGAAAATGCTAACAAAAACAATAAAAAAATATACTGTACCTACGGTAGGTATCTGCAGTTTCATAGCGTATATTTTATGATTATAAATCTTAACACGTTTTGTTCGTATACATAATATTTTATTATCAGACTATACGTGTGATATAATGGTCACTGCACCGACCAATAATAATAATACCTGTGGGAAACTATTTTTGATATTTTTAAATGTATAATTTTCCTATTTTGTTTTTAAATATATTTAATTGACAATGGGCCGGGCACATAGCTCGTAGAACTGATGGCCGTTGGGGCAGAAAGGTTCTAGATTGGCGACCACGAACTAGAAGACGAAGCGTGAGCAGGCCTCCAACAAGGAGGATCGACGACCTGCTAAAGGTTGCGGGCAACCGATGGACAAGGTTGGCTCAGGATCGAGAGTTGTGGAAATCCTTGGGGAAGGCCTATGTCCATCAGTGAACGTATTTTGGCTGAGAGGATATATTTAAAAATGTAATAAATTAGTTAAAAGAATAAATAATAATAAATCATTTATTACGGATAATAACCAACCTACTCCATAGTGTGTTAGTAACAATGTTCTTAAAAACTATGTTAATGTAATAATAGTCTTGTATATGAAACATTATTTATAATCTCTCCGTAAAGATCCCAACCTGGTGAGCCTGTATTGGGGAATCGCTGTGGGAAGCTATCATTTTCGGAATGCTGTTAGAGCTGTCACGTAATCTTTGAAACAGTGACACCACCTTCTTACGAATAATTGCGTGGAAGCCATCTATTTGTGTTGTTTTGTGACAAAACTTTGTGTAATTCAAAAAAAAAAAATTGTCCGAGTCTGGGTGTACTATGTGTCCGAGTTATGTGCCCGGCCCATTGCCACTTAAATATACCTATATAAAAACAAAATAAGAAACATATACATTTAAAAATTTTAAAAAAAAGTTCCTCGCCGCTATTATTATTATCACTCGGTGCAGTGACCATTGGATCACACGTATAGTCTGATAATAAAATACTATGTAACACATAGGCTACTTATAATTTTATAAAAAGAAATCTGTTCCCGAAGGAATGTACGCGCGGGTGAAGCCGCGGCCGGAAGCTAGTATTAAATAAAACTAGTATCTAAGTAGGTATGTTATTTTGAAATGATTATGGCATTAAAATTGACCAAAACGGAAACAGTTTCAATAGTTATTACTATTTTGATATTATACAGTAGGAAATGATTTAGTTGCACGCTCTGTTTAATTCGTTTGTAATTGCAGAGGAACGTGCAAGGTTAATGTATCGTAATATTTCATATAATATACCTACACTATGACCCAAGATGTCTGCTACACCTCTTTCATAATCATGATTCATTTACAGGCTTTGTTTAACGATAAAATGGTACAAAAAATGTATGATTGCCCAGTACTTTTTTCTGTAAGCTATATGTATATTTGTAAAGAGTATTTTTTAAACAAATAAAGAGATAGAGATGTATAATAAAAATTAATAAAGAAGTAGGAGAGGTAAGGAACTGTACTAGTAAGCAAGCCCGACTGGGGAAAGACCTCCATCTTACAGAAGACCACAGCCAAATGACTCTACACAGCGATGTAGTTGTTTCTGTTTGTGAATACAGGACAGCTAATTTAAGCTTCAGAGCGAAACATTTTCCTATCCCAGGGATAAAAATATGGATCGGCAACACGCAGGTCATACCTCTGGTATTACAAGCGTCCTCCCTATAGGCTAGTAACTGCTTAACATCAGGCTGGCCGCATGCTGCAAGTAGTATAAAAAAAGTATTTTTATTACCATAGTAATAGCAACTTAGATTATGTCCCACTGTTGGGCACGGGTCTCTTTTCTTTTATTAAAAGACTTGAAACGGATTGGACGTTATACATCATCACCACCACCTCAGCCCGACGACGTCCACTGTTGAACGTAGGCCTCCCTCATATACCTCCACAATGACCGATCCTGAGCTGCCTGCATCCAGTGCTTTCCTGCAGCTCTGATGATGTCATCCTGTCCACCTAATGGGAGGTCGTCCCATGCTGCGTTTTTCTGCACGTGCATTCATAATACAAATAAATTGATTGATCAGACATGAATTTCTATTAAAGCATGTGAGTTTCGTTCCAATCCTTTTCTTCTCATAAATCTCTGTAAATCATATTAAAGCGAAGTCTTACACCTCATCATCCTTATTCATATACGTGGTTATTTTATTATATAATCTCTCATTCTATTATTAGTAATTTGACATTCGAAAGAAGAGGACAAATTACGGCGTAAATATTCGCTACACGATGATTAATAAACCGGTATGTGTTTACAAATCAATTGCCATTCCCACTCTTGCTACTACCCAATCAACAATAAAAATTACATTTTAAAGTAAAATTGTAGATTAAATGTAAATTAAAACAAGTTGAGCGTAGTTTCAAGCGCTAGATAATGTCTACGACATTTAGTTTAAGTACGCTAACAACGCCATAAATTATCCTAGAGATATGCCATCAGTACTTACCTACTAGAAAAGTGCCGCAACTTTTTCTTTTATATTTTAAAATGTGTAATTTCAATAAATTGTAGTAGCATGCTAATCGTTCTATTTGAAGTGAAATTTTGGGCCAAGTTAAGCAATTTTGGAATTGGGAAAAAGCATTGAACTCGCAAGCCAGAAGTTTTCAGTGCCGCCGGCTGATTCTCTAAGAAACAGCGATGGCAAACTGACAGTTGTGAATGCAAACTGACAGTTGTGATTGCTCGGTAACGGCACAATCTATTGACTAAACGTCAAAAAGGCTCGGTTTTTGCTCTTACGGAATACCGATTTTCAATCTGACAGACAGATTTTGCTCGGTTTTCACGGTGGCTCGGTTTTGCTCCTACAGAATACCATTGCCGATATGCAGTCCTACGACTTAGTTTTTTTTTATACTCCAAAATAAAATAAGCGTACGTCCCACCTAATGCATATCACTAGGTTACATCGATACTTACCGTCACTATGATAGCATAAATAAAACTTTCACGTACATTTCTCGTCAACAGTAAACGTGTAATTTCCACTGCAGCACCATTACACATTCAAATCACAAACTTAACTGAACTCAGGACATCCGTGAACGTGCACATTCTCGTCCCTTGGGTAGATCGAATGATTGACCACATTTTATTACCTACTAGAGGTACAAGTGTCTTACAGCCCGGCCACGAAACCGGCGAGCGGCGGTCTTCTTCTTCTTATCGTTTGGTTAGTGGCCAACCTGGTGACAGAGTTATTTAGATCGCTCATATTTAGGCCTCTGTCGTGATCTAACGACTGTTAACAGCCGGGACCGACTTTTAACGTGCCCTCCGAAGCACGGAGACGCTCAGATGAAATACCACTATGCGGTCACCCATCTATAGGGTTATCGCGCCCTTGGTAGCTTAACCCACTGATCGTTTACCGAACAGCGAGTGCACCTAGCTATGAGCGGCGGTGGAGAGCGATAAGAACAAAAGTACTAAAACGTTCTATGATGCCACGAGGCCGAGGCGCCGCGCACTGCGCGTCACGCGGTTATAATACATTTGTTGCCGCCGCGTCGCTCATCGCTGCCGCTACCGCGCGAAGTCGTAGCCGGGCCGTTACGCGAAATCAGTGTGGTTTTTATTAGCTATCTGCTATCTCTTTTTTATGTGGTTGGAAGTTATAGTAGCCGGATGTTCTATTTTCGGTACCTATTTAAACGCGAAATCCATTCTGCCTGAAATTACGCTTTTGCTTTTTTAAATAGAACGCCGTCTCAATTGCTGATTTGTAGTGCGTGCTAATAAAGCCCCAGGTTCTATTTCTAAGTTGAATAAAGTGTATAGGAGTTTTTTCCTCTTCTTGCTCTTTGCCTACACATAATGTATGGTATTGGAAAAAAAGTACCCATAAAAAAATTACCGTACTAGCGAGCAAGCCCGACATCTGGGGATCTCCACCTTACAGACGACCACAGCCAAATAACTACACACAGCGGTGTAGTTGTGTTCTTGTACAGGTCTCCAGCGCTCATTTAGGGATGCGTTTTGAAAGAAACGGTTTTCTATCCCAGGGATACCCTATAGCTCTGGTGTAAAAAAATAGGTCGGCGTCTATATGCAACGGCGGTCCGTATGCTTGTCTGCCACCTAAGTAGTTTAATACTGAAATTAGCAAGATAGCAGACATTAATTAAGGCGATACCTCGAAAATAAATTGTGGTTTTGCGGGCGTGGCTTAGCTTCCACGGCTGGCCGCTACGCGTCGCCTTCGTCCGTGTGACGTTGTCAAATAAGTGATTAGAAATATTTTATTGAGTTTTTAGGAATTTTAGCACAGGAGGCATGGAGTAGACAAAAATAGAACAATTAATTATAAAATTAAATGTTTACCATTGGCAAAATACATAGATACATATTTATAAATATATATATTTAATTAAAAAGTTCAAAAAATATCACTCGATAAAATATTTTTCTTGGTAATAACTATTATATAATATAACTACGATTGTGTTATTGTGTTTAATCAACTATAAGTAAATAAATAAATATCTATAATTCTTCTGTATGTGTGTATGTCGCTGAACTCCTAAACGGCAGGATCGATTTTAATGAAATTTTGTAGGGTCACGGATGGTTCAGATTCACAATTGGACCCGGTGGCGCTGCTGTCGGTATATCGGACCTGGCAGACGTCGTCTTACCCGGAAAATGTCCGGGTAGGACGACGTCTGCCAGGTCCGCTAGTAAATATATATATATATGTCGAAGCGTGCAATACCTGAGCGTGGCTGATAGTGGAATGTCAAGCAAAGTCTTTGAAGATAATGTTATTTTTATTATTGCTTGAGTGTGTTTAGCTTTGGCGCGATCATAGACAACGAGTGACAGATGACATTTGACGTATGACGTTTGATGTTAGATTTGACAGATGACAGTTAGTTAATGGAGGGATTCGAACGTCCATTGATCGATGGAGGGAATCTTGTGTTGAAAGGGCTAATGATCGGTCGTGATCGCGCGCAATGGCTAACCTCACTGCATTCCACGAGTATTTGTTAATTTAAATCCGAAAGTATTGTAAGCATCGTGTAGTATTTTATAACCAATGTCTGGTTTTTAATAAACATCATACCAGTGAACAATTTACGAGTATTATTTCAAGACCATCCTGATGTCGGCCAAACGTTCGAACGAACACGAGAATGAACTGAATGAAGACTTGCCTTTCCCGCCGACATCAGAAGTGGGATGGCAGCTCAAGCCCACTGTTGGACTACGTTCTGTATACTGTAGAAAAATATGATGCAATGATTGAAATCATCTCCGTCGCAAAAGATTGCACTGCTGGGAGTTGATCCTGACCTGATTGTTGTCGTCGAACCTACCACGTGCATGATGTGCAATAGTTGGCGGTGCTGGTCACGATAGTAGCTCAACGACTGAGCGCCATGTGGTGATGTGGATAGCATAGCTATGAAATTGCTGAAGAGTATGGACAGTTACAACAATCTGATGTCACTATGCGATTGTTACATCTAATAACTACTTACTAAATAAGTACAGGATATGGTAAAGTATACGTTGGAAATTATCTGGTGAGTACGTTCCAATTGGTTTGGCTTTAGAAAGGTTACATTGGTGTGAGAACTTATGTTAAGTAAAGTTTTGGCATGGCAATTGGCTGATAATTTTATAATCTTACTTTGTGGCGACAGTGTACCTGCATAATGTATATGGCTTGTTTTGTTCAGTGGGAAGAAATACAATATTGATCTCAAGGTTTAACATTTAACATTGTTTTGCAATTTGCTTATCATTTCATAGCCTTGCTTTGTGACAGTGTTGTACCTGCCTGCATAAGGTGGCTGTTTTAATTGGGCTTTATTGTTTAATTATTCTGTTTATTAAGATATTGCAATGCACCGTGATGCGCTCACACATAATAACTGTTAAAGTGCTTAGCAGTGGCCGTGGAAATGGAAATTGTTCTAGGAACAGTGAGTCGCGTTCTAGCAACTGTGATTAGTGTTCAGTTCACCCAACCAAGCTACCTGTAAATGTCACAGCATTGTATTCACCAAATAAATGTAACACATTTTAGATCGAGTGCCATCACAAGAGAAAGACTTCGAGAGGCAGCTGCAATGGTGCAAACGTCATGGGCCTGTGACAGGGCGTCATGGACCTGTGACAGAGCATCATGGACCTGTGACAGCATCATAGACCTGCAGCAGAGCATCATAAATCTGCAGCAGACCATCAAAGATCTGTGGCAGAGCACCATGAATCTGCGGCAGACCATCAAATATCTGCAGCGGAGCATCATTGATCTGCAGCAGAGCGTTATGGATCTGCGGCAGAGCATTGGTGGCTCTGTTCTTGTCGGGCTGTTCCATAACAGTTGTTATTAACACGGTGGTGAGATCGTACCAATCTTTTTATTTTTGGAACTTTGATAAGACTTTTAAGAAAATAAATTTGTGCACACACTTGTGCAAGATAATGGTTTCCTCGCAGAAGACAGGCTTTTATTGAGATTAGTCACCGTGACCAGGTGGTCAGGTCATGATATGATCAAGTATGGCCAAGGCTTAGGGAAGTAGATATTTTTGGCCTTTTTCTAGTTCCTCTTATTGTTGCCAGCTTGGTGACAAGAGTTGTTTGGATCACCCATGTTTGGGCCTCTGTCATGATCTAACTATTAACAGTTGGAACCAACTTATAGCATGCACTTCGAAGCATGGAGACACTTAGATGAAATACCACTATTCCATCACCCATCTATAGGGTTACAGCACCCTTTGTAGCTTAAATTGCTAATAATTTACTGAACAGCGAGTGCACCTAGCTATGAGCGCCTCTAATATTTTTGTGTTAAGTTCACAGGCGTCCCTACAAGGTGGCCAGTAGCAGATCACGGGCGCGCGCTGACAGCGGCAGTGCGGTGCAGTGAGCAGAGCAGTGCGGTGCAGTGAGCAGAGCAGTGCGGTGCAGTGAGCAGAGCAGTGCGGTGCAGTGAGCAGAGCAGTGCGGTGCAGTGAGCAGCGCGCACGCGGGCGAACGGCAGCGGTTCACGCTACAGCATAATGCGTGCGGTTGCCGCATGGCGACTACCTAAGGCGTGTTTTGCGTTTTCTGGTAACCACGTACACTTGCCGCATGGCGGCTATGGTATGGTATGTGTTTTGCATTATTCAAGTAGGTACATGCGTGTGCCTAAGAGCTGTCATGGGTGCAGACAGTTTACGATTGGCTGGCTTATGTAATTGATGCCAGGATATAAGAGTGTGACTGATGAAATTGAAAAAGGATTAAATGAGACAGAACTGTTGATGACAGTGTTATAGTTGGGTTTACATGATGATAGGACAGTACCAGAGCACTGTCAATGACTTGGGTGATCCCTGTGGGGATGCACGTTTTTAGCAACTGGAGGTTGCTGGGATTTGGATATGGATGGATATTCCTAGATCATGTACACCTAGATGTCGATTTTAAGATAATAAATCAAGTAATCAGTGACACTCTTGCTCTTAGCTCTCTCTTGTAAAACACCATTAAATGAGTTTGATAATGATGTAGTCCATTAATGAATCGGTTAGTTCTGAACAGTTAAATTTGAGTGTAAACATGTGTTTAACATTGGCTATGGTTGATTTAATTATGATATTTTTCAATATCGCTGGTTAAGCGTTATTGTGGTGTAATCACTGTTTAAGTTAGTTTGTGTAGCACTGGTTAAGTGCTTTGGTTTTGCTATCACTGGTTAAGTGACTGTGCAACGCTGGTTAAGTGTTTATGGCTTTGCTATCACTGGTTAAGTGAGTGTGTAGCGCTGGTTAAGTGCTAGATGATTTTCATTGCTGGTTAAGCAATGATGCAGAGCGCTGGTTAAGTGCTAGATGATTTTCATTGCTGGTTAAGCAATGATACAGAGCGCTGGTTAAGTGCTAGATGATTTTCATTGCTGGTTAAGCAATGATGCAGAGCGCTGGTTAAGTGCTAGATGATTTTCATTGCTGGTTAAGCGATGATGCAGAGCGCTGGTTAAGTGCTAGATGATTTTCATTGCTGGTTAAGCGATGATGCAGAGCGCTGGTTAAGTGCTAGATGATTTTCATTGCTGGTTAAGCGATGATGCAGAGCGCTGGTTAAGTGCTAGATGATTTTCATTGCTGGTTAAGCAATGATGCAGAGCACTGCCATGACACCTAACTATCGCTGTTTAGACGTTTAGACACATAGAGCTTAAATATCATAATGTAAAGTGAGATATTGCCAATTTGATTTGTTTTTAATGTAACTTTCATAATGTGATAACTTTGCTGGGCTAACCTGATTCTGTCATTTTTACTATAGTTTGGTATTGGTCAGGAAGGCCGAGTGGACTCACGAAAAACATTTCTAGTTTCAGTTACAGTATCACACGAGGACGTGTGAGTGTCAGAATGGCCGTGTCGAAGCGTGCAATACCTGAGCGTGGCTGATAGTGGAATGTCAAGCAAAGTCTTTGAAGATAATGTTATTTTTATTATTGCTTGAGTGTGTTTAGCTTTGGCGCGATCATAGACAACGAGTGACAGATGACATTTGACGTATGACGTTTGATGTTAGATTTGACAGATGACAGTTAGTTAATGGAGGGATTCGAACGTCCATTGATCGATGGAGGGAATCTTGTGTTGAAAGGGCTAATGATCGGTCGTGATCGCGCGCAATGGCTAACCTCACTGCATTCCACGAGTATTTGTTAATTTAAATCCGAAAGTATTGTAAGCATCGTGTAGTATTTTATAACCAATGTCTGGTTTTTAATAAACATCATACCAGTGAACAATTTACGAGTATTATTTCAAGACCATCCTGATGTCGGCCAAACGTTCGAACGAACACGAGAATGAACTGAATGAAGACTTGCCTTTCCCGCCGACATATATATATATTTTATAATACTTGGTTGGCAAACAAGTATACAGCTCGCCTGATGTTAAGCAGGTACCGTAGCCTATGGACGCTTGCAATACCAGAGGTATCACTTGCGTGTTGCCAACCCATTTTTTTACAACAGCGCTTAAGATGCGAGTATCCCTAGGATACGAATACGTTTATTTAAAACACAATATGAGCGCTGAATACCTGTACTCACACACAGGAACACAACTACACCGCTGTGTGTAGTTATTTGGCTGTGGTCTTATGTAAGGTGGAGGTCCTTCGCCAGTCGGGCTTGCTCGCTAGTATGGTGCCCTATCTTTCTTAAAATTACTCAGGCTGAGGTGATTTCTTTTTAATTTTCTTGTAACAAGTTGTTTCTGACGGCTCCGCAGTTATAACCTAACCAACTATTTTCTTTTCTGGTAACAAGTCGTATCTGACGGAGTCGCAGTTTGCAACCTAACCTAATTTTCTAGTAGCTATTTCTAACTTAGTCTAACGTATTTTACAGTTAGCAAATTAATTTAGGTGTTTTAATCTAATATTTCCAATTATACTGCTTAATTAATCTGACTGAATATGGTGTTCCTTCATTTGGAGACAGAAATTTCATAGAATGTTAATAATTAAGAAAATATACATATGTATATATACGTAATGTATCTATTTCTACATATTTATTGAAATAAAATACCATGGAAAAATATACCGATCAAACAGCATGCGTTAAAAATTCTACTGTTTGATTATTTTGTTAAATAAAAACAAATATTTTTAAATTCATTAAGTTTCTGCAATGTCGAATATGTTTAATTGAAGTCAATTGTCCATTGAAACCATTATATTCGAAATATGGACATTTTAAAGTTCATTGAAACAAAATATTCGAAATATAAATACTGTTTCGTAGAAAATGTTTCATATAATATTTGGGCCCTGTAGCTTAAATATTATATGAAACATTTTCTGCGAAACAAAATTCGATGAAATTTCTGTCTGTGAATGAAGGGCGTTCCCTTCATTATAAAAAAACGGCGTTCCCATCATTCGCAGACAGAAAATTCATAGAATTTTGTTAATACCAGAAATGACAATAGCAAGTAGGTTAGGTTAAAACTGCGACCTGCTAGAAACAATTTTACATAAATAAAAAAAACTTACCGCAGCCTGAGAATATATAATTAACGATTATTTAAATATAACATTATTATTTTAATTCAAAATTATACTTTACCTGTAAAATATTTGACTGAAGTGAAATTTGCAACCCTTTATCTCTCTATCTTTTTTAAATACTTTTTGTATTTAAAAAACGATCTTTTTTTCTCGGTAATAACTTTTATATAAACTAAACAATATGAGGATAAAGAATATTTAATTTGATTTTCTATGAGAATATCGAAAAATAAAAAGTAATTTTTAACAAAAATTTTGAGTTGAATTTGTTTAGAGTAAATATTCCGTGTATTGAATATTCTATGAAATGACAATATGATAAAAAAAAGTGAAACGAAAATCTATAATACTTTTATTTTTTCTTATTATTAAAATTATTTTATTTATTATTACATTGAAGGAAACTAATCAGAAATATTTTTAAGATTGGATTTTTATAATCCAATCTTAAAAATATTTCTGATTAGAACATAGGTACTTAATCATATTTTACTACCTACTATACTAATAGAACCTTACGTATATCATCAAAAAATACTAAAAATAATCTCGAAAATTTACAGTTTTTTTAAATACAAAAAGTTGAAGTGCTACTCCATCCCTCTTTTTGTTATTAGTCTGTCACTTTCGGTAATAGTTCCACTAGAGTTGGGAAAATGCCTGAGCATTTTAGGCAAATTTGGCAGAATGTCTATAAATGCCCGAAGAAATTCTATGTAAGTTGTAAAATGTTATACTATGTGCTCAGTTGCACTTTGAGACGCATTCGACACTTATTGTTAGTTATTCTTTGTGAATAACGCAATGAAGGGAAATGAAACGAAGGATGCGCAAAGGCATAAAGTCACGATTTAATTTTTGCCCTGTGATCGTGGCGTGAACTTGGAGAAGTTCTATGTTCAGCAGAGGAATGCAAAAGCTGATGATAATTAGAAATTGATTCTTTACCAAAAATATATAATGTCGGTATTATCGGGTTTTATTATTTTGCCCGCCAGGCATAAACACATTGGGCATCTCTTGCTATCATTTACTTTATAAAGTAAGTCTTAAAAATATACTATAATGTAGTACATTCAATACGAATTTGTGATGAATTGTATAACTAATTTGGTTAATGACCTGTTTAATAAATTATAACATTTAAAACTACAAAAATCTGAGAGAACCGATCTGCAAAAAAGTAGCATACGTCCGTCGTTGGTGAGGCCTACCGGCCGACTAAAAGTGTGGCGAGTGAGAGTGATGCAAATACTTTTGTAAGGCAAAAGAAGAGAGAGCTATAATGATGCATGCGCTCAGAATAAAATAACGTATGTGCCAAATTGAATTTTCTACTTTTTACTAAAATACATTATCAAATCAAAAAAAAAATCTTAGCAAAACTTTGATACGATTGTCCTCTATGTTTTAAAGTAAACCCCGTTGAATAAATCTTAAGTTTTATTACATAATACAGAAAAAGGGAAAAAAATAGAATGGACTTCGCAGCTGTTTTCTATCGAGGATATTTCTTCCAATCACGTTTTCCTCTTACCATATGGTAGATCATAGAATCAAAAAATGTATGCTAAAGTTTTAACTTCCTATTTTAAATGCTTAGCGAATTACACTTATTATAATATCCTTATTATTTTCAATGTATCACCTTAAATAAGCTATATGTCAAATGGCCCTATAATTAATAATATTCTGCTATAAAACTGTCAAAAGCTGACCTTTCATCCAACCTCTATGTTACATAGAAAAGATTCCTACCAAAAAAATCTACAAAATATTAAACCAAACTGACTACGTCGATTTTATTTTACGACGCCTCTATATAAAGAGCCTATAAAAGCAAAGGATTTTATTGTATTACTATAGCCCAAACTAACTGGTACAAAATAAAGAAAAAAATTGCAATATTACTGTAGTGCCGTAGTCAAACGGCGGAAAGTCACGAAGTTATTATTATTTTATTGTGTTTACTTTTATAACTAGCTGTTGCCCGCGGCTACGCCCGCGTGGATGTGGGTTATCGCGATAAAAAGTAGCCTATATGCTATTGCTTATGTGATATTCTGTCTCTGTTACAAATGTTATCCAGATCCGTTCAGTAGTTAGGTACTTCACATTACTTTTTGATATAAGAGACATCTTTTTTTTGAATAATAATTAAACTTACTGTTTTTTTATTTATTCATATTCATTCTATGTTCTTCCCCAGGATACCATCTATCTCCTAGTCAAATTTCATTAGGTTTCGTTCAGCCGATTAGTCGTGACAGCGTAACAAACAAACAAATTTACTTTCGCATTAATAATATACTAGCTGACCCATGCCCACATCGTTGGGCATTTTTTCCGTTAATAGATTATAGCCTATGACACTCACAAATGCCTTTCTATTGGTAAAAGAATTTTCGAAATCGGTTCAGTAGATATATTCTATTAGTGGAATCAAATAGAACACAAAGCAAATGTATGGCATTTGACATAAGTGTACGACATTATATTGTAGACTTATGTCAAATCCCATATATTTGCTTTCTATTCTATTCGAATGTTTATGCCACTTGTCTAGACGGGCAGGTTGGCCACTAACCAAACGATAATAAGAAGAATTTTATACAAAGATAACAAAATTGTGATGTTTATACTGTATTTAATGCAAATATGTATATGCTTTGTTACAGGTAGTGCCTGAAGCACAGCGCTTTGGACTGCAAAACGAAAATGCATTGCACTCAAGAGTACTACGATTACACAACGAGAACTTCTACTATTAAAGCACATTACTTTAGAGGTCACTGCCGGGCTCTTACATGTCAGATGACATCAGAAGGTCACGGAAAAAAGTATTCAGACACAGTTTTCCTATCGGAATGAGAAAGGATGACATCTAATTGCCCTGCGGGTTGAATTAGTGTGGGATGATGCCATTCTTAAAAGTATTCTCTGTAATAACTATATTTACTAGAGGTCAGGAGAAAATTCGACCGTTATTATTTAAATTTTAAAGTTCGAATGTTATTGAAGTTCTTTTGTCAAAGAGTATGTATACCTTTTAATATAGCTTTTTTGTGTACTATACGTTAACTGTTCGTACATTCGTATGTAGGATTAAATGAAAACAATGTTTTTTATACTACTTAGGTGGCAAACAAGCAAACGTTGAATGTTTTATATTATAAAATTCAACTTGCCGTAGGTACTTTTTGCTCCTATACACATTTATCCGCGCGCGCTAAATTCTTAAAAAGGAAACCAAAGTTTTTTCTTAACGTATAATGATATAACTATTCATATGTATGTATACGTCAAAGGACATCCATCACACATTTACGTCACACCCCCTTTCTCCTCACTCAATTTTAGCTTATCATAGATTTTGATAGTTGCTACGCGCTCCGATCTTTTAATACTTTAGTTTTGCAACAAAAAATAAGACAGAAATACACATGAACATATCGCACCCTTAGTAGAAAAATGACTTAAGCTAAAACGTGTTTGTTTTGCAATTTACATCTTATTCTAAACAATTAAGGTTCAAAATTGCTTAGTGACATTTCTCAAATTACGCCAGTTTTTAGGGTTCCGTACCTCGAAAGGGAAAAACGGAACCCTTATAGAATCACTTTGTTCTTCGTCCGTCAGTCTGTCTGTCAAGACCCTTTTTCTCAAAAACGCGTGAATGTATCAAGCTACTCAGGTCTACTGTCCCTTAAAGCTGTGAAAAAATCAAACTTCTAAGCCAACGCGATTAAAAGATACAGCCTTTTATGCCGCAAATTTTCGACCATCTCAGAATCTTGAAATTTGGTACGAAGCAACGTCTAAAAGCAAAAACAAGATAAAGGAAAAATTGCGAAAACGGTAAATTTTTATATACCTACAGGTTTGTACGGAACCCTCGGTGCGCGAGTCCGACTCGTACTTGGCCGGTTTTTACTAAGGACGCGATATTAGCAGCAACTAATGTTACTAAAGAAAAAACTAAGTAAGAGAGAATACTCGTAGTATTTATTCTTTCAGCTGAATTACAGTGTCGTATATTTTTTTGGATCATTTTAATATATCACTTTCGCACTCCGCTTATATGCTAGAGTACCAACAAGTCTCAAGAATGGCATTCGTTTTGCGCTCAGAATCATAATGAGATGTGTGTTTGTAGTTTTAGAGACATTTAAAGATCAACGATACAAAATCTTGATGCTTTGTTGTAAGGGTCCGTACACAACATCCCTATACGTGTACAGAGGTATTGTGTATGGGCCCTAGTGTCAAAACTAATGCAAGAAGCTAATCGCCAAAACATTTGACGGATGATTCTGGCAATCCGTTGTGTCAGTTTTCTGTAAACAGTATCGTATAATATACATATTGTGTTTTATCACAAGGTTATTTTGTATTTTTACATTTTATTATTAAATAGTAATAACTAAATAAAAAGCGTGCGAACATATACAGTGAATAGAAATATCTAATTATTATTTTACTATTGTTTTGGAATGTTCGACACATTCTGTAACCAAAGTTGCACTTTAATTTGCATTAATAAGGTTTAAATATAAATTTAGTTTTATAGTGTTAAAAAGTAGTCAAATTAGAGAACTAATGAATTGCTAAAGTCTCCACAACGCCATATTATGCGAAACGGCCAGCTGATTCTCTAAGAAACAGCTATGGCAAATTGACAGTTGTGATCGCAAACTGACAGTTGTGATTGCTCGGTGACGGCACAATCTATTGACCAAACGTCAAAAAGGCTCGGGTTTTGCTCTTACGGAATCCCCCTGCGTGTTATATAAAGCAATTTTTTTGTTCTATTATTCGATGAGAATAACAGAAATAAGTAGCATGACTCTCTTACTTTACAAAGTCAACCAAATTCCCGCACTATAGAACAAGCTCTGTGTCACACAAAGTTTTGTCCTATGTGGGAATTGCACCACAACTTTGTGCACAGCAGGCGCATACTGCAGCCACTGGACCACCAAGGCAGTCTTATTTTATATTTATTTTAGATTATACAAATGATTCATTTATGCTAGAGGTCGCCTGGTTGTCAAAATTCAACCATAATTGGTTTCTACAGTCCTTTTTCGTATGAACTTGAAACTCCGTGCGCGCAATTATGCTTTTAAAAAGGATTTTTTCTTTACGTATTATCTAATACCTTTAAGCGAGCAATTCTTATTGCTCGGTTATAATATGAAACCTAGCTAGATCGATTAATCGCCCCCGAAACTCCCTGCATACTAAATTTCATGAAATTCGTTAGAGTCGTTTCCGAGATTCAAATTATAAATATACAAGAATAGCTCATTTAAAGGAATTATAGATGTATTTTTAGTTAATAGCTCCGCAAATATACTTATGGATAATGTTGCATAATGACAGTAATGACATTAAGTACTGAGTAAGATAAGATGTTGTGATGTACGAGTATGTTGTTACTATCTTAGATAGGTCCCTATCTATTATAAACAACAGTTTGAAAGGATTAAAGGGTTAACTGTAATGTTTAAGGATTAACTGTTATATATAGGTAAAACCACAGAAATAGATCAACATCCTGAGCTATTTCTCTGGGTAAATCTGTTGTAAAATTAGAACCGCAATTGGTAGATGTTGCAGTATAGTCCTGCCCCTCTAGACAAGTGGCATTAACGGTAGTCAAATCGAAAAGTCAATAAATAATAGTTAAAAAAAACTAAAAAACACGTTTTTTATAGAAAACCGAACTAAAAAATAGAAAATAAATTTAAATTAAGAATAAAAAACAATATTTTATTTTTAAAAAAAGCGTAAGGTGCATGGTGTCAATAGTTATAAATATTTTATTGACAGATATGAGTAGAGTGATTATCATTTTAATAATAGATATCTTAAAAGCCCACGCTTCTTTAATTTTTTATTCTTAATTTATTTATTTCTTAATTTTATCGTTTATGCCACTTGTCTAGAGGGGCTGTAGCGTCTAACGGTTGAATGAACCTGACGTCACTACAAAACAAGAAACATACAATTCACCATAAAGTACAACGAGACTCGGTACAGACATTTATGGATTACACAAAGTTTTACCGCCTGGGAATCGAACCCACAACACCTGACTCGATGGCGAAGAGAAATGTAATCAACATTTACTTCTAGACCACACGTGGAGTGTATTAGACCACGAAATGAAGGATGAATACAACCATGTAGAATACAGCGGTGGTGGCCGAGTGGGAAAGTCGACTTGCACGCAAGAGGTGCGAGTTTGATCCCGGGTTGCAGTACTATTGTGAACTTCACTTTGTGGAGTTTATATGTACTAATCAAATGATTCTCCATCAAAAGGAAAAAATCGTGAGAAAACCCACATGTCTTAGAAGCAATTCTAAAGACATGTCAGATTCTGGTGAATCTGGGTTGGTACCCGCCAGGCCAGCGTGTGTGAATTAGGGCCTAAACCCCTCTCTCTCTCTCTCTCTCTTGATAGAGGAGAGGAGACCCGTGCCCAGCAGTGGGACATATATGGGTTGCTATTATTATATAGGAGTAAATAACAAAATCAACACCGATTTATAAAAAAATAGTTTAAAACTTGTATAAAATAGATAGGTATGACATGTTCTACGTCGCACTCTAGTTCTGTTTACTGAGTATTTATATACATACATACAAGGAGACAAACATATTATAAAGATTAGTTTTACTACCAAGATAGTCATTAGTCAATAACTCATTATATTTTAATGTTATGTTTTATGTAAGCACGTGTTTCTACAGGTTTCATTAAGATTTTATATCATGCTGTGCTGTGTGTAAAGTACTTTTATGTCCTTTCCCCGGATACCACCTATCTCTTAACCAAATTCCATTAAGATTTGTTGAGCAGTTTAGTCGTAAAAAGGTAACAAAGTTACTGTCCAATTTATAATCCTACTATCCTACTAATATTATAAATGCGAAACTTTGTAAGTATGGATGGATGGATGTTTGTTACTCTTTCACGTAAAAACTACTGAACGGATCTGGATGAAATTTGGCTCAGAGATAGATTATGGTCTGGAATAACATATATCCTTTTTACAGCGATAACCGACATCCATGCGGGCAACAGCAAGTATTAAATATTAAAGCAATGTGGAAAAAGTCGAGCCCGGAGCAGGATTCGTACCTGCGCCTCTTGGATTACGGCTCAGCGCACTACCAATTGTGACATCCGAGCTCCTACTCTGGAGTTCGAATTTGTCCACCGCTTTTTCCACATTGCTTTAATATTTATATATTACCCGCCCTACTTCGTCCGGGTTAAACTATTTTCAGCGCAACTTTTTTTTAACATCGGAACCTTCTCCTGACAATAATAAACACAACAAAAAAAGAATTACTGAAATCGGTCCAGCCGTTCACGCGTGATGCCGTGACAAAGGGGAATAGCGATTCATTTTTATATACATATAAGATAAATAGTATATTGGAGCTAATATACTGGTTACCAAACTCCAGTTACATACGCGGCCGAAGGGAATTGCATAGCAAAAATGCTAAAAATATTTGTAATATTAGTATGTACTCGTATGAAATGCAGCCTTCTAATTAAGTTTTACTACAGCATACGACAATACTGCGTTCCTTCCGTAAATGAATTCGTAAATTCGAGTTGAAACCCAGCTTTAATTATTTTGAAGGCTCAAAAGCGGTTTTGCACGTGGTTAAATTCAGTGCGCAAAGTTTTAGACACAATAAGAACGGTGCGGCAATTCTATATAGAGGAATTTTCACTGTAAAGTAAAAGTGCATAATTTAAATTACCGGCATCTCGCATATTAGAACCTCAAACGTCCCTTACTGTGCTGTTCCAGAAGATTTTTTTTATACTACTTGGGTGGCAAAGAGGTAGGACACCATACTAGCAAGCAAGCCCGACTGGGGAAGGACCTCCACCTTACAGAAGACCACAGCCAAATAACAACACACAGCGGTTTAGTTGTGTTCCTGTATGTGAGGTCTCCAGCGCTCATTTAGGGATGTGTTTAAACTTTTTCCTATCCCTGGGATACTTTATCTAAAAGCCTTGGTGCTAAAACAAAATGGGTGACGTCACTCTGAAGTGATACCTCTGTTATTGCAAGCGTATATGGGCTACGGTAACTGCTTAACATCAGGCCGTATGCTTCTTTTCCACCCAAAAATATATAAAAAAGACAGAAAATTATATACTCACCAACTCTATGCACAAACAGTTTAGAGTTAGCAGGAAGGTTGTAGTTGATAACAGTATCCAAAGCTGGCAGATCTAACCCTCTGGCACCTACATCGGTTACAATGAGCTCTGATAATTGTTTGTTTGAGAACCGACCGACCGAGGGGAATCTTACGAGTATATAGAACACCCAAGTAGTATATATAAAAAAAAACAACGGGTTGCACTCCGGGAGTGCCGGCAGAAGTGAAAACTTCAACATCAACGTTGTGCATTTTGAATATTTCAGAATGATTAGGGAATATTTTTGCACGAATTGCTTTATTTATCAGTGTAAAAGTACTATCATTTATGTGGTAAAATACAATATTCATTTATTGCGCTATCGTACACAAACATGACATTTTACCGCGCGGTAAAAAGAGAGGAGGATAAAACTTCCTCTCTCTCACTCCGTTTTACGAATTTTTGATCAGGTCACATGTCCTGACGCGAGTGTAAAATTTTTTACCCATCCCAAAAAAAGTGCAGAACGCCGCTAAATAAGTTTTCACATGAAAAACATTTAATTTAGCCATGCTTAAAGCCGCTTTAAGCACTCAAACGGATGTTTAAATATTAAAGAAAATTAATACGCTCATTACCGCGCACTCCAATCGTTTTTGCCACAATTGATGAATTAAAAACTATATTTCTCACACGTGATGATGAATTTGCATTTTTTTGCGATTACTTTTTATAATAAACTAAAATATCTTTTGCTAGGTATTTACATATAAAAACTATCCTTCACGAATAGAAATAATACGAAAGTTTGTTGGACTGTTTGTTGTTTAATCACGCAAAAACTACTAAACGGATATTATTAAAAGTTGAGAATGTTATAGCTAAAGGAATAGGACATTAGAGGCTATATTTTATTAAAAAAGAGATACATTATGTATATTGGTGGATCAGACATGCCTTTAGATTTTTATAGGACGTGTGGGTTTCCTCAGGATGCATTCCGTTTCCTTAAGCAGATAATACCTAAATCAATTGATTAATACGTACCAGATACCAAAATATAAACTTTAATGTTGTGATGACGTAACGGACTTGTACACGAGGTGTGAGTTCGATGCCGGGTAGTGCTACGGTGCGCTAAGGAAATCATAGCGCACATGAATGGTACTTTTCGAGGAATACTTTAGGTGCGCTTCGTTAGGTGCGTTTCAAAATGGATGCGCTTCGAGATATACCCCAGGGGTACCAATGTGACATAGATACCCTTTCTGTCCCTCTAGACAAGGAGCAGAAACGATAGTCGAATTGAATAGAACAGAAAGCAAATGAATGGGATTTGAAATATTATGTCATAAACTTACGTCAAATCCTATACATTTTCTCTCTATTCTATTCGATTCGACTACCGCTATGTCACTTGTCTAGAGGGTCAGAAAGAGTATCTAACATTGGTACCGCTACCCGGCATCGAACTCTGTATAAGTCGGTTACTTCCTTACTCGGCTACCGCCACATCAAAGTAGGTATCATATTTTCCGATATTTTAAACAGTTTCCTACATTCAACGCTAAGTAGGTAAGTACCTCCTAACGTTAATTGCCTATGCATTCAGTCGTTGAAAGGTCACTAACAAATTATGACTATTTTATGTATTTTGTTGCAATCGGTACTTATTATTTCATAATTTGTTGGTTAGTTGTAGGCTAAGGTAAAGTACCTAAAAGGTACTTACATCACTGTATTACATATATACCTCTTATTTACTTTAAATACGTATAATTAAAAATGGTAAAACAGATAATATCTATATTTAAAATTGTTTAAAGTTTAACGCTTTATTTTAAGTTATAATTTACATTCAATAACCAAAGTTGTAATTAGGTAGATTTTAATTAGATGGCTAAGAAATGGTTTTATGTATTGGAATAATAATAAACCTTTTTAATAATTAATAAATACACTAATAATAAAATACATAGGCTTTATATATATATATTATAATTGATATAATATTTGCACTGCACATATCCATAGAGTATATTAATAGTCTACTAAATCTGAATATTTTTTTATAACAATTTTATCATAATTACATATTAGTTTAATGCCATCTGAAGCTTTAAAACATTGTACATAATAAATATAACATTAGTTTAATTATAACTGGTCTAAGGTTAATATTAGTGATAATTACAGATTTAAAAAATAAATGTGTACTTAAAATTATTTATTTTCTTTTATTCCAATCAGTCAGCAATCCTATAAACTTAGCAAATCATAAATAAATTTCAGTATTGCCAAGTTTCCGAACGAAACATGTGTATGTGTTTTAAAGTTGCCAAGCAATATAAGTGTCCAGTGCAGTGCAGCGCAGCCAATCTCAGCGAAGACTAACCATACATTTTATTTCTTACACCTGTTTTCATACATTTAGAAAGGTAGGGCACCATATTAATGAGCAACCCCGTCTGGGGAAGGAGCTCCACCTTACAGAAGACCTCAGCCAAATAACTATACACAGCGGTGTAGTTATGTTCCTGTGTGTGAGTACAGGTCTCCAGCGCTCATTTAGGGATGCGTTTTGAAAGGGATCCCAGGGATACTACCATCTCATAACCCTGGTGTAAAAAAACGCGTTGGCAACACGCATGTGATACCTCTGGTATTGCAAGCGTCCATAGGCTACGGTAACTGCTTAACATCAGACGGGCCGTATGCTTGTTTGCCACACAAGAAGTATAAAAAAAAAATTTGCGAATGGCAATCATCGGCGTCAACCGTGTGCGGAGAGTCCATATAAATTGTATACAAGAAATAGGTGACGGCGTTTGGTGGCCGTCGTAATGTGGCCCGTGTGCAGCCACACTAAATGTCATTTCCGTCTCTTTTTTTTAACCTTCGCATGTCTATCTCATGTCATGTTACAAGGAAAAAGTTCCGAGAAATTAGTTTCACAAGGCCTAACCAAAGAGGTCGGAATATATGAAATAAGATTAGGTTTGTTTTTTCCTGGTTTTATTTTGGAATAAGCTTCTTCAAGTTTTTATAAAAATGCAGTAATGTTCGTCGATGCTAAAGCGTGTTGGGTTCAGCTCCAACAGCATTCTTAGTATGTTTGAAGATAGGTGGGACACTCCATTGTTGCGTATTGCCAGTGTGCGAGCGTATCCAGGGGTCCTTCGCTGTTTGACACCACGACGTATTGACACCACGGTGTCAATCGCAGAAGAACGTTTTTTGACTTACCTGTTTGGCACCATTTTCATATTAATTATCGACCGTGGTGTCAAACGGCGAATATCTTATTTTGTTTTCGTCGATTGACACCACGGTTGATTTAACAATTTAAAGGTCAAGTGTAATTTGTGTACTGACGAAAAGAAAACGGTTATTACAACAAACAATTACAATCAAATGTTTAATGGAATCTTAGTTGTTATGGAATACATATTTATTAGTACAAATCATATTTTAATAAACCGTAAATAAAGGGAATAACAAACAATAAGTTAAAATTAAGAACTGAACGAATGCATATTGACATTTCAACAGAGTTTCGTGGAATCTTAGATCTTACAGTTTGTTTGGTTCGTCAATTATATTATAATTTTATGATATTAGCATCAACAATGTTTTCGGACAAAAACATATAAAAATGTATTGTACAAGACCTAGCCCAGGTTCTATACATTTCTGAAACATCGCTTTTATATTTATTTGCATTTGCACTTTATAATATATGAAATACAAATGAATGTATTAGAAATACAAAATATTGCATTGTGTCGAAAATGCATTAACATTATCTTCGAAATAGGAATAAGTAAACTTTTACCTGATTCACCTTGTAAATAAACTGATTTCACTATTATTGCCTGGGCCTATTATATCCAAGGCCTTAAGATTAAAACTAATAATTTAAATGTGAAAACACAGAATATTTTATTCTGTGTTTTCACATTTAAATTGTTAACTTTCTGTTAATTATCTTTTATTCTGTGTTTTCACATTTAAATTGTTAACTTTTACTTTCCCATATTCTAAAATAAATATGTTTGGGACACAAGTTATTTTTATAAGTAATAATAATACGAGATTATAAATGATTGAATACTGACTTTTTCATTATAAAAGTGTAAACAGACGATCAAACTTGGTTCGGGCCAAACCACGAACATGGTGCGCTCCGAACCATATTCGCTCGTGTGCACGGTCCGCCACATTATTATTATTAACATCATTATAATATGGTTCGGAGCGCACCATGTTCGTGGTTCGGCCCGAACCAAGTTCGATCGTCTGTTTATACTTTAAAGAGTGATTAGATCGTATAGGCTGGGGTCTCATCAGGAACAAAATAAAATTGGTACGAATAAATATCGATATATGGAGTTACATATATCGATTTGTTATTCACGTTTGTGTAAAATTTAAACCAGGAAGAAATATATTATAGCCTGAAACATATACGTACATATTATAAGAAATCCTACTTAGCATAGGAAAATGAAATAAAGGGCTCATAAAACCAAACTATAGGTACGTAATTATATATTTTCAAAATTCAATAATGTCGTCGTAGTCCTGGCGGCAGTATTTTGTTCTAGTAAGAAGGTGAAACTTGTAGGACTGTGAGTAATGGCGCTAGCGCTGTTTGGATTTTTAGATTTTTATAAATTAAAATACCTACCTTGTTTCGAAGTTTACTGTTGGGTCATACTAGGTATAAAATATATTAAGCTAGGTGAAACTTTGAGTTATGTTAAAAATAAATAATACAGGTATATTTATTTATTTATTTATTTATTTATTTAGGTACCACTTATATATATATATATATATATATATATATATAAGTGGTAGTATATATTTTTTTCTAAGCAAAAAACTTTTTAAATGTCTTACGTTATCAAAATGATCAACAAAAATGTTACATCCAAGATATATTATTATAAATATTTAAAAAACTAAACAAAAACAAAATACATAAGGTGTATCCGATGTTGGGATTTGAACCCGGTTCGGTCGGTGCTACCTCCGTACGGTACTGTGAGAAAATTACCTATTTGTGAATTTGAACTGATACTTAATATTACAGTTTTACTATATTTTTTATTAATAAACCATCTACAAAAATCAAATTCCAAAAAGTGGACACGAATATGGGATTCAAACCCAGTATCATCGGACCGTTTGCTTTGGACTAATACCACAGAATGCTAATACTCCATCCATTATGATTATGATGATTCCTTCATTAGTCCAATGAAGTTTTCACTTCTGCCATGTGGTCAGTGCACACTCGTTTTTTTACCTGAGATTTTTTTTTGTTCGAACTCAGGTATTTCTACCCTTTCTTAAACGTTCTTGCCAATATAAAAATATAAGGGCATGTAATAATAATAATTTCTATTTAATTATTTTTTACCTGCTGATGTCTTGAATATTAAAATTAAATTTTAAGAGATGATGTAGTAAAACGTAGTAGTAGTTGCTATCGCAAAACTGTTGTGGGTAACTAAACAGTTTTGCCTTTCCAAGCACTCTCAGAAAAAAAAATTAAATAAATATCGTGTAAACACTTTTGTGCGTGATTGTTATGTTATAATAAAATACCAATGCGACCGTCCTTTGTTGTTTTACGTCATGGTGTCAATCAACGAAGACAAATAAGATATTCGTCGATTGACACCGTGGTCCCAAACAGGTAAGACAAAAAACGTCTTTCTGCGATTCACACCATGGTGTCAATAATCCGTGGTGTCAAACAGCGAAGGACCCCCAGTGGGATACGCTCGCACACTGGCACTGTAACAGTAGGTATTTATTTATTGCAGTATTTTAATTAATTTATTCTTTGTATTATTTTTGTAATTAATTTAATTTTGATTTTATTGAATTTATGTTTTATTATAGCATTATGTGATTTTTGTATGTGCTATGGTTTTTTTTCTGAAATATTTTTTTTTTTTTATACTACCAGGGTGGCAAAAAAGCATACGGCTCGCCTGATAGTAAAGCAGTGACCGTAGCCTATGGACGTTTGCAACACCAGGGGTGTCACTTACGCGTTGCCGACCCTTTAAAATCTTATTACTCCTTTCTTGAAGAAACCCAGCTATAGGTAGTCTCTTGGGAATACCTCGGCAGGGAGCTCATTCCACAGCCTAATCGTACGTGGTAAGAAATTCCTCTGGAATCTTACTGTACGATTATAATAAATTTGATACTTACTGCTATTTATTTTTTATCGATTCCTTAGCTAGTTGGACTTGCTCGCTTGCATGGTGCCCTACCTTTCTCTCCTAATAGAAAGCTACGTTATCAGAGAGCTATATGTTATTGAAAAAAAAAAAGAACTCCCACTAAAACTAAATAATATATACAAAGACAAAACTTATTATAAATTACAACGTAATATTTTAAGACTTAGACTACTTTCAATTCGTAAATACTTACATATTTATCAATTTTAAACTTCAGTTTTAATTTAAGATAAAAATATATCTGCAATTAAGGTTTTACAAATATTACCCTTGTACATTGTCTGAGCAAACGTGCAGGGTTACCATAGATCAGATTAGATCATTAAAATTATCTCAACTGGCAATCCAGCTGTTATAATTATGAAAAGTACGTTTATTACATTTTCTCTCTCCGTTATCCAATTTTCTAATCACAAACAGCATTTATTGGCGATTCAGATAATACAATATACATTGGTTATTCAAGCTTAAAAATACCGTAAACCTAACGAAGTTTGTTTTCAATCTTCTTTATTCATCGAAGAAAATATTTAATTTTATACGTTCAAGATAATTTTTCTAGACTTTTCCAACATACAATTAATGGATACAAAGAACACTCAATCTTGAGTTAAGCTCGCCTTTGTACATGTTATATTTATATGTATTTGTTTTCTTTGTTACTGTGTACAATAAAGAATTTAAGAACACCCAGACCCAGAACTGTAATATGTGGATCACACATTTTTTGTCTTATGCCGGAATCGAACAATATTCGGCGCAGTGAACAACCTTTGACCATGACGCCATACATGCAATCAACAAAGTATAGGTACAAGCATATAAAAAAGCACACAGATATTAAAAAGAGGTAGGGCAGTGTATAAACGCGCAAGCCCGACTGGGGAAGGACCTCTACCTTACAGAAGACCACAGCTAAACTAGACACAGTGGTTAATTATATCTTTTAAAGAATATAAATGCCAAGTTTGAAGTTTATCAGTCCAACAAAACACGTTGTTCCATTCAAACTTTGCAACCCCTTCTCACCCCCTTAGGGGTTGAATTTTCAACAATTCTTTCTTAGTGCACAGCTACGTCATGAAAGGAATATTTGTGCAAAATTTCATAGCTTAGATCATAGACTATCTACTATGGCTTACATATATATATTATAGTTGTGTTCCTGTGCGTAAGTATAAGTGTCTGTATCTAATGAGTATTGCAGTACTTTTTAAGTTAAATTGTTTTTTTTAAATACCGTGTTCCTTATCCCAGCACTATTTTTAATACAAAACTCCTAGGGTTACAAGAAGTAGGGACGATAACTCGCGAGTAATGCTCCTGGAAATGCAAGCGTCCATAGGCTACGGTAACTGCTTACCATCAGACGGGGCATACGGGCATACGCTTGTTTGTCGTCGTAGTACAAAAAAATCTATGTAAGTATACTTTTTCATACACAATAATACTAAATGTATGGTACGACAACTTTGACCTCCGACATTAAAAACTCAGTGCAATGAACTTTTAACAATTCTATTCCATAATTCCATATGTTTATACATTGTATATTTAAAATACTTCTCAATGTTTCCAATCACATACCGAATATTAATGACAGCCAAATATATTACCTTTTTTGTCTATATTCTATTCTGAACAACAATAATAAGTTTTAATTAACTGCGCAGTACATTATTATGTTTATGTTGAGATGATAAACAGATAATTTTCTAACGAATAATTAAGTTTATATGCTGGTAAACTATGTGAATTTTAGAACAATCTAGACTTTACCTATGGCAGGTATAAAATAATTGCTAACGTGAATATAATAACGTGAATATTATTTTTGACCCCGAAGTATTTTCGTGTCGTAAAAATAAAATAACTGATGCTAAATTCAACTTGCGTCGATTTTTAAATCTTTTTGTAAAAAAAATATTTATTTTTTATTTATTTTTAAAAAGACAACTCCCGCACTAGATAACAAGCTCTGTGTCGCGGGGGGCTTTACAAACATACAATTAACGGACACAAATTACATCTAGACTCAGAACAATTCTTCGTGGGTCACACAAAGTTTTGTCCTGTGTGGGAATCGAACCCACAACCTCGTGCACAGCAGGCGCATACTGCGACCACTGGACCACCGAGGCAGTCATCAAAATATTATTATAATAGATTCATTTTAAAAATGGCTAGGTATAGAGACACTATATGTGTCCCCTATACCAAGTCTTTTGTATAATGTTTTCTTACCACATAGGGACACAGGAGTTGGTCTAGTGAGTCCCGGGTTGGAATCCGCATTACACCGCTGTGGTCTTCCGTAAGATAGAGGTCGTTTCCTAGTCTTTTAAAATACCGGAATAAAATTAGGATTTACGTCCCGTCAGTCTATGATAGTTAGGGAATAAAGAATGTCCAAGAGTTTACGCACGCACTTTTTCACTATACTGTCTCCACGCAGAGTAAAGGAAAGACAAACAACATAATATTTTTTCTCTTATTAAAAAACCTAAACTGACTTACAAAAAAAGCTAAAAATAATTAACTGAATTACAGATTGAAATCGGTGCCAAGGCAATAGTATAAGGATAAATATCTTTCTTTACCAAGGCTTTGAAAGAAAAAAAAATATTACAGTAATCTACAAAAAAAAATACATAATGGTTAAAAGACAAACAGGACCTAACTCAGCGATTAATTGCAACAACACAGACGTTGCAGCGCGCTGATATTCTGCAATAGGCCTACTTTGCAAAGTTCACTCAATTCTATTCAGACTACTTTTTTAAATTTCGGTTATGAATTTATAATATTTAATTTATTTTATAGTTGACAAGCATACAGATAAAATGTCAAGGCTGGTCAAGGTATGTATAACGTTATAACTATGGTAATTTTATTGCATAAGATGTTAAATTGTTTAATACCTTGTAGTGATGCGGACTTTGTATTAGGTAGGTAGGGGAAGTTTATGACACGAAACTACATATATTCAAGTTTCGAGATTGAGACGACTCCCGTAATAGTGAACAGGCCTGTTGTCGAACTAAAAAGCTTAATGCATACCCATTTAGAATAGAAAGGCACCATACAACCGAGCAAGCTCGACTGGGGAAAGACCTCCACCTTACAGAAGACCACAGTTTATAACATAGCGCACAGTACAAATTTCCAGCGTTTTTAACAAAACTTTTCTTATCCCTGGAATACCTACCTACTTCATCAAGAAACGTTAATGTAAATACATAGTATTAAGTAAAAGGAAGCTCATTACCTACGGCTACGATGACGTGGAGCCACGAGAAGAACTAGCAAGAAACTCAGGCCACTCTTTTTCATCGCCAGATAGTTTTTTTTTTTTGTAAATTACAATTATGGTAGCATGTAAGCTAATGCAGTCGAACATGATACTTAATCTATTGATAAAAAATCTAATCGTACTTTGTACTGGTCAGCCATCATGAGAAGAACTAGCAAGAAACTTAGGCCACACTTTTTAATCGCCAGATAATTACAATCTTTTGTAAATTACAATTATGGTAGCATGTAGGCTAATGCAGTCGAAACACGATACTTAATCTATTGATAAAAAAGCTAATCGTACTTAGTACTGGTCAGCCATCATGAGAAGAACTAGCAAGAAACTCAGGCCACTCTTTGTAATCGCCAGATAATTACGATCTTTTGTAAATTACAAATATGGTAGCATGCAAACTGATGCAGTTAAAAAATGATACTTACTTTAGTGATAAAAAGCTAATCGTACTTAGTACTGGTCAGTTAACATGAAGAAAAAAACAAGAAACTCAGGCCACTCTTTTTAATCGCCAGATAATTACAATTAGTGATAAAAAGCTAATCGGTACCGAAAAGAAACTCAGGCCACTCTGTTTAATTGCCAGATAATTACAAATAGTGATAAAAAGCTAATCGGTACTGGTCAGCGAACATGAAAAAAAAGTAGCAAGAAACTCAGGCCACTGTTTTTAATCGCCAGATAATAACAATCTTTTGTAAATTACAAATATGGTAGCATGCAAACTGATGCAGTCAAAACACGATACTTACTTTATTCAACTTACATCGTATTATATATCTTCCTCAATTTATTATAATATTAAGTCATACGTAAACAGCTGTATCTTCTAAGAATAGTATGGAAATGCAAACATAAAACTTAGCTATATTTATTTGCACGTGTCGATGATTGTGCGCAGAAAAAATGGCGTCAGGTGTCAGGTGGGTGGGTATTCTCAAGGTATTATTGATTTATATTGCTATTAGCGGAACTATTAATGGTATTATTCCGGTATTTATTCAATATGTATGTCAATGACGGGTATCCTGTTGATTGTGTTCTTTTTTACACGAGTTTAAATGCGTATATACTAGCTGTTGCCGGCGGCTCCGCCCGCGTACATGTCGATTATCGAAATAAATAGTAGCCTATTGGCTTTTAAAAACTATAATCTATCTGTATGCCAAATTCCAACCAGATTCGTTCAGTAGTTTTTACGTGAAAGAGTAACAAACATCCATCCTCACAAATTTTCACATTTATATATTAGTGGGATACATAATATTATAATTACCTACTTGTCCCGACAGACTGATTAATCTACGCAGAGCCTAAACCGCTGAGACTGGTGGCAAACAAGCAATTTAAAAAAATATATAGTTTGTAATTTGTAACACATACAACTAGACGTGCTGTGCTCTTCTGTAAGGCGAAGATCCTTCCCCAGCCATGCTTGCTTATATGGTGCCTTACAACTCATATTCTGTTGTCCTAGAGTGTTCAGAATATTAAATACTCTCCCTGCCGAGGTTTTCCCAAGAGACTATAGCATGGGTTTCTTCAAGAAAAAAGTTATAAGGTTTTTAAAGGGTCGGCAACGCGTGAGTGACACCCCTGGTGTTGCAAACGTCCATAGGCTACGGTAACTGCTTACCATCAGGCGGGCCGTATGCTTGTTTGCCACCTTGGTAGTATAAAAAAAGGTATGAAAACAACTAACCGTTGTTTATTAATATTAAAAACAACAATAACAATAAACATCTACATAATATATCCTATTGTTTAACCTTGCATACCAGAATTTACCTTCCTATTTCCCTAATAAAGTCCACAATTTCAAGAAAATTAATTTCAAGAAATAAGATATCGATTTGTCTCAATCAAAATATACCAACGATATTTAAAATTCAAATAACTGATGATAATGTTTTCTGAATCATCAATAAATAAGTAAATGATTGATTCACAATAACACATTTTTTGATATAAATATAAAAAATGTGGTGCTTAGTAATAATCTTAAGGACGGCAACACGCAAGTAGGAGGAATACCAAAGGTATATTCCTCATCTATAGGCTACGGTAACTGCTTACCATCATACGCTCGCATCAGGTTAGTTTATTTGCCACCTATGTAATATAAAAAGGTATATTATACTAGCTGTTGCCGACAGCCGATAACCGACATCAACGCGAGCAGAGCCGCGGGCAACAGCTAGTTTATAATATTTGTAGGATTTCCATTGTTTAATTCCATTAAAACATTGGATTTTTCAACAGTCAACCCGCGCAAATTAGCGAAATTTAATTAAGATAATATTATATAGTCTACTTAGTTTGTTTTTGACATTAGCAATTATAAATTTCTTTGTTTTGTACCGTTTCTTTTACAGAACAAAGTTACAAACAACTCTTCTAAAGTTATCTCCTTAACATTAAATTCAAATCTTGACTATCGTACAGTACCATCCAACGGTTTCAATGATACAGAAATTGATGCAAAATGTTAGGTTTTTTTTTATACTACCGAGGAGGCAAACAAGCATATGGCCCGCCTGATGGTAAGCAGTTACCGTACCCTATGGATGCTTGCAACACCAGGAGTATCACTCGCGCGTTGCCGACCCTTTAGAAACCTTATAACTCCTTTCTTAAAGAACCCCATGCTATAGTATTAGTTTCGATAAGGGACACCATCAAAATACCTACACATAGCGTGGTAGTTGTGTTTCTGTACAGGTCAGTTTTCATTTAGAGAAGTGAAATGTTTTCTTACCTACATACATATCATCACACCTGTCTCCCATTGGGGAAGGCAGAGATTATGGTACGCCAATGACTTCGATCCAGACATACTTCTTTCTTTACATTCATCAACGTTTTCATGCATGAACTTCGGTTCTGGGTAAGTACACAATAATAATAATATTTTCGAGACAACTCACTCATCGCTATCTGATCCCAAACTAGGTAGAGCCTGTCTATGGTAACCAGACAACTGATTAACATTCATATTATACAAACATTTCTAAATACATACATATTATATATAAATTACACCCAGACGCAGAACAAACATTCGTGCTCATCACACAAAGATTTGTCCTCGGTGGGAATCAAACCCACGACCACCTGAGACTCACTAACAACATTATTAAATATTTTTAGCATTTTGCTATGCAATTAGCTCAAATATACTTAAATATTAAAGCAATGTGGAAAAAGACGAGCCCGGAGCAGGACTCGAACCTGCGCCCCTCGGGTTCCGGCCCAGCGCACTACCAACTGTGCCATCCGAGCTCCTGCTCCAGAGTTCGAATTTGTCCATCGCTTGTTTACGTCTTGGAGTAACGTTAGTTTCATTCACTAACTACATGTTTGAAATGTTTTCTTATCACAGGGATACTCCATCATTAAACTATGGTTTAATGTCGTCTGAAAGAATTACCTACGCTACGAGCCACTTAGAATATTGACGTAAATATACCGTCTATGTGTCTACACTCTACAATGGCGTAGAAAGCCTTTGTTCTATTCTTGCCTAGAACATCACAAGCTAAAAGGATTTCCAAGCTGTAATTTTAACGAACAAAATACTCTCTAGCACCTTCACTGGACAGTAAACAATGTTGTTACACATCAACACATTGTTTGAAGGACAAAGGATGTTGAAGTAAATTGCGTTGACGCTTTGTCACTTGAAACTTGCAGCAAAATAAGTTTGATAAACTTTCTTGCAGCGAAACAAATCAGGTACACAAAACAGTAGAAAATGTCCGTTCATCCTTTCTATTTTGAACTCCTGACGAACAATAAAGATGTTATAAATTTGAATGCCATGTGTGTTTGTCTGTGGCACCGTAGCTCTTAAACAGGTGAACCGATTTGGATGCAGTTTGCCCGTTTTCTATTAAGTATTTACTTAGAAACACAATTTTCAACAGGAATAAGCTTTTGTCAGCCACTTTAATTGGTGTAAACTACCAGAATGATTCGTCCAAATTCACACAGTTGAGCAAATCATTGTTGTAGTTTCTGAAATAAGCCAGTATAAAATATAGATTTGTACTTTATGCTTTTTTAACCCAAAAAGGATGTAAAACCTGGCCAGAAAAGACATCTACATATAGGTATAACGCAAAAAAAGCATGGAAATCAAATGAATAGTTTCTAAGACCTACCTAGCCTAAACCAGCTCTGAAGTGATACCTTTTAAATGTAAAACCGCAATCGGTTCATTAATTATCGAGGAAACGGTAGCCATACTTACACATATACAACCTCTAAATCCAAACGCATACCGCCTTTTTTTGCGTTCTGCCTGTCCATCGTGTGATCGTAGATAAAACAAACTCTTTAGTTTGTTTGGTATTACAGATTGTTTTAAACGAAAATAACGTTATTTCAGACCGTAATTTATATATTTTTTTATACAACCAAGGTGGCAAACAAGCATACAACCCGCCTGATGGTAAGCAGTTACCATAGCCTATGAACGCTTGCAAAGGGCAATTACTCGCGTGTTGCCCTTTAAAACCTTTATAACTTATATAGTAATTGCGCGTTCACCGCTAAGAAAGCCCCATTTGCTATGGCTCCACAATTCCAAGACACAGCCCTTACAATATCCAAGAGCATTGGGATCCTCGGCGTCGACATCTCTAGTGACGTCCAGTTCCGTCATCACTTGGAAGACAAGGCTAAGCTGGCATCTAGAAAGCTAGGTGTGCTCAACAGGGCAAAGTGGTACTTCACCGCGGGCCAAAGACTGCTGCTCTACAAAGCGCAAGTCCGGCCCCACATGGAGTACTGCTGCCACCTTTGGGCGGGAGCACCTGGATACCAGCTTGGACCCTTTGATTCTATCCAAAGACGCGCTGTGAGGATTGTTGACGATCCCAAGCTCACAGGCGGTATTGATCCACTAAGTCTAAGGAGAGACTTCGCCTCCTTGTGTGTGTTCTACCGCCTATACAATGGGCTGTGTTCTGAGGAATTGTTCGAGATGATGCCCACGGCCACATTTTATCAACGCACCTCTCGCCACCGACAGGGAGTTCATCCTCACATCCTTGCACCTCTAACTTGCCGTACCGTAAGATTCCAGAGGAATTTCTTACCACGTACGATAAGGCTGTGGAATGAGCTCCCTGCCGAGGTTTTTCCAAAAGACTATAGCATGGGGTTCTTCAAGAAAGGAGTTATAAGGTTTTTAAAGGGTCGGCAACGCGTGAGTGACACCCCTGGTGTTGCAAACGTCCATAGGCTACGGTAACTGCTTACCATCAGGCGGGCCGTATGCTTGTTTGTCACCTTGGTAGTATAAAAAAAAAAAAAAAAAAAAAAAAAAAAAAAAAAAATAATAATAATATGTATAAGCATCGAAATGCATACTTATAGAAATCGGAACTAAAAATTGCACTCCGGGAGTGCCGACAGAAGCGAAAACACTAGGCAAAATAGTTGTTTTTTTTTATCTAGACGCATTTGCGGTCTGCTTTATGTACATGCATATATCGCCTCTTTGCTTTAATAACGTGACAGTCGAAAAAAGGTTTTTCGGATATGTCAAGCTGCGTCTCGTAACGGTGTCGCGAATCCAGAGATTTTATATCATCTAAAAAATGCGTACCGTGCTAAAAGAAGATTTCACTTCAAACATTACTGCCGTCCTATAACTAGAAAGCCGTTAAGCCCAAAAAGTAGTTTTGGAGAAAACAGCAAAAAAGGCGGCAACCGTTATTTCTTAAAAAGTACAATACTTAGCTTGACGGGTGTCAGGCAGATTATTGAATATTATTTCCGTGGATCATTTTAAGGTTTTAGTTATTAAAAAGAACTACACCTCGTTAAAAAAAACGTTCTTTTTCGATTTAGCTAAGCATTTTAGATAATTTTTGGCTCTAAATCCTGTACTAAAACGTCGCTAACGTTACCGTAACGGCTTTTTAGTGAAATAAATTTATAGGATTCTAAATCTTAGTTAAATTTATTATGCAATCCTTAACTAGAAAGTCGCTAAGTCGTCTAACGGCTTTATTGTCGAAACTTTTCATCAATCTGAAACTTAATATATTTTCTAATAAGCGGCTTAGACCCTGTTAAGCTAAGTAGCGTTTATAGAATATGAAACTGAATACAAGATTATTCTAATAATACTTAACTAAAAGGCGGCAATACTTACTTCGCTTGAGTTTAACTTCCTTATTGCTAAGCATTTGACAGGATTATGTAAGAAATAATAAATTTTTAAAGTATTAAATCAAAGTTTAATAAAAAAATTAAAACACAATTAAAAATGCCTCATTTTAAAATTCCAGACAAAAACGAAAATTTTCAATACAAAATTCGTGATTGCGTGAGTCGAGCAAACTTGGCGATTAAACTACCATATATATATAATGGATTTAAGTAAAAACATACATACATACATAAAGACTTGCGTTAAAAATGTTAACAAATTGTAACGGGAAGACAAAGTACTTTTGTAGGTTCGTTATCAATGCGGGATATTTATAACGAAATGCATAAAGATGTTATATTGTCTTGATTTTTGTACCTGTTGGTAAACAAATCGAGCAAAGCTTCTAAGAATAGCTATACACATAAGCGGGCCGGCATTAATCGGCACAGTCGGGCAGTAAAATCGAATTTATATAATTAGATGATGTTCAAAGAAAAAGTATAAGCTTTGAGTTGGCTTTGTTGCCGCACAGATTATGCCGGGCCGCTTATGTGTGTAGTAACCCTTATGTTCTCAAAACTTTGAGACGCAGTTTACAGAAACGCCCCACGTCCGCACAAACCATGCGATTCTGAAAGCGCACGTTGAAATATAAGCGTTCGGTATTGCGCATTGCGAGCATACGCTACCCGCGCCGATACCGCATCGACTAATGCGAAAAGAACTTAACCAAATATTACAACTCGAACCGTAAGCTACTCGTAGGTGTGTGCGAAATTTCAGACATTAGTATAAGAATTAATAACGAGCATCCAATATTTCATATTTATAAAATTAATGATGATGATTTCCTCCTAGACGTATCCGTCGACGGCGACCCCTACTAACTCACGGCCATACGTCTCTGCTCATGTGCTCGGACGTGGCTCGCGAAGCCGAATTACGTCTTAAAAAGACGGTCACACAAAGCGCAGTGAAGCCCTCCTTGCGCATTAGGTATACTCATAAGAGGGCCTGAGTTGAGTTTTACGGTGCTGGCGTTTGGCGTCAAGGTCTTTAAGACGACAGTTTTCAAACTCTTCTATACCTCTGTGAACAGCCTTATGCCAGTCTAACCTGTAGGTAGCAAGCTCCTCCCATGAGTTTGGAGACACACCGGTTACAGATAAGTGTCGCTTAAGAACATCCTTGTACAAAGATACTGTCTGAGCTGATCTCAGAGTTTTCACAGCTTTTGGCAACCTTGAGGGCTCCATGCGTACAAGATGTTCACACCAGCGAAGCTGCCTTTTAATAAGGAGGCTCTCCATGCCCACCATATCCGTCCGACGAAGTACTTCCATGTTGGGAATCCGATCCTGGCCTGCCTTGGTGGTCCAGTGGCCGCAGTATGCGCCTGCTGTGCACGAGGTTGTGGGTTCGATTCCCACACAGGGCAAAACTTTGTATGACCCACAAAGAGTTGTTCTGAGTCTGGTTGTAATTTGTGTCCGTTAATTGTATGTGCATTCCTTTTCCTTCTCAACTAATCTATCTTTCAAGCTGGTATCATATTTCTTTCTCTTTGTGGATGATGGTGGTGCTAAATTTACTAAATTCATAGAAATAGAGCAATCAATAAAAGATAAAGATGCACGTCTTTTCTTAGGTAACCGATGTCCAATAATCTCTTCTGTTCTTGTAAATTCTTGAGTATGTCGTCGCGTTATTAATTTTTCGGGAAACGTTTTAGTTATTGATGTTCTCGTTTTCAATATTGGGTTACTTTTAGGGTTTAAAACTGTATTTTGCCTTTGCATGTCATAACCATATTCAGTATCATCACTTAAAACTTTGTCACATGGCTGGCCTTAGTCCTTATTCTTAACGGAGTCATCACTATCATAATCTTATATTTCTGGTATAATGCAGTGAGAAGAAGATGGCATCGGAGAAGGAGGGGTTATCGATTCGTGGCAGTATAAAGAATGTGTTTCAAGCTGTTGCTGAGTTAATGTTTCTATTGTAAGCTTCAGAGTTTCTTCTGGTTGGCTGTTTTTATATGTTATTTGTGTTTCATTAAATTTTTGAAACTCTTGTGATGTCACCGAGTAAGGTTCTTGGTTAAGAAGATTAACTAAATCGTTACTGTTCATGTGGGCGTACCTTGATTCTTGGCTAATATTAGAGCAAGTGAAATTGCGTGTAGATGGCATACTTTTAGTTTCAAGGCGTTGTGCAGTTAGAAATTCCTGGTCCACCAACACACTATTCATCATAGTTTGGATCCTTTTCTTCCGGAATATATCCTGAGCTCGTCAAACGCAAACAAAAATCATAAGCGTTTAACTGCTTTTTAGTCTAGTATTGTCGTTTGACTGCTCTCTAGCGATTGATATTTAGCTAATATTAATTTCAATACATAACTTAAAAGCCGCTATTGGCATATAACTGCTTTCTAGTGTAGTTTTTCTTTATAACTGCTTTATAGTTAAGGTACGATGTTCAGGTGGTTACTTATATGACACAATACGTGAAGGTAGTTAAAGACGCTTAACTGCTTTTTAGTCAAGCATGACTAGATAACGTACTTTTATTTAAGTAAAATTAGAAAAAATGATACATCAGTTTGCCGTTGAAGTATGTTAACGTCTTTCTAGAGAAGTATTGTGGCTTAGCCGCTTTTTAATTAAGGAAGTAACGAAATTTATGTGGTTTAACTGCTCAGCAATGTTTTGTATCTCTAAAACTAAGCTAGCTAGCAAAATGAATCTTAGACCAAAAGATAGAGCATCGAAAGTTGTATAAGACTACATTAAAAAGTGAAAAACGGCTAACTGTGGCTTAACGGCACAGACCCTCCTCGGAAGTCGGAACAGGAAGTTGTGATGTTAACGGTTCAGTAAATTTGTGGCTGGCATCCGTATTTTGCAGACATCGGCATCTTGCAATATCGTATCTATCAGAATAATTCTACTGTTGGTTATATGTTCATGGATATCATTCCCGGTATTAGTCTTTTGAGGAAATCCGTTGGAGCTTCTACAGGTGTAAATTTTCGTAGAATTGATTGTACTCCGACATAGTGTAGCTATTGAGTAGTTTTTTTTTATACTACTTAGGTGGCAAACAAGGATACGGCCCGCCTGGTGTTAAGCAGTTACCGTAGCCTATGGACACGCTTGCAATACCAGAAGTATCACTTACGTGTTGCCAACCCATTTTTTTAACCCAGTGCTTTATGACGGGAGTTGTGGTGTCCCCTCTACGCTATATTCATAGTCTAAACAAGTAAACCTCAATTATATATAAACTAATTACATTATAATAAAGTCAGTGTATTCTTTACATTAGCTCGTTTTACTTGTCTCCTCAACTTACCCTACAATCCCTGGGATAGGAATATGTTTTTTTCAAGACGCATCCCTAAATGAGCGCTGGAGACCTGTGCTCACACACAGGAACACAACTTCACCACTGTGTGTAGTTATTTGTGTGGTCTTCTGTGAGGTCCTTCCCCAGTCAGGCTTGCTCGCTATTATGGTGCCCTACCTCTCTAATATCTTAATAGGCTGCCTCCTGACACGTGCCATCCCAAGGCAATATAATGTTTAAATATAGTATTAATGAAAAATGTTATGTCAAGATCGTTTTTCCTCAAAATTGTATTTATTTTAAAACTTCCTGCTTAAACACAGAGGCGGTCTAAATGCCTTTGACATTTTCCACCAGTAAACTTTAGTCTAATAGATTTAATCTTAGTAAAACCTTTCATCTTCATCTTTTTTTTTAGAATTTAATATTTTGTAGGTATTTAGAAATCTATAGCTCCTTCTTTCTTTATTCCTCTTAAGTATAACGCGGCTTTCGACAAAATGGTAATGTTATAACAGCATTTACCTGAAATTTTTCTGAGAATATTCGTCGCTATTAGCCTTTTTGACTTTTTTCGAAGAAATGCTAATGTGTCTTTATGTTTTCGTTGTGAGACACCAATCCCGAGAACATACAACAAGTTTGGGGGGAAAATTGATGCGACCTGCTTTGCCATCAGGATCACTAACAAGACCAGTGGTAGACCACGAATTAGGTATAGCAAAACACCATGGAACGATAAATCTTTGGATATCATAAACTTTTGACAGATTTTCTCGGAACTAAATTTCATTTATTAGAATATTAACAATTTCAACGGGCCTGTCTTTTACGAAAAGTCTAATTTGATTAATTCTTTTTCACTACCTAATTTCTTGTTACCGTAATTTCTCGGAATTTTTATATTTAGCAGATTAAAAATTCAGGGACTATTTTGTGGTCAATTTAGTATAAAAAAATAATATTTGTTTGTGAAGGAAATTAAAAATTTATTTATGTCAAATATAGAGATGATAAATAAGGAATACTAGGTCAGCTAGATCATGGGTAGAAGGACAACACTTAGCGATAGTAGAAACGCCCATTAGCATTGTTTACACAACATTTTCTGAAATAAACACTATTATTATCATTACTTTTTATATTTCATCACGGGTATTCTCCTATTTTAACGATATCTAATACCGGCAGGGGTATTCCGTAAGAGCGAAAACCGAGCGACCGCGAACACAGAGCAAAATCTGGCTATCAAATTAAAAATCGGTATTCCGTAAGAGCGAAAACCGAGCCTTTTTGACGTTAAGCAATCGTGTGTGCATCACAACTGTTAGTTTGCGATCGCTGTTTCTTAGAGAATCAGCCGGCCGGGCCTTTGGAAGGCTTACGCGGGGATATTGGTCCAACACACTGTTACCCTTAAAGAATTTTAATCTGAAATGGGATGAGGCACTTAACGCTGGGATACTAAAACTACACTATAGCAGTACAACTATAATGTGACTAGGGTAGGTATGTAATATTACTATTTTAATCTAAACTAATATTATAAAGAGGAAAATTTTAGTTTTTTGTTTTAGTGTTTGTTTGTTACGATTTTAAAAAATCTTTTATCATTATTAAACTACATTATCAGCGGGTAACAAAAACTCGGCTCTAAGGCGTTATTTCCTCCGGATTGCTTCACAAATACTATAATTTCAGATTGAAATATTATTATTACTGAAATAAAATATAGCCTATGTTACTTCAGGATAACGTAGCTTTCTAACAGTGAAAGAATTTTTAAGATCGGTTCAGTAGTCTCGGAATATCCCTCTATATGTATGGAGGAGACCCGTGCCCTGCAGTGGGACGTTTATGGGTTGAGAAAGTAATATTTTGGCAGTGACATTGGCTTACCTCTGGTTGCCTATATTCTGAAGCTTTTATTAAAGTGGCTTGACCATTAATTAATAGTATATCAATAGTTAAATGAAAATAAACATATTTCAATCATTTATCATTGAATAAACAAAGCTTGTAAGACCGGTTGTCAATTGAGTTTTTATAAGATTGCAGAAATTATAGTTCTGTTGGAACTGCCACCAGTATACCTTGACCTAATACTTATTAGGTGGTACTTCATGTTTTATTTATAGGGCTTGTTACTGTGTATGCAGTAATTAGTAAGTTACGTAGATTTCAAGGAGATATCTGGTACATATAAAGGAAAATCTGTGTGACGTCACATAGGTCACTGGTAGTTATATTACAGTTATATTTTCAACTAGTTGCCCACCCCAAGTTCGTCCGGGTTAAACTATTTTCAGCTCAACTTTCTTATTTTTTTTTTACATAAGAACCTTCTCCTGACAATAACGAACATAGCAATAATTAGCTTCATCGGTTCAGCTGTTCTCGAGATTTGCGCTTAGCAATACATTCAGCGATTCATTTTTATATTATAGTTATAACTGCTCCGCTAGGTATCGAATATACCTTCCCAAAGTGGGCCTATTGCAGAATATCATTAATTGCAACATCGCTACAACGTCTGCGATGTTGCAATTAATTGCTGAACTAGGTCCTGTTTTGTCTTGCATCCATTATGTTATAATTTTCTTGTAGATTTCTGTACTTAGATCTTGTAAAGACAAAATAAATATTTTTTCTCATTTCTTTCTTTCATACCAGAATATTCCTGTGCAAGGTAAGGGGAAAATATTTTGGTAAAGAAACGTCTTTTTTTTTTTTTTTTTTTTTTTTATACTACTTGGGTGGCAAACAAGCATACGGCCCGCCTGATGTTAAGCAGTATCCGTAGCCTATAGACGCTTGTCTTTTTTAACTGACTTCAAAAAGAGGAGGTTATCAATTCGTGTGTATTTTTCTGTTTTTTTTTTATGTTTGTTACCGCAGAATGCCATGATTTATGGGCCGATTTAAAAAAAAAATTGTCTGAGAGGACATACTTCCAGTTTGGTCCCATTTTCATCAAAAAGTAAAATTTGTAAGTATCAGAAAATTTGTAAGAATGTATGTTTGTTACTCTCTCACGCAAAACTACTGAACGGATCTGGATTAAATTTGGCATAGAGATCACATAGGCTAATTTTTTTCCGGAAAAAATCTTTGTTCACAAGGGATTGTACGCGCGGGCAGAAGCTAGTAATTATATAAAATAACTAGTTGTTGCCCGCGGCTCCACCCGCGTAGATGTCGGTTATCGCGATAAAAAGTATTGCATCCGAATTTTTACGGAGTGTAGCAATGTGTTTTACGATTTTAAGCGTGCGATGTGGAATGTTTGATCGCAGCATTTAGCTTCAAAAAAGCGACAAAATCGCAGATCGCCGATTTTAAAAATAGCATATCTGCTGTAGCCTTAAATATCAGGTAAACAAACAATAATAGGTATACCATTGTAATGACTCAGAAGGTACCTTAATCTAAAGGCAAAACTAATACGTCTCTTTGATAAATTAAAATATATTTTCTTAGCAGCCTTTTATTATTTTTTTAATAAAAAATTCTAATAAGTTCGTAGTTCATAAATTATTAATCAGCTTGATTCAAGGAAAGTTATTAAACACTTGTATAAATTTAGCTTTAGGGAAAGCTTTAGCTTTAAAAACTATTAAGATCTCAGTAAGATTAAAATATTCTTTTAGCAGCCTCTTAGATAAAATATTCAAATGTTGTTTTTGTTTTTAATATCTTGGTGGTCCAGTGGCACAAACACACAACATCGTACACAGCAGGTGCGTACTGCAGGTGCGTACTGCGACGCACCGCACCTGCTGTGTACGAGGTTGTGTGTTTGATTACCACACTGGACAAAACTTTGTATGACCCGCAAAGAGTTGTTCTGAATTTGAGTGTGAATTTGTAAAGTCCCCTGCGACACAGATCTAATTCTCTAGTGAGGGAGTAGTCTTTAAAAGTAAAAATATTGTTTAGCTAAATTCAAGGGAAGTCAAAAATACCTATGCTAGTCCATTAGTCTGATGGTGATCCTGACTGCTAAGGTTGGAGGGGTTCTATTTTTCCACCTAGGATAAATCTTTGTGTATACGCAATCACTCTTTGTTCTGTGTCGGCATGCAATTTGAATCTTCTTAATATAATATTATAAGGAGGAAAGATTTGATTTTGTGGTAATTTGTTACGATATAACTCAAAAACTACTTGACCAATTTTAAGAATTCTTTCTTCGTTAGAAAGCTACATTATCAGCGGATAACATAGGCTATATTTTATTGATGAAAAATTACGGGATTCCTACAAATCCTGGGATGTGCCGGTAGTCTATACTAATATTATAAAGCTGAAGAGTTTGTTTGTTGGTTTGGTTGAACGCGGTAATCTCAGAAAGTACTGGTTCGAATAGAAAAATCGTGCATTTATCCAGGAAGGCTATAGGCTATATAACCTTACGCTATGATCAATAGGAGCGGAGCAGTAGTGATATATATTGAAAAATCGGGGAAATGACGTTTCAAATCACCACGCGGACGAAGCCGCGGGTGACCCCTAGTTAAGAAATATAAGCACAGTGTAAACTCTAACTATGAAAAGAACTCCTTAGGCTGTGATATAAGTTTATTGGAGTATTTCCCAGTTGTCAAGTAACTGGTTGCCATAGTACCTACAAGATTTGCCTAATATGACGTTAGATGGCGGTGTATAAGTTAACGCAAAATATAATTATTATAACATTACCTACTTAGGTACCTAAAAAACGTTTCTATATTTAGCTTGTAAAATAAAAATCATGACAGAATCTATTAATAATGTACATAACACATTACTTGGATGTAACTTACGTTTTTTTGCTGTCCGAAAATAGATTCTACATCACCTTTATCCAAATAAGTATGTGTAAAGTGCGTCAATGATGTTTTTTTCGCCGAACTCAGTGCTGATCTTTGAATTCTTCCATTGAAGTTAAGATAAACAAAATGCGGTAATCCCCACTGTCTACGGCTACGGCTTTTGTGTGCTTTTTATATTCACAGTTAATCTTCTATTCAGCGGATTTGCGGTTTTGGACGCTACAGTATAAGGCTCGTTTCTCACTGGCGCGTTTGTGCCAGTGTATGTAGAGAATTAAATAAAACTTTTACGAGTACACTTTGACGACGTATCTCAATCAGGTTTTTTTAAAGAGAAATGATGTAGAAACCAATGATCCTCCATTGTGAAGAATTGATTAAATAGTTCTACCACTGGGTAGCACAAAGGCAAAAATCTATGATATTCATTCAAGCTTTGTAAAGTAACTTTATTTATTAATCCATTTTTTCCTAGAATTTCGGATTCTCTGTAAATTATAACTCTTCATTTTTTAGATATATACGTAAATTTATTTCATTTATATTCGGTACCTAAGTACCACAAATACATAAAGAACTGACAATTACATCTACAAATTTTAATATATAACATAAACTATGGAATGGTTGATAGACAAATAGGAGAATCAAAGAGTAAATATAAAAAAGTTTATTGGAAAATAAACGGTTCCGTGTAAAGAGTAAAACGGACCCCAACTGTCACACTGGTTATGCTATCACTAGTCAGCAAATTGGCCGTAGGAAAAAAATGCTGGCATTTGTTTTTATGACGTTCATAAGTATCATTCAGTTAATCTCAATGAATAAATGACTTTGACTTATGCTATGCGTCTGTAAGTCGCGGACATTCAGCTCGTTGAAGCCGCTTAGAGCCGAATATTGTACCAATTTTAATCAATCAAACAAATCAAGAGAGGTAGGGCACCATACTAGCGAGCAAGCCCGAAGGACCTCCACCTTACAGAAGACCACAGCCAAATAACTACACACAGTGGTGTTGTTGTGTGTGAGTATAGGTCTCCAGCGCTCATTTAGGGATGCGGTTTGAAAGAAACGTATTCCTATCCCAGGGATACTCCCATCATAAAGCCCTGATGTAAAAAAATGGGTTGGCAACACGCAAGTGATACTTTTGGTATTACAAGCGTCCATAGGCTACGGTAACTTGTTTGTCACCTAAGTATGATAAAAAAAATAGAAATAAATATAAATCACAGCCTTAATCCTAAAACTCTGCATTGAAATCAATATACTTAACTATTCTTACACAGGAAGGTACGGTGAGCAACGTAGATAGCTGTATGAAGATTAGTTTTTTAGGAAAACCAACGTATGAATTTGTGTGAAATACTAAATTTATATCTTTATAATTGTATAGATACTGTTACCAAATTCTACAGAAATTTTAACAATGGATTTCATAAACAACTAATCTTCATGTAAAGGTCCTATACACCTATCTCCGTTGCCGTGTGTACCTAATGCCTTTTTTTCTCTCTGTTAAAAAACTACGACACAGCCGAACATATAAAATCAACAATGTTCTAGAGCTTTCAAATACGCGTAGGATATTTATAGAACGGTTATGTTATACGACTTTTATATAGTACCTTATTAGAAGTAAACTGGGGAATCCTTACTAATATTATAAATGTGAAAGTTTGTAAGAATGGATGGATGGATGGATGTTTGTTTGTTACTCTTTCACGTAAAAACACCACTAAACGGATCTGGATGAAATTTGGCACAGAGATAGATTATGGTCTGGAATAAAACATAGACTACTTTTTGCAGCGACAACCGTCATCCACGCGGGCGGAGCCGCGGGCAGCAGCTAGTATAGAATAGAATAGAAAACTCTTTATTGTACACCAATTACATTTTGATAAAATACATTATTTATACTTAGTCATGTAAAATGGGCGGCCTTATCGCTAAAAAGCAATTTCTTACAGGCAACTTTTGGATGGACAGAAAAGAAAGTTAAATATAATAAAGAAAAGTGGGAGGGTTTTGGTTATAATAAGGAAAGGAGATAGATCAAAACAATTAGGTACAAATTAATACCTATTACTAAACATTACTTATCATAATATATCAATATAAAAATAAAAATATACCTACACATACAGATAGCATAGTTACATACGCCTAATTGTGGTGTCATTGATGATGTCTATCATATTATATTAATGGAGTGTGTCCGGAATAAAAATATTAGATTTAATATATCTGGTCCTGGTAAAAGTTTTAATGTTGGCATATGGTACTCCAACCTCGCTAAGCCATTATCTGAAAAAGCTAAAATATAATATTTTTCGGGGGTAGGTGTGTAAAAAGTTAGTACACATCACTGCATTTAAAAATCATTTTTTTATATAAATCTTCAAATAATTTGAAAAATAACATTATAAAATAGTAAAATACATACATTTAAGTGTTTACAAGTGTTTGTAGCACTGTATGTAGAAGTATAGTTTTATTTGTACACCACCTGCCAGCTATTCAACACATTTCACTTCACTTTGACCTTTGATCACTCCACAAAGAAGAAATGGCGCATTTATCTGAGATTCAGCAAGCACAACAGAGCCTTGAAGAATGCGTAATGAAGAAGATGGATGAGCTGCAGTCTCAATTGCAAGTTGCGGGGACTGCCAAGGACACAGTAGCTAAAGTGGCCGACGAGTTCAGGACATTTAGAGAGCTGACTTTCTCTATGCTTAACCTGCTTCGGAGACAGATAGCTGAGTGCAGCAGAGCCATTGACTTCATGGAGACCAGGCATCGGAGAAAAACACTACTTTTTACCGGAGTTCCTGAAGTGGAGAAAGAGTGTTGCCCGGCTACCATCTTGGGAATTCTTCAAGACAAGTTGTCACTGAAGGAAACCACCATAAATTCCATCAGTGTTTGTCATCGCCTGGGTATCTCAGGAAAGGACCGCAACCGCCCAATTATGGTTAAGTTCTCGAACTATGACACAAAGGCTGCTGTCTGGAGGGCGAAGACCAAGCTCAAAGGAACTACAATAATCATCAGAGAGTTCCTGACTAAAGCTCGACAAGCTGTTTTCGGCAAAGCCAGGACCCATTTCGGCATGCGGTGTTGCTGGACTCAGGACGGCATCATCGCCATCAAAGCCTCAGATGGGACAAGGTATAAGGTTACGACGCTAGAAGAACTCAACCCTCTTCTCGAAAAGTTCCCGAAGACTGTTGCTGGCACGACCAATTCTTCAGCCCGGTAAACATTTATGTTTGGTTTTTACTTGTACCTCTGTTTAGTTAAATTTACCCATATAGATGGCCAAAACATTTCAATATGTTAGCAACATCTTCATTCCGCCGTACATAATATAACCTTTTTATTGTACCCTCTACTGTTACACTTTATTATTTTTATAATCAACTTTTTATGTACTATTTCTATCTCTTTTTAAAAATTATAGTTTGTTTATACAACTTAGTGTCAAACGCCACTTTGACGTTTGACGTATTAAAGGTGAAGAGGTTGCGTTCCGAAACGCACTTTTACTTTGTCATTGTAAAATTCTCGATGTTTAAAGTTTTAATTCCATAGTTCTATCGTTTATTTTTTATGTTAATTCTAACTTTTTTTACTTTTTACTTTGGGCTTACTCTTACATGAATGTGAGTTAGTTGGCGGGTGGTGCAGAGATTAATCTGCCTAACGTAGTAGCAATTCTTTTTTTAACATTTTTTTCATAATATATTGTATTATATATATATATTTTATTTGAATACGTATTATATCTTTATTTATTATATATATGTCATTGTCTGATGACGCTTCATTCCATTCTGCAAATGATTCTGCTGATTTTGCTTCTGATGATAGTTTTCGGTCTACAACTATTGATACACTTGGTGACATCTTGCGTCAGGATTTTGATACTCAATCTGCTAAGTTACTGAATGTCTGTCACATTAACGCACAAAGTGTACCTAGCCACTATAGTGACTTATTTGAAGTATTTGCGAATACTAACGTCCATGCCATCCTGGTTTCTGAGAGCTGGCTCAAACCTCATCTTCTTTCTACTACCTACCCACTACCTGGTTTTGTCCTAATCCGGAATGACCGGTTGGACAGGAGAGGTGGTGGGGTTGCAATTTACCTTCGCAGCAATTTTTCCTATAAAATTATTGCTTCTTCTTCGACTCACTATTCTGCTTCTGCGGAGTATCTCTTTCTCGAGGTTTGGGTCAGGGGAGCTAAAATTGTTCTCGGAGTAGTATATTGTCCGCCTTCTGTCGACTATTTCACTGATTTAGAATCGGTTTTAGAATCGTTAGGGTCTGAGTATGCACATCACATCATCATGGGCGATTTCAACACCAACCTCCTATCCTCTGATTCCTCACGTTCACTCAAGCTCCTTCACATCATTGAATCAGCCAGCCTCCTTGTCTTACCTCTTCAAGCCACTCACCACAATCCTAACGGGGAGGACACCTGGCTAGATTTAATCCTCATCTCTGACTCCTCCTTTGTCGCCTCTCATGGTCAACATCCTGCCCCTGGCTTTTCCCATCACGATCTTATTTTCCTCTCATACATCCTTAAGCCGCCTAAACCTCAGCCCAAAGTTCTGCACTTGCGTTGTTTTGCACGCATCGACGTTGACAAGTTAAGGAAGGATGCCTCAGAAATTGATTGGCTGCCTCTGACAGAAGCTACTAGTATTGATACTAAGGTTAGTGTTTTGAATGACACTGTTTCAAAACTATTCGATGTTCATGCTCCTGTCAGAAAAATTAAACTGAAGCGGCCACCAGCACCTTGGTTGACGGAGGGAGTTCGTATGGCCATGAGACGTAGGGACAGGGCTTTCAGGAAATTTCGGAAAGATCGCTGTGACGAGAACTGGGCCTATTTCAAGACTGCCAGGAATCGATGTAACCAGATGATACGCAACGCCAAACGCCGATATATCCTTAAAAATATTTCTGAGTCGTCGCCTACCCACATCTGGAGGTTCCTCGGTACCCTCGGTATCGGTAAGTCTCGAGCTGTGGATTTTCCAAGGACAATCGCTTTAGAAGACGTTAATCGTCACTTTGCTACCACTTACTCACTGAATTTATCTACTCAGAGTCAGACAATTGATTATATAGACGGGTTACCTCGTCTTGACATTAATCAATTCCAATTTTCTCCAGTCGCACTAGGTGAGATCAAAAAGATAATCCTGTCCATTAAGTCCAAAGCTGTGGGCTGTGATGACATTAGTCGTCACATGATCACAGTTATCTTGGATCAACTTCTCTTTCCCATTTCCCATATCCTTAACTTTTCCCTAGAATCAGGACAATTTCCTTTTCTGTGGCGTAAAGCTTACGTTCGGCCTTTACCCAAGATATCCAATCCATCCCTTCCCTCCCATTTCCGCCCGATATCCATTCTCCCTTTCCTATCGAAAGTGCTCGAAGCTTGTGCCCACAGACAGCTGTTCGGGTTTGTCTACCGAAACAACATCCTTTCTCCACTTCAATCTGGATTCAGACCTGGGCATAGCACAGTAACAGCATTACTTAAAGTGACTGGCGATGTGAGGGCGGGCGTGGAGGATACCAAGATAACTGTTTTGGTTTTGGTAGATTTCTCGAACGCCTTCAACACCGTCAGCCACGATATCCTTCTATCCATCCTGTCCCATCTTATGATCTCCCCTAAGGCGCTGGAATGGTTCTCATCTTATCTTCGAGGACGTCAACAGTCAGTTCGGGTTGATGATAATAGTTCATCATGGCACAACCTTGACTCTGGTGTTCCTCAAGGCGGTATACTTTCTCCTCTTCTTTTCTCATTGTTTATCAATGTTCTAACTCCTGAACTTCGTAATGCGTATCACCTGTACGCCGATGACCTGCAGTTTTACTCCCAGGCAAGAATTGAGGATTTGGGTGCGGCAATTGATGAGGTGAACCGGGACTTGAACGCTATATTGAAATGGTCTGAACGATTTGGTTTGGCGGTTAATACTTCTAAATGCCAAGCCATCATTATAGGAAGTCCACGGATTATGGCCAGGGTGGATATTGCAAGTCTCCCACCAGTAGTTTTTAATGGATGCGTGATCCCTATCTGTCATAGTGTAAAAAATCTTGGTTTACACCTTGATGCCAAACTTGACTGGAGAACCCAGATAGCGAATATCAGCTGCAATGTGACCAATACTCTACGATCTCTATATCGATTAAAGAATTTCCTCCCACCAAAGACAAAAACAATGCTGGTGCAGACTTTAATATTCCCTGTTATCGACTATGGTGATGTGTGCTATCTCGACCTAAATGCAGATCTGCTTGACAAACTTGACCGGCTTCTCAACAATTGCATTAGATTCGTTTTCAATCTACGTAAGTATGATCATGTGTCGACATTCCGCGCCCAGCTCCAGTGGCTGCCTATTCGTCAGCGGCGTAGCTGGCGTGCGTTATCCTTACTTTACTCTATTCTGACCTCTCCCTATGCACCCACATATTTAACTCCTCATTTCCAATATCTTTGTAGCACCCATAATAAAAACTTGCGTTCATCTAACAATCTTATTCTTCTTTGTCCTTCCCATAACTCAAGTCTCGTACATTCTTCCTTCCATATTCAATCTATTCTTCTCTGGAATGCACTCCCTCTCGAAATCAGGATGTCCACTAGCCGTGATATCTTTAAAGCTAGAGTTCGTCAGCTTTATAGCAAATATTTAGCAGAAACTTAACAACGTTTAAAATGTATATATTTAAATATGTATTATATATATTTTATGTATACCTACATATATTTATTTATGTATATTATTTATATTATGTATATAATTATTTTATAATATAATGTGTATGATATGTTAATATTTAATAATTTACTATTTTATTAAGTACCTACTATGGTTAAATGCACCTACTTAGTTTTCTCTCTGCATCACCCAAAGGTTGACTGGTAGAGAATGCCTCTGGCATTAAGTCCGCCTTTGTACACAATTTATGTGCAAAAAGTTTTAAATAAATAAATAAATATATGAACTAGTATTAAGGTAAAAGTTGTAATTCGTTTTTCTGGTTGTCTTTACATGGTGTTATCGTCGCTGAGCGACAAAACTCTCTCAATAAAAAATAAAAAACTTACATACAAGACTAGTTCTTGCTATATGGATAATATCCTAGGGTGGCTTTATAGGTATCTTAGAAAAGCTTTTAGGACCTTTTCTAGTTGAAGTGCATAAGTAGACGCACGCGTGGATTCGTCTGGAATCCACATGAGTCTACTTATGCATTTATTTTATTCTAGCTGTTGCCCGCGGTTCCGCCCGCGTGGATGTCGGTTATCGCTGTAAAAATGCCTAGCCTATGTGTTATTTCAGACCATAATCTATCTCTGTGCCAAATTTCATCTAGATCCCCTCAGTAGTTTTTACGTGAAAGGGTAAAAAACATCCATCCATCCATACTTACAAACTTTCGCATTTATAATATTAGTAGGATATTACCTATATAAAGCCACCCTAGGATATTATTCATATCTGTATCCAACGTTATTCCTTACAGGATGCCTAGGATATAATATATTAGAGACCAGGAGAGCATATGATCAAGTGAACATCATGCTCAAATATTTATTGGGACAATAGATGCCCCTGTTCTCCACAATGAGCTGATTCGTCTTTACGTTCCCAACAATTATGTCCGTGGCCGGAAGCACAGTTTGCTAGCCGTGCCTTCTTGCCGCACTGAAGCACGCGCGTCATCGCCTATCCCTCGCGTCATATCTGATATCTGCGCTCAATACTCTCGTGGAAGCCTACCCGAGTTGCGATATTATTGCAGATGGATATAAAATTATAATGTGTGTTTGCCTTAGCTTCTGTGAAAGTTAATAAATGTAAAACTATTTTTTTTTGTTTGTATAATATTAATTTGTTTTTTTTTTAAACATAAATAAGATTTATTTACAGAAACAATGTACATTTTTTACAGTTTAACTAAATTTTAAACTTACAAGGTAAGAAATACATAAAATAAAAATAAACAAAATATGAAATTATTTTGTTGATTTATTTTAATGTCTATCGTATGTTTTTTATGCTGTATTTCGATAATATAATAAGTCTATGTTAATGTAATTGGTGCCAAAGCCGTGTTAACATAAAAAAAATGCGAACCTTAAAACCTTGAACAAATTAACACACACCGGACTGTGTTATTTTGTTAAACAGGAAACATACCACCGTTACTCATAGCTGCAAATACTACATACAACTTTTATCTGTAACAGTGACAAGTCAAGGTTGAAATTCAAACACTAGGTACTTTGAAATAAGTGTAGATATTTCTAGACAGGTTGTTGTTTATCTATCTGTGGTATTCTCGAAATGTAACGTTTCGACAACAATTTTGTAGGTAGGTACTGTAGAGGATAACATGAGAATGAGATGAGGGTTGTCATGTGGAGTCAGGTTCGGGCTTCGATGAAGCAAAGTCGGAATTGGATGTAAATAATCATAAGTAGGAAAAAGTATAATAAACAAGTTATATAGTTATCCAGTTGTATTTAATTATCGATGAAGATAAAGAACCCCTCGTCCGGCATTGTACCAGCTGCATACGCCTAGAGTATACGTTCCCCGTAGTACATTCTAGAGAAGAGGAGAGTTTGCTGACGACGGCGGGGGCTTTACAGTACCAAGTGGTTCTGGTGACAACTCCCGCACTATAGCATCACATAGCATGGGTAATCTGACGTTTAACATTTTACGATGACGATGACAGAAAATAATGGAATCAATCTCTACCCAATTAGCTAATCGAATGATCAAGAGCCTACAGTATTCAATCGATAGGTTTTAATTTAATCCTCTATCATTTTCATTGATATTTATCTTCAAATGTCAAACGTCACAGTACCCATGCTATGTGCAATATGCTAAGGAGCAAGCCTTGTGTCGCGGGGGACTTTATAAAATACAGTCCACGAACACAATTACCCCTAAACTCGGAACAAACATTCATAAATCACACAAAGTTCTGTCCCGTGTGGGAATCGAACTCACGAATCAGTTACCTACACGAATCAGTTTAGACGTTTAATAGTAGGTAGTTAGGGAATATACAGACAAACTTTTTGTAATCAATATCATAGCCAATAGCAGGATACCAAGCACGTGCATCTATGCCCTTGTCGCGAAGTTGTGGAGTACCTAAATAAGATAGGTCAAGTAAGATAAATTATGTAATTTGAATTATCAAAGACGGAAGCGATAATAAATAAATCAAATGTATCTCACAACAACACCAATTTTTTTTATATAGAACAGATAAATATTGTTACTGGGTCAGAGTTGTCATTGCAGTTATGTGACCTGATCTGTATTATCATTTGTTAGTTGTTGGCCGCGGCTCCGCCCGCGTAGATGTCAGTAATCGCGATAAAAAGTAAGCTATTCCAGAATATAATCTTTCTCTGTGCCAAATTTCATCCAGATCCGTTCAGTAGTTCTTGCATGAAAGAGTAAGAAACATCCATACTAACAAACTTTCACATCTATAGATAGATACATAGGTAGACAGCTAATTATTTAATTTGGCTCAAATTAAGTATTTATATAATTACCTACCTATTAAAATAAACAATATTAGTAGAATATACCTGCTGTACTATTATAATATTATAAGTATTCTGTGGTAGAGATAATTAAATTAAATAATTTGATAAATTGACTTTCTATAGATACCCTTGCGCCAAGGCTAGTATTATATTATCCGTGGCCAAGGTAACTATATAATATGAACTTATATCCAGTGTTCAATAAATAAATTATTTTCCAATTTCCCAGACCAAAGCTTTCATCAGGGGCGTAGCTACCGCCGTATTTGCCTTATCGATTATACGGGGCCCCCGGGCCACGCGGGCCCCCAAAGTGTGTAAGGAAAATAAATAAAAACTTTCTAATTTATTTTATTTTACAAATGACAAAATTCTATAAAGCAATTACTTTTTTTAGGCAAGGAGAGTTAATATTTAAAATTTGATTTTTATTTGTAAAATGGTTAAATTATGTTATGATAAATAAATATTTCTTTTCACAATATTTTTTTTCTTTTGTGAAAAATCTTTACCCCCATATAAGGGCTTCCAAGCAATTTTTTTATACGGGGCCCCGACAAGACACGCTACGCCACTGGCTTTCAAAAAATTTTTGCCTTTGTAAATAGGTATGTGTAGAGCATTTTATGAATATATTCATAAAAAATATATAGGTAGGTATCGACTAGTGTCTCATCTCAAATAAAATTTTAGTCATTTGATCAGTGGATGTCAATATAAAAAACGTCTACAGGACTCAAAAAATTTGAAATCTAGATCCATGACTTTCTAGAGCAAGGTATATTGTTGAGATGTTTGAGGGATACTTGCTGTTTCTTAATAAGATAACCTAAAAATTACTATTCACGCGAGTTGTAGAAACTGGCTACTAAATGGGAAGCTGATTACATACGTATCTAAGTCGACTAAAATGTGACCTGAAAACACTGGGGAAGACTCTCTTACGAGTATGATGAGTTTCAAAGCTGTCTAAGTAACTGTTTATTTAGCTTTGACTGCCTTGGTGATCCAGTGGCCGCAGTATGCGCCTGCTGTGCACGAGGTTGTGGGTTCTATTCCCACACAGGACAAAACTTCGTGTAACCCACAAAGAATTGTTCTGAATGTGGGTGTAATTTGTGTTCGTTAATTGTGTATTTGTCCCCCGCAACACAACGCGTGTTCTCAAGTGCGGATGTGGTCTTTAAAAAAAAGAACACACCAAAAAGAACACACAAACTTTGCACAGAACTCTCCTATTAGGGAACCATTCTTGTGTTGGCAAGAACTTAAAAGAGAACATACAATTCACGGACCGGATACAAGGAACACCAAGAGTTAAGAAAATCATGTCCCGTGAAGGAACGGTGCGAAGCGGTGTCACTTCCCTACGTATCTCAGTATTGACCTCTTTTTAAAAGTTTGCGTACCGCTAGTGATGGCCATATAATTACAGCGGGTTCTACGATGCAGTCTGAATGCCTCATTGTTCGTCAAGCGGTATAAACAAGTCTGCTTTTATGTTTGCAGTTGATCGTGCGGTCACGGATACAAATATTTAGGAAGTGATAATAAACTCATTATGCAAAACATTTTGATGAGAATCAATTAAATTATGATTCATATAGGTACTTAGCTACTATTTCTGCAGTAATAAGGAAAAATATACAGCGATTACAATGCGAGGTCAGGGCTAAAAGCAAGACCGCATTATGAGTAAGGGTGTCTACAAACACAGGTGCATTCTCCATTTTCTTAATATCATAGTCCGATGAGACCTCTATACGTGCATGCCGGAGCACATCTGTATTATACTTCTATAATCTGTACCTACCTATTTCATTTTTAAAATAATGCGGGGCAGTCTTTGGGGACTGCCAATAATAACAATAAGTTACTTGTGAACGCTTTCCATATTCCATATGAAAAGCGTTCGGTGACGATGACGCAAGTTCCATGATTATGTTCACTCAAAAAGTTTGAATATGGAAAGCATTCGGTGACGACGACGCGAATTCCTTGATTTTTGTTCACCCAAAAAGGGCTTAACGCACCTAAAGCAGTTTTCACTGCAAAAACTACAACAGATTAGGATTCCCAAGCTACTGCCTACCTACAAAGCCGTAATTGAAATGATTAACCTTGAAATTAGCAAATAAAAGGAAGTAAATGAACGCTATATAGGCTACCTAAGTCACATGCACTACAGCACGTTTTAATCTCATTACAATAAATTTTATATAAAAACTTGTTTCACGAGGCAAACTTCTTAAAGTGAGTTGAAATGTTTACAAACAAAGGCAGATGCATTATTTATGTTTGTTTTAATAGAATAATTATTGCCTAACAGTTTAGAATTATATTGTTACTTTAAGTAAGTAATTATTTAATATCATGGTCACTATTCAATCCTTTTATTTTTATTCCATATATTTTAAGAATCTAAACTATAGAATATCTAATGAAACAACAAATCTATCTGAATATGTAGGTATTTCCCACAGTTTCAGGAACTAGACAAAAACCACATAAAATGGTATTATAAAACGTGTGACCAAAACAGTTGTCTAATTAAGACTTGAACCTTGAACTTAAAATCTAGGAAGTTTAAATAGCTTGTGGTCTGTTTATGTGTAACTAGTAAATATATCGAAATAAACTTTTTTTATACTACAAAGGTGGCAAACAAGCATAGCTTGCCTATAGATGCTTGCAATACACCAGGGCTTTAAAATTGAGTATCCCTGGGAGGGGAAAGGTTTCTTTCAAAACGCATCCCTAAATGAACGTCGGAGAGGTCTCCAACGCACATTCAGGGATACACACAGAGGTGTAGTTTTGTGTGTAGGTAGTTATTTGGTTGTGATTTTCTATAAGGTGGAGGTCCTTCCCCAGACAGACTTGACCTCTCTTATAACTACATGTTTACATTATTAATTACTCCGTTTTTTTACAGCTACTAAATGTTTTACCAATTATCATTATGAATTTTATTGCCCTAGCGAATTGCAGTGTGGGCTTTATATTTGTTGTCTATTTGCAAAGCTATTTGCAAATAGACAACAAATACAAAGGCTACTATTCATAACTATGAATAGTAGCCTTTAGAAACATGCAATACACCACTTAAGATTAAGACCACCCCTAGTGTCAATGTCAAATTGTCAACTGTCAAAGTGTTATGACAACGACCGAAATGTGTCAAAATAAATACATGTGTTTATGACAATTTCACGTGTAGTTTGAATTTTTGTGCTGAAATTAATAACTTGCTCTTTCATACATAATGTGATAAAACGAAAGTTTACATATCATAAATATTCAGAATGGTGAAATCTAATGAAGTGGAAGACCATCTTCCGGGCTTCGACGTCCCTGCTGAGGAAGAGTCACAAAATGATGTTCAGAGTCAAAATAAGAAGAAGAAAAGCTCTGGTGGTTTCCAGTCCATGGGACTGAGTTTCCCCATCATCAAAGGCATTACAAAAAGAGGTTATAAGCAGCCGACGCCTATTCAACGTAAAGTAAGTAAAACAAACGTTAAAAAATCTTTTAGAACTTAACCTCAAAAAGTAACTTGTATTTTGATTATAATTTTGCAGATTTCGCTTGTTACATTGTGTGATGTGCTTAATATGTAGTAATCATTTTACAAAATAGGCTCACAGATCTATCATAATAGAAATCGCAATATATTATCTTCCAAGGTTTAGACAGAATAAAACAAATTAATAAATATTAGTAGTACATATAGTGCAAGTACTTATACAAAACTGAACTGAATGAACATGTTATAAAATTGTTGTTCGTGTGGTGACAGATTAAGAATACATCAACAAAGAATATGTTTCTATTTGTTGTGTTTTTTATCTTAGTATCTGCCCAACCTCTTTCAACTCACCTGATTATAGTTTAGACAACTGATCGCAGGTTATAAATTATCATTTAAAAAAAAATGTTGGTTTGCAGTTATTAAAGAAATTGGCGGTGTTTTTGTGCACATGTGTTTGCGCACACACTTGTGCAATAATATCTCCCAGGGGGCAAGTCTCCGTTTAGATTAGCTGCCGTGACCTAAATTCGGTTAGGAGGACATTGTTATTTTATAATTTATATGTTTTATCATTTTACAGACAATACCTCTGGCATTAAGTGGCAAAGATGTGGTGGCTATGGCCCGCACCGGATCAGGTAAAACAGCCTGCTTTGTCCTGCCAATATTGGAAAAACTAGTGGCTCCTGAAAGTAAACCTTTACCTGGGAAGAACTTCAGGGCACTTATTTTATCACCTACTAGAGAATTAGCTTTGCAGGTATGTTGTATTAAGAATATATTTTTATCATTAGCCTCAGCTTTAGGCCTCTCTAAGTACACATATAAATAATTTACGTTGTGAGGATTTTACAAACATACAATTTAAGGACTCAAAGCACACTCAGACTCGGGACAACCATTTATGGATCACACAATTTTTTGTCCTGTGTAGGTATCAAACCCAGAACATGCTGCAAAATCAAAATTGTATCTAAAGAAAGATAAATAACCTTAATTCTGAGAATTGTTTAGTTTTGTTACCATTTATTATTACATGTACTTGTTTATAGATATCATGTATGAATGCAAAAATCAATAAAGCAAGAGATATTAGCCAAATGGCTACAATTTACATTAAGCAAACTTAATTATCTTTTAAAAAACACAGCAAAACCTTGAAGTGCCTTGGAAAGCACTAATGCCCTTGGTCCTGCACCTAAACCCTCTGGTCTGATTCTCCGGAGAGTGAAGGAATAGAGAGTACACCTGTGTTTGCGCATACACTTGTGCCTATAATATGTCTTGCGCAGTTACAGTCCTACAGTTAGTCACAACGGCCAATCTCAACGAAGATTTGCCATTTTCATTGAGATTGGCCGTTGAGACTGACTGTTGTGTCCAGACCGATTCTGGACAGCTACAATTAGCTCCTTTTGGTAGCAACAAATACCGCATGCTAGTGCAATATCTACTTTCATTCTAACTACTTATATCATTGATATACAATAACATATATATATTTCCAATAATGTGTTCTGTTTTCCAGACCCTAAGGTTTGTGAGAGAACTGGGCAAGTTCACTGGACTGTCATCAGCAGCTATTCTTGGTGGAGAGTCCATAGAGCAGCAGTTCAGTGTGATGTCAGGCACAGCTCCTGATATAGTTGTGGCCACACCAGGAAGATTCTTACACATATGTATTGAAATGAATTTGAAATTAGACAATATAAGTAAGCTTATTATTTAAAACTTTTGCACAAAAATATTATTATGTTATTTCAATTAAAACATAAAATTATTAAATTAAATAAAACTTAAAACAAAAAAGCAAATAAGATTCCTTGCGTCAGCCCTAATGTTGAACTGGACAACAATGCTGGTATTCTTGCAGGACCTTTATTACTTATATGAGTGGCAACGGAATAGTCTGAATTGTACTAAATAGTATGAAGGTGGACTTAATGAAAAGCCATTCTCTACCAGTCAACCTTTGGATGATGCAGAGAAAAACTAGCTAGGGAACTTAGGTTTTAACCATTAAAAATGTGGCATCCCTGATGGAAAAATACCCTGGTGTTGCAAGCGTCCATAGGCTACGGTAACTGCTTACCATCAGGTGGGCCGTATGCTTGTTTGCCTCCTTGGTAGTATAAAAAAAAATATAGATCTCTCTCCTTTTTTCATTCTTTATTATTATCATTTTATTTGTTTTTTTTTTGTGATCCTCTACTTGCAGTTTTATGATTATTATGATTATAAATGCAATTTCTACCATTATATAAATTCATATTAGAAACTCTGCCTACTAACTCCTAAATTATTATTTACAGAGCTCATAGTTTTCGACGAAGCAGACCGATTATTCGAACTTGGTTTTGGTGAACAACTTAAAGAAATTGTGGCGCGATTACCGTCAACCCGTCAAACGCTGCTATTCTCTGCCACTCTACCAAAAATGCTGGTTGAATTCGCTCGTGCCGGTCTATCAGACCCCATGCTGATAAGGTTGGATGTAGATTGGAAGTTACCATCAACATTGTGGCTTGGCTGGATATCTGTTAGAGCTGAATTGAAAACTGCAGCTTTATTGTTTCTGTTAGATAAAGTGCTAACTTCTAAAACTCCACAAGCTGTTGTATTTGCAGCTACCAAACATCATGTAGAGTATTTGCATTTGGTAAGTTAGTTATACATGTTTACTAGCTGTTGCCCGCGGCTCCGCCCGTCCGTAATGTTGGTTATCGCGATAAAAGGTAGCCTATATGCTATTCCAGACTATAATCTATCTCTGTGCCAAATTTCATCCAGATCCGTTCAGTTGTTTTTATGTGAAAGAGTAACAAACATCCATCCATCCATCCATACTTACAAACTTTCTCGTTTATAATATTAGTACGATTTTCAAAATAACTTTTTATACAACTTAGGTGGCAAACAAGTAAGCATTAGGACACTTGCAATACATTAAAAATAATTAATTGTGCATCATGGTTTGCTAACCATGAGCGTAAGGTTTCTAGTGCTACTGCACAAGGGACAAGTACTTACGCACAGGAACACAACTTCACCATTGCGTGTGATGTAATGTGTGATGTAGTGGTAAAAGTGGCCATTAACTCTGCGGCGAGGTCTGCTGTGAGTTCGATTTCCACACAGAACAAAACTTTAATGATGCATAAATGTTTGTTCAGATACTTTGTATCAAACAATCAGCCTATCACAGTCCACTGCTGGACATAGGCTTCTCCTAATTGCCTTCCGCATCCAGTCCGTCCCAGCGACCTTTTTTAGGTCGTAGGTCCACCTACTTACTTGGATACTTTGTATCTATGAAATTAAATGTTTAATCAGACTCCGCGATACCGGGCTAATTTCCTAGCGCGTTAAGCTATAAAACATATTGAAATGCATTAAATTTCCAGATATTACAAAAAGCGGGAATAACATCTACTTACGCGTACTCCGGACTAGATCCGTCGGCGCGTAAGATTGCCCTCGGCCGGTTCACAAACAAGAAATGTTCAGTGCTTATTGTAACTGATGTAGCTGCCAGAGGGTTAGATCTGCCAGCTTTGGATACTGTCATCAATTATAACTTCCCTGCTAAGCCCAAACTGTTTGTGCATAGAGTTGGTGAGTATTTAAACTTGTGTCTACCAGTTTGTATAGAAATATTATTTCCTACAAATATAAGACCGTTGAAGACGAAATTAAACACAGATCAAAAACATAAAAATACACACAAACAATCTTGCCACAGCACTTAATACGCCACTTCTTTCTTTTTCTTTTTGTTGTGTTTGTTATTGTCATTTTTTTTACATAAGAACCTTCTCTTCTTATGTAAAAAAAATATAGTTGCGCTGAAAATAGTTTAACCCGGATAAAGTCTTCGAAGAATTCTTGTATGTCGTGAGCATTTCATAAAATTGTTTTACATATGAATTGGGTTGGTTATTTCATGCAATGCTATCATGAGACACTATATCATAATCACAGTATGTATTTATTTGGCTATGATTTTGTATCCTTCCCCAGATAGCCTATGAGCTTGTTTAATACCGTACCTGGTCTATAAATATTAATATTTGTTATCAGGTCGTAGTGCCCGAGCGGGTCGCGCAGGCCGAGCCTTCTCCCTGGTGAGTGCGGAGGACGTGGCGCACCTGCTGGACCTGCAGCTGTTCCTGGGCGCGGAGCTGCTGCTGCCGCACGCCGTGACCCAGCGGGGGGGCGCCTGCGACAGCGGGGTGTGGGGGGCTCTGCCCACCTCGCTGCTCGAACTTAGGCACCAAGATGTTATGTCTTGGGACAAGAACTGCTCAGAGATTGTGAGTTGTCTACCGTATTACTAATTAAAGTTTTTCCTTACCAGGTTTGCAGGTGGTTTTTATTAATTTAGATTTAAATTGCGGTGGTAGCTCAGTGGGGAATTAACTGACTTGCTCGCAAGAGACACTCCCGATCAAACTCACATGAGTTCGATCCCACAAGGGGACCTATTATTACATTGATTAAATAAATGCCAAAAGATTAATTAGTTGGATAAATACGAATTTTATAGGAAAGGAGATCAACTACATATTGCATCCTACCATAGACTACGGTAACTACTTACCATCAGGCGGCCCATTTAATTGTTTGCCACGTAAGTAGTACAAAAAAAAGAACTTTTATGTTTTAAAAAGAATGGCCCGAGTTTCTCGCCAATTCTTCTCGAGGCCTTACCCTAGTCAGCGAATTGGCCGTAGGAAAAAAGTATGTTGGCATTTGTTTTAATGACGTTCATAAGTATCATGAATATGATCTTAATGAATAAATGAGTTTGACTTTTTATATTTTGCATCTTTTTCAGATATAGATATAGAAAGTACCCACAGGATTTATAATACTTAAAACTTTATAAGGCGATAATGTTATATTTATTATAATTCAGGAAGAAGCAACTCGCATCTGTTCCCGCGGCTGGCAACAATACATAAGATGGCGCGAGCCTGCCTCGGCTGAAGCAAACAAACGCGCCAAGACTACCGATGTACCGGTGTTGACGCACCCTTTCTTTGTCGACGAAGAAGAAAGCAAAACCGTCGATATGATACAGCAGATCAAGAATTTTACACCTAAAGGAGTAAGAAAACTTAGAGACTATAGCATGGGGTCTTCAAGAAAGGAGTTATAAGGTTTTTAAAAGGTCGGCAACGCGTGAGTGACTCCCCTGGTGTTGCAAACGTCCATAGGCTGCGGTAACTGCTTACCATCAGGCGGGCCGTATGCTTTTTTGCCACCTTGGTAGTATAAAAAAATAAAAAAAAGTTAATATTCAAAACATATATGTAATAAAATATTTTAAGAGAAGTAGAGCCCTATTCTAGCGAACAAGCCCGACAAATAACTACATGCAGCAGTGTAGTTGTGTTCCTGTGTGTGAGTACAGGTCTCCAGCGCTCATTTAAGGAGGCGTTTTCCTATCCTAGGGATGCTCCATCTTAAAGCCTTGGTGTAAAAGCGGGTGATACCTCTAGTATTGCAAGCGTCCATAGGCTACGGTGGCCACTTAACATCAGGCGGGCCGTATGCCTGTTTGCCACCCAAGTGGTATAAAAAAAGCAGACTACCACAGACCTGTTTAAGGTAGGCACCAAACAAGCGAGCAAGCGTGACTGGGGGATGTGTTTATAGGTATACAATTGCACATTTATGGCCTCTATTTCTCTCAAATATTTTAATTCAAATCAGGTTTCTGTAAGCTAAAAAAAATGGATAATAGTAGTAAAAATAGTACCAACCTGTATTATGTCTCATTCTGGACACAGCTCTCCTCTATCAAGAGAGCTGAAAATGTTTTTAGGTCCATTCCACACACGCTGGACCAATGCAGTATGGATCAGAGATGCCTTTAGAACTTCTTTTCTCATCATTGTTTGACATATATGAGCATCTTATATGAATTCCCATTGCTAGTGCATTCGATTAAGCTCCTCAATATTGATGCGTAATATTTTTTAATTATAGACAATTTTGGAATTATCAGCGAAAAACGACTCGCCGATGTATTTAGCAATGAAACGCAAGAAGCAAGCTCACGGTAAAGTTGTGCAGAAAGTTCGTGATATCAAGAAATTAAAGGTTTGTCGTTCTAACTTATATATGTATATTCTGTGCAGTTTGAGTCCGCTGTGGACGCTTTATAAGAGAAACGCCGGCATTTATTTCTTAGAAGAACACAACTCCGCTTTTATGAATTGGTTGACAACAAATTATATTTATATATAACGTACATTCTTCAAATTAAATAAAACAAGAATCAAAATAGCTAAATAAGTAAACAAAATGATAAATAAAGAAGTAATAAGCTTTGAAAGATTGCGAATCTCGATATTACTGTCGATTATTTCCAAAACAAACTGCAAAACTCAACTACTTTTATTTGTGTGTGTGTAGTTGTTAGCCTCAGATGGCTTTCACAACTTTACGCGGTCTGTCGGCGAGCGGAAGGCTCTCAACCGTAATTAAACTAAACAACGTTGCCTAAGGGCACCCCCTAAGTGGGGCTAGGACCTCGGCTTAGGGCGTTGTTGAACAAAATGGGCCGGCCATTATTATTACGCGACGACGGTTCCCTTTTTTGTTAACTCCCCTGCGGCGGGGGCGCAACCGTGGGCGGTTATGTGGAGTGTGGGTCTGAGTGTTTTTACGCTCTATCTGGAGGAGTGTGATGGCGTCGTCGGGCTCAACGAGAGCGTGCCTAGGGCGGCGTGTGCGTGAAATCCCTGACGGAGTGTAATTTGCTGCCGCTACTACCAAAGGGTTGATGTGTGTGGCGGCTGAGTCAAAGAACCTGCGAGAACAGCGTTTAATGAACTGCCTGATGGTCGGCAGATCTAGATCTAAGTGTAAATTTTCATTACGCATAAACCACGGTGCTCCCGTGGCTCTGCGCATGAAGCGATTCTGAACTACTTGTAAAGGTTGGATCCTGCAAGGCGCTACGTGTGCGAAAACTGGCGCCGCGTAAGTAATGATCGGCCTAACGCAAGTTGTGAATAATCTGACTTTGTTACGTAAGGAAAGTTTTGACTTTTTATTGACTAAGTAATGAAGCCGACCTAGAACGAGTCGGGCGCGGTCACGGACGGCTTTAATATGGGGTTTGAAGGTGAGACGATCGTCTAAGATTACACCTAAATATTTGGCTTTCTTCTCCCAAGGGATCGGATCACCGAACATTTTAATTTGCGGGGGATGAAGATTATGTCTTCTCCTGCTGAAAAGATCGATCCTCCATTTACTAAACCAAGCACCAAGTGCATATGCCGCGGATTGGAGGGTCTTAGTGATGGCCTGAGGACATCTACCAGAGTAGTAGATGGCAGTATCATCTGCAAACATAGCTAATTGCGTAGACCGGTGCAAAGGTATATCACTGGTGTACAGTGCAAACAATAGGGGCGAGAGTACTGATCCCTGCGGGACCCCGGCTTGAATGGGGTGGGGAGAGGATAGTGACCCTTCCACTCGGTAACGAAATTGGCGATTCGACAAGTAGTCTCGTATGATGAGCACGAGTCTGTGAGGCACGCCCATAGTAAATAGCTTATAAATTAAGCCATTGTGCCACACTTTGTCGAATGCCTTCGCTACGTCGAAGAAGAGTACTCCTGTTAGCATGTTCCTCTGGAAGCGATCGCTGATGTGTTCAACTTATACGATGGACTTGTTGAGTGTTTGGTTCTGAAGCCAAACTGCTCGTGTGGGATGAGGAGATTTGCATCGGCGTACGCTTTCAGGCGACTATATAATAGTCTTTCATAAATCTTACCCAAGCCGTTGAGTAGACTTATGGGGCGATAACTAGTGGGTTCGGCGCGGGGCTTGCCCGGTTTGTGAATGCCTATGACGGTGGCTTCACCACTTCTTCCCACACTTCCACTGCTGTGGGAATATATTGTGGGACATGGCCGCGCTAAAGATCGCGGTCATGAGGGAGATGAGAATCGGAGGAAAGAGTTTGATGACTCGATTCGTGATTCTGTCCGACCCAGGGGCTTTCTTGGTTTGTAATCCTCTGACGATCTTTTCAACCTCATCGGACGTAATGGGGGGTAGGGGATTTTCATCCCCTTCTGGCACTTCTGGTAACGGGAGGGAAGCTCTCCGTTCAACTTCAGTGTTTACATCAAGGACGTGATCTAGGTCGACTGGAAGTGAGCTAGGCGTACATTGAAGCGACAGGCTGTCCGCCAGGCATTCGGACTTCGTGACGTCGTCGAATGCGGGAGGGAGGTTGGGTCTGTTTAATGGGGGTAGTGAAACAACGGTGTCCTTAGTTAAGGCGCGCGACAACTGCCAAAAAGCGAGATGAGTAGGCTCAAGCTCGCTCAGGGTTGTCTCCCATTGTATCTGACGATATTCGTCAATACGTGCTTTGACGGCACGCTGAAGTGTGCGCATTCGTGCCCTATTGGGCTCGGAGGGGAAACGGTCATGGGCTCTGATAGAGGCGTTCTTCTCCCTTATCAAATCACGTACGTCGTCGGGAAGACGCCAGCGATTATTTTTTTCTGCCACTGGTACTTCTCGCGAGCAATCGTTAACTACTATTGCGTTACAGGAGTATGACGTCATAAAACAGTAGTGTTATTTCTATCTAACTGTCAATATTTTATTGTAACTTCGGAAAATTCCAAGCAATTTAATTTTTGTTTTTACTTTTCTTCATAGTTTCGCGTCTTTTTTGTATTAAATCAATAAAAAAATATTATCAAACACTCTATTGTAAACCTAAAGAGGGTTAAAGTAAGTAATTTAATAATAATTAACAGTAAATCTACTTACAGGCGGAAGGAGTCTTAGAAGACACAATAATGAATATCAAACCAAGTAGAGGTGAAAACCAACCGCCGAAGAAAAAGAAAAAAGAAGTTGTTAGGGATGAAAACTATATCTCACATTATGCAAGTGATCAACATACTGAAATGGGGTAAGCAAATAATATATTTATTTATAGTTATAAAATTGATTCATTGAAACAACTGTTTGAAGCTCGGAAAACACATCTCACGGGTCCTATTGGGTAATATTTTTAGAGACAACTCCCGCACTAGAAAACAAGCTTTGTGTCGCGGGGGACTTTACAAACATACAATTAACGGACACAAATTACACCCAGACTCAGAACAACTCTTTGTGGGTCACACAAAGTTTTGTCCTGTGTAGGAATCGAACCCACAACCTCGTGCACAGCAGGCGCATACTGAGGCCACTGGACCACCGAGGAGTCTGTATTGTTTTAAAGAGGCAGGAAAAACTCCGGTATTAAAGCAAAGGTTAGCAAGATGACTTATGACGGGTACCACTTCATGTTTGACGTGTTTTAAAAATCTGGTTGTTATATTGTCCCATCCAGGAGCACTATCATTTTTCAGATTGTTCAAAATTCTTGCCACTTCCACACAGTCTGTTTCCAATAGAACAAAGGAGTTTAGTTGTTGAAGAGTTTCATTGGAGGTGGTTGTGGCTGCAGTGTTGGGTTGGATTTGTTCAGCTAATTGTTCCCAGTTTTTTTCAAATGCGTCAAAACTGTTTTGTTGTCAATTCCCAGTTCTTCAGCTACGTCGTAACTACTGATATGCCGATATTGCTCCACTTTTTCAAAAATGGCATCCATTTTATCCGTAATAGGGCGATCAGAGCGACATGCATCTTTGTCATCAAAATTGCCGGATTAAAAACGCTTCAACCAAATTTGTGCTACTCTCACAGACACTACACGAGGTCCATAAACATCGCAATTTTTTTTCGCGGCCTGCGTTGCATTTTTACCTTTTTTGTAGTAAAATTTCAAAATGTATCGAATTTCTTCATTAGATTCTCTGGACAGTAAGAAAAACAAATGAAAATCACTCATTTTTCTAATTTGAATTTGGAATTATGTTCTTTAAATTTAAACTTTCAATTATACTAAAACCAGTCAGGTACAAATAGTATAGCCAAAGAGATTTTATTACAAATTCATACATACTTGGTTGGTCCCCGACATGACGTTAAACTGTGGCGCGCCTCCGAGATGGCGTTAAACTAAAATGCAGACAACACCACTGCCAGAAAAGGAAAATTCGAAATAAAACCCTATACCAACCCGTCTGGCCAGCGTGGTATAGTAAGGCCAAAAACCTCCTAATGGTAAGACGCCCAAAGCAAAGGCCCCCAGTTCCCGGTAGTCCCGCTGTCCGTGGCCACGGTAGCGGTCGCGGTAACAGCGGGGCAGGGGGTGCGAAGAATCTCCGGGCTACGATAAAAGGCTACCAAAAACACCTGACCCTGGCGACGTATAATGGACGCTCTCTACGGCTGGACCAACACCTCACCGAACTCGAGGTAGAATTGGGTCGCATAAACTGGCACATATTGGGGTTATCTGAAGTCCGACGACAGGGAGAGGATACGATAACCCTTGAGTCAGGCCACCTATTCTACTTTCGGGAAGGTGATCAGCCCTCTCAGGGCGGTGTCGGTTTTCTGGTCAACAAAGCTCTCACTAACAACGTTGTAGAAGTCAGCAGTGTGTCGACGCGGGTAGCGTACCTCATATTAAAAATCACCGACAGGTACTCCCTGAAGGTGGTACAGGTATATGCGCCGACCTCGACATACTGCGACGACATAGCCGAAGCCATGTACGAAGACATAGCCAAGGCACTACATGGTACCACCAAGGCTCACTACAACGTTGTTATGGGGGACTTCAATGCCAAAGTGGGAGTACAAGAACGCGGCGAAACGAAAATCGGATCCTACGGCGTGGGGCGCCGAAACCACAGGGGGCAAATGCTGGTCAACTTTCTGGAGTCACAGGGGCTCTTCTTAATGAATTCTTTCTTTAAGAAGAAGCCCCAGAGGAAGTGGACATGGCGAAGCCCCGATACTGTGACGAGGAACGAGATAGACTTCATCATGACTGACAGGAGGTCTGTGTTTAGAGACGTCTCCGTGATCAACAGGTTCAATACCGGCAGTGATCACCGACTTGTACGAGGCGCTCTGAATATAGACTTCAAAGCCGAAAGGCGTCGCATGATTAGGTCTACTCTCAGACCTACTGCGCCTCAAATAGCATTAGGGTCCGAAAAGTTCCAATTGGAGCTTCAAAATCGTTTCGATCTGCTGGAAACCGAAGGCACTGTTGACGAGAAAACCGACACAGTGGTCAGAACGCTACAGGATGTGTCTCGAAGGGTGTTTCCCGGAAAAAGTGTAAACAGACAGTCTAAACTCTCGCTCGAGACTCTTGAACTTATGAGGCAAAGACGGGAAATGTCATCCACGCAGACGTCTTCGTCGGATGGAAGAAACCTCAACCGGAAGATCCGGAAGCTGGTGCGACGTGACCTCCGATGTTCAAACGCCCGCGCCATCGCGGCTGCGATTGAACAGAACAGAGGCACCAAAGTCTTCGCTCGCCAGCTAGGTAGATCCCATCTGACGAAACTATATACTGCGGATGGCAGAACCGTGACCTCAGGGTTCGGGATTCTCGAGGAAATTGAGAGTTTCTACAAAGACCTGTACGCATCACGGATGACTGAACCCACGAGACCCAGCGCTGATGACCACAGGGCCCCACTCACGCGCCACTACACGGAAGACATCCCTGATGTCAACCAGGGCGAGGTCAGAGTGGCTCTCGAGCAGCTTAAGAACAATAAGTCGCCTGGTGATGACGGAATAACCACAGAGCTCCTAAAAGCAGGCGGGGCTCCAATCCTGAAAGAGCTAGCGAGTCTCTTCAATTCCGTTATACACCAGGGCCTAACACCTCAAGCGTGGAGTGGGAGTGCGGTGGTTCTGTTCTTCAAAAAAGGTGACAAAGCCTTGCTGAAGAACTACAGACCCATCTCACTCCTGAGCCACGTTTACAAGTTGTTCTCGAGAGTACTCACAAACCGCCTCGCCAGAAAACTTGACGAGTTCCAGCCTCCGGAACAAGCCGGGTTTCGAAAAGGCTATAGCACCGTGGATCACATCCATACTGTTCGGCAGATTGTACAGAAGACCGAAGAGTACAATCAGCCGCTGTGTATGGCATTCGTGGACTACGAGAAAGCCTTCGACTCCATCGAAACCTGGGCAGTTTTGGGTGCTCTGCAGCGGTGTCGCATTGATTGGCGTTATATCGAGGTGCTGAGATGTCTTTATGACAACGCCACTATGACCGTCCAGCTCCAGGACCAAAAGACCAACCCAATTGAGTTGCGTCGAGGGGTAAGACAGGGGGATGTAATATCCCCCAAGCTTTTCACCAACGCGCTCGAAGACGTCTTCAAGACGCTGGACTGGACTGGACGGGGCATTAACATCAATGGCGAGTACATCTCACACCTTCGGTTTGCCGATGATATCGTCATCGTTGCAGAGTCTCTGGAACAGTTGAGCGGAATGCTGCACAGCCTGAATGAAGCCTCACGACGTGTCGGTCTCGGTATGAACTTGGATAAAACCAAGATTATGTTCAACGAACATATCACACCGGGACCGATTTACGTCGACGGTTCGATGCTCGAAGTTGTTCGGGAGTATGTCTACCTTGGGCAAACTGTCCAGCTTGGTAGAAACAACTTCGAGAAAGAAATCAACCGTAGGATTCAGTTGGGTTGGGCAGCGTTTGGCAAACTACGTCAGGTTTTCTCTTCGCCTTTACCGCAATGCCTGAAGACGAAAGTTTTCAACCAATGCGTCCTACCTGTTATGACGTACGGTGCCGAGACGTGGACACTCACAGTGGGACTAGTCCACAAATTAAAAGTCGCACAGCGGGCTATGGAGCGAGCTATGCTTGGCGTCTCTTTGAAGGATAAAATTCGCAACGAGGTAATCCGACAAAGAACCAAAGTTACCGACATAGCTCGCAGACTTAGTAAGCTGAAGTGGCAATGGGCTGGTCACATCTGTAGAAGGACCGACGGCCGATGGAGCAGACGTGTCCTAGAGTGGAGACCGCGACTCGGTAAGCGTAAGGTAGGGCGGCCCCCAGCTAGGTGGACCGACGACCTAAAAAAGGTCGCTGGGACGGACTGGATGCGGAAGGCGGAGGACCGTGTGCTGTGGCGCGTGTTAGGAGAGGCCTATGTCCAGCAGTGGACTGCGATAGGCTGATTGATTGATTGATTGATACATACTATAATGCGAAAAGACTTTTTCCCCAACCTAATATTAACCCTTGGATTGACAAAGGATACCTTACATCGTAGTATTGCCGCGGTATAGAGGTCGCAAGCTCATGTGTGTGTGTTGTGTTGCGGTGCTCCCCAGCATGGCGGTGAACTTCAACGCCAGCGCGGCGGGCGCGCAGCTGGAGCTGGGCGCCGACAGCGGGGAAGTGGCGCGCGCGCAGCGGGCCATGCTCAAGTGGGACAGGAAGAGGAAGAAGATGGTGCATGTTGACCCGGTAGGTTTCTTCGTCTTGTTCCATTATACAGTAACAATATCTTGTTTCAATTTCTAGGGAATGTGTTAATGTTAGCAGAGTGTAAAAATATAGACCAATTGAGTCATTTTCAATTTGAAATTAGGAACAATTCTATTATTTTTTTATAGTACCGTTACGTACGTTATGCTTTCATATTTAAGAAAGTTTTTCATTTTAGGAATTTAAAATTTTGGGAATAGTTAGTAGTTGACAGTTTGACATTATAGATATTATTAACCTATAATACCAAACTTTCATTTTAACGGTGACGAGCAGTAAAAGCAAACAAATGATTATCGTACATACATATACATAGATTCATGCCTGTTTCTCTAGAGGGTAGAGAGAAACTATTTTGACTTTAATACTATCATCAGCTCGTTGTTTATGTTACTCACATGACCGGCTCCTCTAGACAAGTGGCCAAAATGGTAGTCGAATCGAATAGAATAGAAAGCCAAAGTGTACGATATAATGCCATAAACTTACATCAATTTCCGATTATTCCATTTGTCTAGAGGGCTGTTATCAGATCATCAGATTTATTTCTAAGGAAACCATTATGTAGTTCAAAACTATTGAAATTTCCCAGGACGGTGGTCGCAAGATGATTCGTACAGAGAGCGGCGGTCGCGTCCCGGCCTCGTACCGCAGCGGCCGGTACGACGAGTGGCGGAAACGTAACGTGGCCGACGCGGGCTCGGACGATGAACAAACTTCAAACAGTAATAGGAAGAAACCTGGTAAGATGCCAATTTATGTTATATTCGTACCTTTATTTATATATTCAAGGGGAGAGGGGGCAAAATTACTACACGTTTGGTCTAGTAGTTAGGAATTTTGGGTTCGATTCCCATACGGGACTAATATTTGTGTGACTTGCAGTTCCGAGTCTAGGTGTCTTGTGTGTCGGTTAATTAATAATTTAAATATATACCTATGAAAAGATAATATGTGCGAGGTGGGAGTGGATAAATCAGCCTGGAGATCATTTTATATCAAAATTTGTAATCAATCAGATCTAAGGGGAATCAGCTGACCCGCTCTGGCTATATTTTATACACTATATATTTTATATACACATACTGGTATAATTTATACATCTTACGTAGCTTTTTAATCTTTTTTTTTATAAGACAACTACCGCACCAGAATACAAGCTGTGTTGCGGGGGACTTTACAAACATAAAATTAACTGACTCAAAATATACCTAGACTCAGAGCAACTCTTTGGGGGTCACACAAAGTTTTGTCCTGTGTAGGAATCGAACCCACAACCTAGTGCACAGTAGGCGCACACTGTGGCCTTTGGACCACCAAGGCAGTCAAAATGTCATGTTCTCGTATTATAAAAGTGAAATAATATTTTTTGTATTTTTTTTTATTCAACAGTATCCGAATTCCGTCCTCACTGGATGAAACACAACGAGCGTGTAGCCAAGAAGTCTGGTGAAGCGAAGTCTAAAGAGTTCAAAAACAAACAACAAATTGTGAAAGAGCGAATACGTAAAGACAAGATCAAACAGAAACTCAAATTCAAAACGAATAAGAAGAAAAGGAAGAAGTAATTAGTGTAAGAATAAGTTATAAACGTTTTTGAGAAATAAATATAACTAACAATAATTAGATATTGTCATATTCATTTAGAGGCTCAATGTAGAGAGAGAGAGAGAAAGGGCACCATACTACCGAGAAAGCCCGACAGCGGAAGGACCTCCACTTTACAGAAGACGACAGCCAAATAACTTCACACAGCGGTGTAGTTCTCTTCCTGACGACTACCTCAGCGTGGTGCGGTGCAGTGTGCCAATCGCCTTAGACTCACTGGTTTAGTCATATCAGTGGCCGTACCATGACATGTTAAAACGAGAGGAATATAGCTCTGTCCCTCTTTCTCGTTCGAAATTTTCGACGCGAATCCTTCAATCCTGTGATTGGTTCATGGTCGCGCCCCGCGCCCCCGCACCCCGCGCTCCGCACATACCACTAAAGAGACCTAAAAACACTTCATGCGCAATTTGCAACGCATCATGGTATTTCCCCTGCTTTGCTGTTTCGACTGACGTATCATGCATGTTCGACTCGAAATTAAAAAGTATCTGTTTATACACGCAATCACCAGGATTTTTAATATTTCTAAATTTATAAAAGGTAAAATAAAAAGTCAGAAAAAAAATCATGATTATGTATATTTAAAAAATTAAGATAAACGATAGATGTTAGAGTACCTACTTACAATTACCTGTACACGATGATAAATAATGAATAATTTCGAGGAGAAACCTATCTTATTTCGGACATTTGCAATACATTCTTAAGAATATAACGTAATCTGTTTAAACAGAATAATTTAATATTTACCGTAAGCAAAAAACACATTTTATTTACAGATATATAAATTTCAACTTTTCAAACAAATATGTGACTATATATGCATAAAATAGTAAAGGTACGTCAGTTACACAATATCTAGTCGTCCAATGACGTTATATAATTCACCCACACACAATATTATAGTAATAAATACCTGGATTAAGGCTACACTTGAAGCTGTAAGGCAATTTATACAAAATTATGAGTAGCATAGTTATGAGTCAGCTTGTATTGTAGATTTTGGGTTGTATTTCAAACTTGTAAGTAATATCATTAATAAAAATACGCTTTGCATATTTTTCTTTCATACTGTTCCCAATTCAAACGAACTGACATAACCATTACCTCTTCATAGCTCTGTCATTATGTACTAAACAACAAGTTTAATAATTTTTTATCCGATAAAATCTACCAATACAAATTGATCCAAAACAGTATACATGTCAAATAAAACTTGACATAGTAAACTAATTATCGTAATATACAAGAAATATAAATACGAAATATATGACGTCATAAAAATAAAATGCACGAGTATATACATCCTCTTTTGACTTTGTAAGGAAACAAGACCAGTGGGTCTAACAACCGGAATTAATAACTAATCCGTAATCTTCACATTGAAAACATCATGCTTGTACAATACTTCTTAAATCATTTAACAAATAATGTGATTAAATTAAATATATAAATAAAAAATTGACATATTTTGTATCTTCAAAGTAGACATTTGGATTATGTTGAATCTAAACTAAAATCTCAGATCGAAAATATTAATTATTAATTACGGTCATATGGTACGATTGTCGAATGCGACAAGCGACAGTCGTGCATATTTGTTCAACCGTGTTGGTCAACATAGTGCACTATCTTAAAAGACATCCTCGCCATATAAAATCAGGCAACAAATTATTGGCCGAAAATAATAATAAGTCATATCCAAAAATTTATTTATTCCAGAAGTTCTCATTAGTGAGGATTGTCGCTGATTTCATAAATCCCTCACTGTGTAGGCAAATTCCCATATGAGACCCATGTGTTCATTTAAGCAGTTGGGATTTCTGCAAAAAAATTAAAGTCCCCACTAGGGAGAATTTCTAAAATAAACTCAAAAAAACTTAGTAAAAATCGATATTATATAGACAACTATTTACAAAAACGATGTAAATATCTTATATACTTGTAATAGAGTTGTCTTGAAAATATACATTGTCATCCAATCCTTCATCTTTGGATCAGACGGATTATTAATATCAGCCAATTCACAACTTATATCATCAACATATATAAATCTTACGATTGACTATTAATTATCAAGTGAGAAAAATTTGAAACATCTGAGTGGACAGATCGAAAAATATAAACTTCGTCATTGCTATAGTTAAAAATTTGGCAACATTCTCACTCCTTTTTAACCCTAAAGATGTTATAAGGTTAATGATAAAGAGGTATTATATCTAATTAACGTTTTCTCTTCAATTTAATAGTACAATAATATTGGTTCCATTACCTATCTAATGGCAACACTGCCCATACAACACAATAACAACAACCCTATACTCATACATACATTGATATATTTCAAAAACATCTTTACTTTTATATAGGGTGGTAATTTGAGATGGATCAGAAAGGGCAGCTTTAGCTACTAGAAAAAGGGACAGACCTATACACTAGCTGCGTCTCTTTCTCGCTCGAACGATGATCAAGGATCGATGATGATGATAAATTTGATTTGATTAGGTAGGTTTACCGACCAATATCAAAAAACCACCCTGTATAGATTCACCTATATTAATTTGGTGTCTCACAAATCTATCTAGCGTTGGACAATATAATTAACAATAAGATTTTCAATTTTCACATTACACTAAATTATTAACTTCTAAAACAATGCCATTTTCACACATCCCTTTGGCATTTACGTCCGCATTCATGTCAGTTACATCAATTTATCATCTGTTACGCATTCATCTATCTTCAATGTACATACAGGATAAAACTTAAATTTAATCGGCTAAGAAACCTAAATCTAGACCACTCTTCATGCCTGAACAATCAGTCTTCTCATTGCGAAAATTATCATAATTTCATTTTATTTATTTACATATTTATTCTTCGTTTTTTTTTTGTTAATTTATTTTAACATTCTATTCGCACAGTGACTTTTATACATGAAAAATATTTTATCTGTCAATATGTTATTTTTACAAAGCACTACCGGGTTCTATATGTGGACGGGTCGAACACATCGATACTTCGGGATTCGACGGGCGTTAAGGACAAGAATGTCAAGCGAAGACTTGTTTGTGTATTCATATAACTAGGTATTTTCTCCTACGTTTGGTTTAGTCAATCCAAGGATAATAGCTCTTTTGTATTAAACTTTAAGAACTATTTTTCCCTGCACGGGTGTTTATAAACTGCGAACAAAAGTCCTTCGTCTACCATTTAGACTGTAACTATTGTGTTTTACCACCCAACTCTAGCTTAAGATAATAACTATTTTGTCAGACGAAAATTATTCTTCTGTCCTTAATATTACAGTGGAATATTATTTTGTTCTGTCACGTCTTTTACGCCTGTTGAACCCCGAAGAATTGATATTTACATGAATGATTGAAGTAAATGGTTGAGCAAATAAGGCTAAAAGTTTTCAAGTTAGAGAATTTGTCGGCGGTTTATGGCACTAACATTTTACAAAATCTACGTGAAGTAAGTATCGTAACTTCAATAAAGCATTGAACTCTCATAAGTACTTTGAGAATGAGTTTCAGTAAGAGAGCGAGATAACATATTCAAGTATATACTAACAAACTCTCTCAACTTTAAGTAAGAATAAGTCGTACGTGACCGTGTTTGCGGGGAAGTAAACGGTGCGGGCAAAGTACTCTACATGCGGTCACCCATCGATGAACTGACTGCTACTATCTATCTTAGTTACCCTTGCAGATCTAGCGATCCACGTGGCTGTTACGATAGAGGGGGGTGAAGGAAAATGTGTGTTACTCCCCACTAACAAGTATAGAATACCTCGCTCCGATCAACGTCTGCCGTCCCTCAGAACGGTCGCATACTGGTTTAGTAGTATTATAAAAGCAAGAACAAGTTTAGAAGTAACCCTTTCAACAGTCAAATGGTATTTATCTAAACTTTTAAAGTGTCTAATGTATCAAAATAGCGTTTCTAAACGATTACATATATTAAATGATTGAAAACGGAAACTATTTTAATCAAATTGTAACAAAAATTTTGCTATTATTTTAACTATAGATATAATGTATCACATATTATATACTCAATGGTGTAGCTGGTTTGGATGATATCGATATAAAATAATCGAGAACAATTTAATTTATTCGATTTTTGGCTATCGGTTATCACCCGACCGCGAGTTAAAAGTAAAAACTTAGTCAGCTCGAATCAGGTGTTAATCAGCAACCGCAGTCCCCACTAAGCTACGCCACTGGATATTACAATAATTAGCGCTATGGACTCGTTTCACAAACTTGAAACGAGTCGTGTACAAAATTTAAACAAAACACTTCTTCAACGTCGTCTACAAGACGATGATGAAAGGAGTTGTAACAGAGACACTATTCAAACTTTAACGGAAGATTTTTAAGCTACATGAAGCGGTCCATTCGAAGCGAGTCGACAACTAAAGCGGCATCGTACACTGAGGAAATATAAAGTACAAATTACATCCGCTAGGAGCGCCACTGGCACAACTAGTGAGACTCGGCGAGTGGACCGGTGGTAAGGAAATGGGGGGTTTTAATCCTAGAGTATCCCGTTGGTGTAGTACTGGTAGTTGTCGTAGAGGCGGGTGGAGAGTGAGTGCAGCGCGTCCCGCACGAGCTTGTCCACCAGCGCCTGCAGCTGCGGCTCGGTGCGGCCCACGTGGAACCTGCCGCGCAGGGAACTTACCGCGCTTGAACTGCGCAGGCATGACAACTGACCTCCTGCAGATAACATAAAAGATATTAAGTAACGTACGCTCAGTGGACACGATTATACGAATACGTATACTCGATAAGCGGCAAATCAAACCGAGATACTATAGCTTGGGGTTCTTCAAGAAAGGAGTTATAAGGTTTCTAAAGGGTCGGCAACGCGCGAGTGATACACCCCTGGTGTTGCAAGCGTCCATAGGCAACGGTAACTGCTTACCATCACCTGATGGTAAGCAGTTACCGTATACGGCCGCATACGGCCCACCTGGGCCGTATGCGGCCGTATACGGTAACTGTTATACCGTACCGTATACGGTAACTTGTTTGCCTTCTTGGTAGTAATTAAAAAAAATGGATAAATGTTAAATGACGATAATTATATGAATTTCTAATAATATCTTCTATGCCTTTAAAAACTCATTTCGTTATAACAGTTTCGCGTGAGCATTTCATTGACGATATAATTTATGAATGCACCATTAATATTTATCTTTCTCTTGTAACTACTACTAAATGTAAAAGCAAACAGTTTGTACGCGGCTCTGGTTAGTTAGCTAGTGAGAAACTAATGAAAGAAACGTAGCTCGAGTAAGGCCTGTTTTGTTGCGATGTTCAAGTGAATGAACTTTCCGCGCGCGGAAGCATTAGACGAGCCAATTTAGAACGCGAAATGGATGACTAGGTGTGATAAAATTAAAGAAAACTACTACTAATGCAAAAATACATTTTCCTATCGGTAATTTAATTCAATAAATAATATTCATGAAATATGATATGATAAAATATGTCATAATCATAATATGCATAAATATTATCGACCTTCACTCACAGTGATAATTAAACTTTAGATAGGCATAATATAAAATACACTTCGATTGTAGAGATCATTTTCATTCGTGAATTGAATTGGTAATATTTGTACGGTGGGCAGTGGAGATAGCTGTACATATGAAGATTAGTTTTTTAGGAAAACAAATGGATGCACACTGCTACCAAATTCCGCAAAAAAATAAACAAGTTTTTTTTTTCAACTTACCTATATATAGCGGCTCTGATCAGCTATCTCCGTTGCCGTTTGTACCAATTTAAGTTTAAAAGTTTTTAAAATAGTCGTAGCCGCATACATAGGTTCGCGCGAGTTCCCAACTGTGGTCTACAGTATTTATATATAAGGCGCGTGCGCACGACGTCCTGTGATTGGTCGATATAGAAATACGTGCGGTTTAACAAAATATAAGTAGTGCCAATCTATTCAACAAAATCATTTCATATTCCATTCATCATGAGTTTCAATAGTCTATATTACCAGATATAGACTATTGAAACTCATGATGTGGAATAATACCAGACTACCCGTGTGGTGACGGATTAAGAATACAAATGTCACCACCCCTTTCCATCCCGAGGGTGTCGTAAGAGTCGACTAAGGGAGTAAGTCAGGCAGACAATATCCACTGCAAGACAACTCGAAACGAAATCCCCATACCAACTCGTCTGGCGAGGGTGGTAGAGTAGGCTAATATCCGTCCATGTATATCTACCCGTGCCCAGCAGTGGGACGTTTATGGGATGATAATAATACCAGACTACCCCGTAAAAAATCAATAAACTTACCCATGCGCATGAGTTCGACGACATGTATGATCTGATCGCAGTGCTTACGAGCAGCTATCAAACCTCGCAATATCAGTATCTTGAAGTATTGGAACATGTCCGAGTTCTCACCATCCATCACCTCCACGAATTCTTGAGTTAACTGTAACAGGATATTGATATTATAGTAAAACTGGGAAAGTAAAACTGTTATAATAATAATAATTTATTTTAGAGGAAAAAATATATATTTTGGTAGTAGCACAGAAAATAAATACATAAGAAAATATTGTTAGTACATATACAGAATAAACAAAACAGGAACGAACATACACAAAAGACATACATAAACTGTCGATACCAGGCCCAGGATGCGACCACCTGTATGTAGTATGTAGTCGCATCCAATGCCCCGTATCCCGTATCGGCGAGTCTGTTATTTTTTTAGCGATAATAAGGCTAGACAGAGACCCTGAGGGAGGGACATAGATTAATTTTTCAGCTTTAATAATAATAGCATTCCATATATGTCCCACTGCTACTCTTTTCTCCTCCACCCAGAGAGCATTTAGGCCTTAACCCAGACACTTAAACCTTAGAATTTCTGAGGACGAAAGACATGTGGGATTTTCCTCACGATGTTTTCATTTATTGTTGTGTAGTGGATAGTTAAAAACAAACGTTCCGAAAAGGAAGCTTTTCAGATATGTTTTAGATATACTATCGATAGATATAAATCTGGGAAATTTCCTTTCATTTTTATCAAAATATTAAATGCCGATTGTCCATATCTAACAAATCAAAACGTTTTACCGCCTACCACTTACATTGTCAGTAACTGAACAAATTATTATATCGCTAGTACAGTTTTCTATGTTGATAAAGGCCACTTACATACTAAGGAACAAGCTAAGCCTTTCTATAGTATGAAAGTTGTCGTTGTAAATATTAAAGGATTTTAGAATTAAATATATCTGTAAGTACATCCATAATCGGAACTACTTTGTTTTTAAAAGAAGATCCCGCACTTGGAATAAGCCCTATGTCGCGGGGGACTTTACTAACATACAATTCACGGACACAAATTCCACCCAGGTTCGGAACAAACATTTATGAATTACACAAAGTTTTGTCCCGTGTGGGAATCGAATCACTAGACCAACGGGCGACTCAAAAAATACTTTTGAATCATATTTTTTTGTCACAAAACGCCGCCAGTGGTACATAACGAGGTAACCTAAATCACTGAATAAACCGTACTGCACGGTTGATTCAGTGACTTAGGTTACCGGCAGGGGTATTCCGTAAGAGCAAAAACTGAGCCACCGCAAAAACCGAACAAAATCTGGCTGTCAGATTAAAAATCGGTATTCCGTAAGAGCAAAAACCGAGCCTTTTTGACGTTTAGTCTATAGATTGTGCCGTCACCGAGAAATCACAACTGTCAGTTTGCCATCAGTGTTTCTTAGAGAATCAGCCGGCGGTTCAGGTATCAACTGAAAAAGTATGGATCCCTATTGTAGGACGATCTTGATATACAAATAATAGTTACCTTAAACGGCGAGCTCTCAAACCCTAGATTCTTAGGTGATATTGAGAATATGAAGCCAAAATCTATATGGATAATGTGGCCTGCGCTGTCCAGTAAAATGTTCCCATTGTGCCTGCAACAAAAGTTATGAGACAGAATGTAAACAAACGTATGTTAGAAGTAGTTTACTTAAGAGTTGTTAGGTGTTTTACCGTGAGAATTCCGGTTTACAATACGATTGGGTCTTCAGCGTGTAATAAGAAACAATAAACATGTCTTTTTATACGATCAAGGATAGCATAGGCTTGGAAGAAACGCTAGGTTTTCTACGGGAACCTCTTTTTGAAGAACTTGATTCTAGTCTGTCTGGAAATCTTCAAGAAAAAGCTCACACTACTACCAGATCGTACGTGATATGAAGTTCATCTGAGACTGAGTTTTTTTTATACTACTTGGGTGGCAAGCAAGCATACGGCCGGCTGATGTTAAGCAGTTACCGTTGCCTATGGACGCTTACAATACCAGAGGTATCACTTGCGTATTGCCAACCCATTTTTTTACATTACGGCTTTATGATGGGACTATCCCTGGGATAGGAATACGTGTCTTTAAAAACGCATCCCTAAATGAGCGCTGGAGACCTGTACTCGCACACAGTACAAGATTTTTGATGTTTCAAATGTGTGAACATTTTATGGTGACAACCAAGCATACCGTAAGAACATATAGTAAGTAATTGTAGCCTATGGACGCTTGCATAACAAAGGCAGGCTTTTTCTTTAACAAAAATAGACTTAGAAGTGTGATTCTTCTTTACAGCTAAAAGGATTGCAGACCGGAGTATTTTATATTAATTTCAACTTAACACCCCCACGCGTTTCTGAGAAAAAGAGCCTTGAAAGACACATACGGCCATAGATCCTTTAATGGTTAGTTTCGAAGTACGGAATTTAAAAAATGATATTAACATACCTATCTTTTAACTGTAAGAGATAACTAGTGAGTGCGTAGGCGGCAGCCGACTCAACGAAGTTGTTCTGCGCTCGAAGGAACCCTTCACTGTTCGGGGGGCCGTGTTCGAGTTCCAGCCAAGCTCGCAGAGTCTTGCCTGACTGTTTCTTGATTTGATGAAGAGATACTGAGTTTAGTACCTGTGAAAAAGATAATACATTTTATATTACAGTTCAGAAGGCATTTCTACGATATTTATACAAATGTAAATATAGGTACTATCCCTATATGTGTCCAACAAAATTTTTACTGCTTGAGACTTGAGTCACTGCAGGTTAAAAGAGCATGTGATCAACTCACGACCGCATGTAAAATCTTACATGGGGTTATAGATACACCTGGTTTGCAAGGGGAGCTGTGTACATTTTTGTGCCTATCAATTATAACAGAGCGAGGAGGCAATCTTTATTTGCGGTGCCGCACTATTGAAGGGCGAGATTTGTGTGTGAGATGACAGAGTGAAAGGTTTATTATTTCTGATTAATCATTGTAATTGATCTTCTGAAGTTCTGTTTTTTTTTATACTACCAAGGAGGCAAACAAGCATACGGCTGATGGTAAACCGTAGCCTATGGACGCTTGCAACACCAGTATATAAATAGTTGTAATTGCGCTAAATCGAGGCGCTTATGGCCAGGGCCTTGTTTAATAAAGCTGACAATTCGTCAAGTCCGACATATGTCAAAAAGTTACAATTCGACAATATTTCTGTTTAATAAAACTTACAGGCGACAAAATTGTCATAGTGGAAAATTCACAATCATGTCGGTTTGTCGCGACAATTCGACATATTTCTGTTTAATAAAATTTTTTGAGCGACAGGTGACAGGCGACAATTTGTCGTGAAAAACTTGTCAATTCTGCTTTATTAATCAGAAATTTGTCATGACTTATTGACATATTTGTAGAATTGTCCAACAATTCTGACAGGTGCCTTACCCTCTGTCGCGATTCTTATTTTGAATATTGAAGGTGTTTATAAAAGGTTTAATACAAAAAATGGTACTTACATCGAGCAGTGAGAGTAGTGATAATGAACAAATACAAACGAGGAGGTCATTTAAAAGCAGAATCAATTTCTCTTTCACGATTACTGATTTCTGCTTTAAAGAAAATTTTCGGATATGTACAACTACCGTAGAGTATTTAATAGATTTCTTGTTTTACCCTCATTTATCTTCATAAAACAAAATGATCAGCAAATATGTCACAAATTTACATAATAGTCACGACAATCCGACAATTGTCCACCGACAATTGTCGAAAATAATTTGACTGTGGTTTTTTGACATATGTCGAGTTTTATTAAACGCGTTTTTAAATGACAAATATGTCAAATATTGCATGTCGATTTTTTACATTTTTGTCACCTTTATTAAACAGCCTAAGCGCGACAATTCTACAATTAAGTCGTTTTTGGACATATATGTCGGCTTGTCAGCTTTATTAAACTGGGCCCTGGTGTAACGGGTTAATCTACCAAGAGCGCGGTAACGCTATAATATGTGAGTTACCGCATAGTGGTATTTCTTCTGAGCATCTCCGTGAAAAAGAGCCTGAACTTTTAAAATGGCATAATAAATAAGGCATACCGGTTGTATTAGTCCACACTCCTTATCCAGACACAGAATCTCATAAGGCCTGAGCTTGAGCGGTACTCGTTCAGCTACCCAAGCGGCCTGAAGCCGCCTCAGTAGTTGCGCCGCTAACATTTCCTGCCTGAGATCGTCGCCCACTTTGACGATACAGCCCAGTAACCGCCAGCCGCTCAACGCACCGTATGGTGACGAAGAACGCATGCGTGCCAGTTTATTCTCCCACGATTCCTGGAATACAGTAAGTTTAATAGCTTATTTACAATCTGGCCCAGATTATAGGTCAATCGACTCGACCAAGGTACAGATGGAGACGAATCTTGATAAAATAAGGTCGAGATTACATATTATTAAATATTTTAGCTCAAAAATATGGGCATATTTTAATTCAAATGAAATGAAATGAAATGAATTCAAAAGGAAATTAGGCAGGTTCATCATTACAACCCATATACATGCGAAGTATATGGAGGAGACCTGTGCCCAGCAGTGGGACTGCTGGGCACGGGTTTCCTCCATGTACTTGGAGGGATATTAGCCTACTATACCACGCTGGCCAGACGGGTTGGCATAGGGAGTTTTCCCTCTCTTGCAGTGGATATTGTCTCCATAACTTACTCCCTTAGTTACTCGTTCCCTCGGGATGGAATGGGGTGGTGACATTCTTAATTCGTCACCACACGGACAATTAGGCCAGTAAATTATTTTTAATATTACTCCTTGAGTAAAGAGCATACACAGAAACCTATATTCTATACAACATATATTTATGCAAATCACCTTTAACGCCGTAGCAGAAGGATCAGCCGGGTCATGTTTGAAGGCATTAGGAGGCGGAGCGGCCGTTGCATCAGCTAGCCGCCTTCGGACTTCCCCTGCACCCACCGCTACTGACTCCCGGGAACCACAAGACGATGTTGATAACGCTGACACTGCTGATACCTGGAATAGAGTAGAATAATATTATGATACGCTTGATTTTTACTTAGATAACAAATTTAACGCCGAAAATTTTCTCTCTCTCTCTCTCTCTCTCTCTCTATCTCTATCTCGACGGAGGCTAGCCATCTGCACGGGAGTTAATGAAGTGCAATAGTGTGTAAGCTGTAGTGCACTCTTTATTTCCTTACTCTTATAGTCGACACATCAGTCAGTGATCAAGCGAAAGACCAAAAGATTGACGTGCTTTTCGAGTCACGGAGATGTAAACGCCGTCAATTTCCAAATTTCGGGAATCTATTGTGAATATATTGATAAAAACCGAACGTCTTTTTTCGCAGTCGCACTCAACGACGACTAGGACAAGACAGTTCAATTTAAAGGTTGTTTCATAATTAGTAAAATAAACGTATTTATGATCATATCTATCATTATATTCATAGAAAGAAAATTTATATTCATTTTAGATATTATCATCTATACTAATATTATAAAGCTGAAGAGTTTGTTTGGTTGAACGCGCTTATCTTAGAAAGAACTAGTTCGATTAGAAAAAAACTTTTTTTGTTGAATAGGGCATTTATCCAGGAAGGCTATAGGTTTTATAACATCACGCTATGATCAATAGGAGCGGAGCAGCAGTGAGATATGTTGCTAAATCATGAAAAAAAAAACAAATTACTACGCGTACGAAGTCGCGGGCGACCCCTAGTTGAATAATATAGGCGCAATTAATAAAAAATAGTCATTTCCTACCACCTCCCATCACACACCCAACTGTTAATTAATCATATTATTTATAAAAACAACTCCTATGTGACTTTTAGCACGCGATTAATTAAGTTTTAACGTTATTATTGTACCTGCTAAGCTAATGGACAATAGCAAATTATGCACAGAGGATTACCGAAGCATTTGCCGTATGAGTGGCTCGTTGGTTCATACAAGCGCGTCTATTGATCGTGGGGCCTTCCCAGGTCAAACAATGTGTGACACCATTTTCTGTTAGAATATTCACAACTCCAATAAAACGGTTAGAACTATGTTTTCAATCAGATTCGGTCTATTACGAAAATGATTAATAGGCTATGGATAATTCCATAGCCTAGTAATTATTACGTAATTAGCTCAACTTCTAATAAAAATAGACATGAAACATATGACAGATTTAAATGAGTGGTAGGGCCTCCACCTTACAAAATAATTGCGAAAAAAATTGGTCTCGTTAGATCTGCCTGAATAGCACCATCAGTGTAAAAGAGGCGTAAGTTGAGAAATGCTATTTGACAATTTTGAAACTTATTGTTATTAGGCACAAGATAAAAAACAGGCGTAGGTATTTCACCTTAAGTCATTATTCTCCTGTAGGTAAATATTGTCTACTTTCTTGCGCCGCTTCTGGTCTAATAAGCGGTCAGGTGAAAGGGTAAACAAGGAACTATCTCCGAGTATACCTAATTGCTCGGTAAAATTATAGCCTAGTTTATTTTCCTGTGTTATTAACTCATGTTCTCTTGTGCAACGAGTTTCCCTAGGAAACTGCATGTTTATTCTCCTAATGGGAAAATATAAGCTTTTTCTTAGTTACATAGAATTCTATAGAGCTAATTAGTATAATGGCAAAGGAAGTGATTGTCTCACGCTATCACGAACGACGAGAGTAACGAGTTTATACATGACTCATATATTTAAAGCTCTGAGAGTAAATTTATATGCACATAATCTGAGCTCGTATTTTCTACAACAAACTACCGAAATTACAACTTCTAGGCACTTAATCTGGTACGACACAAAATATGAATCTAATTTCAATTACACCAATATAATACTTAGTGTAATATAGGCACATGATAGGTGTATTGTTTTTCGTGAATATTTTGGTTCCTGTCAGATTTGTGTGTGTCTGGATGAAGAACTACGATTAAGAACAAATACCTGATAGTTCTCGTCAGATTGGTGTAAGCACATGTGGCAAAACAAACTCAGTTATCATTATAATATGTCCCACTGCTGGGGACGGGTCTCCTCTTCTCTATCAAGAGAGAGAGGGCCTTAATTCACACACGCTGACCTAATGCGGGTTGGTGAATTAGACAAGTCTTTAAAAAAAAATCTAAGACATGTGGGTTTCTTCACGATGTTTTCCTTCACCGTTATAAGTTATCATTAACCTTCAGCCAAAATGCGCCGTCTTCCCCGTTTACGGCTATAGGCATCTTGTTTTTGTAAGCCCGTCGCAATTAATCGTGTGTCGTCCCACCCACTCTTCGTTTGCCTGTCCCAGTTATCATTCAGTTTAATTGGTTTCGAGCGTAAATATTAAAGTTTAAGACGAATTAACCACAACACGCGGTAATTTAGGTATTTACCATAATTTGGGAAATCCCTACGAACGACAACTTTATACTATTATAAAATGTAATATATGGACACGTATGTACTTAAATCAAGTATGACGTATATTAACGATAACTTCTATAGTTCCTACGTCATTGTTCGTGAAGGATTGATGGAAGAAATAATATATTATTACCTACTTAGTGTTGTCTACACAAATAAGAAAAAAATATTCACGATTCATTAGTCGTAGTAGAATTAACACACAAGAACAGAAATACAATTGAGTAGGTATTGTTATTTCGCTGTAGTCTTGTATAAAATTGAGGCCCTTTAACCAGTAAGGCTTGCGCGGTTGTGAGCTACCCTTTTGGTATGGTGTGGAATGGTGCCCTACCTCTCTTATTCCACCATGGCCATCTATCGTTATCTAGTATAGGTACTTTTAAGACTATTTAACTTACGTAATTTTTTAAATGTGAAATCTAGTCTAAGTGTCTGGAAGAGATCGCTTTAAGTGATAAGACCGCCCATTGTACATACTCTTCGGTGTATTTCATGGATTTATGATTGTGTCCTTAACATAATATGGTGTACAATAAAGAATATTATTATTATTATTATCTAGAGCAACCGCGGCTTGTCACGCTCATGACAAATTTGTCACTTTAAAAAAACATTTCAATCAGAACGCACACGTGTAAAGTAGCGAGGAAATATATCAAATTTAACATTTCGTGAATACAGTTCAAAGCATACGTAAACATGTATATGTCGGATCTGGTGGCACGCAACGTGACACGAACTGTAATTGTTAAAACAAAGAAAGCAAAAAACCTAAAACAAAAACATTAATTCGATAAAAAAAGTTAGGTTTCCCTACAAAATTGCTTTTATGAAGCGGTGGCTAAATAACGATTTATGATTTTACATAATTATATGAAAACAGTCAAAACAAAGGTAGGTATTTCTGAGATATGATCTGATATGAGACTGACTTTGGACGGTCATTGTTCAGTTTTACTACCTACTTTGTTTATAAAACAAACCAAGATTCTCAACAAGCGTGAATATTTCCGCAAATAAGAGAATCTTTACTTCTCTCTTCAATCTCTACGACAGTATTCAAATTAGTTTCAGTATCCATTTCAAAATTAGGTTCTCAGACATTCTACGACCATAATAAATCAGGGTAAACCTCAACTGAATGTACCTAAACCCCACATGCACAACACATGAGTTCTAAAAAAAATGCAATTCTGATAATTTCATACATTGTTACCATCCAAAATTGCATTAAGATCTCCTTTTATTATGAATTTAATACTATTTTGATTCTTTTTTGTCAACATTTTGTAACAATAAAATATGAAAACGGGTATTCGATGTGCACATACTATATAACTGTATATTATTATATTATTTATTTATTCTAGAGGAATAACTGTGTTGTATAATGCAAGCGTATTGCTATTGTGTGTGCAATTGTGTCCACATTATAATTATACGTAATAGGTAAGTTGCCAAAGGACAAAAGAAATCATACTTAAGTATTATACTGTACAAAAAATATGAAAGAATGTGTTACCAGAATCACAAGTAATAGCGGGCATGCGGATTGCCATAACACACAAATTTTATCTCTTTTTCTTTTCTTTTTATAAAAGACAACTCTCGTACGGGGATACAAGCCCTGTGTCGCATGGGACTTTCATCATCTCAACCCATAAACGTCCCATACTGCTGGACACGGGTCTCCTTCATACATTTTGAGGCATATTAGCCACGCTGGCCAGACGAGTTGGTATAGGGTTTTGTTTCGAGTTATTCCTTCTCTTGCAGTGGATATTGTCTGCCTGACTTACTCCCTTAGTCTACTCTTACGACACCCTCGTGATGGAACGGGGTGGTGACATTTGTATTCTTAATCTGTCAAGTCGTACGTGGGACTTTACAAACATACAATTAACGAATACAAAGTACACCCTCAGGTTCAGAACAAATGTCCCGTGTGGTGATCGACCCCCCAAACCCGCCGCACAGTGGTAAATGGCGATGTAACCACTTAAGCCATTGCTGCAGGCAGACACTGGTTGCTGGAGCAATGATTATAATCTACGTCTCCGCCTGCCTTAAAGCCAACGTTCAAACAAAACACTCGCAAAATAACAATAACAATGACCGTTTCAAATGTTACTCACAGAGATGAATATCAAACATTTATATAAGTGACGAATCCACATAATACATAACACATATTAACTTTACCTATAAGAATGACAACCTATTCATAATCGATACAATGAACAAACTAACAAAATACTGTATATTAAGCCATTAATCTTTAAGTAGCAATATTTCTTCCCCATAAATGTTAAGGAAACATTCACCTCAGCGCATGATTTATTCTCCATCGCCATCGCTTCACGTGTAAGTAGGGTGACCAAATATCCGCATTACATCAGTACGTATAATGTAAGTTTACGAGCACGGTAAACTATCGCGTTTGCGTGAATAACTCAATTTGTATCAGAACATTTAGTTTGTTTACTCACATATAGGGGCGTAACCCTCAAAATAAACTTTCTTACGATAAAATACTTATTCTAGTGAATAAACATATTATTATGATAAAGCGCAGTTTTCTCTCACAAACATAATTTAGCTTAAATGGAAACTCCAATTTGTAAAACCTGTACTTGTACCTGTACTGTAATTGTAGAAAACGAAATAAACATTTTATTATTATTTATTATGATAAAGACTTGCACAGGGTTACCGTTACCAGCTCAAAGGACTTTGCAAATATACATTTACAGTCACAAAGTATGCACATCCAGATTTGGTGCAAACATTTATGGATCATTCAAAGTAGTGTCCCGTATAGGAATAGAACTTTAACACTAAAACTAATTAAAACAATATCTTGGACGAGGTCTTCGATAACTAACTTCAGCAGTTAGTTATCGAAGAGCCGATTTTAAAAATTATTTAATTAGTCGAGTTTAATAATTTTTAAAATCGGACTAGTAGTTTCTGAGATAATGGCGTTTAAATATACAAATCAATTCAATTTAGAATACTAACGATGAAGTTGGTATATCTAAAACCCCCTGTGTTCTGAACAACAAACAATGTCATAATTATGTTAAATCATACTGGTAACACTATGTTAACAAACAAGCCAACACTATGTATTTTGTTTGAATTTTTAATGGACAACTGCTGTCCACATTATACACTTTTAGTACTTAGGTACTTTGTCAACTTGCACACAATTGTTTAAGTAACATGTTCAGAACTACCTTAGAGAATACTAGCTGACCCGGCAAACGTTTTTTTGCCATATACATTATTTATCGGCCATCCTTATCACATATAGGTATAAAAAATAGCCTTTAACCAATTCTCAGACCTCCGAAATATACACAAAAAAAATACATAAAAATCAGTCAAGCCGTTTTGGAGGAGTTCGATAACAAACACTGTGACACGGGATTTTTATATACATGACAAAATATTAATGCTCTATTTTACACCATTTACAATAGGAAACAAACACTTCATATTAATAAGATTGTACTTATAAACGGGGATAAGAAGTAATTAAAATAATTATAGCACAAAAATTACTGATGTAATCTGAAAAGCTACCACGCCGAAATGAAACTGGCCTGCCCCTCTAGACAAGTTGCATAAACGGTAATCGAATCGAAACGTCAAAAAAGCAAATGTATGGGATTTGACGTAAGATAAAGATATAATGTCGTAAACTTACGTCAAATCCCATACATTTGCATTTTTGACTTTTCGATTCGATTATCTTTTATGCCACTTGTCTAGAGGGCCTGGACATATCTGCCGCTGTAGAATTATCAATGAGCCAAACACACGACCTTTTCTTTTCGACGGTTTCTTTGAACGGTTCACGCGGTAGACTGTGGGATGAGTTGGATTTATTTAATGACAAATGGTACTAAGCACCTTTAAATATAGATAGGTAGACGGAAAGTAGGCAGGCTTTTGTCCTGCGCTAAAAAAAACAGTCAAACAATAATATCAATAAAATTGTACAATGGGCGGCCTTATAGCTAAGATGGCTTTCTACCAGGCAACTCTGAATGAATGTCCTAATTTCAAAACAAAAATTTGATAGATTGATGTTGATGGATTTGGATTTGGAGAATATAATGCAATAGCTAATGGTGAAACTATTTCACCATTAGTTCAGCACTTTAACATCCACTGGAAGCAATAAAATATACTATAAGCAATAATACACTTTAAATCTGAAATTAAAAGTAAAGGCCTATATTTAACATTCACTATAATTGTGTGTAATAACGTAATCTGATACCTACAGCGAGGTACGCTATGAGCAATCCCATTCTACGTAATAATTGGGTAATAAGTAATTAAAGATATTGTTACAATCGGTGTATGCTGTAAGTGATACCATTGTAGGTAAACGTCATGTTTATCGTCATCTCAGCAGAAAGACGTCCACTGACCACTGCTGGACAAAGACCTCGCCCAAGGATTTCCACAGGATTTGGTCCTGAGCTGAGTTTATCTATCGGTTGCCCACAAACTTTATTATGTCTTCGGTCCAACCCAAGCTACATCTTGCATTTCGTAACCAAAAACTAAAGGTTTCCGATTTTTTTTACCAAATTAAAGTGTATAAACGGATATTTTATATCAAGTACAGCAGAATCTTCCTACAGTATGTAATATTATATAATAAACAAGTAAGTTTTTAAATACGAGGTGATCTTTACACGCTACACTTTTATATACATTCTTACATAATAATATTTTTTCTGTTCGTGTGTACTGAAACTGCTGAGCCAATTCTCATGAAATTTTGTGTGTGATAAAGTTAGTCCCTGGATGGATTAGAATAATTTTACTCGGCAGATGACGTAGCAGGATAACGTCGGATGAGTCCGCTAGTAGTTATATCAAAACTCTACATAACAATACGAAATATGGCGTGCATAGCGTGCACCACAATGAGGTAACAGCATACTCGTAAATAATATTAATTACTAATTACAAATCTTACTAACCATGTTTGTCCAAGGGCAATGATAATGACAGGAAAACTAAATTACCTTAACGCTATAAATACCGACAAAACTATAATAATTACGAGGGGTGATCAATAAGTAATGATAAACGGGTATTTTTATAAACAGCAAAATTATAAAAAAAATTGTTATCAGTTCCTTAGTTCATCACGACTTGCCAGACCAAAAATCATATAAATAGGACGGTATTTCACGGAGTTACACTCATTCGAGTACGAGTAGCCGGAGAGATAACACGAAAATGGAGAAACACGAAGTGAGAAGCGTCATCAAGTACCTCTGCTTGAAAAAAATGTCTACCAAAGACATTCATGCCGACTTATCGGAGACACTGGGGGACAATGCTCCTCCATATTCTACAGTTGCACGCTGGTGTAAGGAGTTTAGGATGGGTAGAACATCCACAGAAGATGAACATCGCGAAGGGCGCCCATCGACGTCTTGTTCCGAAGAAAATGTTCAAAAAGTCCAAGATCTCGTGTTAGCTGATCGAAGAGTGACCATCCGACATTTAGCTGAGATCACAGGGATTTCATATGGCAGCATTCAATCGATCTTGACTACTGAAATGAACATGAAAAAGGTCTCCGCGCGTTGGGTACCGAGAATGTTAACCGACGAGCAAAAGAAGAAGCGATTGGACATTTCAAGGGTCAATCTTGACAAATTCCAAGCTGATAAAGAAAATTTTTTGACCCGTTTTGTGACTATGGATGAAACGTGGATTCACCACTTTGATCCTGAGACGAAACAACAGTCCATGACATGGAAGAGGCCATCCTCACCAACACCGAAGAAATTCAAAGTTGCAAGCTCTGCGGGTAAGGTTATGGCGTCCGTTTTCTGGGATGCCGAGGGAATAATTATGGTTGAATACCTGGAAAAGGGGGCCACTATAACAGGGTCTTACTACGCGGCCCAAATAAGAAGATTACGGGAAGCTATCAAGGAGAAAAGACGAGGCAAACTGCGAGCGAAAGTTCTCTTTCATCAAGACAACGCGCCGGCACACAAGGCTGAAGTTGCGATGGCTGCAATTCAAGAAGTTGGCTTCGAACTGCTTGAACACCCCCCGTATTCTCCGGACCTGGCCCCCAGCGACTTCTATTTATTTCCTCGGCTCAAGGAACATCTCAGAGGAACGAAATTTCACGACAACAGTGAAGTGATGGTTGCCGTAGAGGCATTTTGGGAGAGTCAAGACAAGGATTTTTTTTCTAAGGGTATTTCAGGTTTAGAAAAGAGATGGACTAAATGTATTGACTTGTTAGGAGACTATGTTGAAAAATAAAATAATATTTTAACCTGAACCGTAGTTTTTCATACCTATTATCATTACTTTTTGATCACCCCTCGTATGTATAAAAACAGATATTTGAATAATTTGCTGTGATTAGAGTACATAAGAGTATGTATTAAGGATAGCATCGGTAATACAATTTGTATGTACTCGGTATTCTCAATGCAGTAATACCTATGTATAATTAATAAATTATTAAGAAATCTTATCGTGAAGTTAAAATGGGAAAGCAAGTAGGTAGGTAGGTATAAAATCTCTTTTGTGTGAACATGTATACATTTATATACATGTTATGTATATATTATGTACATTATATTATAATCAACAGCTTAAGAGCGTATTCACACTTTTCAGTAAAATAAGCAAAAATACGCAGTTTTCTAAGTGATAATTCTCGGCTATGAAGTGATGCAGGTTTCAATTTCCAAGGTTTAGTTATAGATATGTCGTTGACAAAGGGGCTAACTATAGTCAAAGTCTACTAACGTGGTTGGTTATTTTTTAAATAATTATTTTCCAACACACGAATTCGTAATGGCGCAATTCGGGGCATCGCAGACAGCATATTTTGAAGAATTGGTTATACCTATCACTTTAAAACATATATGTAAGTACTAAGCATATAGTCTACAAGTGATTTTTTAATGAATAATTTGCGATTTTATAAGGTTTAGAGAACAACAAACATATTTATCCAACAATAATTCGTCAAAAATCGCGTGTTATAAAACATGCAGCCAACTTTAAATTAATAAAATAAAGTATAAAAATACTTCACCTTATCAAAATATAGTGCTTTATCTTGAAAATAAAATATATTTCTGATTAATTCATAGTATATTTTTTTTGTTATATGTGATCAAACGTAACGTATAAAACTCGCAAGTTCGCAACACTGACATGATGCATGATTCAGTGCCGCGCGTGCGCCTTTAGAGGAAGGACCTATGTCGCTCGCGCTCCTGGCCGCCGAACCTCAGTTTACGTAATTTATTAGATATCGTCAACAGTGGGTACAGTACTCGTATCATACTAATGTTATTATTTTACTACTGATAATCGTCATACTTTTGTCAAATAATTGAATGATTTATGTTTAGAATGTGATTTTAACGTTAGGCTCAGTGGTGGATGTGTGTGACTGCTGATCACGAGGTCACGAGGTCCCGGGTTCGATTCCCGGGTCGGGCAAATAAAATGAAATGAATTGAAATAAAATAAAATAGAATTAAATAGAATAAAATGGAAAAAATTGAAAAAAATGGAATAAATTGGAATAAAATCGAAAAAATGGAAAAAAATTGAATAAATTGTAATAAAATGGAATAAAATGAAAAAAAATGGAAAAAAAATGGAATAAATTGGAATAAAATAGAAAAAATGGAAAAAAAATTGAATAAATTGTAATAAAATGGAATAAATTGGAATAAAATGGAAAAAATGGAATAAAATGGAAAAAAAATGGAATAAATTGGAATAAAATAGAAAAAATGGACTAAATTGGAATAAAATGGAATAAAATGGAAATAAAATGGAATAAAATAGAATAAATAGAAAAAATGGAATAAATTGGAATAAAATAGAAAAAATGGAATAAAATGGAGTAAAATGGAAAAAATGGAATAAAATAGAAAAAATGGAATAAAATGGAATAAATTGGAATAAAATAGAAAAAATGGAATAAAATGGAATAAATTGTAATAAAATGGAATAAAATAGAATAAATAGAAAAAATGGCATAAAATGGAAAAAAATGGAAAAAAATGGAATAAAATAGAAAAAATGGAATAAAATAGAAAAAATGGAATAAAATAGAAAAAATGGAATAAAATGGAATAAAATAGAATAATTAGAAAAAATGGAATAAAATGGAATAAAATGGAAAAAAATGGAGTAAAATGGAATAAAATAGAAAAAATGGAAAAAAATGGAATAAATAGAAAAAATGGAATAAAATGGAATATAATGGAATAAAATAGAAAAAATGGAATAAAATGGAAAAAAATGGAATAAATAGAAAAAATGGCATAAAATGGAAAAAAAAGTGGAATAAAATAGAAAAAATGGAATAAAATGGAATAAAATAGAATAAATGGAAAAAAATGGAATAAAATGGAATAAATTGGAATAAAATAGAAAAAATGGAATAAAATGGAAAAAAATGGAATAAAATAGAAAAAATGGAATAAAATGGAATATAATGGAATAAAATAGAATAAATAGAAAAAATTGAATAAAATGGAAAAAAAATGGAATAAAATAGAAAAAATGGAATAAAATACGAGGTCCCGGGTTCGATTCCCGGGCCGGGAATCGAAACCGGGACCTCGTGACCTCGTGATCAGCAGTCACACTCATCCACCACTGAGCCTTCAAATCACATTCTAATTCTGTTAAATATACATACTCGTATGTAGTCGCGTGTGTAGCAAATAAAATAAAATAAAATCTTTATGTATCAAAAAAGGTATCTAACCTATGAATTTAAAATAAAAAATAAAATTAACTATAATATCCCCCGACTGGGGAAGGACCTCCACCTTACAGAAGACCACAGCCAAATGACTACACACCGCGGTGTAGTTGTGTTCCTGTGTGTGAGTACAGGTCTCCAGCGCTCATTTAGGAATGCGTTTTGAAAGATACGTATTCCTATCCCAGGGTTACTTCCATCTTAAAGCCCTGGTGTAAAAAAATGGGTTGGCAACACGCAAGTGATACCTCTGGTAATGCAAGCGTCTATAGGCTACGGATACTGCTTAACATCAGGTGGGCCGTATGCTTGTTTGCCACCCAAGTAGTATTAAAAAAAAAAAAAAAAAAATAATAAAATAAAGTAATAATGATGATAAGCAGTTACCGTAGCCTATGGACGCTTGCAATACCAAAGGTATCACTTGCGTGTTGCCGACCCATTTTTTTAACACCAGCGCTTTATGATGGAGTATCCCTGGGATAGGAAACGTTTCTTCCAAAACGCAGGAGTACTCACACATAAGATCACAACTACACCGCTGTGTGTAGTAATTTAGGTGAAGGTTTGGGCTCTCCTCGCTGATGAATCGCCGGAATTAGTACGTCTAACACTTTCGTAACAATTTTGTATATATTTATATATTTTATGTAAGTAGGTATATTTATTTTATATATTATATATACCACAGCCTAATGCCATAACATGATACCTAGCCTACAAAAAACCACCACTACCTACTACTTTTTTGTAGGCTAGGTATCATGTTATGGCATTAGTTTCCACCCACGGCTTCACCTGCACTTACAACCCCAGGCAGAAACAAGCAAGAAAAAGGTCCATAGGTACTTAGGTACATCAATTCATCCAAACATTCGCATTTATAATAATAATAATATGTATTAGAATAGATATGGTATGCCAAAGTGTTCCTTTACTTCTCTAATAATAACATATTCTACAAATTTACAATACAAATACCTATTATAACACCAAAAATCTTACCGTAATATAACAATAAAGTTTACGCGGCCCTGCACTGTGCCGAACATACTTCACGAACAATGTATGTGTGCGAGTATCACGCACACACGCGCACTCGCCACGCGCACGCGGCCGGTCGACCGATAATTACCTAATCTGTAGCTGCGCTATTTTGTGAATACGCTCTTAAAGCGAAAGTTATGACAGTTCTGCCCCTCTAGCCAAGTGGCATAAGCGATAATCGAATCGAAAAGTCAAAAAATAAAATGTTTGGGATTTGACGTAAGTTTACGACATTATATCGTAGACTTACGTCAAATCCCATACATTTGTTTTTTTTTTTTTACTTTTCGATTCGACTACTGTTTATGCCACTTATTATAAGAAACCAATCATATTTATATTGGAGGCTCTGATATAAATATGATTGGTTTCTTTAAGGCAATAATAACAAGTGACACATGGCTTTTCAACTTTGGTAATATGACTGCCTTGGTGGTCGAGTGGCCGCAGTATGCGCCAGCTGTACACGAGGTTGTGGGTTCGATTCCCACATAGGACAAAACTTTGTGTGACCCACGAAGAATTGTTCTGGGTGTAATTTGTGTCCGTTAATTGTATGGTTGTAAAGTCCCCTGCGCTACAGAGCTTGTTCTCTAGGGCACTAAGCCTAGTTAAGTTGCCTATCATGGAGTAGTAGTAAATGTTAGGGATCTACAAAAATAATGTAAGTATTTGAGTGTCACAATGCCTTCACCACACGTATGTAAGTTGTCGAGTCTCGATGATGCTTGTAAGTCCACCACCGCCGACGTCAGACTTCTCATAGGACCGATAAAATCGAGTCGATTGGACACATAGGTAATTTTCTTGTTATTTCTGACCGACTTTTCGTAGGACGTATGCGTTGGACTATTGCAATAAGTACGTTCTATTTTTCTCGTACAAAAAATCGGTCGTGGGCCTTATTAATAATTCACCCATTAATATAATTCAATTGAATACCTACACCATTTTAGAACAATAAGTAGTCCTGTCATCTTGTGGGACCAGTGCCTTACCAACAAAAAAAAGTTTTTCTTTTATAGTAGGACTAGGGGTCGCCCGCGACTTCGTCCGCATGGTAATTAGAAATATTTTTACCCCGATTTTGCAACATATCTCACTACTGCTCCGCTCCTATTGATCATGGCGTGATGTTATATAGCCTATAGCCTTCCTGGATAAATGCACAATTTTTTTTTTCTAATCGAACCAGTACTTTTTGAGATTAGCGCGTTCAACCAAACAAACAAACTCTTCAGCTTTATAATATTAAGTATAGATATTAATAGTGCATTTCTAGTTCTTGACACAAAACTTCTACAACATAATATTGAATAAATTAAATCGAATGTAACATGTCAATGAGATGGATGTTTCACCAACAAGTTTACATTCGGTTCCGGTTTCTAATGAGGATTGTGTGTCAATATTAGCATGCGAATTATAACATTTTTGGGGCAGTGATTTGTAACACCTATAACAGGTGTGGTTGTAGTTGTTATTAATAACGTGCATTTTTAATTAGTGCAGCTTATTAAACGCCTGATATTTGTTGCAAGTAATAACAAAAGTAGTTCAATTACAGTGTTTCGTTGACATTGCTATGTCCTTCTTCCAAAGGTAAGTTATCAGTCCTGGTTCCATTGGATAACACAACAACTCTTTAAGTAGCCCTTACTAAAATGAATGAATATTCGACTGCATCCAACCTGAGAAGGATTATTCTACTTCTACACTCACCTGTGATAAACTATCCGGCGCTGGTGCTCGATGCGAATACTGCGTACTAAGCTCCTCATCGTCATGACTCCAACAATCCCCTGTATCAACATCATCCAATCCTGAGTAGAGAGACAATGCTGGCCATTCAGGTACTAAGTTCTCTTCGCTTTTCGTATGACGAATAGGCGGAGAGTGAGGTGCTGGTGGCGCCGGGGGTAAAAGACGAGGCGGAAGAGGCTCGTGTCCGTCAGTTTCTAAAACTTCCACGTACATTATGTATGGAGCCTGTGGAAGAAATATAACTATTAGAAATTACAATTTATGAATGCAGATTAAACAAATACATTTTATTATAATATTTTGTTATGCATGCCTAATAAAATCATAAATAGTTACGCAATCTAAAAATAAATTATAATGGCATCTCTAAAGCGGCTTAATTGCGAGGTTTCATTTTATGCGAATTTTCAAAAAATTACAATAAATTTGGAATGATTTAATGTGAAATTTCAAAAATTAATTGAAATAATTTCTTCTTAATCGAAAAAAAAAACTGAGAACGACATTTTTATCATATAAACAATCAAGATTTCGCTAGAATTTAAATAAGGACAACGCTTGCAACAGGCAGAATCAACAAATATGGCTAACATTTTTATGGACTAAAATATTTTTAAAATTATACACTCGTACCGTATTATGGAGCAGGACGATACACGAGATTCGATAACACGTGTCATTGTCACGGTGACTTACGCAGCTGCTCCATTTTTATTATATTTCCTTTCTATTGTAATGGCCATTTAAAGATTTTATTTGAAACTTATCAGATTGAATACTAGCGTTACGATTTCTTATTCAATGTCGTTCTAGCTTTACAATTTCTTATTCAATGCTACTGTAACATAATAGCTTAGTAGTTATTCGTATTGAATTTTAGATAGAACTTTGTTATATAGCCAATAAAACATCTTGCTAGTAAATAACTTTATTTTGCTGGATTTTTTAACCCACCGTACGGACTTAAAGTCAAGTTTGTGATAGGAATGCGTTCGATGTGGACCAATGCGGTCCGCAATCTTACGATAACCAAAATAACGTAACATGCCGGTAGGTTATCGGTTATCGCCATACTTATTTGTCCTTGTATTTATTAATTATGATACTATTTATTTCTTTGGGACCTTCTCTTTGGAGACTTCAATTCTACTATTCCTGTTCTATGTGTTATTTATACCCTACATGAACACTACATTAACGGAATTAATCACTTAATTCACGAGTTTATCATCGGACGCACCATTTAGGTGTTCGACAATGACCGATATTTAATTTAGTAAACGCGCAAAATATATAAACATAATTAAATAAGATAGTGATAAACACATTTTAATTGCTTGCCGGACTAATTAAAGTTTACAAATTAATTAGATAAACATTGATATTACACAATTTGAATACAAATGTTACACTTGGTAAATAGTGAAGGGAAATGTGAGGAAATCTTAGTAATCCACCTTAGATATGGCCTTGATGGGCTGTGAATACACCCTTTGGGTATTTGTGGCATAGTTTTGGAAATGTTAAGCTATAACAATTTATTATTTCTTGAAGTTAGCAACCTCGCTTTATTTTTTATTTACATTTTTATTTGGTGCAGGAGTTATTCAGATCGCCCATGTAGAGTTATGCCGTGATATAACTATTGTAAACCGTCAGGACCAACTTTTAACGTGTCCTCCGAAGCACGGAGACGCTCAGATGAAATACCAATATGAGGTCAACTATCCATAGGTACGTTAAGTGCGGCTTTAGTAACTTTACCCGCTGATTGTTTACCAATTTGCGAATTCACCTGTTATACCTGGCTGTGAGCGCCTTTATCGCTTCAATACAATATGTCATCACGATATTCGGCAAATTGCACTCTAAAATTTCATAACTATGCTATAACCCTAAAGAAGTTTTATCATATATTCAATTGTATTTGAAAAATCAAACCAATTTCATAACTCCTCGTACATTCGTTGGAACAACAAACATGTAAAAGTTATTCGAGCAAGGTAGAGCAATTTGAAACTGAATTACAGAATTTGTTACAAACAACAGACAGACAACGCAATAAATAAAAGCTTGTGAAATTTAGCTGCAACGATGCAGTACTTTTAGATAGCATAGTATACAGTTGAGAACATACTTTCATCGATTGTTCTAATTGCAAATTGGTTAAATTTATAAAGGCTCTGTTATATTGCCAGCGGGTACGCCCGCGTGGATAAAAATATTCTATGCTCTTCCCCAGGATACCATCTATCTCCTTGCCAAATTTAATTAAGATCTGTTACGCCGTTTAGCAGTAAAATGGCAACGGAGTTACTTTTGCATTTATAATATTAGTAGGGATGTCCCTCATAATACGTGGTGACGGCAGAATCAAGTGTCGTGTGATTTATACTTAGATATGCTTATTATGTGGTATCTTATCAAGTGGAGCAGGTAATCCGACCAATTACTTTCCGTGCCTTGGCAAACGACAGGTAACGGACTTTGAGGAAAAACTTATAACTGTACACAATGGAGCGCGGTAAATCTGCGACAATGACTGATTGCAGTGTTGTCTGCTCTAAACTAGAATGTGTGCGTACCAAGAGGTCTTTAAAATTCTCATAACTGGAAAATGATGTTTCAACAACAGGACATTTCTGACTGCACAGTACTTGAAACATAACGTATCTTGATAGTGTTTGGATGGCAAGCATCGCTAAGGTAAACATAATTTATTAAGAACAGAATTGAGACCGAATATCTTCCAGTACCTCAAGAGGCAAAAGTTTAGAATTTCCTTTAGTATAGGTACTCTGTAATACTTTTAGCACACGCCATTTTTTAAGTGTATTACATTTAGCTTTACTTCGTTTATTTTGTGACATCGTATTAGTTTTTTTTTACCCGTTAGCAAATGATGTAAACATTTATTTGAACGTATACTTCACTTTGTATGCGATTTTGATAAAAAGAAGCAAATTGGCGTCATTAAACCAGAAAATAGCTCAGATAACTACATTTATGCAAAACCTATACCTAAATTACATTAACGTTCTTGTATTATGTGTCTTGCCTCTTTCTAGGTATCATGAATTATATTACAGACCATAAAGATAACTCCGATTAATTTACTTATCATTTATAAAAAGGTATTAAGACGACATTGAATATCTTTCTTGATTAGATAATTGTCTACGTATTTATTTAGAAAGTACATAAATAAAGTTTCTGGAAAACGCCACTCCGCTTTTATTTGACACCCTAAATTGCCATTTGCTTGGCACTTTTTGTTTATGGAACCACTGCGTTTATTAGAAAACCACGTATGAAGTAACTAATGGTTTTTAGATTTTAGAACAAAAATTGATTTGTAACAAATTTTAACCGTTTGATGTGCAGAGTATTTGTTAAATCAGTCATCAGAGTGAAGGTCCTTGCCATTTCTTATCAGCCCCTCTAGACAAATGGCAAAACGGTAGTCAAATCGAAAAATCAAAAAAGCAAATGTATGGGATTTGACCTAAATTTACGATATAATGTCGTACACGAAAGTCAAATCCCAGACATTTTCTTTTTTGAATTTTTGATTCAACTACTACTACTTTTTGCTGAACTCTTTCATTGTTTGAACTGTTTTAGCACAATAAACTAGGCACTTACACAAAATATCACGTCGCATACCTAGTAGAGTACGTGAGACCCGGGCACATCTTGGACATATTTTTTTATACCAGGAGCAAATAAAAGCTTTTTAGCCTATTAGGCTAATCGTATCAATAGGTAAAAGATTTTTGAAAATTGCTTTGTTCGACACAAAGAAACATTAACTAATTAACACATTATTTTATAAATTATACTGAATACAAAGTATTCGTTTTTCGTAATCCACAAAACATTGAGCAACATTTTTAAACTTATCAAAAATAACGAGTCTACGTTTCATAAACCGGGTTGGCCAACTATTAATTTTTACTTGTTCATAAAAAATAACATGGTCATCTTTTATTACATGTAGGTATATTTAATACAGAAATGTATTCTAAGCCTGCTTATATTCTAGATTTAGCGTACATCACGGTACACTAACACTGAAAGATGCTTATTGAACATCAATGTATTCTAATTACACGTTAAAAGTCGGTCCCGACTGTTATCAGTCGTTAGATCACGACAGAGGTCTAAATATGGGCGATCTCAAACTCTGTCACCAGGTTGGCCACTAACCAAACGATAAGAAGAAGAATTAGATATATCATTTGAAATAATCTCTATAGACAAAAACAATGATAAAGTGTTTTTTACTTTGGTTAGAGCTGTGTTTTAACATCATGTAATGGTACAAATACTTAAATATGTACCTTTTTACTAAAAAGGAACTATATTTAGGGAACCAAGTAACTCCTTTGCGAGCAAACTGAAAAGTCTATTTATATAAAATGTTTATGCTTAATCGCTCAAAGGTCCCTTTCATTCTGCTATAGGTGGCAAACAAGCGTATGACCCGCCTGATGGGACCTATGAACGCTTCTATAGCATTAGGTGTTCAAATTTATATTATAAATAGGTAATCTCTGAAATTATTGATCCCATTCTGAAAATTAGCCCCTACGAAAGCTAGTAATAGTTACGATGAAATATGTCAAGAAAGAAAAAAATATATAGGAGTATTGTCATTCCTTCATAAAAATATTAAAACGAGTCGTAGCAAAAAAGACAAACTCCAAATATCTAAATATAAAAAGCTTTCCAATTATATCTACAAATAGTTTCTAGATAATCCGTTGCTGTGATTAGCAGATACAATACTGCCAAAGTTGTGTTATTGTTGATGCAAGGAAATCTGCCTCTAAAGTCTCAACCATAGTGTAAAGAATATCTTTCTCTATTCCTTATACTAGATTTGAACTGTCGAAGTAACTAATTTATTTTTGTATTCTGAATTATGTTATGACACATTCATTTATTCGTGAACTGATTAACTAATGATTTACTTAAATATTCATTTGAATAATGAGTAATTTTAATTTATTTTTCTGTTTTTTTTAATTATTATTTTATTGCTATTTGTGATATTTGATTTGTTCTCTTGTTTCTGCTGACTACTTTAATTTATAACTATTATGTTTGTATTAACGATTTTTTCCTAAATAAATGTTCAATAATAATATTCTTAAAACCGCACACTAATAAGCTAGTTTCACACAATACTGACGTCTCGATCACAATCGGCGACCTACAAACATAGGTGTGAACGTGTACTATGAATTCAATTGCTCTAATAGCTATCGTGAATAGTATCTGCCTTTCAATCGAAGGTAGACGACCTTCAGGCTTCAGATAACACATTTATTTTTAATACAATAGTATAATAATCAAGTCCTAATAAATCGGTGCAGGAGTATGTTATTGTCTTATTTTTTGTTTATGTTTGTCAAAGTTGAATAGACCACTGTATTCTCGTTGTTTGACACGTGATGTGCGGGTATCTATTGTTTTACTTTGCGGGGGCATAGATAATATACGACATAAAGGAGCGGGGTAGAAAATGACAATTAGACACATAGTGCAATGAAGATCAAATATTTTTACAACAAAGTAAATATTAATATACTTATTACTCATGTTCTGAAACTAAGTTATCTTTCAAATTTTGTTTTAGCAAAACAGACGATTACTATGGCGTTACAGAAATTTGACGTCATAAAACAGCAGTTCAGTACTTTTTCAAGAAATTCTTAAACAATAGTGGACGCTCCAACGAATAATACCATAGATAACAATGTACTGAATTGAAAATAACTCACCTTATCTTTGCTATTCAAGACTGCGGCTGCGTGCGGAGGTATCCTGAGCACATAATGTGGCCTCTGATGCAGAGGTAGCCACACCCTGGCTGGAAGGTTAAGGTCTAACGCCGCCAATTCGGCCCTGAGACGGCCATTCCGCCGCTCCTTGTCGGCCACACTGGCTAGACGGCGACCTATGTTCGTCAGTGCGGTTAAAAACTGAAAATAAATGTTTATGGTTAATTACGATTTTACTTATTTATTTATACTAAGTAACCGGTCAGCTGCCGATAGTTACATTACGATTGTTCGGTACCAGCTACATTATTTTTTTAGTTCCAATCTAATGGAGGTATTAAACATAATATCATTAAACCTTTTAAAACAACTCGTGTACTAGCGAACAAACCCGTACTAAGAACACAGGTCCATTCTATCATAATTCTGGTAAAATTATTGGTTTTTTTAGTAGTTGCGGTTGACAAGCCGCCACGGTAAGTAATGCCCTCTCCCCTAAATCATTGTTTGATGTGATAAAAAATATGTGACGTAGAAGCACATAAAGATCTATTTTATGAGTAAAACCCACAGTGAAACTCAGACTATTTATTACTTCCCGCGTAACACATTTTATCATTTGCTTCAAACAAAAAGAAGTCATTAATTTAAATTAGACTGCGGACAGCGTAGAACATCACATTCGGACTAAGAGAAAAGGTGCGGAGAATTACTTTAATTTATTTAAATTATCCTCGCTTCGAACGTAAGTACCTAATACATTAAATAAATAAATTTGGCAACGACCCTAAAGGAAATGGCAACGCTTGACTTAAATTTTGATGCCAATATGTTGTTAGTGAACAAGTGGGTTACTGTAACAAATCTTCGTGATGCAATCCTTGACTCAATTCTCACGATACTTAATGTATTTGTGCGTCGCGTTTCTAAAAAATAAACCTCTTTAATCTTTTAAATCACTTGCAATAGACAGTACATGCCACACAGCTCGCAGAACCGATGGCCGCTGGGGCACAAAGATTCTGGAGCGCGGACGATCTAAAAGACGCACCGTTGGCAGGCCTCAACAAGGTAGACCGACGACCTGGTGAAGGACAGCTGATGGACAAGGTCAGCTCCAAATCGAATGCCATGAAAATACAAACAGATCGGATTCTAGCAGTGGACATATTTTTGGCTGAGATATTGATAATAAATCTCTCAAAAAGGATTAAGATACTACAGCCCTAGTAAAGCGTATGGCAATAAATTTGTTTCATAACATTCTCTTTTTCTGTAGTCTAGATCAAACAATAGCTTTATTAATATTGTTGTACTTGTAAAAAATGTTATAGGCACAAGTTACTATAATTATGTTAAATGCCTACTTAGGTATTTTATCTGAAAGTATCCGAGATGTTTAAATCAAAATAAAGAAGCTAACTGTGTAAAACTTGTGTAAACTACTATTCGTCCAAGAGCCTTTTATTTTTTAAGTCGGTAAAAAATACCTAATAATAAATTTTAACATACTCGTATTTTGACAGATGAGGAAAAGCGCAAATCTGATGTACGATTTGTGGCACTTTAGGAATAACGCACAAAAAATAGAAGGGATTCCCCATCTATAGTAGTTCAGAAATGATAGTCAGTCAACGCGGGATACGCGGGTAAATGGGAATAACCTAAACTAAAAAAAGCATTACACGCATGCAAGATAATGAATTGTATTTTATTGATAATATCGAGCTAATGTGGTTTAAATAAAGTACGAATGAGATACGACTAAAAACTTTCATCTAACAGCCGTAAGCTTTCTCTTCTAGATCGCTATCTTTATATAAAACAAGTCGATAATGACACCACTAACACTAGTAGTAGTTCTTGGCAAACTGCTATCATCGTAAAGTATATAAATTAATATAAGCAATGATAGTTTTACTACTAAGGCGCTGAATATTTAAAATCGCGTTTATGTGTTACTGTTTCGCTTTGTTAACAGATTTATATGGAAATTTCACTGAATAAACATATAAGTACCTCAATACTAAAAATATTTAATAGTTAAATCTTGAATTCTAGTAGGTAGGTATCTAACACTTATAACTAACAATACCTATTTATACCTAGATAAACATTATTATGAAAAATCTCTCGATAAATGTTTCAATATCTATGAATGAGTCTGAATGACTCTTCTCACGATGATGAAAAATTTATGTCAAATAAAAAAATATAAACTGAATTGTACTAGTAAATAATGGATGCAAATAATAGGTATAATTCCCTTTAAAAAAATGCCCTACCACAGTGTTGTTTAGGTAATTTAAAGAATTTCCAAGCTATAAAATGACCGCGGCAGCCATTACGCAATGTTTACAAACAATCGAGACATGAATAACATGGTCGCGAACTCGAGCAGAGCTCAATATGTAAACAAAATTATACCACCCAGAGATGACTCTCTGATATGTAAATAGTGAATGGTCAACCGGAAAGTGAAGGTACAAGCAACATGTAGCAATGCAAACACACAGTAAAATGATGAATGGGCTTCATTTAACTATGCCCGAAAAGTATCTCATTTGAGAAATTGGTAGGGATAGTGAGTATAGTAATACAATATGATTTGACAAATGTGACGCCAATCAAAAATGGATAAGTAAATAAACAGCTATTCGTGCAATCGTTAACAAATTTTGGTCGGATTTCAGTTGGCAAAACGCAAAACCAAAGAAAGTATCATCAAAGACGAGAAAAGTATGTACTTAGACTATAAATGCTGAAGATAATAATGACGAATAATTTTAGCGCCATTCAAACCAAAGGAGTTCTCATCGATTCGAAATTGTTGTAAAATAGTTTGATTTAAACATGGAAAGGAAGTCTGTAAGTACTAAAACTCCATGTTATTGAAACTTACCAAGTTTAATGTTAACAATAATTGGAATATTTTCTGTTACATTCTGTACTATAATAATATACATTTCACTACAATTCCAAGGTCAGATTAACCCCATAGCATTACTTCCCTGCCCTAATAATTGAGTAGTTATATCACTAATTGCTTGGCTTTTGTTACTGTTTGCAGTCTGACCCTGACTTCCAAACTAGGTTAACCTGTTCTGGAACTCGTGCAGAGCCATAAAGTATTTTTGAAGGTTTTAATATGTGAAAGTGTACGTGATAAGCATAATTACAGTTGCTTAAAATTTAATTCGTGATCATCACGATATTATGTTTTATAAAAGGTTTTCCGTTCTGAAATCTTCATTCAAATAAACCTATTTTTTGTGTTGCTTAGAAAGTGATTAATGAATGCTATTAGTGCCACTAGGTTCATTTTTATACAAAAAAGATGCTTATAAGTCTTGGAGTACAAGTGTTTCAATTCAAATACTTTAATACAAATCTGGAATTACACGATTTCATTGCTTTCCTTTTCTTCTCTTCTAAAGTACAAATATTCTTTTATCATTACATAAAGCCTACGATTCAATAAATTTTACTATTCATTGACTTTCACTAGAAATTTTACTTTAGTATGGACCGAGAAGGCCGGTTGGTGCTTCTTAGAGCTTTATTATATTCAAGCTTCAGGAAGTAATATGTACATCTTGCAGGAAAGAGGCGAAATGGATAAATGAGGAATAGGAACTAAACACATAATGCGATTAGCGACTAAAATGCAGATTTCCCTCATCATGTTTTATTCTCCATCAAAACAATACAAATAAAACCAAATTTCATCCGAACACGCATGCGAGACAAAGACAGGAAACGAATTAACAATCGTACTCATTCCAAGAGCAAAAGAAAGCACGCAAGTGTTAATTTGTGCACACGGATATACACATGGTTATATTGTGATTTAAAAAAAATATCCATCTGCCCTGCCACAGCTGTATACGTGGTTAACCAAATGAGTACATTCTTTGCGTTCTCGTGTACATATGCGTCTATTTTGTGTATTTTAACTTTGTTAAGAAATATGCAGACCTTTTTCATGTTAATGGATTTCAAAAACTGGGATACAGTGAGCGATTTTTTTATATCCACGTGAAGCATCTTTCACGCTGATATTGGAGCAGCAGGAATACTCCATCATTAAAATAAGAATAATACAAATATATATGAAAATCGTTTCAACTCATGAAGAAATCGGTCTTCTGACAATAGGAAATGGATGAGGTATGAAAAAGCAAACCACTATGTACCAGGATCAGGGCACTCCAATGCTATTCTTTATGGAATATATAGAGTTTTATGTAAGAAATAAAATGGTAAACAGGAACATTCTTTTAGGACTGTTATCGTATGGTTAGGGAAGCTATGCATCGCAATTACTGAACTCGTGTACAGCGAAGCCATGAATAATGAGCATGTCTATGCACATGTTGAATAGCTTTGAAATAAGTAGGGAGGTCGTGGGTTTTGTAATCTTACAACAATAAAACTGTGGACTGTTTTGTCTTAGGAATGTTGAGTAACCATCATAAAAGTTCTACGACAGATTTTAAGTGCGTGAAAGGCGTAACGCATTTTGGACATTAAACATTGTGTTCTACTTTGCTGCTAAAGAATAAAGCGGGCGCTTTGTGAGGAATCGTCGTATTATTTACTGATAATGCCCCAACAAGTAAACAATACCAGACATCAATCAGGCCAGGCAAGCTATGTAGACTAAAGTATTACTTTCTTTTTAGTAAATAATAAGTTATCTTTTAATAGTAAATAATCATTGATATTTACTAATAAAAAATAATAAACAATCTTGATAAGAAGCAAATACTTGTATCTATCAAAATCATGATTGCAATAGGTTTTCAGAAAAAGAAGCAATTAAAGGCGGTATATCAACTATCGACGTTATCGACAACAAAGAGTTACCGTTCATAAATTAAAATAATTTCCATTAATTCATTCTTTTTTTTTTTTTTTTTTTATTAATTTTTAATTACTATTAGATGTTTTTTTTTATGTCACTTCAGTGTTTATATAAAAAAGTGTAAGTACGTAAATAACCGATGTGTTTTTATTTTTGCTTTCTAGTGTGAGTGTGGGTACCTTTCAATACTATGGCCTTAATCAAAGAGCGTTAGCTGTCTACTACACCTACACTGACTTTCTTCTACCCAAGTCAACGAGACTAAATATATCTTCATGTTCAGTATTGATACACCCAAGTAACTCTGATAAGTGCTCGGTTTATTCATTATCTTATGATCATGTTTCAATTTCATTCACTGATTACAAGTTCACGATACTCAAACATGAGACAAGCAATACGAGTAAGCTAAATGACTCAACGACTTAAGTACAGGTCAACCGATGATTCATTAAAATATAACATAGGTATACGAGGAAGTGCCTTTGCACTAAAACAAAATACACATGAAACATAGGTTGTTTACCATCAGATACTCCATCTATTTCATTGTTTGTTCTAATGAGGAGAATATACAATAATATATACTTCGGGTATTAACACGATCATGCGTTTCGACCAGGTTGCACTGGCCATGGTCACAAGCTGTGACCACGGCCAGTGCAACCTGGTCGAAACGTCAAGCAATCTAAAGGTAAATAAAGCATGATCGTGTTAATACCCGAAGTATATATGATTGTATATCATGCATAGATATGCGATAGTTTAAAAGTTTTTCTTGTACTACTACTAATAGACAACCATTTTTAATTGTGAAATGTTCGTCAAGAAAGAAACCGGTGGTATTTACTATTTCTGTTTCGTCTTCCAATTTCAGAAGAAGGTCCAACAATTTAATTATCTGCTATTATTTTATTATTATCTTGTGTTTGTTCTTTGTACCAACTTTTAAACCAAATTGCTTTAATTTAGAGTTCGTCATCGGCAGGGTGTCATTTATATTTTTAAACACTGCTCCGGGACATTTCATAATCAATTCTGTTCTGTGCAAGAAGACAGCGAAAACTTAAAGATCAAATTTTACATTTCTTTATATTAGGCGAATTAAGACTGATAACTCATCCAAAAGATTCTGACGACAGATGACGGACGAAAGACAAAAAGATCTGGTGAACAAGCGCTTTTCATATTCGCTATGACATGTAAAATATAACATCCTGTAAATATTTTCGTAACTGTCGTTTGTCTATAGCACAAGCACATATAGGTAATAGGTAGCTTTACCGCGCGCATTTGCGTCACTCGTTTATTGGTGCATTTTGACAGATTATTGCTTGAGTATTAGTGCCGAAGTTACGACTCATATCAGATGTATAGAGCTTCATAGAACTATACATAATTCGATCACGATATACGTAATACTTGCCTTTGCCATACAAAATCCAGGGCCTGAATTTAAATTACCAACACACGTAACTAGATACAAAATTATTTGGTGAACGGTCGCTTTACAGCCAAGGTCGTATGTATTTAGATTTAGATCGTGTTAATAACAAAATGTTATAATACTATATATTTAATGTTACTCGATATATTTGTCACATAAATTTTAATGTATATATATGAAATCAAATTACGATTCAGATTAAACTTGGGAATAATTGTATACTAGGTACTCGTACGAGCGTTTTGGTGCAATATTCGCAATGTCTCCTATAGACGTTGGCCCAACAAACGCCAATGTAGGATATATAAAAAATACGACTACAAATCTATGTAAAATGGCATTAGCTACTTGCTCACATTTATAATAAACTAGCGGCCCGAATCGACTTAGCCTAGGTTAAACATTTTTTATCCGTTAAGGGATTGAATTTCCTATTTGTAGCCCAAGCGGTTAAGCTATGTTTGCGTGTAAATTACACTGATTGATTTCCGAAGCAAAACTCATGCTGTCTCTATCTTACTCGGCGAAATAAATAGAGTATCCTTGTAAATTAACATAATGCGTAAAACGAAACACGCCTTGCTTCAAGACCCTGACCCAGCTTTCAAGACAAAGGAACTCCAATGCGGACCCGGAACAAGGAATTGTGGACTACACAAATATTTGCGTCTAGGAGCTTTACGCTACCCGTGCAGCCTACAATATTGTTCATAACATTAACTGACATTTCAAGAACGGCTATGCCTACACGTTTTTTTTTTGTGCAATTAAATGCTATGAGTGAAGGTAGTTTTCGGACCTTGCTGTACGTGTTATGAAACAATTATTAGCGAATTTGTAATCGTAGTCTTAACTTGACATCGATATTAATGCAGATGCAGATAATTACTTCGTTGATCTGGTGGCCCCGGTGTTTGAGCCGGACCAAAAATAGGTACTTATTGGGCTATTCTGTCAAGAAATTTACGGTGATAACACATCTGTGCCTTGAAAAGCACGTAAAACCGATAATAGGCTTAATCTTTCTTCGACCATGTCGGATTGCAATTCCATTAGACTATGAGATTAGGGCATAAAGAGTGCACCTGTGTTTGAGCACACAGTTGTGGACTATAATATCTTCCGGGCAGATGGCTAGTCTTCGTCAAGATTAGTCTTTGCCGCCGAGGACATTATTAACGCAGAAAACTTACAGCAGCTATTTTTGCAATTTTTATGGACACTAAAATACCAGGTTCAATAATATAACAGGAAGTATTATTCTAGGCCGTATATTACAGTCATGACCTTTAAAGTTGTGTGGGTAACCGGAGTGTTTACTTTCGTTTATATATTATGTAAACACTGTTCAATTTTAAATGAATGCAGTAAAATGACTAATCGATGCAAATCCACCGGCAGCTGTCTGCTGGAGCAAAATATTTTATTTATTATAAAGAACTTTTCATTAAAACGTTGCATAAAATATAGTTTAGGAAAAGGAGAACCTAACATCATAGAAAGAAGTTACAAGTTTTTTTAAAGGGTCGGCAATGCGCGAGTGTTGCCCCTCGTTTTGTAAACGTCTATAGGCTAAGGCAACTAACTGCTTACCATCAGACGTCGTAAACATGTTTGCCTCCTTGGTAGTATAAAAACATGTACTTAAATCATATTACTGTCAAAATTTGAACGACTCATTCCTTCCAAGAGATTCCAATAAAATGATATCCAAAAATTACACTTGGATTGGAGTAGAAATAAATTTCGACGCGATAACTTCCAATTTATTTTCCATTCGGTGTAAAGTAGGTATAAGCTGCTCGTACCCAGTCTAAAAAGACCTATTAACACTGCATTTAAGTCTACTAAACAATGATTCATTATCATCATCAGCCTATCGTAGTCCACTGCTGGACATAGGCCTCACCAAAACAACAATCATAGATTAACCAACTTTAAAGCCTTTAAAATGTTTTTGGTTTGCACACTCAAGTTTCCATGTATAAATCCGAAATTCGTAGACTAAATTCTATAAATACTTGTAGAGAATGCGTGAATAGATTAAAATAGTATTAGTGCCTATATTAAAGACGCTTACTGACTCATATTAAGGCAAATTTTAAACTAAATATATTGACGATAAGAAATTGTAATATTGTACAGGCATTATTATGTAATGTAGGCGCTCACTTTGAAAGAATTACCAGAAATCTCAATGAAAATCAGAAAAAAAATTACGTGGATGAAGTTGTGGGCAAAAGTAAATTATTTTTACTGGTACGTAGATGTAACTGGATATAACAGTTCCATTACTAGTAGATATTGCACAGCTTTTTAGCTACAGAAGATTGGAACATAAAATGTTGAATTTACTATTATTGGACCTTTGGTCAGAGAAAAGAATTCACTAACAGAAACCCAAAAGGGACGAAAAAGACATTTTGTTAGAATTTTACGCTGGGTAATGCTCGTACAGCCACGGTTTTATAAGCAAGGTTGAACCTACCGTAGACGGGTGCACGTGTTGCAGAATGTGAGCGTGATACACTTGTCCTTAGTCATTTCGCGAATCGTTTCGAAATACAACTCTGAGCGGACACAAAGTAAATATATACTTATTACGTAGGTATTACTGTACGATATTAAATTAACCACAATATATAATATTCAAGATTCAGTTGTTACTTACATCCAAACTAAAGAGCAAAGATTAAAATTGTTGTAGGTTTGTAATTAATAAACTCAAAAGTACTGGACCGATTCAAAACATTATTTCACCTATAGACCTATAGACATTACCAGAGAGAAGCATAGGCTATATTTTATTTTAAAATGAAAGACGTGCCGCAAGGTAGTACAAAGACATTTGATTAGTTTGTACTGGGCATTTTACGCACTAGGTCGTTCAGGGCCCTTTCGTGCATATACAAAATATTGTAAATATATTTGCAACTACACATGAGTATCTATTAGATACGAAACAAGTAATAAACTTTGCGTAACAACTAACAGAGTTTCATTCGTTATCATCAAAATGTATAACTAAATATAAGTCACATAAGTATTGTAAATAGATACACTGAATAAGTGATAACAAGAGTAACGGAAACGTGTCTGGAGCATGTTAGTTTTTTTTTACAAGGTATCGTGCCAACATCCTAATCTCAGGAGTATTATTGAGTACGTTATGTCATGGAAGAGGTCGATAGATAAGATTAATGATGTAGAATATTCATTTTATAACGTTTGCTGTTAAAAGTAAAATTACTCTTAAAAATTTAAATGCCTGATAAAATACTGTTTCTATAGTCTCTACTTTGTAAACTTTGAATGTAGTGGATATTTATAGTAAAAATAAAAATTATAATAAATAAATACCTGTGTCTGCGGTGCTAGTCGAGGCGCTCCACAGGAGCACTGCTCTCCACAAAGACACCCATTGTCAAAAGCCCGTCCTGATGCCAGATCTCCTAAATGCCTCCCAGAAGGCGTCGCTAGCCTCAATGCTGACGCATCAGACTGCGATCTGTGATGTCCTCTCCTCGCCGCTGGTCTAATCTCCTCAGCCAGTATCGAGTCTCTTAACTTTGTCGCTCGAGACCTTTTCGCATCACCTCCAAAAGCAGTCAACAACCACGCTAGTCTTAAAGAAAACTCTGCACTTTGTTTACACCTGTAAACCATGTACGGTTTTAGCACGTCCGCTACATCACTCATTTCTATATACATCGTCGCTAATTGTGGTAGGTAGAAATCCACGTCCTCGTATGGAAATGAGAATAGTTTGTTGGCCAAGTAGGTCTGCACACCTGGCTCTTTGGAGTTGAAGAGATATGAGATCGCCATACTCATGTCAAAGAGTTTACTTTCGAATAGCCGCAAAAGAAAGTCTTTGTTTTTAGATGTTTCAGCGGCGCAAACATTAGTTTTCGCAGGCGGATCAATTATTGTGTCAGGAGGATCTGGCGGTTTGTCTGTATCCTCTGGGTTACCAGAGTCTAAACTCTCCCTAGACCTCGCTGCCGCTGGTGGTGGCGGACGTTCTTCGTCATTGCCATCTGGTGGTGTGTGAATACCGGAGTCGTCGGACCCGGTTGGCACTTCTGGCGGTAGAGCAAGTCTCGGAGCAGGCACATCGTTAGGAATACGAAGTGGTCCCTCCGGTGAAGTAGGTGTCATGTCTTCTGGTATCCGCTGCAGCACAGAGTCCAGTGATCTGTTCCTTTGATGACCGCATCCCGCTGGCGGCCCACTTGCACCCGTCACATGTCTAAAACAAGGAAAACAAGGTATAAGGAAACGTATACCAGAACAACAATTTCCTTGAGGGCATCGCTAAAAGGTAAATCCTCCTTTAAATTAAATTTACGTACTTATAAAACGGATCCTCGTAATGCTGTATACCGATGACAATAATCTTTCGAACCATTTGTTCGATTTACACTATAATGCACAGAACTCAATCACTATTTAGAACACAGAGCACGATTATTCAATTAGCCTCCTCACATAAACATAGTAGTTGCGCTTGAACACTAGCTTAGCGTTAAAACAATGCGACCAGCCTTGCGATATATCATAGCGCGTAATTAAATACCGAACATTATGTAAACGTAGCGCACACGTCCTACCTCGCGGCCGCCGTATGGCAAACTGTTTTTACGCAACAAATAGACGCGCCGCACCGCATACCATTCGAATAAGGATCACCTCGATTACGCAGCCGAAATGCAACTACGAAACATTAACAAAGATTTGTGGGTTAAAGTCGACCGAGTTTACGATATAAAGATATAATATTCTTTTGGAGACGTGTAACTAATTTTCACGTACTATTAAAATTTATAACACAAGACACTTGTGCAAATATACGTAACAAAATTTCTGTAATAAATTTACGTAGGTAGTTGAGCAACGTCAGAATTTGTAATAGTTTGAAAATTAAACAGTTCAAGGCATTGACTTATATTCTTAGGAGGCAAGCATTTGATAGAGTCGTCAGAATAATAAATGGATATCATTATTGTAATGATTTTAGTATTCACTAGGCGATTACAACAGCAGTTCCTTATGAGACTGCGTGGCGTAGAACAGCTAATGTCGCAAAGAATTTTAATTATAGTAACAGTTAGAATAGTAAACATTTTATTTTGCTTAAAGAAATATAATTTTGCGTACTGTTTTGCTACAGACAGCAGACAGTGACATAACCGAGATTCAAGATCGCATACCAACGCAATAAGTAGGAGAAAGCGGCCGATGACCCCGAAAAAGTTTATCACCGAGTTAGCTATCATTCTCAGAAGATACATAAAATGCAGTGCAGCCTTAAGTGGCAATGGCGTTCTTAATGTGGCCGCTTATTCACACAAGAAAGTAGAGGAAGTGGAAGTGTGTAGTGAGTGGGCATTCAATGAGTGAACATTCCAAGCGAAGCGTGAGTGGTGAACGAATTATCGTAAGTTTATTTTTGGAATGTTATCGGGAACCGAGCATGTGTTGCGTCCTGCCAACAGATGTGCTGTACAACAGTCCTTAAGCATCAACAGAGAGAAGGCATTCATCCAATACTATTTTAGTGAAGTATTGAGTACACAAGCTCGTAAACTATGCACTGCGGAAACCTCCATTAACATTAACAGACATACATTAAGAAGATGAATGTTGATACTTTGATTACGAACATGATAGCTACAGATAATATTATTTACGCTATCAATTTAAATAAAAGGCTTGTAATAAATACTAAGAAAACGTGACTTGGAGTTTGCATTGATATCTAACTAAATATTATTAAGTGCGTACAGAAAACAACGCCGTCGTAGGTCCATTTGTTTAGCGTACTTTCTACATATATTTTAGGCGACGATCGTAAACATAAAAGATTTTACGATCAATTACGTTCACGTAGTCCATTACAAAATATTATGGAACAACGCCAAAATGTGTAAAACAACATTGAAGTATTGCGAACAAAAATTGTAAACCGCATTTATGTATAAATATATTAAATCTTATCATAAAGTGTTACCTATTATGTAATTGGAAATACTGATAGTCTTATCTTAAAAGATTTAGTATCAAAGTAGAAATCGAAGTAGCCGTTGAACTTAAAAGTGTAATTGAAGAAAGCATCAAATAGGAGTTATCATAAAATGAAATACTTGATTTTTGATGAAATTTTGGCGTCTTTACTAACTGTGAGCCTACAAGTACAGCACACGTAATGAAGGAGTGGTTTCTTGTCATTTCACATCTTAACTTAAACCTTTTCCGGTTTCTTGTTATGCGATAACATGTTTACGTTATCACCCCAAATGTAGGTCAACATACCGCGACCGATGGTCTAAACAAATACCCGCCCGACGACCTCGCGTGCCCGACAGGTAAGAAACGATCCAACAAATTCAATACGATTGTAGCTTAACGACTCTAAATCACGCATTTAAAACCATGTCACAACGACAATTAATATGTGAACGTGACAATATAGCTGCACAACGAACGATCATAACAAAACAATTATTGGCTGCAAGACCTCTGACAACAGAAGCAATGAAAAATATTCAGCAAATTGACACGCCACTTGATGGGTGCCATCGCTATATTGATTTCAATTAGAACCTTGTTTACGGTTCCTGGTGATGACGCCAATAGACTTTAATTTCTATGGTACATTCCAAGAATAATAAAACAATAACCTTCATGAGCTTTTACGAATTATAAAAGCAAACAAGAAAGCTACGTCTTACGATTATTCCGGCACTTTGCTATAGCTTTTATCGACCATTCTGGCCTATTATGTAAAGTTGACAACTTTTATTTTATTTATTGACACGCGATCTTTGGCAAGTAACAGGTGAATGTTAGTGGACTGCAGTAAGCGAGAATCGTGAAGGCCTTTGTATGGACGCATTTCACGACGTGTATTGACGTCAATATCAAACAATAGCTGATTGATTCGACGCGGCCCCATGCTGCGGTGTTATTGTATGAATATTGGAGAAAGCTAATCGTCGAGGCTTCTGCAAACTGATTCCGTATACACTAGATCAACTCTTTAATCATTCTTTAGATACACCTGCTGTGGGATTAAAATCTGTGTTGAATGAAATCCTTTATTAATACGTATATCATAAAGTACGATCTCTATTAAATAATATCAATGTGAAAGATCCTCGCTAACGTCAGAAGTTGGTGAAAGTTAGCAAAAAGCAAAAATTGAAGACATCGAAATAAAGAATAGTGGTAACAGTCGTTAAAAAATAATTGCTTTTATAGGCTATGATAGCAAATACAGTACATTCAGTATTATGCAATTTATGTTCTTGCTGTAGTAGCGAAAGTGAACGCCTTTTGTGACCTTGCATCACAAAAGGCTCTTCCTTTAAAACCAACACAGCGTGATGCTCCTAAACAAGGTGATCCCGATGGGTTTTAAGGAGAGATATTCATTGTTTTTTTAAATGTCTTTGATCCCGATGGGTTCTAAGGAGAGATATTAATTGTTTTTTAAACATAGTCTTTGTAAAGATAATTCTGAAAACTTTATAATAGTTTTTAGAATTATCTTTACAAAGACGAGTTGCGTACAACTAGTTTCTCGAAGTCAACTGCCGCTCACGTAAAGCAACTTCTTTAAGGAAAATAGAAAATAGGTGGTGATTGTGACATTTTTTTAAAGGGTTAATTACAAATCGTCGTTGGACTGTTGCTCTTTAATGAATTGTTACAAATAGTTACGATTGAAGAGGCCGTAATTATAATTTTATTCTTTACATATTATCAAGGTACAATTACTGACAAATCAATTGTTTTCTATTGTGTACAAAGATATGTGTTTTATAATAGCAACGGTCACGCCGCGTTAAAGTTACTTCATTATGTTGTATTACGAAAGTACATTGAAATATTACACGAACACAATATTTCAAAAGTGGTTGTTGAGAATACATAATATCTCAAATTATTTCAAACAAACGAGTCTGGCGGTTTGAGATACTAACAATTTTAAAGTAAAGACGAATATTTACATTACAACGAATCGTTTTCGTATCTTGTTCAGATCGTAACACTGAAGCGAATACGTAGAAATTTTGGTTAGGCTGATATTTTACAATAAATTTTGAAATTGCTTCGGGTTAAGCTTACCCTATCTTATATTTTGTTTCAGTCACATCGGTGAATGGTTTTTATAATGATGATACAAAATGTTAAAGAAATCAACCGTCCTAAAAAATAACTGAATTATGGATTGATGTCGGTCCTAAACAAATTAGTAGGGGATTGGACCTAGCCTTAGAAAAGGTCGGTTAAAAACTCGCTGTTTATAGGCTATTAAACCTGGGCAGACACGAACAGAACATCTTGTGTTTATCTTCAAAAAAGAAAGCCAACCGTACAGTCTCGTCTAATCCCCAATTGTGTACACACGTGCCACATCGCATTAGACACAGACACGTGAACAAACAAAATTATCCACTTAGCCACATAAATAAAAATAAGGTCAATGTAAGGAAAAACTTTATAATAGAAATCCGATTCAAATGATGAAGTTACACTAGAACACTTTGGCGAATGAGAGAATTATATCATGCCCCGTACAGTTAAGAATTATAACTAAGTAAGAAGAACCTTTGATTCTATCCAAAGACGCGCTTTGAGGATTGTTGACGATCCCAAGCTCACAGGCGGTATTGATCCACTAAGTCTAAGGAGAGACTTCGCCTCCTTGTGTGTGTTCTACCGCCTGTACAATGAGCTGTGTTCTGAGGAATTGTTCGAGATGATGCCCACGGCCACATTTTATCAACGCACCTCTCGCCACCGACAGGGAGTTCATCCTCACATCCTTGCACCTCAAACCTGCCGTACTGTAAGATTCCAGAGGAATTGCTTACCACGTACGATTAAGCTGTGGAATGAGCTCCCTGCCGAGGTTTTCCCAAGAGACTATAGCATGGGGTTCTTCAAGAAAGGAGTTATAAGGTTTTTAAAGGGTCGGCAACGCGTGAGTGACACCCCTGGTGTTGCAAACGTCCATAGGCTACGGTAACTGCTTACCATCAGGCGGGCCGTATGCTTGTTTGTCACCTTGGTAGTATACAAAAAAAAAAAAAAAAAAAAAAAAAAAAAAAAAAGTAAAAAGTTCTGAAAAATATTTGACGTCTTTCTTTCAACTGCTAGGAAAAGTAGGGTACCATATACGTAAACAAGCTTGACTAGGAATGGATCTTAACCTTACAGAATTCCACAGCCATGTAACTAGACACAGTGGTGTATTTACGATCAAGATTCCAGTGCTCATTTAGGGTGCGTTATAAGAAATGCTTTTCTATCCTCGGATTACCCGTAACAGAAATCTCTGGTGCCAAAAGTTTCGGCTCAATCGGCGGTCCGTATGCTTGATTGCCTTGCCACCTAGGTGGTATAAAAAAATCTCAGACGAGTAAAAATTACTTTCGGTGTCGAAAGCAAAAACTTCGTGTATCTTTATTAACTTTTAATTAGACTAAAATCTGACCTGCAACAGTTCAACCTTCAATACGTTTGTGTTTACCATTAAGCTATCTGAAAGAAGACCTTTAAATTCTATTGCAAGGATTTTTAAACAAAAGATGCCTCAAAAGGGCGGAGTCGAATATTATTATAGTTGGAACATTGCTGGCTGCCTAAGATTAGTCCCAGGCCATTAAATTACTACGGATTTAAACCTCTCTCTTAGCTTATTAGAACTGTCGGATGTTCAACAGTGTGGTGGCACTTCGTGTTGTACCGGGTTTTGAAAGGAAGACGGTAAGTAAACAAGGGTTATGCAACCAGCAACACCGTAGTTTTACTAAATACAATACTAATTGATATATGTTTTACATAATCTTCTCGTTTCTCATAATCTTATCTCGACTTCTACAGCATTCAATCCTGACATGACCTATCAATCAGCTGCCCACAACAGTCCACCTTGTTGGAGGCCAGCCCTCGCTGTGTCCTACAGTTTATAGTCGCCATTTGATGACCATTCGCGGCCATCGGTTTTGCAACCTACGTGCCCTGCCCATAGCCACGTAATTGAGGCAATTCTTCGAGCTATGTTACATTATATATATCGAAGAGAATTTGAAGGAAAACCAAAGGGGCCGTTGTGTCTCCTACGGATCTCCTCGTTTCTGATACGAAATCACAGTGAATCTATAAGCATAGCTCCCGCTATTACTCATTGGGTGACTTTGAGACCTCGTATAAGGCCCATTATGAGCGACCACGTCTCAGATCCATAGTTCAAAACTTTACATGATAAATTGTTATGAATGAAGACAAGATGAAGATAATCTGCCGAGGTTTTCCCGAAAGACTATAGCATGGGGTTCTTCAAGAAAGGAGTTATAAGGTTTCTAAAGGGTCGGCAACGCGCGAGTAATACCCCTGGTGTTGCAAGCGTCCATAGGCTACGGTAACTGCTTACCATCAGGCGGGCCGTATGCTTGTTTGCCTACTTGGTAGTATAAAAAAAATAAAAAAATAAAAAATCTCAAAACAAATCCGATCACCTACAATTCCAGATATTTATTTTAAATATTAATTATAACCTCGATCTATTGCATCATATCGTAACAATTCCATATAAACAGCCATAAACTAATACGAAAAGGAGGTTGAGTAACAAAATGTATTCTCAATGGCACCTGGAGCGTAATATTGAAGTTATGCAAGAATATGAACGCTGAATAGCGATTTTTTTAACTTGCAAACTAATGAGAAAAGCAGGTTATATAATCTGTATGTTAAATATTTATATATCGCGAAATTCAGTTGCCGTTACTTTTGAATATAATTATCCGTGGTGTAGAACTTTTCACCTGTGCGATCTATCTCATCTCTGGATTAGGTGAAATTATCAAAAAAAAAAAATATTGGCTGGCAAATATCAACATAAAGGTATAAATAGAAAACCTGCATGATGAGTTTATGTTGTTACTAAAAGTTTGATAATACTTACTTATGTACATTACCTTTGCAACACCAATTCTGAGTTGGTTTTTCACCTCGATTCGTTCATCTTTTAAAACAATACTAGGCTTTTACGTGCTACCTATGTGAAGAGCTAGATATGAAGAAGCACAGGCTCAGCATTAAGATTATGAGAGAAGTTCATCAAAACAAAGATGTTTTTATTTCAAATACCTAACAGTAATTATGAGAAACCCACATGTTAATTTGTTTGCAAAGTATACTGATTATCTGGTAATCGTATAATACTGTGTACTGAATATGAATAATTAACCGACTTCAAAAAGAGGAGGTTATCAATTCGTGTGTATTTTTTTTTTTTTTTATTTTTTTTTTATGTTTGTTACCGCATAACTCCGTCATTTATGGACCGATTTGAAAAATTATTTTTTTGTCTGACTGGACATACTTCCAGTTTGGTCCCATTATCATCAAAAGAAAGTTCTGATGATGGGATCCATGAGGAATTGAGGGAACTTCTCAAAAGTTATAGGCACACATATAGCAATTTCAATATTTTTAACAACTAATCAATCATTTGCATTCAGAAAGTGTAATTATGTGAAGTAAAACTGATGAAGAAGACCACAGATGGCCATCTGAACTTTTCATTAATAAGTATTTTACTGATGGCGATTAGATAAGTTTCGGTTATTGTTGCTAAGCAACTATTAATAAGAAATAATGACGTGAATGAATTGAGCGCGGATTGCACAGATTAAATATTGCTTTTAATACCTACTTGACCTGTGTTCAGCCCGACGCTCAGTCGATTTTATTCGATTGTAACAAACAAATATTTGAAAATTTTACAACTTGCCGTACTGAAGTCGGTTTTTTTTTTGTTAAAATTATTCTTCACACAAAACGTATTAATACATGTCAAATATGTTGTCAGCCTTTATTCGTAAAGACCCACTTGACATGTACCTACCAATAAATATTAGCGTTTCTAGGCTGAAGAATAATAGACTGTATGAATAGCATATGAAGTTGATTTTGTTTTGGGTCTAATTTGAATGACAAGTGATCCTGCAATAGTATGTCTGGATGCGCAAGGTAAAATATTTTTTTCACACCAAATAATGCGCCTGTGCTAGGTTATTATTGGTCACGCTATGAAAGCACGTGACATATACATATATACAAAATCGATCAATAAGAGACATACAAATGTTCAATACCACGTGTCGTAAAATTAACTGGGTATGGAGCCTCAAGTAATCCAATAGAGAAGTCTGACCAACGCATCTTTAAAGAACGTTCGTGATTCAGTTGTAAGGCTTCCTTGACACTGGTTTTATGCTATTTTATTTAAACGAATAGTATACTTATGAATTATGAAAATATTTATGCTATGAAGAACTTTAAATCAAAACTTTGAAGCAAAACATTTTATAATTAAACTTTTTATATACAAATTAAACAAAAACCGTGATTTTCCTCTAGGTACGCAAACGTTGTTGAAAAACAAAGACAATGACCACAATTTGTAAGTAACAAAAGTAAAATATGACCTTCAGTTGTCAGTAAGAAAATATTCATACGATCATAACAATACGCGCACTATACAACATAGACTCACCAAGAAGAAAATTGCCATAACAACAACAATTATTTGGCAGATTTGTGATAGCAACACCGTGTTTAGATAAAATCAAGCGCAGCTGTAGAGTAGATAACAAAAAGCAATTCTAATTTTGTCTTTAAAAAAGATAAATACATACAGACTAACCTGCATACATTGTAAGCTATTTAACTTGTCCTACTTGAGTATACAGTTTAACGCGCACACGTACAGGAAGCCCAAGCCAATGTCCCAAGGGGTTCCCTAATAAGACAAATTGCTTCCTAAAATAATAAAACCTCCTATAAAAACTAAACAGCGTTTCTGCTACTGACGACAAAATTTAGCTGCGTCAAAAAAAATTACATAATACATTTTATTTAAAATTCTGTTCCATTTATAATGAGGATTATAAACCTAACCTCTCAGATACAATTCTCAAAATTTGTTTTAATTTTGTTGACCTCTGAGATTTTATTTTCCTCTGTGATCTTCTTTAAAAAGGGTTAAGTCATTTTGACGTTGATGGTTTAATTTAACTACCTAACAAGGCTTTGTTGAGATCTTTATACAAATACAATTCTAATTAACATTGTTGCTTATATACATTTGCCGTGAGAAGTAATTAAAGAGTAATTAAGCTGTTTTAAGCCGAGAGTGTGCCTAAATGTTGGACTATTAACATTATTTTAGAAGGACGATTCACACAACTAGAACTAGTTTATATAACTAAAATTCGCTGACGGAACATCTACTAGTATACTAAGGTAAGCATAAATGTATTATGTAAACTATCTCACAATATTAGTGCAAGAATTTTCGAGAATTATAGAAGACCACAACCAAATAACTACAGTGGTGTAGTTGTTTCTGTGTGTGAGTACAGGTCTCTAGCGCTCATTTAGGGAAGCATTTTGAAAAAAAAGTTTTCCTATCCTAGGGATATTCTAGCTTAATGCCCTGGGTCCAAAAATGGGTAGGCGGGCCGCGTGCTTCCTTTTTTTAAAAAGAATATTCGCTACAGAAGAGCTCAAAATGTTTATATTTATGACGTATATTATGCGTGTTCTTGACCACAAATTATTGGTGTATTAAAAAGAGGATTTAATGTAGATAAAACAGCTGCATTTGCATAAGGATTCAACGATCACTACATTTCGTACATGCATGTATTGTTTCACAGCAATAAGCAGGATGCATAGTTGCTCTTAGTTGCTTAATTAATTGTACTGCTATCCATATAGCTATTTGTCTATGTCAAAAGACGAAAAGGAAACAAAATATAATTCCCAAGGCGTCATCTCGCTATCGCAAATGTTTGCTGAGTTGCATCTGCGTTCCGCGAACATCTGTCGTATATAACGGTCGGGATTGGTTGACAGCAGTTCGCAAACCATCTGCCACCCGCTTCGATTTCATACAGAGATAAGTGGCCAACAGCAGATGAAAAATATTTAAATGACAGAAAAATAAAATCTTTTTGATTGTAATATTTGTAGATAAATAAAGAACCCCTAAAATAACTGAACAAAGTAAAATACTACAAATAAAATAAAACGAAACTTAAAGCGTCATCTTTCACTGTTAGGTACATTATTTTAGGTTATTACATTAATATGGCGTTTTGAATACGTACGTACATATTTAAATAAATTACACCCTAACTTGTTGTATACAAAGAATAGTACTTATCAGTTCATTACACGAATAGTTGTCCTGGCTGGAAATTCAAACCCACGCCCATCCAGCTTAGCAGTAAGGTTTACTAACCGCTATACTAAACTGACAGGCCATTCATATAAAAAAGAAGAAAAACGATTTAAAAAAAAAATTAACTACGTAATAATAAATGTTATAGTAATTTTAACTAATTTGTACAATGCGTCCTAATTCAAGCAAGCTAAAGTGCCCTCATTTAAACTAAAAGCAATTTATTATAAGGCGTCACACAGACGACTTATTTAGATTATTCTAGCGTCGATTAGATAGTGTACTTTGAACTTACTATAAATAGTGGTCTAGTTTCTAATAACGTCTTAAATACCTACGTACATTTACATTTGACCGACCCATTGTACAATTTTGGAATCAAGCACCAGAAAGAATTTACGAGCTTTCATAGAAGCTTAACTATTCTAAAGCCTATTTAAATGTTGAAGTTCAGAATCGTCATTGCTATTATATGTATAGTCTATGCCGTCAATAGTGCTATTTAGACTGGACCTTTTTCATGTTTGTTCAAATGCTTCTCGTAAAAAATAACTAATAACATGCAACACATTTACAAATGCACTTATTTGATTGCCTTCAAGTCTAAGATTTAGAAAAAAAAGTTTTTTTATAATACTAAGCCGCATATATAACTTGCGTGTTCCATTCTTTTATAAACGCATCTCTAAATGAGCACTCGAGACAGTGTACTCACACTACTCACTTACATAAAGACAATTCTATCACTGTGTGCTTCGATCATGTATATTTGATCAAAGACTGTGTGCAGTTATTTAGCTAGTCTTCTTTAAGGTAAAAGCCCTTTCTTTGTTTGCTCGCTTGTATTTTGCCTTAATGAATAGTTGTCAGGTGCCTCTCTTGGTTCCTAGGACATAACAATATAAGTAAGCATAACCGCAAATAAAACCCGGTCTAAAATAACTCGAGCGTTAGAAGTGTAAAGCGAGGCAAGTATTCCATTGTAGTACAAAAACGCATCACTAAACGCGATGCAACAAAACACGTGTACGATAAAGCAAATTACTCGTTTTCACACACGTATAGCACAAACTAATTAAACGACTATTATTAGTTTTTATTCTGTCAGCAACGTACATATCAAAGGAACACCTGCATGTTAATCTCAGTATAAATTGATTATTGCTTCACTGCATCAATGAAAACAATATACCGCTTTTATCAGACAGTGGCAGAGCAAGACCTCAACGGCAATTCATATAGACCATAAAAGGGAGTTGTAAATAGACGATTAGTCTACGCTATGATGTAAGAGTAGATAGTGAAGATAATGAAGTTGAGGAATGCGTGATCCAAGACAAGATGGAAAGATGAAGTGCTGAAGGAAATGAAGGAGTATTCAATTGCCGAAGACGATGTCGAGAACAGTGCAAAATGGAAGAGAGAAACACGGAAGGCGGACTTAAAGAGAAATACGTGGACAAGTGCAACAAAAGAAAAACAATTAAAAGAATATGTTTAAAACGAAACACATCAACCACTTTCATTTATCCATCTTCTAAGCATTATAGTATCTAATTTTACTCTCACCCCATAAACAAAACCCAGTGTTTGAAGCGAGCTCAAGTAAATGTGCCGCACTCCCTAAACGTAAACAATAAAACCACTCCACATGTAGCTTTTACAGCATATTTTTGTTTCACTTACAACAATTAAAAACGATTGTACACATTTTAGTTACTTTCACTGTAACAATTCTCAAGACAAATTACAATGACTTGCTTCATTTCTACCTACATACTTTTACTAAATAAGAGATATATATACGAAAACCAAATAATTTTATTCCAAACTCTGAAACGTTTCGTTTTTATAAGTCTTCAAAGGTAAACGCTACTATTTTGGTACGGTGGGCTGTTTGCCGCAACTCCACATCTAGGCGCTTATTCTGCTTATTTAAAAAAACAATGATTTTGACAGGTACGAAGACTATTTATTTTTAAACCAAAGCAGGCATCACTATAATTACTATCTCCATTTAAAAAACTAGACTAAATGAAAAGACGTTTTAACTAATTTTAACATTGACTGACAATAAAGAACCAATTTGGTAATGTAAGCTTTTATGGTTTCCTCAACTTACTCGATGACAAAGGGAACCAATTTGTTGAAAATTGAGTCTTTAAAGATTCTAATCGCAGTATTTATTAAAAATAAAAGACTGTATGAAATATGTAACAAAGTAAATAGGGCCTTGAATGTTAACAATGTTAGAGAGGACGTAGGCATGGTTTTAGTATCGTATTGTGATCTTAAATTCAATATATTGAATTGGGGTCTCATCGTCCCATATGGTTCAATAAAGGATGTTGACCGAGTACCCCTATGTCGTGTCAATAGATTAAATTTAAAAAAGGAACATTATTGGAGTCAATGAAACTGATTGAGGGTATCAAAGGAATCGAAGTTTATTAACTTTTGTTACATACTTAAAGAGCATTTACCCGAATATTCAGAGGGTATTAAATAGCCCCATAATTTATATGTTACCATCTAACACGAACTACTAGGCGACCTGCCTAGTAGTTCGTGTTGATTCATGCCACCTACAATATATTTATAATATAGACTAAAAACTCTAAGATTTTATCGAATACTTTTAAATTTTCTACCACTCAACTTTTTAAAATAAATATACAGGAACATTAACATTAATTTCCCTTTAATACGAGCACTTTATTCGCTTTCAACTTGCAGAATAATCTTCTACAGTAAAAAGGCAAAAACAACAAAGAATCTTTTCAACGCCAGACAAAGTGACCGATGCAATTTCCGGCAATTCTCCACCGGATCAGGCTATTTCTACCGAGCATCTATCATCATGTCCATCCTTCCTTTTGACCTAATAAGAGTTTAGTATACTTAAACTGTTTAGATACTAAAGACTAATGGAAACGTAAGCATACCTAGACGTGTCTGTATTATGTTAAACCAGGTCAGGCGAAAGTAAATATACTTCCCCTAACATCGTAAATTCCCAGAAAAGTAATGGGGTCCGAAATCACAGGTATAGAATAGAGATTAGTCTCAGTATCTTAAATGCGTCTAATCTAATTCTTTTATCGGTATAATATAGATTTCAGATCGTAAATCTTTGTTTATCTATCCATTTGGGGATTTCTTTGGTCCGAATTTCGTGAGTTCAGAATTTATAGGGGCCGCGCCCATTTCCATTAATCGAATCCTGGATTAAAACAGAATTTTACTTAATAAACTTATACTCATAAGAGTTTAACAAATTATAGATTAGCCAAAGTTGGCCGAAGTATTTGTAGCAATTGTTTGAATATACCACTATACACAATATATGTAGTTACATAAAAAGACAACTCCCGCACTAGAGAACAAGCTCTGTGTCGCAGGGGACTTTACAAACATACAATTAACGAACACAAATTACACCCAGACTCAGAACAACTCTTTGTGGGTCACACAAAGTTTTGTCCTGTGTGGGAATCGAACCCACAACCTCGTGCACAGCAGGCGCATACTGCGACCACTGGACCACCAAGGCAGTTGATTGTAATTAGTTCAACTTAACGCGATAATGTGAAAATTACTTTATTATTTATAATATTAGTTATAATGATTTGCTATTTTTGGTAGGTCGTATAGAGACCATATTACATCCAAGCGCGCAGAGATCTTTAGTGAGGCGGGCTTAACGAGATACTTATACTTAGAAATGATTCGCGCTGTGGGAGCTCATCTGCTAAGGAGTCGTTATAATAATGTCGGTCTACTATTTTTAGACGAACCTATATAATGTTTGAATTTAACCAGTTATTTAACGGACTTTTCAAACTGTGTATATTTTCAAATAAATAGTAATGATATTTAAGAGAATCTGGAAGAAAAATTTAACACACGAAATTAAAATAGCAGCATTTATTTAAGAACATTATTAGATGCCACATAAGTCATTTTACTAACGTAAATCTACAAAAGGTTCAATCAACACAACAAGTAGTCATCGCTTTCCTCTCCATACAATGTGGTTTCCTAAACACTCAAAAACGTTTGCTTCCTTCCATTGCAAGGGCAATTATACTGCTTCCTCTGAACACAATAGAATGTAAAAACCAGGTGGCATGACGAAGCAACAATTATAAGCGGGAGGGTGACACAAGACTGTACGACGAAATTCTACAGAACTTTGTTTAGTGACAGTAACTAAACCTAAATTAAAACTCCATGGTTCAATTCTTACAATAATTCCAAAACAATTCTGAATTTCATTACCTCTTTTTTTATTTTGTGGGTTTAAGATTTTAATAAAATGCTACTGCTTACACCTAATATTTTTTATTCAGGAAGATTCATATCATTCACAAGTTTCTTCATATTATGTCCAAAACAGTCAAAGAAAAATTGATAAACGACTTTTTTAGCCGTCTAAATACCTACTTCTTATTAGTACACCTAGATACCACAATTTAAAAAATCTGCGTTTAGTGTGCTTCCAATTAACATAACTTACCACAAGAAACTAGTAACACTTAATACTGTTACTAGTCTGAATAGGTACTAATGTACCGATTCAAAACAAAGAAACATTTATCGCACTCAAAGTAAGATAACACTGTCCGAAACAGGTTACTTAATTTAGAATGGAGCCGTGATTCTTGTCTAGTCAAAAACTCATTAACGACAGTTTAAAAGGAAATACCGAATCAAATAGATATAATACGATGACGTGTAATTTTACCTTGACTGATCAAACTTAGTAAAAGAGAATTTAGACTAAAATGCCGCACGAGTGTAGATAGGAGTAATCGACATCCTAATCATAAATTTATAAGTACATGACGTAAAACCAGTCGTTTATCAACTACGTAGATTTTGAAGTCCGGTAATTTCTTTGATAATACATTACAGCCATCTGCAGATCATAAGGTACGAGAACCTTTGGATATAAATAAATGTGCGTCGATGCCCGATGAAGTGTTCATGAAAACACACCACACAGTAACAGAGTTGATCTCACATCTGCTAATACGAACGCTTATGAAGAATTTGGAATGACTAATGCTAACCAAATCTACCTGTTACTACTAGACAAGAATGTAAACGTTGTCTAATAAGTTAAATTAAAATTAAATTATGTATGTAATTTTTTTTCTGCAGATTTTAATAAATAATATTACAAATTATTGGTATCTACTAGAAAATTAGTAACTAAGTGTCTGTTATAAATAATAATATAATTGCAGTCAATGTCTTCATAACAACACAAAAGGTGACGTAGGTTATTAACGCGGTGGAACGGAGCAGAGGGCATTGAAGACTACAATAAATCCATTACAGTAACAATGAACGACATAAGAACGATATTTCAACTTGGACTCCCACACCTTGTGTTAAATTTATTAGCTACTACTCGCGCCTCGAAATTGCCCCAATTAGTACTAGTGATTCCGTAGGTATTTATAAGACAGGTGAATGGGCAAGTTCGGCATCACAATACCAGTAAAACAATTTATCTTTCTTAATCAATTCAAGAGAGGTAGGGCACCATACTAGCGAGCAAGCCCGACTGGGGAAGGACCTCCACCTTACAGAAGACCACAGCCAAATGACTACACACAGCGGTGTAGTTGTGTTCCTGTGTGTGAGTACAGGTCTCCAGCGCTCATTTAGGAATGCGTTTTGAAAGAAACGTATTCCTATCCCAGGGTTACTTCCATCTTAAAGCCCTGGTGTAAAAAATGGGTTGGCAACACGCAAGTGATACCTCTGGTAATGCAAGCATCTATAGGCTACGGATACTGCTTAACATCAGGCGGGCCGTATGCTTATTTGCCACCCAAGTAGTATAAAAAGAAAAAAAAAAAAAAAAAAATCATGACGCATAAATTAGTCAGCCTATATGTTCTAAATAGTAGCATCGTAACAAAAATTAGAATATTAGGTCAGCTAGGTTTTTGATGATTTTTAAAAAGAAGCTCGGTATGATAAGACTGCGGCACATCTGGCTGCTGAGAGCAGTGGCGTTTACCAGTGCGCATTTCAAGTAATTTGGTAAAGGCCTAGTAACGCAGGTGTAGCAAGTATTTTATAGCAAGGAAGCGTTAAATCATCAAAATCTTGTTTACTGTCTTATAAAACGTCTGAATTTCTGTCTGGTAAATTAATTTTACGCTCTTGGATAGCATATTTAAATATGCGTTGGGATTTTAAAAATAAATACTTGAACGCATTTGATTTTACGTGTAGTTCCATAAGACAAGAAATAACAACATCAACAAGCCAACCAGACAACCAAAAACTATTTCACGAAAACAATGCTACTCTTTTTTTTTTTAATCTTGAGTACAAAGAGATTTTCGCAGTTTTGTGGTTTAGTCAAAATCTATTAAACATTACCATTATCCCGATCGACTGAGGGCAAATGTGAGTAGAATAAGGGACTTTTATTACTCGCTCGGTTCCTACAGGGCACCATTGTTATTTTATTAGCTAGAAACCGATGCCTTTTACCCAGTTATGTATGTAAGAAATAACAGTAATACAGAAATAAACTGTTACGCAGAACTGGTTGTTAATAAACCTGATATTCCATTACCTAATATCAACAATACTACTTATGTGTTATAATTCTCGAAATTAAAACGAAAATAGGTGGTTGTTTATTTTATATGCGCACATCGCTTATGCGCTTATCCAGCAAAGCTGATACGAGATAATAACACCAATTACGACTCGTGAGATATTAGTTTCTATTTCAACACGATTTCAAGTAAACCTCGGGGTCATAATTAATCAATACAAAAAAATAAGGATGGGTCTGATTTATGCTTTGTTATATTTATAATATTAGACTTGAAAACAAACTTTGGACAATATATATAAACGTGACTTAGGAAGATCCATCTTAATTTTTTATATATTCCGCAATAATTATAACAATATTTCTGTAAGTAATGAGTTTATGAGCCAATTGAAACTGGCGCTCGGTTAAATTTTTACGTTCGCTACGACCTTGTTGCGTACAAGGCGAGCTGAACCTATGAATTGCCACTTCCGAAACCGAGCAACCGAGGTTAAACGCCGAAATTACACGAACATACAACATCAGAATCTATATCACTAGAACTCATTCAGAAACCTGATAAAATGGTGATGAATACTTTATTTTATTCTGATGAATTATATCTCGTTAACGTTATTAACGAAACAAGATACAATACTTTATCTTTGCACAAAGATTTGAAAAGAAAACAATAAGTCACGTATAAGAACAATAACAGCGTAGGTTTAAATAAACTGATAACGAAGTAAAATTGTTTTAGATGTCCTATACCTGATCTTGACCAATGGCAAAGATCCAAAAGACAATAAAAGTTCCAACAAACAACAACGCTCTAAAAAAAATATTACACTAAATAAAACATAGTTTGAGCTAAATAGGACTAGTTTTCGATCATTAGCATATACTTCGAACCGAATTCAATGGTATCAGCAGTCAATTACGTTCATTTTCATGGAAAATGATACGAAAATTTCTTAAAATTGGATTTTCGATGCAAACATACCGAACTGAATCTGCTTTTCATGATTCGTCGAAATATTGAAATCATTTTAATTTTTCAAGGAATCGTGAAAAGCTGATTCAGTTCGGTTTACAGATATTACGAAAATTTAAAATAGTATACCACTATTGCTTTCATCATATAATAAAACCTATAGTAACTAGATAACTTCTATTCGTTTAACCTTCGGATCCGACATATTGTTTCCTAATCTTTACTTACCAGATATGACTAAGCCAATGTACTGTTAGAGTCCCTTGACCTAAGAGATTACGTCAATTAAATAATCATGCTTGAGACATGCTAAAGGGGCCAGTTGCATTGGACAGTGGGCGACTATTACGCCAGTGGTCCCTCGCGTAAGTTCGTGGGTGAGGGCCCCTGATTGATGATTTCCGTCCATTGTGTCACTCCCTTTTATACACCCCACAACGACCTATGCGTAGCTTCAGCTCGTTGAGCAAACAAAATATCATCAAAATGGACTATCATCTGACGTAAGGCCCTTTTGTTTCCAGAAATAACCACAGCCATCTTGTTAGCATTTCGGCAATCCAAAGTTTAGTGGTTCAGGTAAAAGTATTACGCTGATTTACATTCAGAACAAGGGCGTTTGATTTCATTTCGAATAACAAGAAGTCCTTTAATTTGATCATGAATATTCTTTGGTTTGAATAGCATCGCAATTAGAATTTATAAAAGTTTGCCAACATTGGATTGTGGTTAGAGCCTAGAGGGATGGTCTTAGCGTTTAAATCAAAACAAAACGGTGTTACGACCTACACTGGAGGCATCGCCTCTATTATTATATAGGGGTGTGTTTAAATATCATGTGTATAATAACCTATTTGAGGGTTTCTGGGGCGTCCTCATTTTCCAGGGTCAACGTACATATCTCCCTTCGTATACAATAAGATAGTAGTTACCGTATGTGTATTTTTAAATAATATAACAAAGGAGGATGTTGCGATATTACTGGACGAGATAATGACGTCAGTTCGATTGGTGACTATTCCCCGGCGACTGAGCAATCGCAGACAAAATAAAGTTGTAAACGTAAAAAAAGAACTCGGATGAGTCAATTTGCACATATAAAACTCGACGTAATATGTCAACAGCGAATATATTTATGTACTTAAGCTAAAATAAAATGAATTAACAAGGATTTTCATATTTTCATTAACAAGGGTTATTATTATTTTATTTTATTATTTTATCTGACTTATTTACATCTATACATACAATATATCTAATATATTTACACTTCTTAAAAAACACGGATTTTAACTTAGAATTAGACTGTTTACTAATTAGACTGGTTTTCATAGGTTTATTAGATCGAAGTTACTATCAAAAGTATCAACAGCGAACGAAATATGATTTTAGAACTTTAAGGAAAATTAGAATTCGTTTTCTACTTGTTGCCTTTACACGACTAAATGGCTGGAACTAAACAGATTTTAATTAAATGTGGCAAGGAGATAGATGATATCTTGGTGAAGATCATAGGATAGTTTTTATCTCGATTACACACTTCACGCGGTCGGAGCTGCCGGCACCACCCAGTTGATTATAAATACTATTTTTACAGGTTGAAAATCGTTTAAATAAGTTTTCTTTGGCCGAGAAAGAAAATTTACTAACACTATAATTATGGAAAATTACCTTATTTTCTCTTAGATGTCATGTTTTGATCGTGTTAGAGGTTATTTCCCTTTGACATTAATAACCGTTCGTTCCTCTCACAAAATTAGTACCTAAAGTTGGTAAGTAAAGATTGTTGTTTGCTCTCCTTTATCTGGCTTCGTCTAACTTAAAGAGGTCAAAGCATTAATCCTGGCAACTTTTGATTAATTTCCTTTTGTACGTTAGGAAGCCATTGTTGCCTATTCATACAATATACGTTTATACATGGCGTAGGCGTAGACAATTTAGGACGACCTCAGGCTTGTTGGGAGGATGATGTTCGCAATGTGGCTGTGAGCAGCTTGATGCGAGAAGCAGAGGATCGTGATCTTACAGTGGACTACAATAGCCTGATGATAATGAAAGATAATCTAAAACTATAATTGCATAATTGACTTACACTTAAATTTTCACGGCTACACCACTGATTTCGAAGAGTCGCGTATGGATGGATAAAGCATAAACCCTGACAATGGTTATAGGCTACTCTGCCCTACTAAGGATTGCAGTCATAACTGCATATCGAAAGATACGGGAGAATGCATCTTATATATCTAACTTTAGAAGCATTTATCCCTAAACTTCTATCATGTCCTTGTGTCGTTCTTCCTTAGCAGGGCAGTACTCTTGATAATATATCCATTTAGTCACATCTTATAACAAATATATACAACTGTTATTTGATTCGTCATATTTCTAAGATAAGCAATACCTACATGATGTTCTTCAAAAGTCCTATTATATCTACTTTCAAATAGTATGAGTCATATGACTATAACCAGTTCCGACTGTATTTTTATTCATCACGGATAATGGTAAGCTACTAGTGACAATCGACCTTTATATTTTGGCCGTGGGCGTATTAGGATTACGACAAACTGTAGATAACGCCCAATTGTAATCGATTGTTAATGCTAGCCACTGCCGCTCATTTAGGATAGGTAGGTAGGTACTTAGGTGTGCTATGGCGCGTGTTGGGAGAGGCCTATGTCCAGCAGTGGACTGCGATAGGCTGATTGATTGATTGAAATAGGTACTTCTAAATTGTCGTGTTCCGAATTATATTATATTATAATTCCGAATTATAGTCCACATTATGAACATTGAGTATAATTCTGAAGGGAGGCTGTATGTACGTGTCGGGACAGAATGCTGACGCATTAGTCTTGTATATATTCGCACGATTGTCAGCGTGGCGTATCAGTCGTCTCTCAAAATGACATAGGTATTGCAATTTAACATCCAGGCGGGCCGTATGCTTGTTTGCCACCCAAGTAGAATAAAAATAAAAAATAAAATTGTTAGAATGTGGTACCAGCAAAGTAATTTATAATATGTTACATCATTTTAATCAAAACACAAAATCTAGACTATCCAACACTTCTATGCTGATTGTGAGGCAGCAAATTGTCTTTATATCCACCAATTGTAATAGCTTTCCATTAACAAACAGTCAGCATCAAAAAAGCAAGAGAACAAAAGAATTCTTTCGACGTCTAACTGATTTCTTCTTGAAAACTAATCCGAAAATAAATCTTGAACACGGATTGATGTTTCACTAACCTACAAGCCCCTATATCAGTTGTCATGTGTGCAGTCACCGGAATCGATGTCGAGACTCGAGAGCACGAGACACCATGACGTCAACACTTCAAATGTCGATCGTGTGTTGCAGCCTTAGTCCGACCTCGTTATAAATCCGTGGGAAGACGCATTATGGTCCCGTCTCGGCTCACAATGGGGCCTCTGTTCAGAACATTAACTCCGTTATACGTCCTATGAGATTACTAATGCTTCCGTTATGATTGCCTTCTATAAACACTTCTGTGTTAAACAGTGATTCTAGGTTCTAGTATGTATGACATATAACATAGTAGGTACCTATGTACGAACGACAACTCATTGTTTTGCTACAGGTTGTACCTATACCACAGATTACTTAATAGTACAAGTATGCCTATACCTAAATTGATAACTGCATTCATTTGTTTATCAAAAAAAACCACCAATCCAGTAAGTATTCGAGATTAGTCCAAAAACAAACAATATTTTCCTTTATTTATGTACAATCTTTCTTTTGTTTAACCACAAGAAGTTATTTCCAGGCGTATTGAGATCTGTTTCTAGTCTGACCAGATTCAGATACGGTGGAATCTATATCGTATCATTAGTTGTTGTTCGTAGAAGAACAATCTTCATCGTTGATCGCCCCATACTGCTTAATTAACTTGTTTAGTAGTGTCGTTAATATTATAAAATTAATGAAAACTCAATAGTAATATCATCTAATAAATAATAATAATCTAATAGAAAAACCGAACAAAAATTTGATTTGATGATTGAATTATATTGTAATCTATTTATTACCAGTTTATTTGAAATTCAGCCAATAATCGTTTTAGAAAATTAGTTTACTATTTTATATTAATAATAATTTTTGAATAAGAAATAATACATTGTAAATTTAGGTATTAATAATGCCGAAAGCCTAATGCGAAATGCCTAAAAAATGCCGGTCCAATTATTTATTTAGCTTTATCGTACCCAACATTTAAGGAGACCCGGGTCTCCTTAAATGTTGGTTAGACTTTGGAGAGTTATAATTAAAATCAATTTTATATTTAGTTCATAAACACAATGCGACAGATCTGTTATGTTTTGCACTAAATATAACATTAGTAAATATAAAAATAATTCCTTAAGGATTTCCCATGAATTATTATTGAATTGTCCTGTTAAGCAACCGCAAGATTGTTTTGTATTACATTACAATATTATCGGTTGGCAAATAAATAAGTATATATGTACTGGTAATGTACTAATATTATTCATTGTGTGTGCGCTTGTGTCAACCTATTAGCACATTTTTAATTTCGACAAATGTTATACTTCGAAATATTGTATCATATTATTCATATTGTTCCTGCAATAAATAATACGTAATTTGATAATGGCAAAAAGTTGTCATGGGTAGAAAATCTTATATTTTTACTACTTAGGTGGCAAACTATCTTACGGCCTGCATGATCTTAAGCAGAGGTATCACTTGCGTGTTGCTGACTCATTTTCTTTTACATCAGGGCTTTAAAATGTAGTTTACCTGGGATAGGAAAACACGCATCCCTAAATGAGCTCTGTAAAACGTCTTTCTTCTTTACATACCTATTTACTGATTTTATTATCGAGAAAAATAGTGACTTTTGTGTCATAGTCATCTAACGATAATGACTTCTGACGTCACATGTTACTATGTATATTTAGATGTCCTGCTATCTAATACTGGTTAACAATAACTGCTTACTGAATAATTTTTCATACAAAAACATACTGCACGTAAACAATTGCAAATATGAATCATTCGTTGATATGAAATCATGCGCCCTATTGGACTTTGCATGCTGGTTATGAAAACAGACACGTTACCTTCATTCACTGCCGGTAAAATTGAATCAAAATATTTTTTAAATCCATATATCAGGGAAATGTAATGGGAGTAGTTTGATGTTTGTAATCAATTGTATGGTCATGTGTATTGTATTATAATTCAAAATTTGGAACTATGTAAGGCATAAACAAGCAATAAACTCACTTAAATAAACGTACATGCACACGTGCTACAAAATTACATACAAACTTGAAATTCATTCACATATGCTCAAAATCGTGATTTTTATAATAATACTAGTTGTTGCCCGCGGCTCCACCCGCGTGAATGTCGTTTATCGCTGTAAAAAGCCTATGTGTTATTTCAGACCATAATCTATCTCTGTGCTAAATTTCATCCAGATCCGTTCAGTAGTTTTTACGTGAAAGAGTAACAAACATCCATCCATCCATACTTACAAACTTTCGCGTTTATAATATTAGTAGGATACATTATTCTAGGATTAAATAGGTAGTATAGAAAGAAAGAAGAAAGAAAGAAAGAAAGAATTTATTCAAACATACACAGGATAACAGATGGTAGACATAAGATGGACACATAATAGTAACACAAAAAACGCTTAGAACACAAAAAAGGAATATATATATATAAGTAGGTATATCCTGTGTGATGTCAGAAAAGGTCCCAATCTCAGCTCTGTGCTGCAGCATTTTATACTGCAGCGCTGATTTTCTGATCAGGCCTTAGTGATGTCACGGTCAGTTATAATAAATAAAAAATAAAATAAAATAAATAAATAAAACAGATAGAACACTTTTTATTGTACACCATACATTTATGGGACAGAATATTATAGGTATAAATAACTTCAAATATGTTTTTTTAAATATATAAAGAAAAACGTTAAACCAAAGAAATATAATAATATATACATTTTATTTGTTTGAATCGAATAAAATCGACTAAGCGTCAGGCTGAACACAGGTCAAATATTTTAAAAGTATATTTAATCTGTGCCATTGGCGCTCAATTCACTCGTGTGATTATGACATCTCCTATATTTTTGTCTATGACAAAAGAATGGAGACGCCTGGGGTTCGCAAAGCCTTTTTGAATTGTTTCATTCATTTGTAAAAATCTAAAAGAAAATGGCTGCTAAAGTATATATTGTCCATAATAATAATAAAGTAATATATAAATATAATAAAAAGTGTTGTAAAACAGTTAAAGTGTGTGTAATATGGTCGTTTTGTGTATTTCTTATTTGTAACAAGAGAGTAGTGATAAATATACGTGATTACTGTCAAGCGTCATTGAGGATGCATCATGGAGAAATGAGACTATCAGCAATAAATGCCGGCTAACTGATACCCGCTGCTGTGGTAAAAAAGTGCATACCTAAAGTAAGTTTTGTTTCTGTAAGTTTAACAAATACATTTTATACTTATTTTTAAAGCTAAAAACACTTCTTAGGGCACGGAATGGTGGCGGCAAGTCATTCCAACAGCGGGTTGCAGCAAATTTGAAACTGCCACGGAATGCAGCAGTCCTGTGCGTAGGTGTAGTCAACAGGTAAGCTGACGCTCTTGTGTGGTGCTGATTGTATTCTCTTGACCACGACAGTCTGTCATATAAATACACTGGCTTGCCAGTAATGATAGTGCCAAATACTAAAGTGGCCAGATGAAGCCTCCTGCGCGACGACATCTTCATCATGTTGCCACTATTTAGGAATGGGGTAACATGTGAGCGTGGGGGAACGTGATAACAGAAGCGTGCACATGCATTCTGTACACGCTGAATGAGTGTATCTGTCTTTCTGAGCAAGCAGGTCCCAAACACTGTGTCTGCGTAGTTAAGCTTGGATAATATAAGTGATTCACAAAGCATTATACGCATATCGACACTAATGTAGGGACGAATCCTGTAGAGTAGTTTTAGCCGGTAAAAGCAGTTACGTACAGCCTCTTGTACTTGCGTCTCAAACTGCAATTGTCTGTCAAAAACCACTCCCAGGTTGCGAGTTTCAGTAACTTCCTCTAATGAACAGCTGTCTATCCTGATATCCGGCTTCTGGTTTGTAATTTTCTCTACTACACTTCTTGAACCCATGACCAGAAACTTAGACTTGTTGGGATTGAGTACTAAAGAATTTCTTCTTGCCCACTGAGATATGTTGTCTAAGTCTTCATTTATTCTATTTACAGACTCAACGCAATGCTGTGGCTGAAAAGAGTAGTGTAATTGGAGGTCATCAGCATAGAGATGGAACTTGCAATGCTTGATGCAATTTGTGATATCGGCACTATATAAAATAAAGAGAATTGGACCGAGTATAGATCCTTGCGGAACTCCTCTATTGACCTCTTGGAGAGAAGAAGTCATCACATTTCCTCCACCCTCACACGTCACTCGAACAAACTGATGTCTACCACTCAGGTAACTACTAAACCACTCAACCGTTCCTATGTCAACCCCGTAGTATGATAACTTTGATAAAAGTAGAGAAGTATTTATACAATCAAAGGCACGGGAGAAGTCCAGTAAAGTAAGAACAGTTCCCATGCCCTTGTCTCTAGCCTCGAGGATATAGTCCACAACATCGAGTAGTGCAGTGGCAGTGCTGTGACCTTTGCGGAACCCTGATTGACGGGCAGGTAATAAGTTAAAGGCTTCTAAATATTCTGTTAATTGGCTGCATACTACCCTTTCCAAGATTTTTGATAGACAAGGTAGAAGACTTATTGGTCGCAGATCCTTTGGGCATGTAGGAACCGAGGTTTTCGGGATCGGCTTAACCACTGCGATTTTCCACAAGTCTGGGAAGGTAGATGTAGCTATAGAGTTATTAATAATGGCTGTAATTGCTCCTAGAGACTGTGGCAAAGTCATAGATATCATATCCAAGGTAATGTCATCCACACCTGATGCATTTGATTTGAGGCTACGAATGACTTTAAGAACATGCTCCTCACTTACTGGCTTAAGAAGAAAGGTGCCAGTACCATACCTATGATGTTCAAAATATGTCAAATCTGATATAACAACTTGATCTTGACCAGGTGCTTCCAAAAAATGTTTATTTAGGTAATCTGGGTTACTACAACTGTGGGGTATATCGTGATTACGAGTTTTATTTATTGATAAGGTAGTCTTAAGATTATGCCATAACTTTTTGGGGTTCCTTATGTTGTTATTTATGTGAGTGGTGAAATAAGCACTCTTCTCACTATCAATCGCAGCTCTCACTAGATATTTTAGCTGTTTATATGAAATTAAATGGGCATCAGATGTGGACGACCTGGACAGGCAATAATATTTGTTTCTCAACTTCATCATCTCCTTCACAGTATCTGTAATCCAAGGGTAGCTTCTCTCCTTGATTAGCACTCTTTTGTAGGGGGCATGTAAGTCAAAAAGAGTGGTGATATAATTTGTTAGTGTTACCACCATACAGTTAACATCTACCATAGAATTGGCAAAATCCCAGTTCATCCTGTCCAAATCCTTATAAAACTGGTCAATAAGGATGTCCTTTATTGGTCTATATACAATCCATTTGGGGGAAGGTTTCTCAGTTCTTAAGTTTATTTCAACTGAGATGATTGCATGCTGGCCTAGCTCGGGGATATGAGAGACTAGCACTTCACATACTCGTGCATCGGTGCATACCAAATCAATCAGGGTTTCGCTATGGTCAGTGTAGTGAGTTGGCTCGGCAATTACATTAGTGATATTTAGACACTGCAAGAAACAGTTGAGTAGTTTAGTTTTGTTATCGGTAGTATTCAGGAGATTTATGTTGAAGTCCCCCAGCAAAAGTATCTTATCTGCCCAGGAAAAGGAGGACAAGGAAGCTGTCAGTGCATCCAGGAACACATTGACATCGAGCCACGGCGGTCTGTACGCTGTGCCAATGATAATGGAGTGCGCATTGGTGTTAAGCTTGAGCCACATCTGCTCGACCGACGGTGCTGGAGGATGCGGCACTGTGCGCACGCGCACGCCCCGCCGCACGTAGAAGCCCACGCCACCACCGCGTCCGCCTCGTATGTTGGTTGGGCGAGGAATATGACGCAGTCGATAATTGGGCACCGACGGCGCGCGGCCCTCCTCACTCTCCCTCAGCCAGGTTTCATTGATTGCCATAATGTCTACAGAGAGCTCATAGAGAGTATAGCATCTGTTACTCGGTATAATTCTTCAGAATTAAACTATAAATAATATGTTAGGTTACTTATCAGTTCTATAGGGCACTAGAGGCACCGACACGGGCCAAGGCCCTCGTCCTATGGAAGTCCGAAATTCCCAGTGAGATAGATCGAGGATAATGATAAATGGAGTGCACTTGGAGAGGCCAGTTGATGGCGACAGGATAATTATTATAATGATGAAAAGAAGCTTAAAATATTGCGCCCTTGCGTGACTTAATAGGACAGCTTTGATTCGCTATGTTAGGTTAACGAGATTACATAAAATAAATGACTAATAAGGAAAACCGCTAACAATGAATTCTAAAATCTCTGTATTTTAATCATTTATTGATGTTAATTAAATTCCATCTCGTAAATAGGTTCAACCACAACCTCATTGACAGCCACGTGACGGCAAGGTTGTCGGGTGCAAGAGTACTGAATTATCACTCGACGCCAGAATTAGTCAGGTTAAATACGTATCAAACATAACGATGATAGTAAAAATAATCTCTTTAGCTTTGCCAACGGACTCGTTGAAATAATATTGTCTGTCTCGCTAGACATGCACAAATTTACTCCAAAGGATTTAAACTACTCGCTGTTTCATATTAAAGAGATGATTGATTTATAATAATTTTTAAATTTCATAATACTTAATCCCAGAATAAATATCTCGACATTATGACTCGACTGTTAGAATACTAGTAACTAATACAATATGTACCTATTTAAATATAAAGATATATTGTAATACTTATTATAGCGAACGGTAAAACATGTACATTTACAGCCTTACAAATAAAAATTTGTTATATCACATTTATCTCATTCTTATACGAGGTATATTTATACGAGTTATAAATTAAGAATAAATCAAAAATATTTTTTAACAAATAAAGCAGGTATAACTTTCGTATACCTATACATCCGTTATGTCAAATTGCACGATTTGGCAACAGCACCACCAAAGAGAAACTTCATAAAAAAACGTATTTTGTCTATGACAACTGAATCTATTTGTCAACAAAACTTTTTTCTACAGTTTTTAATTTTTAAATCTCATTGAAATTTTCCATAACATGAAGATGTTCGTTTATAGTATGTGGCATGTAAATGTCATCGATTTTTTTCTTTAATATAGACTGCTGAGTCAAACCGTGAATGTCCACAGCATCTTCTTGCACTTGAAGGAACAAGAAACGAGTAGGTAGTTAAATTTGTGAAACTGATAGAACAGATTTAGTTACATGTGTGAATATCCAAATGTTCTTACCTGATTACGTCATCATATCTCAAAGCAATCATCAATTGTAGAATAAAAGGTAATCCGGGTGGATTACCTTCTAATCTCCATATTGAGATATCTACCAAATAATTTATCCAAAAACATCATACCACTTTTAGAAAACCGACATTTTATTTGACTTTTCTTGCAGCCTGTATTAAAACAATTACGTAATTTACTTGTTCTACTTCTTCTATTGCTTTTAAATCCAGTTTTTGAAAATATAAACAAGTAAACAAGTCTGAATCGTAGTCTTTTTATGATTATACTAGGTTTATACTAGGGTATGGGCGCGTATAACTTCAGAATAACGATTGTATGAACAGAAATGTCAGCGCTATACTTGGTATAAGTTATTCTTTGTTTATTTGTAGACATTTTGCTAATTCTCTGTTTATACTCGAGTATACTGTTATACCACGTTTATTTGTAAGGCTGATAAACAGTCTTAAGAATAAAGTTTAGGAAAAAAGGTCTTAACCAAATGAAGTTTTCATTTGTTTTAAGAACTTTTTTTCCCACAAAGTACTGTTTTTGAAGTAAGTATGAGCGAAACACCCAAAAGTCGGACTTTAAAAAGAATTGCTAAGGCCCCTGCTCACGTATTCTACAACTTCTCATTGACCGCTAATAATTAATTAGCGGTTTCAAATCATCTGAGTGCCAGTGAACGTATGTATTTTAGCATGTAACAGTACTACGCTCTGCTAATGTTAATAGTTAGTACTCATATCATATACCACGAAACGCAATTGTGTCACGGATTGATTGCAAAAAATTCTTATGATAAAATCCTGACCAGAAAATCTTGGACCGGTAAAATAACCGCTGCTTAGAGTAATTCGATCATAAAAGTATTTAGTTACGACACTCCGACGGTACGGTGGATGGGTCTTGTTAATTTGGACGATAACAATAAACCAGCGCGTTTAATAATCACGGGCGTCTCGGCTAGTAGGTAGCATGTCGCATTCCACGAGTGCCATTGCTGATTGGCTACAATAAAGGGTCAACATAATTAGATATAATTGTCAAGCACCCTCGCCTTTTGAAGATAACAAGTTAGTTGAAAGCGTCCAGTGACTCACAGATAAAAACTAAATTGGACAAATGAATGAATTTAAGTTTTTGTCCGCGTGAGTAAAGGAAAATAACAGACATATTTCTTCATTGACACAGCTGATAGACGTAAAAAAAAGTTATACAGCTGTAGAATAGCTTACGTAATATACTTTTCCTTTTAGGTCTACTTTTTACTTCAGTCTACAAGTTCGGCTTCCAATGTGGTATTTGGTAACGTTCCGTCCGTGAGCATCACACAATGACACTAACTTCCATGTCATGGTTTTTAACAGAAAAGAGGTCGTTTTATTATTCAAGACTTTATAAAATGGTATGGTCACGTACACATTGTTAGGAACAATAGATAGAATTATTGCAAATAGAAGGAAGAGAAATAGGTAGGATAGGTAACTAAGAACTTAAATGTTTTATGTAATGTTTATGTGGTTTATGACAAAAATAGTAGAGAGGGAAAGAGAGAGAAAAGCGATAACTATTACTCCAATACGGTAATAACGGAAGAGTTGTAAAAAAGAAATTCTTCGTGCCAAGTTTTTTTTGTATACCTGATAGGATAGTTTTTACTAAACAGAATTTAACCGATTGCATCCAATAATATGTCATATCCATGTAAATAAATAAAGTAAGTTTAATCGAACAGTATTAGCGCCACATTCATCCTATGAATATCTCTTACAAGATTTTATCATTATTATGCATTGAATACATAATTTATAATATTTGACATCTGCAGACATATCGCCAGCTGGAATTGAGCTTCCCGTGATTGTTTTCTATAAAGGACTACGAAAATAAAAGGATTTAGCTTTATCAAATTGCTCCTGAAGCTGAAGTAAAGGTCTTAATTTAAGCCAAATCTTCACCTGCCTCTTCTGTTGTCTGTATTTTTCAAACGATAAGGAAGTCGTATCGCACGTATTCAACTTCTTACCGTCATAATAGATCTAAATCTCCATTGCCAATGGAGTTTACGTATTCCGTCGCACAAATGAGCAGTGAAGGCAAAGAGTATTTAAAGGAAAAACGCTAGTCAAGGAAATCATTAAGCATGACAGTACTGGAGTCTTGATACACAAAAGGAGTTTACATTTATAAATTACAAGACGTGAAGATCAACGGCAAATTGTTAACCTTGTAGCATATTGGTCGCGAATGTCACCGAGATGACAAAAATAGCATGTGCTTACACGGTGGGTGGCTTGTTATTTATAAAATCGTTCAAGTATTCTTTTATTAGTGATGACAATAGAGCATGTAATAAGTAAAGTATACGTTATGATGTATGGTCAAAATAATGGACTAGTTTAGAAAATTGTCATGCGACTGTGGATATTCTTTGAGCACTTATTTATGATGACTGAGTAAAATAAATGGCAGTTATTGTGCAAAAAAGCGTTTAAGCGTTTATACGGACAAAATAACGTAGTCGCAGCTTAGTTTTGGTAAAATATCAGTGGTACTAGTTAGTATTACCTACTTCAACTATTGGATATGATAGGCAATTATTTATGAGTCTACGAAACATTTTTCTTAGCTGGTAATGTATGTCATGTATTACTAAGAAGCAATGAGATCAGTCGATCAATCTATCTGCAACACGTGTCAATTAATTGTCCATTGAAACATTTGTAGTTAAGAACAACAAAAAGTGTTCACAGTGTTTCATTTACACTAGATGTGACATCTACTAACCGTGTGAAATGAAGCAATCAATAGAATTAAATGTAATCGGTCACGAGGGCAAATGGCGAAAGCTTTTTGTCTATAAAGAATCTTTTTATTTAGATTTACGAATATAAGTCGGAATGTAAAACAAGTAGACGTTAACTTCACCTGCAAGAGCTGAGAGCATTACGAATTTTTTTTCACGTTTAAATCAAAATAATGGCGACGACAAACTGGAGGACGAAGCGTGGGCTGGCCTCCTGGGGGCTATGTTCAGCAGTGGACGTCTTTTGGCTGAGATGACGAGATCACCCTCAATATCAATCAGCCCGAGGACTGAATTAATTCCTCCTTACAGAAGATTACAGATAACAATAACAGTATTTAACTTGAGTTTCATAGCACTGGTGGAATGGTTTTCGGAGCTCTTTAGGGAACTGAATTATTATTTGACTGTTCGTTTCTCTTTTGTTACCATTTAAATGAGCTTTATTTGTATAAGTAGATCTTTATATTTCGCAAAAACTGGTCCCGTAAAGCTGATATTACTTACCATCAAATCCAAAACAGGTTTCGAATTAAAAATAAAAGTTTTAAAAGAAATTCAGAAATCCGTATAAAATCCTAGCAAATAAAATAAGAATGCAACAGCTGCTTTATAATGAGCATCGCAAAGTCGCAACGGAACTGGCAACGGCATGAAACGCGTTAATAAATAATAATAAGGCGTATTGAACTAAAACAACAAGAAGCTAATAAACAATAAGTTTTGAACACAGCTGTGTATTATGTCTATGCCGAACCCACTCGGCACTTACAGTTTCCTCAAATCTAGCCTTATAACATTAATTAAGAACAGTTTTGATGGGAATTAATTACGAGCTCAAGCTGGCTCTGAAAATATTAATTTGCGAGATTTGGAAGTATTTTCTGGGGGCTCCATTTTGGGTTAAAGCTGTTATTAACTTAGGCGCCGGATATTACCGCCTACGCTACGGCTACATTACAATATAATATTGTTGATTCAAGGTCTTAGTATCTACATATGAGTTTCAATATTTTAATTTATGTTTTGCATGTGTAGCTTCAAAGAAAACAGCATTGGCGGAAAGGAGCTCCGCTCCGTACCGCTCCACTCCGCCCCAGTGGAACCGCAGCCTAACTAAACTAATATAAATTAATATAGAATAATCTTCGCTATGCTTACGCAACGCTGATACTCATATAATGTGTAACAGAAACGTTGGAATTTAACAAAGGGTGTGAAAGTGTATAAAACTTGAACAGCTATATTTAATTAATGGGTCTTGGGGCGTTTCGCACCACGAGTGGTTCGGACCGCGGTATGAATTGCCCAACAGCTCTTTTTTAATGTGTCCTTTCGCACCGCGGTTCGAATCGCCCAAGAACTTTTTGTAATGGGTTGATTCGGACCACACTGACGTTAGACAGAAAAGATTATCAAGTTTTAATTATACAACCTTATAGTACAACCAGGCACAAAAATAATAAGAAAAACGTGGAATACATTCAATCAATTTACAAAACCAATAATATGGTGGAGTCATGGAATGAAAAAATAAAGAAGATGATTCCCGAAAAACCTAATACTTACTGCTCAATTTCTTAATGGGATACAGAAAGACACTAACTTTTACTTTGGTAAATTAAACAGACAAGGCGACGTACAAATTTCAAAAAGAATAAACCGGCCAAGTGCATGTCGGGTCACGCACAATGTAGGGTTCCGAAATTGCCATTCCCAATAATGTGGACTAAGAATAAGGAATCTGTGGTTTCAGCATTTATGACTTTTGAGAACAAAGGACAATGGTAACAATTTTGGTAGTCTTGAAATAAGTCGCATTAAAAGGGTCGCGGGAAAGGAGGTGGAAGAGGAAGGGGGAAGGGAGTCACTCCGCCCGGCGATTTTTTATATTGAATATTGAAATTTTAAAATTTGGTAGGTATAAAATTATATGATACCTAATATGGTTTTTTTCTTGTTCGTATGTACCTACCTAAATATTAGATTCTGAGGGAGTCGCAGTTCTAACCTTTTTTTTTTTTTAACCTAACCAGGTTAATCAGGTATTTCTGCTGGTCCGTGTGGTCACGGATCAAGAATACAAATGTCACCACTCCTTACATCCCGAGGGTGTCGTAAGAGTCGACTAAGTAAGGGAGTAAGTGTTATGCACCACAAGAGAGGGAAAACTTGAAAACAAACCAACCCGTCTGGCCAGCGTGGTATAGTAGGCTTATATCCCAGTAAATGTTTGGAGGAGCCCCGTGCCTAGCAGTGGGACGTTTAAAGGTTGAGATGTATGTATGTATGTATTTCTGCTCCTACATAATTTATATTACAGACTACGAAAAATTACAAAAAATCAGACTCCTACAATTCGTGATTTCTTTTATTTACGAAAAAATTGGGGGAAATTATAATTATATAGAAAAACTTGAGACAACACCCCACAGTTACAATTTTAACTTATCCAATATATATATTTATAAGTTAATCGGTTATTACTCGTAAACTTGTGAAGTCTTCTTGGCTGTGATAGTTTTCCTTTTAATTTCGTTATGTATACTACTACCGTGAATTTTTTCACATTTCCACACCATTTGGCTGGAAGAGGGGGGGGCACTTGACTCTAACAAAAATTTGCACTTAAAAGCTTAATATTTCACAAACGAATCCCTCAATTAAAAACCTGTCTTAACAAACCTACAATATTTTTAAAAGATACCCAAATCCATGGGGTAGTTAAGAAAAAAAATAAACATATCCACTTCACATGGACAGGAGATGTATGTATGTATTTTTCAAGATTTTATTCTACCACTTTGTCGGCATGAGTAATATGTATATTCGTACTAAATTACAGCTTTCTAGGACTAAAGGTCTCTGAGCAAAGCTACGGACGGACGGACATAGCGAAACTATAAGGGTTCCTTGTTTACTTCGGAATGCTAAAAAAAGATACCATCGAAATAAACCAAAGAATTCATAGCATCATACAAGATTTATTATCTAGTAATATAACTGTCGGCTATTGCTTAGAAAAATTAAGATTTTAGTGTATTATATTGTAAAAAAATTAAATTATATATAATATACATCATAATCTGTGATTACTCAGATATCTCTGAGTAATCACAGATTATATAGTTAAATGACAGTTGTTGACAATAGCTTATTGAAATTTGCAAATATTCTATATCAATCGGAAAAGCCGTACTCTCAGGACACAGATTAGTAGCTGTCAAGTTGTCAAAAGGTTTGAGAGAACTTAAACATCGTAGGTGGTATAAGTTGCTCTGTTTTGAGACTCGGCTTGATTGCGGCGGATATTGGAGCTTACATTGACATTAATAGAAGTTTAAGATACTTATTATTTGATGTTAATAATGGATTCCAAATAACAGAAAAAAATATTTGCATTTTGCTTGACTGCCTTGGTGGCAGTATGCGCATGCTGTGCACGAGGTGAGTTTGATGAGACATAGGACAAAACTTTTTGTGACCTACAAAGAGTTGTTCAGAGTCTGGTTGTAATTTGTGTCCGGTAATTGTATGTTTGTAAAGTCCCCCGCGATACAGAGCTTGTTCTGTAGTGCGGGAGTTGTCTTTTAAAAAATAAAATTAAAAAAAAGTAAAGAAAGATCGGTAAACAACGGAGTAGTCTATGTTATTCAGAAAGAAGGTTTATTAAATAAATAATAATAATAATGTCACTATTATAATAATATACCTATGTAAACTGGACGGATTTGTCAACATACCAATAGGTACATATTTTATTTAGTAGACGATTTTTGTGTATACTGTGTGTAATGTTTTAAATTAAGTGTATGTTGATCAAACTGACTGTATATGTTTAAACATGAATTTTACATCGCATTTTTTGTTTTATTTTCACTAACCACTTTTCTCAACGATTGTACGAATAAATAATAACCTTAAATGTCTGCTTTGAGTTTAAATCAGGATGTACAATATGAGTATTGAGTACTTGCGCTCCGTGGTCCGAATCGACCCATTCCAAAAAATACATTGGGCGATTCGCACCGCTGCTACCATTGCGGTGCGAATCGCCCTATTCAGAAATAGTACTTGGGCGATTCGCACCGCGGTTCGAATAACTCGTGGTGCGAAACGCCCCAAGACCCTAATTAATTCAAAACTATGTATTATAATTATGAACGGTTATGAATGCTGTATTGAAATTGTTATTTTAGATAGACGTTTTTTTATACCATTATCCTCTAGCGTAGGAGCTTCCAATGACATTACATACTGTACAAAATTAGTGTCTTGCGTCATAACAATGATAGGATACGGAATAAATAACGACATATGTATACTAAAGTTTGGATGTGCAAAATTAACGCAAACTTCTTGCACTTTTATGCTTGCTTTTATGCATAAATTTAAGGGTTAACAAGGTGTATTAGAGAAATGAGCGTGTGGAGGCCGTGAAGCGAGTACGTCAGGAAATCGTAGCGGCCGCTTTCCGACGAGACGCTGTCCACTTTTACTTTCTCGCCCCCGTACATTCACCTGGACGGAGAGCGGTCAAAGACGCCCTACATTACGTTTATTGGATGTTTACTGATCTTTAGTAGACAAACATTGGACTATTTTAATAAAGAAAGTAGAGCATCACCTGACAAGACTGGCAGTATCAACCGTTGAATGATGAATATTACGTCATGATATTGTACTAACTAATCTATATATATATATATATATTTCTTGAATGCGTGTGTATGTCACTGAACTCCTCCTAGACGGCTGGACCGATTTTGATGAAATTTTGTGTATTTTGGGTAGGGCCCTGGATGGTTTAGATTCACAATTGGACCCGGTAGGTGGCACTGCTGTCGGTATTTCAGCTTTTTCAGGTAGGACGACGTCTGCCAGGTCCACTAGTTATTTATATATTACTAGATTATATACTAGGTTCCGACTAAGGCCGCGAACCGCGAAAGTACCGACCATATCACTCGATCAGTGTTTTTTTTTTTCGGGATAAAGGGTATCTCTTTGCCAAATTTCACCCAGATCCGTTCAGGCATTCAAACGCATTTAAGTATAATATTAGTATTTTTTCCAGATATTAATTAAATTAGCTTATACTTTAGAATTTTAATAATTCAATGACTTTTATTATTGAAATAACAATTATTCTCTAGTAACTAATTACATCGCAATATTACTATAGCTATATGTATAGGCAGTATGTTTATTTCTATTATGTAGAGTGCAAAACAATGACATCATACTTCTGGATTTGAAATTACCTACTAATGTTTGTATGAATGTTGTTGAATACTGGTGCAGAAGCACTTACATTTTAAATCTTAATATAGATAATGACTAATACCCAAAGAGATAAAATGTATTTTTTTAAATGATTGTTTAATATTAATATAATGACTATACAGTTGGTTCAGTGATTTAAGTGGTTACCTTGCAATTTACCACTGTGCGGCGTGTTGTGGGTTCGATCCCCACACAGGACAAAGGTTTGTGTTATACCTACATGAATTGTTGTCCCGAGTCTGGGTGTACTTTGTGTCCGTTAATAATAAATAAACATAAACTAGTAATTTATACATATTTATAACAACTCTTGTACTAAGTAGGTAAGAACCGAAATTTACAAATATACTATTCACCACAAAGTATGTAGGTACACTTAAACTCAGCACAAAAAGTTTTATAGCGTCTACAAATCGAATGCATAACACACGGCGCGGTGTTATTGGCGAAATGATCACTTTAACCATTAGACAGCACATGTAGTCTAAACTAACATTTTAAATTTGTTTGTTTGTTACAATTTAAGTCAAAAACTACGCAACCGATTTTAGAATTTCTTTCACCATTAGAAAGCTACATAATCAGCGAGTAACATAGGTTATATTTTATTTATATAAAAATTAAGGGACTAACTAAATATACTTGTCTACCCGTGTGAAGCCGAGCCATGCCGCTATTTGAACATATTTATATTGTATGACGAGGCTACAATAACTACAAACCTACTACACTACTTAACATACAAATCAGTAGCAGGTGTTTAACACCATGCTTACTAGAGCGGAACATACCTTATGTATGAATAAAGCTAGCGGCAACACATTAAAACTGGAATGTCAGTAAAAAAAGGAAATACTTAAAATACCAACTAGTTTGATACCAAGGCTAGTTTATTTACTGTAACTCAATATGGTTTCATAAAATAATTATATTATTGCTTCAAATTTAATTTAAATCTTCATATTATTATACTTACATAAAAATCTTGCGTCAAAATGTTTGTTCACCGTAATCTTGGAAACCGCAAAACTGATTATAATGAAATTTTATAAATGTGTCTTATTTGGACCGCCTTTATAATGATATATATGTACATATGTATCGGTTTTATGTTGGTATGTGGTCCTCAACGTTTTTATTTATTTATTGAAACTTTATACACAAACAGGCGGCCTGAGGCATTATCTACCAGTCGACCTTGGGTGATGCAGAGATAAACAAAGTAGGTGCATATTAAGTTAGGTACACTAATGATGTGATAATTATTAATATACAAAAAGACCTTAAAAAACTTTTTTTACTCGCAAATATACAACTTGTGCCACAGGCAGCAGCTACCTACTTATTTATACAATTATGTGCATATTTTATTTAAAAATATGATTGTATAACTTTATTTAAGTCTAATTATTATGAAGGAGAAAATGGTTTAATAGAGAGTGTATAAGTAATAATAAAATAATATAAATATGTTGTTTTTAAAGTTTCTATTGATGGAAAGACTAGTTGCTCAACTTCTGCATAATTAGGTATGTAAATATCTAGCACAAACTAGATACTATCGTTTTTTTATCCATCAGGTAAAAATAATAATGTGAAATGTTATCAGGACAGATATAATAATAACTACAGATTATTATTAAAATTTATTTCCTTGCTAGATAGTAAAATAATGCATTGCACGTAAAAGTAGTGCGGCCGGTCAGCTACTGGCAAACCAGAGACAATAGAAAAACATTAGAAATAAGTTAAAATACACTAGAATATAGAACATAAAATCCCCTGAAGCGTTATGTTTTTAAATTTTTGTGTAATTTTTTATTAAGTCAGTGTATCTAGAATATAGAAGCTTAGTGTATGTAGAACATAAAAGCTAAGTATATGTAGAAGTTGTGTAGTCACTAAACAATTTTTTTTAAAGCAAATGATGCCACACAAATCGGCATCCCATCTGATGACCGCTGCTCACAAATGTCAAAGGACACAGTGATGCAACGCCTACTACACAGTTAGTGCTCTTAAAAATTGTTTTTAAGAGCACTAACTGTGTAGTAATTTAAATTATTATTATTTAATAATATATTTTAATTTAAATTGTCTCCATTGGCGATAATTTTTACACAGTAATTGTTATTGATTATTTAGACTAACAATTATTTAACTATAACATGAATAATACAATTTGATAAAAAAATAACATCAAGCAGATACCAAACATAGCTTATGCATAATATTTAATAAGGTAATAAAAAATTAAAGCTCATAAAATGATGAATATCTATTAAACTCAATAATTTATAGCCCATAAATACTATAGGTACTTCTAATTTTAATAAATTGTGATGAGCTAGATGCCTTTGCCTTTTCTGTGTAGAGTTAACATTAAATAGAGAGATGTGGAAGACTGTAGGGAAACGATTCTCTAGTAGTGAACCTTTAACTCTAGCAATTAATACACTTCTGCCTATAGGAAAAAGGGTGTGATTCTATGTTATGTTTATGTTAAGAAAATACTATCATGTATGTCTGACATTGACTTGAAGAAAGTAGACATAACACATATATACATCGAGTTGAGACCCGCATAGCATGTGCAGTCACTGCATTGAGGTTTTAACTAAACGTGCATAGGTATTATGTTTACAAATTCATGAATACACAAATTTATTGTTGTGACTACAGTTTACATGTGCTTTGACGTCAAAGCATAAGTAAACAATCATTGGTCTGTTTATAGTGAGAGTTAAACTCTTAAAAGTTTATGTTGTATTGAGTTCTGATTGTATTGTAATTATATCAGCTATAAATAGGTCCAGACTATAAATTAATGTGGGGTAATATAAAAATGAAAATTCATAGAATTTAGTATGGTATTGAACAAGGTAATATAATAAATTTGATAGCATTTTAAATAGTTACCTTGCACAGAAATCCTAAATTTTAGAAGGAAATTAATTGGTAATTAATTTATTTAAAACAATGTTTAAAACTCTAAGCATAGTATCATTTCATTATTAAGTGTCTCAGAAACATATAATAGTGCTCTGTGTTCATATAACATGGAGAGGTACGACATAAAATCTATTTAGATATTTACAAGTTTTGTAAACATTACAAAACATTGAGTTGAGAAATAAACTTTTTGTCTGGCTGTATTCATGAGTTCACAATAACATTAAAGTAAATCTAGATATATCATAGTGTTAGTAGGCATATTCAATTATAATATCCTGCTTCACATCTGTATCTATGAACACAGCCATAATCTGTTTTGATAACAAATAGATAAGACTTTTACATACCTGAAATCCAGACTAAGATTTCTCTGGTGTGTCGCAGCTTTAACGGTTCGGGAGTCGCTTCGACTTCCGTGGACGGGAACATCCTCCAACATGCTCACACACGCGATGTAGCGGCACAACACAATATACCCATATCACTATCTACCCGTACGTACAAATAGTAAAATCACAAAGTAAATAACAACATGGCGTCCATAACGAATTAAAAACGCAGTGACCCCTTCTGGAGTGACTCTTACTTTGAATACCCAACAAAACAACACTATCTAATCACAGCCGTGGATTTTTCATCAAATTATATATTGCATTAAGCAAGGCAATAACACAATGTTAAAAAGTATGTAAACCTTCGGATGTCCTACAAAGATTTAGCACATGAAACGTAGCGAGTTTTTGTAAGATACAAAAAAAACAAACAACTATACAACACTGAACTCAAACGATTTTCAAATAAAAATCAATGTTATGCGTAATAAAATAAATAAATTCCTCAAAATTAAAGAAATCGATGACGCTCCATTCGAGACGACATCCTATTATTTTTTATTTGGAGAATTTTGTTAGCAGTCACAGGATTATTTCAACATGCAACACAGATTTACACAATAGAACTCGGTGGAATTGTGTCGTTGTATTCGTTCATCTCTTTCCTGTTTCTTTTGGGATTTAGAACACAGTGCAGTCTTGTGTTTCGTTGTTGGAAAGTCAATGTTTCGGTTCTGTGACATATTAATTGTTGTGTTGCCATATCACATATTTATGAACTTTGAAGTTAAAAGAATAAAATTGATTTGGTTACTTTGACCTACATTATCATTATAAGTTTTTAATAATATATAGTGTGATCTACTCAACGTAATAATTGAAACTTTTGTACTAACATTTTGTACTAACTGTAGAATAGGTAGCTAAAATTCCATTTATTTTTAACCGACTTCAAAAACGAGGAGATTTTTATATACCTACTGACTAATACAAAAATTTTAGCTTTGTATCGCGAGTTGTTACCTGTTTCTAAGTGGATGCTACTTTTTTAGCCACCAAATTTGGCTTTGATCCACACGCTAAAAAGTTAATGGGGCTAAAACATAGAGTGCAGTGTAAGCATATTCTTAGGATCTCCTTGAGTTAAGAGTTCTTGTGTTCATTCTTCACTGTGATAAGAGTAGTAGGTTTCATGTCTTCACTGTATGTTTATAGGTACAATAGATATTCAATTTGTCTGACACAACGTTTGTCAAACATATTTAAATTTAAAAGCATCTGTATTATTATTTGGGACTAGTTTCACTTCTGTTATAATAATAGAACTATATGCTTATTAGGTGGGTAATAAAAGTACCTATACCAACTAAATAATCAAGTTATAAAGAGTATTTTTTTCATACTTTATAAAACCATTACATACCTATCTTAGGTTTGAAAATGATTATTGAAGTACTACTTTTTTCCTCGGATAATTAACTTATTATCATCCTCGTCGCCATCAGTCTATCACAGTCCATGAGTCCACAGCTGAATGTAGATCTTTTCAAGTGGCACTTGGCACGATGAACGCCACATATCTTTGAAAATATGGTTGCTCCACCTAGTCCGGTAACTACAGTGTGTCATCCATCAACTACATAGGTTTTTAGTAGAAAGGCACTCATTAGACTTGTCTTAATGCTTTCTAGTAAATTAAAAGCTACGACATACTTTGTTAAAGTCTACCCAGCTGAGCTGCATTCTTCTATTGGCCCCCCATTCCAAAAACTGCAATATATGCCTAAGGAAAATTTACGAATAGCTTTAAGAGCAATATTACGGCATACATGCAGACTTTTACACAATAGTGATCAGCATGGGTAGTGCCATTGCCAAGCTAAATCTTTTATTTATAATTTTTTTTAAACTGTTTTTTTTCGAGAATTATTAATTCGTAATTAATAGATTCATGCATAAATTGTATTACTGTTTCTGTCTTTACCCATCGTTTAGCTCTTTGCTACTTACCTATTAATATGTCAAAGGCACCGCGTAGTACAAGCTTATACTGGAAATCGGTAGTTCAATACGTCACCGTCGGCGTTGTGCGCTCTCATGATATCTCAAATAGTTTAACTCCATTTAATACAGCGACATTCAGGAACAATGAACATATTCTGTAGAATTAACGTAAACCGCTATCGATCCCGGGATTTCTCCAGGGTATATCCATATTAACATCAACATTCAAGCACATTATAGTACTGTGTTTCTTATACTGCTAATAATAAAAAAATAGGCACATTGACCCCCAAATAGCACTACCTACTCCGATCACTAGTAATAATAAATTTGACAAAAAGTTACTATACTTCTAAATTTACTGAGAAAATAACAACATCATTGTTTTATCAAAATACTTGATTATTCAGTGAAAGCATTAAATAAATATAAAATCTTAACTTAGTGCATAAGCTATGTAACTAGTTTTAAATATGTATAATACATTTTTTGCAATAAATAGGTTTTTATTTTATGGTTTTGGTGAAGACTCTTGAGATTGTCTTGTGGAAGGCTGTCTTTTATGAACATTTGGTTTCCTAAGTCGATGATAGTTGGGCATTACTTTGCTTAGGAAATCTAACTGTAACAGTTGTGAAGGTTGCTTTTCTAAAGCCTCTCTGACGTGTTGCTCTGAGCCCCATATCACAGTATTGTCTGCTAGTGTTTGAGGTGCGGTTAGGCGACATGCTGCACCTGTAAGGGAAGATAAAAATAAATTAAAGTAAAAACAATCTTGTACTAAACACCTTTATTATTATTAGCTCAGGCAGGAATATCAATAAAACAATATAAAATAGAGCTGTTCTTCTCCAGCTTGTAAACAAGCTCTTAGAGCTTGCTTACAAGCTGGAGATATTTTAGTGCAAAAGTGTTTTTGCAAACAGCACTCTTTATTTTGTTACTGTACTCTCATGGGACAAGACTGAAAAAACGTTATGCTTAGATCCCAAAGCTTTAAGTAGTTCAGCATGCAATGCAGTGTGTCAAATAATAAAGTACATATTTTAGTGCAATAAATCAATAATGGAAGAGCAATTTCAATGCAGACTAGCCTTAGCTAGTCTGCATTGCTATATAGAAAATTGAAAGTGAAAGAGTAATTTCAATACAGACATTTACCAACATTAGATGGTTCTTTAATAATTGCAACAAAAAGCAGGTTAAAAAAACAATTACCAATCACACAACCACTTCCAATCTTGACATCCACCCCTACATAAGAACGGCATTCAAAAACGTTACTCTCTCCAATATGGCCGCAGGGAGACTCCAGCTTACACCCAACTTCAAACACATTGTGAGCACCAATGAATAAAGGCTTTGGGGGATTCTCTTGTTTATCACTTTTTCTGAAATTAATGTATGTAAGTGTTAAATTTGACACAAAATGCTGTAAGACACTGAGTTACATATTCGCTGACTAGGGTAGGGTAGGCCCTACCCTAGTCAGTGAATGGGTGGGCTGTAGGAAAATAAAAAATGCTGGCTTTTTATAATGTTCCTAAAAATTTAGCATGCGAGCAAGCCTAACTGTGGAAGGACCTGCTTACTGAAGACCACAGCCAAATAACTACAGACAGTAGTGTATTGTGTTTCTGTGCAGGAGTCTCTGTGTTCTTTTGCGATATTTTATAGCTTAGGATTACAAGCTTTGGTAACTGCTTACCTCCATCAGTAAGTAGCTGATGACCATAAAAAGTAGTGGATATAACAACACCTAAAGTGTGTTTAGTGTGAATGTTTCAGTTATTATACGAGTATGTAGTTATTACATAGTATCATAATGTATATCCCTCCAGATGTTTGGAGGAGATCCGTGCCCAGCGGTGGGACGTTTATGGGTTGAGATGATGATGATAATAATATATTGAACACGTCTTACTTATGTATTATAGTGGAATACTCCTCAATGATACAATATTCTGCAATAATGATAGGACCACCTTCTGCTATGATAGTCACTCTTGGATGAATGACTGTGCCTCCTCCTATAGTGATATCACCTTCCAGAGTACAATCTTCGCAAACAGTTGCTCCAGGCAATATTTTTACGCTGAAACAAAACTCCAAAACTGTTATATCTTGTTCGCAGTTCTAACAGTAAATTATAACGCCAGAGTACTTACTTGTGAGACATGGTAGAATATAATACTAATACTTATAAATAAGGAATGTCACAGAAGTAACTTTAATACAATTAAAAGAAAATATTCCTTTTTTTATTGATGAGAAATCGAAGAAAAATGCTCGGTTATGTGGAATCGTGACGTTTATTGACAATGACAAATATGACAATCTGTCAATGACATCTGCCTGTCTGTCATTTTGACTATTTCTGACTTTCGACCTAAGATCCTTGCTTTCGACTTTGACTCCTCTAGTCAACATTTTGCCATAAGTAACTAATGCCCGCTCCACCTTCAGTTTTATCTTTGCAGTTTAATTGTAGAGTCGAACTGTACAGATACATCGTAGGTCCCCACAGCCTAGCCCAGTTCAACTGTTTGTCCTACACACCTAACGATTTATCTGTACAGTTAAATCGCACAGTTAAAACTGAAGGTGTGTAGCGCGTTTAATGCATTAACGATTAGGATTCAAAGCAAATGGGTAGATTTTAATCTATGGTGATATGTGCGATGTGACTGGCTGTTAACCCTCAAACAAAAAGTTCATTTACTACATTTTAAACCATCGATGGCAATGCTGCTTCATGATCACACTCAAATTATTTATTTTTAACACCAAGAGCTAATGTAAAACGAATATTTAAATAACGGTGGTAACACTGACATTGACATTTTTGACAGCGACAGCAAGTGCCAAACTGTGATCGGCAAAATAAAAAAGCGCGAAAAGATATTTTGTTTTGTAATTTTGTTATTGTTTTATGAGTGTGAAATGTGATAATAAAATTTTAGAAATAGTATTAAATAATCACAAATCCATTTATATCCAGAAATACAATGGATGTTATATTTCCATTTCCTTTTAATCCTTACGATATTCAAGAAAAGTTTATGAGTGAACTTTATCTTACTCTAGAAAATCAGAAGTTAGGTATATTTGAAAGTCCTACAGGAACTGTGAGTACATTTTTAAATGTTTATAAGGTACATATTTTAATTTTTAATAAATAAATATTTTTATTCCCATTTTCATTCATTAATCTTAACAGGGAAAGTCTTTAAGCATATGTTGTGGAGCCTTAAAATGGTTAAGAGACAGCAATGAAAAGCAACTTGCAGATTTAGAAAGAGAAGTGGCTCATTTGAAAGCTGATATTTCCAGCGATGCAGGTATTTAAAAGAGTGAATGTTCCTGGGTTTCCAGTACTTATTTTTGGGATGCATTATAAAAACATTCAACTACCCATTTAGAAAAAAAATAATAATAAAATGACCTAGTTTGGTCTCTGCACTACTCAAGGATGATTCGTAAAGAATGCCCCGGGCATTATGTTTGCCATTGTACACATATTTTGTGCAATATGTTTAAAACAAACTGGCCCGTTGGTTAGTGAGTGACCCTGACAGCTAAGCTGGAGGTCATGGGTTCGAATCCCACACAGGACAATACTGTGTGATCCATAAATGTTCATTCCAAATTTGGATGTAATAAGTGTCTGTGAACCATATTTTTGTTAAGTCTCCCTTGACACAAGGCTTGTTCCCTAGTGCGGGTTTGTCAGTTGTGTTTTTAAAAAATCCTAAAGTTTGTACTTTTTGTCTCTAATTTAATTCTAAACAGTCATCTGTGCACTAATAATATGTATTTCTTTTTAAAGATTCAAATGACTGGCTTGAAATAGAATATGAAAAAATAAAAAAGAATCAAACATTAGTTACTCTACAACTGAAACTGGATAAAATAAAGAAACAAAAAGATTTATTTGATCAAATGAAACTCCGCGTATCTAAACACAAATCAACTTTAGCAAATAAAACTGTGAACTTCTATTTTCAAAAAAAGAGTAAAGATGATAATATAGAAAATGAGAAAGAGAATATCACACAAGAAAATGAGAATGAAGAAGATAGAGATCTTATTTTAGAAGAAACTGATAAAGATGATGCTAATGATGATGAAGTTGAAGAAACAGTAGCTGATAATGAGAATGATATAATAAAAGTATGTAAATTATTAGAATTTTTATGTTTTTTAACGAATTGTAACTTTCGTGCAATTCAAACGAGAAGCTGAACTTCTTGCTTGTTCTTTTCTTAGGGTAGACCTAAGAAAAGAAGCAAGAAGGTAAGCAAACAAGCTGCCATCTAATTTTAGCCTGTATGTATGATTTTTTGTATTATAGATATACATAAGCAGCCGGACACACAGCCAACTATCCCAGTTTATTGGTGAAATTAAAAGGACAGTGTTTAAGGAAGATACAAGAGTAGTCACATTGGCATCTAGGCAGCATTACTGTATCAACTCTGATGTGACCAAGTTGAAAAATGTTAACCTGATTAATGAGAGGTATGTATGTACTGCAATATTTCTTTCTTGTTTAAAAAATATATCTCAGATGTCTTTTTTAAAGAAAAATAGAATCATGGAATTTTTGTACCCACAACACTGGTAAAGATGAGAGACAAGTAGTATGATAATCCAATTTTTTTTCATAGTGTATTGGTAATAGTTTTCTATCTTTCTCTCCAAAGTTTGACAAATACAAGATTCACAATAAGTAGGATTTCACCAAGCTGTGGGTTAGGGGCGAGACAATATTTCGCGAGTGGAGCGAGACCGCCCATGGGGCCTTCATGGCCCACGTGCAGGTTTCAGGGCGGCAGTACGGAACCCTTGCCTTCCGACTAGTGCTGGTTTTGTCCGGGCACGGTTGCTTCGGGCATTACCTGTACAAGGTCGCTAGGAGGTCTTTGAGCCCGAGAGTCCGACATAACGGTCTCGCTCGGGCGGGCGGGATGCGTAAAGCATTTCCCCTCAAAAAAAAAGATTGACTGCCACCTCGAGATTTTGCACTACACATTTTTGTTAGTACAATCCTCATACAGCACAAAAAAAATTGTTTTTACAATTTAATTATAATATAATCCATCATCCAGGTCATTCTAGCTTGTACTCTTGTATCTATGATTTCAATGTCTATAATATGTCCTCGCAAAACAGGCGAAGTATATTGCTTAAGTTGCTAAAAATATTATAAGAAATTTGAATATTAAAATACGGTATCAAAATCTGACTACCATCCATTTTCCAGATGTCTAGACATGCAAAAGTCCAAAACTAAATCTACTTCTGTTGGAGAAGAAGGCAAAGTTCTAAAGAAAACTAAAACACGGATTTGTACAGCCTGCCCATACTATAATCAAACAAATATTACTAAGTTGAAGGAGAGGATGCTGGTGGATATTATGGATATGGAGGATCTTGTTAAGTGTGGGAAGGAGTTAAAGGCCTGTCCATATTATGCGTCAAGGATGGCACTGGATGATGCTGAGGTATTAATGTAATCTTTTTTTGTGGAAGTAATTACCAATGACCTGGTAAAGGTTGTGGGACGCTGATGGATAAGGTCAGCTCAGCACTGAATGCTGCAGAAATCTTTAGAAGAGGCTATGTTTGATGATAAATAAATAAATGATGTACTGGTCTTTGCAATTTCCTTTGTGAACTATCAGTCAAAGCAAAACAATAAGAAGACTGCTTATTAAAAAGAAGCTAGATTTTATGTTGTATCAAAATGTTTAATTAAAAATATTTTTGAAAGAAAGACCTTTGTTTGGTTGACTGCCACTGTGAACCTGCGGCAGTCAACAAAAAGGTTATATAATGTTGTTGGGTTTCTCTGTTAGAAAAATCCCAGACACAGCATAAAGTTAGGCAGTTGGAGACCACACCACCTTCATGCCTAGAAAAGTATTTTAAGTTTAGCCATTGAACCTGTCCTCACTTTACAGACCTTTAGAAGAACAATCTCCACATTGGATTTATAGAGATCATCTCAATACCTACTATCATAAATTGCAGGTGGTCCTCATAAGTCACGCGGGCATAGTGAGCTCAGGAGCACGTTCCGGCATCTCCCTTAAACTACAAAATAACATATTGATACTGGACGAAGCTCACGGTCTCTCTGCTGCATTAGAGAACGCACACTCTGCGCCTGTGTCTATCAAACAATTGTCCTCTGTGAAGACATTTATACAATTCTATATTAATAAGTATAGAGCGAGGTTGAGTAGTAAGAATCTGCTGTCGTTGAATCAGATTAGTTTTGTTGTTGGAAAGCTATTGGGTAAGTAGTTTACTACCTATTTATTTCGTCACTCTCATAGTTTGATGGGGACGGAAATCCGATACGACAAGACCAAGAGAGAGATCACGTGTAGGACCTAGGGTGATACGTAAGATAGGGGGGGTAGGGTGATAAGATAAGATAAGCCCATCTATAGATTGACCTACCTAAATGTATTCTTGAGCTGAACTGCATCGTCACTTCTCCAACTTTCTTCTGCCAAGTGAAGTGTGCAAATGTTAGCCTCAAATATTGTCTAAATATTATACCTGTAATACCTTTTTGTTTCGGGTTGTCACGGGTTGACTGAATCAACGGTCGGTGCAATTCGACCGAAACGTGTCGGAAAACAAAAAGGTATGAAAACCTTTAAAATATTACGCGATTTAGACCCGTTGTCCATTATAGGTATAATATGTGTACAAATGTGAAAGTTTAAAAGAATTTATTGTCTAAATAAATCAGTTTTTTTTTTTTTCAGGTATGATAAAAGCCAAAACAATTGAAAACAAACAAGATGCAACAACAATTTTTACATTAGAAGATTTTGTCATAAAGGCTGAAATAGATCACATGAACTTACGCCCTCTAGTAGAATTTTGTAGAAACTCAAGGCTAGCTCCGAAACTTCACGGTTTTTCTATGAGGTACAGTCAGCAAGCTCTCGAAGAAGAAGCTAAGAAAAGTACTGTCAGCAAAAAGAGTTCGTTTGAAATGTTCATGAGTAATATTTCTAAGAAAAAAGGAGATAAAGTTGAAGAGATTCAACCTGAAGTAAAAGCAGCTCCCGTTCTGATAACAAATGTGGGTAACTTTTTTTTAAAGAAAAAAAAACATGCTTAAGTCCATATTAACGCGTAAAAAACATGCTCGTGACACCTTAAATATTATAGCAGACATATAACCCGACTAAGTGAAAATGACAGAATTTCGGTTGCACCACGAATAAAAACCTGGCCACTAATACCGCGCTGAGTGTTGTGGACTCAATTTTTACACAGGACAAATATTTGTACTTGAGAAATTTCGTAAATATCGTCGTCGTTGTAGCCTTTGACGAAGAGGCAAAGCGTTTACATACAGTGAAAAACTCAACCAGTGTTCTCTCAGTTAACTCAGTGTCTATTACGGATGCATATAAAACAACGTTTTCCTATCCGAGGGTTACCTATAACACAAAACCTGCTCCTCTAAGAGAAGAAAAGAGTGTGAAAAGGGTGTAGGCATTAATCTATACTCGCTGGCCACATGCGGTTTGGTGGATCAGACATGCCCTTACAATTTCTTCTAAGACGTGAGTTTCCTTCACTGTTGTAAAATGATCAATTTACCTATTAACTTTCAGACGCCAACTGAAACATCGGCAGGTAGTGGCCTATACGCTGTGCTAGACTTCTTAGAGATGCTGTGTGATCGCAGCGCGAATGGCAGAGTGTTGGCTCATAGAGATGACCAGAGTGGACAACTCAAGTACTTACTGTTGAATCCTGCTGAACATTTTAGTGAAGTTGTTGAACAATGTCGCTCGGTAAGTATTGTTAAAAAACCAGGATATCCACTTACTAGAAAAGTTATGGCAGGTCAGGGAAAATCCACCTAGAAAGTCAGGGTTTTTTTTTTTTCTTGGGTGGTATACAAGCATAGGTACGGCTCGCCTGTTGTTAAGCAGTTACCGTAGCCTATGGACACTTGGAATGCCAGAGGTATTACTTGCGTGTTGCCAACCCATTTTTTTTTTACACCAGGGCTTTAAGATGGGAGAATTCTTTGGAAATGGTTGTGAAAAATGGCAGAATTTTTGTACATTCAGTTATTTTCTCTGCATATATATTCGATGCTCTTATTAACGAAGCATTTCTAAACACAATTTCTAACAATTAATGTACTTTTATATATATTTAACATACTTTTTACAACAGAATAGTAAAATCACTGCAATGGCAAACTTTTTGACTGCATGTGTGGCCTAGTGGTGCAGGTCACCTTGCCACCAACACTGCACTGAGTGTTGAGAGTTTGATTCCTACAGAAAACTTTGTGTGATCCATATGTTTGTACAGAGTCTGAGTGTCTTATGTTCGTGAATACGTATAGAGTGATCGCCCGCAAAGTACGCCCATCGGCGTGGAATTGCGGACATCAGCCCGCCATATGTACATACCATACATACCATAGTATTTCTGTAAAGTCCCTCGCGACACAGAGCTTGTTCCCTAGTGCGGAAGTCATATTTTTAAAACCAAAACAAAAAAAGCAACTTGCCCCAAAAAGGTCTATTAATCGCATCTATATTTAGATTTCACTTTTGTATTACAGGTAATAGTAGCAGGCGGTACTATGGAGCCTATAAATGAGTTTGAAGCATTACTCACTGGTAACTCGACGAGAGATGACATCGTTAATGTAGTGAGATGTGAGCACGTAGTACCTTCGAGTAACGTGCTCGGTATTTGTTTGTCGAAAGGACCGTCTAACGTTACATTAAATTATTCCTTTGAAAATAGAATGTCTAATGCATTGGTAAGTCTTGGATTTTTTTATATTCTTTAGGTAACAAACAAATTAAGTCTAAGGACGTTTGCACGATCATTACTCGCTTGCCAAAAAAATATAACACCAGAATTTTGTTTCTATATAACGGATATGTGACGACGGTATGATTCTAACCAGTGCGGATGCAGGGAATTCTTCTTAACTTTTTATATATAACTATTCTGAAAGAAAAAAATAGTGAAATGAACTAATATCCCCCCTTACTTTCCGTAAGTTTGTAGGTTATTTTCTTCTTATATATAAAAATGAATCCCTATTTTCCTTGGTCACGGCATCACGCGTGAACGGCTGGACCGATTTAAATAATTCTTCTTTTGTTGTGTTTGTTATTATCAGAAGGTTCTTATGTTAAAAAAAAGAAAGTTGCGCTAAAGAACGACGAAGTCGGGGCGGGCAGCTAGTATCAGTATAAAATAACAACGTCGGTTGTCGGCTAGGAGGCATTATTAATCTGTATCTCGTTATTTCAGTTAAGTGAAACAGGTCGTATTTTACGTAACATCTGTAGCATAGTACCAGGGGGAGTTGTTTGTTTCCTACCTTCATATTCTTATGAACAAACTGTGTTCGAGCATTTGAAGAACACTAAAGTCATTGAAGCTATTAGTAAAAAGAAATGCATATTCCGTGAGCCGAAGTCTGCGTCGGATGTAGATCAAGTAAGTTGGAATTTGTACCTTGTACAAGTATAAATAAAGATGATTTTTATTTTATCAAGTCTTTAGTAGCCAATTTGGTGAGAGAGTTGTTCAGATCACTCTACCACCACGGGCCTGCTGTCGGGACGAGACCGCCTTTAAACGTACCCTCCGAAGCACGAAGACACTCGGATGATAGATATCTAACTATGCGGTCACATATCATAGGGAAACTACACCCTTGGTAGCTTAACCACCAGCTAATCGTTTACCGATCAGTGAGTGCAGCTATGTAATCTTAAAAATTACATAGCTTACAAATTGTATTAAATTTGAACTAGATATTTGACATTATTTCCGTAATTGTCAAAATTTGTGTGTTCCATAAATGTTACTCCCGAGTCTGGGTGTACTTTGTTTCTATAGTCCCCCGCGCGCGACACAGGGCTTGTTCCCTAGTGCGGTAAATGTCTTTAAAAAACAAACAAGCAAGCAAAGCCTAGTGCATAACATGGCTAAAGCAGGCATCCGTCTCTCCATACCGAGCGGTCTCGGGCCGTTTGCGGACCTAATTCAGTGCTGTGGGATCGTGCGGTGGGAAATAATCACAACTGTGCGCTTGAGCATTTAGGCACATTTTAGCATGCAGCGGTTGCTGACGCGACCGAGTAGGCTATTATAGCAGTAGGTATTGGTAATTTTCTACAGAGTGAAGTATCTGTTACGTAGTAACTATTTAGTAATCTGTGGCTAAAGTTTATAATATATCAATGTTTTATTATTGCAGGTGTTAAGTAAATTTGCAGCAGCTATAAAGAATAAAGCTGGAGAACAAACTGGAGCGTTATTGTTGAGTGTTGTTGGTGGTAAACTTAGTGAAGGATTAAATTTCAGGTAATTTGTGTTGTCAATGTGACGGGTCTGATATTTGAGCATGTAATTATTATACTGACTGATTTCAGTCACAGCATGTCACACACACATTCATGTTAACTTTAAAAGCTCCACATTGGATGATATACGAGGTGGAATTTTAAATGCCACTTGAAGGGAAACTATTCTAAATATAAATAATAGCAACCCATATATATTCCTCCAAGTGCATGGAGGTGACCCGTGCCCAGCAGTGGGACGTTTATGAGTTGAGTAAGAGATATATTATTATGTCCATTGCTGTGCACGGGTCTCCTTTCCTCTATCAAGAGAGAGACAGCTGGCCTAATGTAGGTTGCTGTCTACTGTAAATAATGGAGTTTAAATAATGAAGAATTAGCGGGCTTTGAATGCAGATTTGTTTCTTTTCAAATATAAATAAGTGTTTCCTTTGAGTGAAATTTGCTATCTCCATTATTTGTACAGAGTTTTTTCCCTCCAAGCATTAAAACCTTAACAGAAAAAAAATCTTGTTCCAACTACAATTAATTAACACAGACTAGGCCTACAAACTTAAAACGCTGCACAAAGGTTCCTTATATAAGTGAGCACTAAGAAATTATTGTAATGTTGAGTAGGTGAAGAGGTAGGTTTCCAACCACGTATGCTAGTTGACCCGCGTGGCTGGTACGGAAACTCTAGGAAAGAAACACTTAAAAAATTCTGTAACCATAACAAACCGTTACAATAAAGAAACAGATGTACTAGATAGACTCAGGGTGTAGGTTCTTAGGCACAAGATTCGCTGAGGTCCAGTTAAGTAGTATGTACTTAACTGGTCTACAAAGAGGACGATGGTTTTTTTGTGTGACGTAGTTGTTGGCGAAGTGGCTTTTAATCCTCAGACTTAAAGGCCTCCGACCACAAAAAGGCCCTCGACCACTAAAAGGCTTTCGACCACTAGAACACCCTCGACCTCTTAAAGGCTTTCGACTACTAACAGGCCCTCGTCCATTAAAACGCCTTCGACTACTAAAAGGCCTTCGACCACTAAAAGGCCCTCGACCACTAAAAAGCCTTCGACCACTAAAAGGCCCTCGACCACTAAAAGGCCCTCGACCGCTAAAAGGCCCTCGACCACTAAAAGGCCCTCGACCACTAAAAGGCCTTCGACCACTAAAAGGCCCTCGACTGAGGGCGACGGCCGCGCACAGACCGTTATATATGGTGATGGAAAATATAAAAATTCAGCCCAGGTAAAGTAATTTGTAAGGTTTTTTGTGATCTAAAATCGTTAAATTTTTTCTTATATTTTCAGTGACGATTTAGGTAGATGTGTAATGGTAATCGGCATGCCGTATCCTAATGTAAAATCACCGGAGCTTCAAGAAAAGATGAATTATTTGAACAAAACTGCAGGATCCGGCGCTGGCAGTATTTATTATGAAAACTTGTGTATGAAAGCTGTAAATCAATGTATTGGTAAGTTTTATAATTTTATTTATTTTGAGTGTTGAGAAAGTGACAAAATGTGTTCTGTATTGAAGCAATTGGCGTACTATAGTTTCCACCCAATGGTAGACGGACGTGGTGATAATATGAATGCTCATAGGTGAACCATCAACTTCTTCGTATCGACGGTATGATAAATAATGTAATTGTAAAAGCCCAGAATGTTGTCACCTCGGCGTTAACAGTTTCTGCGCAGAGGTCACTCAAGAGTGCAGGTGATAGGGCACAAAGAGCAGGACAGGAGGTGAGACATTGTTTGCGGATCCGTACCGCATTTTTTTTTTTTTTTTAAAGACAACTCCCGCACTAGAGAACAAGCTCTGTGTCGCGGGGGACTTTACAAACATACAATTAACGGACACAAATTACACCCAGACTCAGTACAATTCTTTGTGGGTCACACAAAGTTTTGTCCTGTGTGGGAATCGAACCCACAACCTCGTGCACAGCAGGCGCATACTGCGACCACTGGACCACCGAGGCAGTCAATTAAAAAAGTCAAATAACCGAGGCATTAGGACCCTGTAATTGTTACAGCGGCATAAACAGATTGTATCTGCATCTACCCACTTGGGTCCGTAGTCGGTTGACAGACAGAAAAATTACCTGCCCGTCTACTGTACTGACAGTAGACGGGCAGGCCAACTTTAGCACTTGAATATATGAAGCAAGCTGTTGCCCGCGGCTCCGCCCGCGTGTATGTCGGTTATCGCTGCAAAAAGAAGCCTATGTGTTATTCCAGACTATGGTCTATCTCTGTGCCAAATTTCATCCAGATCCGTTCAGTAGTTTTTACGTGAAAGAGTAACAAACATCCATCCATCCATCTATTCTTACAAACTTTCACATTTATAATATTAGTAAGGATAGTAAGGATAACCCGAGCACTTCTCACTCTTAACCTTGTAGCAGAGGAGACTGACATTTTTGCCTGCACACTGAGTCAATTCACAAGGAGAGCATTATATGTAATATGTTATAGATATTATTATCTATAACATATTACATATAATGCTCTCACATATTACATATAATGCGTCACTGACTTTCCCGCCCATATTTTTAAATTAAGCCTTATGGCTTAATTTAAAAATATGGGCGGGATAGTCAGTGACGATGTCGGCGGGCTTTTCTTCGCTCGCTTTTAGCGATACGTCAATTTATCTTTCACTAGTGACCCCCGCCCCACCTTCACCCATGTTAAACATTTCTTTTGCGCGATTTTCTTTTTCGGAACCTTCTACCAGTATGAGAAAAATTAGAAATATTATGAATAAATTGGTAAAGTCATTTTTAAGTTATGGCGTGACCGAGGGAGATATGGATTCACTTTTATATAATGCAGATTCATGTTTTTTGTTTCAGGGAGGGCAGTGAGACACGCTAATGATTACGCCAGCGTTTTACTAGTCGATGAGAGATATTCGAGACCACAAACAATATCTGCATTACCTTCTTTTGTACAAGTAAGTTTTCTTTTTTAGACAACAGACAGTTTCGCATTTAGCCCGTCCCGACTTCCCCGTGGACATTTATTTAGTTTTTTTTAGTAGGGTTCCCGTTTTTTTCCCATAAAATATAGCCTATGTATCTCACTTTTCTTTATTATATTTAACTTTCTTTTCTGACAATCCAAAATTTGCCTGTAAGAAATTGCTTTTAGCGATACGGCCGCCCATTGTACATAACTAAGTTTAAATAATGTTTTAATCAAAATGTAATTGGTGTACAATAAAGAGTTTTTTCTTTTGTTACCCGCTGGTAATGTAGCTTTCTAATGGAGAAATATTTTTATAATTAAACACAAATAAACTTTATAATATTAGTCTAGATTAGATGACTTTTTAAAATGACTGTTTTTGATTTTCAGAAATCGCTGATATCAAATTGCAATTTTGGAATGTCAATCAGTAATATAGCCAAGTTTTTTGGAAGACATAAAGAAAAGAAAGCATGATTTATTAATACATTTATTTAATAATTATAAGCATTTATAATGCTCTTTGTTACAAACAAAATGTGATAAATAAATTTAATATTTTTTTACATATTTACATTTAATTTCTTTAACTCACATATTATACAAATAAATATCACTGCAATTCACTAGACTTGAGCTTATTTAAATTTATATTAAACTTCCTTTTATAATATGATAGTCAATTTTAGTTAAGAGAGGTGGTGAATCCCAAATATGCTACTACATTGATACACTTGCGATTTCAAGACATTTGTATTCCATTTGTATAGATGCAAGATGTAGTGTGTAAAAACTGTATTCATGCAAGACGTAGTGTATAAAGGGTCTATCGATGCAATATATAGTGTGCAAAGGATCTATTAATGCAAGCGGCTTTGTTACCCTCTATCTTATAGTGTGTAAAAATTGTATCCATGCAAGACATAGTGTATAAAGGGTCTAGCGATGCAAGATTTAGTGTGTAAAGGATCTATTTATGCAAGCGGCTTTGTCACCCTCTAAAATTAGGTAATACTTCTTACACCATCTCTTTTACTGCCAGTACAGTGCTTTCAGAATGAGCATGGAAATCTTAGTCACCAACGTAAATACAAGACTTACCCAGGTGTTTCCATGGCTGCAGTTTTTAAGAGGTATGATTTTAGAAATAGTACTCTGTGCCTTTCCTCTTTTAAGATATAGTAAAGCTTCAAACTTTGGCAAAACGAGTCGTTAGTCGCCTAAAGCTAACGGTAGTGTTGTCCCACAAGGACCTTCAAAATGATAATGGAAGTCTGGTGTAGCAGGTGTAGGTTCTAGGTTGAACTCCGCCACGATCGCGCCTCTGGCAGCTGCTTGTGGCGCGAACATTGCCGCTGGGTATACTACCGAAGATGTGCCAACTACTAGACAAACATCACAGGTTGACATGGCTGCCTCTGTAAAGTTAAAGAAAAGAAACATTGTAAATATAAAACAGATGATTGTGTATTGTCTATATGGATAAAAGCATGTAAAGCTTTTTGGTCCTACACCAGATCTCTCTCCAGTGTGTATACTGGCTTAACCCCTTCTTGATTGGTTACTGTTCAATCTTCTTTTTCTTTTTTTAAAAAGACAACTCCCGCACTAGTGAACAAGCTCTGTGTTGCGGGGGACTTTACAAACATACAATTAACGGACACAAATTACACCCAGACTCAGAACAATTCTTTGTGGGTCACACAAACTTTTGTCCTGTGTGGGAATCGAACCCACAACCTCGTGCACAGCAGGCGCATACTGCAGCCACTGGACCACCGAGGTAGTCTATCTTGAAAATTGATTTCAATTATATGATTGAAATCACTTTTCAATTCCTATAAAGGGAAAGTAATGACCGAGTAAAGGTTACAGGCAACCAATGCATAAGGTCAGCTCAGGATAGTGCTGTTAAAAACCGTGGAGAAGGTCCATGTCTAGCATGTGGATGTTTTGGCTGAGATGAATGAATGGATGGGCAGGGAAAGTCACTCAGGTAACAAAGGTATATTTTATTATGGTTATGTTGTGTTATTTTGATTGGTTCAAATAATATATACTGCACTAGTTGCTGCCCGCATAGTATGTTGATATAAAGTAGCCTATACCACTCAGGAATAATGTTGCTTCTTTTTATTCAGTCTTTTTAGAATTGGACCAATAGTTTTAGAGATTATAATAGTAACCCATATAAGTCCCACTGCAGGACACGGGTCTCCTCTCCTATAAAGATCGATAATAAGGTTTTAGGCCTTAATTCACACATGCTGGCCTAATGCAGGTTGGTAAATCAGATACGTTTTTACAATTACTTCTAAGACATGTAAGTTTCCTCACAATGTTTTCCTTCACCATTAGCAGATGGTATATCATCTGATTAGTACATATAAATTCCACAAAGTGAAATTCAAATTGGTACTGCAACTGGGGATCATACTCGCAAACAAAAAATGAAAAAAATTACCAGCACTAGTCAATACATGATGTTCCAAGTTCTCCCCAAACCAGACAATGTGTGGCCTTAATAGACCACTGCAGCTGGACTTCTTACAATGTGGTAGTGACTTCACAGGGATATCAGACCCAACAACATTAGCATCAGGTGCACCTCTGCCTTCTAAGGCCTGGAAAGATATTAAATAGCATGAGACAATTTGTTTGATAAGTTGACACAACCTATTGTTTGATGCTAACATTCTTTTATGATACAGATAGGATTTTAGTGAGGTAGGGCACCATACTAGCAAGCAAGCCCGACTGGGGAAGGACCTTCACCTTATAGAACACCAGTCATGTTCCTGTGTGTGATTACAGGTCTCCAGCGCTCATTTAGGGATGTGTTTTGAAATGTTTTATTTATAATTCTGCTTGTAAGGCAGAATCGCCTAAATTTATCCTCACATTATTGTTTTTCCATCTGCTGGCACACACTACATTTATAGTATACGCTGTCCATACCCAATTGCACAAAAAAGTTATTGTAATGACTGGATTTCATGCCATAGATCTCATATAATAGCTTATATAATAGGTACACTGATAATTTATGTATATACTAGCTGACCCAGCAAACATTGTTTTTTTTTGTTGTTTGTTGATCGTAGAGTGGTGAAAATTTAGGGTTGTATGTATTTTTTAATGCTGAATCCCAAAAAACAACAAAAAATTTTGTCTAAAAAATAAAAATAATAATTTAGGGGTATAACCCTTAACATTTAGGGGGATGAAAAATAGATGCTGGCCTATTCTATATAGACCTACTCAATATGCTTACAAAATTTCATGAGAATCAGTCAAGCCGTTTCGGAGGAGTTCAAAGTTGAACACTATGACACGAGAATTTATTAGATGTACTAACCTCACAAATAGGACTATCATGATTGTTTAAAACCTCCTTACATTTGGTACATCTAGTTTTATAAAGATTGCCATGAAGTTCTATGAGGTTCTTAGTACCAGCTCTGGCATGAAGACCATCCACATTTTGTGTAATCACTGTTATTTTCTTATCTTTGCCGTGCTTTGCTTCATATTCAGCTATTGCTGTGTGACCCTGGAAGAATAACAATCAATTTAAAAGTAAAAATACAATTCAATTGGCTTTAAAATGGACTGGACAGCCTTGGTGGTCCAGTGGCCGCAGTATGCACCTGCTGTGCACAAGGTTGTGGGTTTGATTCCCACACAGGACAAAACTTTGTGTGGCCCACAAAGAGTTGTTCTGAGTCAGGGTGTAATTTGTGTACGTTAATTGTATGTTTGTAAAGTTCCCCGCGACACATAGCTTGTTCTCCAGTGTGGGAGTTGTCTTTTAAAAAAAAAAAAATCCTGAACCTTTAAGAGAGATATATATTATGAATTGTTAGGAGAGGGTACCAGGGTAATTGAGGAAGCCTGACTGGGGGACCTCTTTGCCTTCCTTACAAAAGGTTCTCCATCTTAAAACCCTCACAAACCTAACATGCAAGGGTTACCTCTGATACTAAGATCATCCATGTGGTAACTGCTTACCATCAAAAACTTCAAAGCAACTTGGCTTGTAGAGGTTTGAGTAGTATAATAAAGAAATTCATTATCTATTCTATACCAAAAATTATTAATATTGGTAAGCCTTAGAAAAACAAAGGTGCTTTTATCGTGCGAAATTTATCTAATCATTCACTGTATCCAAATATAGCATTTACCTTATTGGGTTGGGTCTTAGCCGCTACTTCTCGCCTGTAATGATAGAATTCCCAAACTAAGCTAGGACTATTGCTAAATGCCCCAGGGGTGGCCAGGGAGGAGGCTTGATACTTTCTCCAGTATCCACCAGCACCACGAAACGTTGGTATACCAGATTCAGCACTAATACCGGCACCAGACAGTATAACGACTTCCTTTGCCGACTTCAAAGTTTCTTTAAACTTTGACATGTCGCTTGATTGCCGTAAAGCCATGGTTTTAGGCACACTGCACAAAACTAATGTTCTACTAAGTGATTTTAGTAAAGTAATGCTCATAATTCAAATGTTAAAAAGTTTATATAATGTTGTTGTGTAAATATTCATGAATTAAAATGGACATTGAACATTATATCAACATTGAATGACATACATGACATGACAATGTTATGACTGTTGACATTGACATTCGAAAATTTGACACACTCACTATCATTCAAAAATTTGATTTCATAGTTATTTTTTGATTACAACGCCTGTACAAAGGACACAAGCGTTGTGATAAAAATAAAAGGATTAGTTATCGCTAAAAATACATATTTTTGTAAAAAGTCGAAAACAATTATAACGAGAATATGTTCGTGAATGGCTATCCTTTTGACATTGACCTCAAGAGTCAAGCCTAAAACAAATGCTGCGGGAAATAGGTATAACTTTGTATACATTTTAATCTATAGATGAGCCTTTCTTAACGATTTAATTCGTTGTAGCGCGCGGCCTCTTTCAAGTAATTGAAAGAGGCCGCGCGCTACAACGAATTCATGAAAACTGACTTTGTTGTCTAGTAATATTGTAGATATAGATATAATTTGAATATTGAATTTAAATTGAATAATACTAGTCTAATCCGGGTCTGGTGGTCCAGACGTTATAAAACAAGGAATATACCTATTACAATTTTAAATAACAGTTTTTAAATTAAACTTTAGATACTTACAAAATAAAATTCAAATATCACTCAAAGCTATTGGCAATGATATACCACAGGGACCAGTAAAATAATAATCATATATTAACTTCTTAGGTGGAGGTTGGGTATTAAACTCGGCTACTATAGAGCCTCCTGCAGCTATTATGTACGGAAAGGCAGCTGCTGGGTAAACCGTTGAAGAGGTACCGACTAGTAGTAAAATATCACAGTACGTTACCACAGGATCTGCCAACAATAAAATAAACGTTTTTTTTTAATGTATAGGTTTCCAGGGCTTATCTAGGGATGCGTTTTTAATGAAACGTTTTCCTTTCAATAAAAACGCAACCTGGTGTTCAAATTCTTGGGTAGCCAACACGCAAGTAAAATCTACCCCTGGTATTGCAAGCGTCCATAGGCTAAGGTAACTGCTTAGCATCAGGCGGGCCGTATGCTTGTTAGCATAATTGTAGTATAAAAAATATACCTACACTACATGTAAGTACTTCAATAATTTGAAACAATACCTAGTATATCGACTAAACTGAGATCCAAATGTTCACCAAACCAGACGACGTGAGGTCTCAAAAGCCCACCACACGCTGGCCTTTTACAATGTGGGAGATTTTTCTCTGGAATGTTAGAGTATAGTTCTTTAGAAGACGGAGAACCTCGGCCTCTAAGCGCCTGCAACAATAAATATTTTCGTGAATAAATTGTATAATAAAGTTAGGAAGAGTAAACTCGGTCACCAATACTCACTAAGTCACACAGCTGAAATACCAATGAGTAGAGTATGTACATAGTTTGAAAAACCAATGAAAAAAGTGGTATAAAAGCGGTCGGCGGAATTGGTCCAATTCGAACTCACAGGCAGGAGCCAGAATGGCACAATTGGTAGTGCGCTGGGCTAGAACCAGAGAGCCGTTGGTTCGAATCCTGCTCCGGGCTCGACTTTTTCAACATTGCCTTAACCAATTAATGATTAGAGAAGAATGCTCGCGGAAGCGGCTACGGAAATCTACCACGACGGTCCAGGTCATGGCTGCTTCACGCTTGCGTGGCCCGTGCATGGTGGGTCGGTCAGATGGTACACAAAATACCACCCAAATAACGAGCATAATGAAAAAAATATCAGACTAATCGGTCGCGCCGACAAGTGACACATGTGGCAATTGATTTCGATGTGTAAAGATGATAGCTACCTCACAAATGGGACTATCGGTGTTATCTAGGATTTGGTTACATTTAGTACAGCGAGTCTTGAACAAATTGCCGTGAAGTTCTACTACATATTTTGAACCAGCTCTGGCATGTAACCCATCAACATTTTGCGTAATCACAGTGACTCTTTTGTCTGTTGCATGTCTGGCTTCGTATTCAGCTATGGCTAGATGACCCTGAAATATGACATGACATCATTAGATACCCAAGTTACTTAATTAAGTAGTTCCACTCTTTTTTTAGGTGAGCTAAGATCAATAATTGAGAAGATCCTAGGATCCGGGGTATCGAGGATTACCATGATATAAAAATATCTCAGTAAAAATAAAAGTTTGATTAATACCTATGTATGTATCTCCTTTGTCAGTACACGAAGGCAAACCTAGGCAGTACATATATATATTTTTTTTTAATTCATGTCCCAGAGTTAATACAATACAAATCAGTGATGTTAAAACTTTTTGTTATGGCAATACCAATGATGCTTTAGTATTGCAAGCGTCCATAGGACATGGTTGCTTATTACCAGGTGTACCGTATACTGCTATGTAACACCAGGATTTAGTTAATCCTTGTAAAGGAAACCGTGTACTTTATCATATACTTTTCAGACTATCATAATAGGTAACTCATTGATTGCTAATGGTGGCAGACGACCAATTGATAAGTGGTAACCGTCACTCATGGACTTCGGCAATGCCAGGGCGCAATCAAGCCACTGCCAAAAGTTTCTGGTCAGAGTAAAAAACGGTAAACCTATTTACAAAATGAAAAACACATACTGCACTAGGTTTTGATTGCAACACTAACTCTCGTCTATAATGATAAAACTCCCAAACTAATGCCGGGTCTTCTCTAAAGGCTGAAGGTGTAGCTAGAACACTTGTATCTAAATCTCTCCATGAACCTTCTTTGCGAAATGTTGGTATACCAGATTCAACACTAATACCAGCACCGGATATAACAACCACTTCTTTTGCAGCTATTAATTCCTTCTTGAATTTGGACAAATTACTTAATGAACACTTTCTATGGAATATAGAAGTTAATACAGGTCTTATATTCTTTTGGATTGGTCTAATAAGCATCTTTGGCTATTTTATTAGTTTTAAGCTAATTCTTTCAGAGATACATTTTTTTTGGAACAACTGTTTAGTTGCTTCATGCATTTTTATTTTTCATTGATGTTCTTGAATGTGAAATTTCTTTAGTAAATAATATCTATCGGAATTACATATTACTGAACATTTAATTTTGCAAAGGTCTTTTTTGTGCTTATGCCTACTTATTTGACAATAATAATTGACATTTCATGATCTGACAAATGAACATTTTTATTGACCTCTAATGTACCTACCTAGGCACCACATGCATAATAGCCGGCAAACTCACAAACATGCAGACAGCGTTTTTAAGGTATCTTTGGTACCTACATGTGTGGGGCGCAACGGGTGACTCGACAATGAACCAATCACAGAATTTAAGAATTTGCGTCATTGGTTAATACTGACGAATTATGCCAGTGTGGTGTAGTAGGCTGATACCTACCCCTCCAAGTGTATGGAGGATACCCGTGCCCAGCAGTGGGAAGTTTATGGGTTGGCTGCTTCACGGTACATGCGACACATGCACGAACAACGCCGACTTTTGTTCAAGATGTTTGCCGGCTAATAGACCTATTTTTCAGTTTTTGCCCCGCCAAAAAAATATTGAAGATCCGGGGCTGTTTTTTAGTCAAAGTGACGCTCTTACTAGAACCAGTTATATTAGTGGAGTTATTAAAGTATTATTATGCTTATCTATTACTTTTGAACACAGAAGCAGTTTTCGTGTAAAGGGATAAATAAAATTTTATTTTAGTTGCAATATTATTTATTCTTATCAATGAATCAAAATATAGGTATTGCTACCTACCAAAATACGATGGACCGATTTCCATTATTCATAATTATAGATAGATAACTCTTTATTGTACATCAAAAGAAAAAAAAACATTACAAAACATGTCAAAAGGTAGGTACAATAGTCAGCCTAATCGCTAAGCGCGATCTCTTCCTTATTTTTTATAAGGTTGGGTGTACATAATATAGGTATTATGTCAATTTACAACATAATAAAGTGAGTGAATTGTAACCCTACCCTTACAAAAGTCATGTGCGGTCATACAAAATACAGATAAATGTACAAACTAGAAGAGGAAGGCGGAGGAGTGGGTGTTGAAGTGCAAATTAGGATAGGAATATGTCCAACAGTGGACAGAAACAGGCTGATTGATTGATTATTACATCAAAATAATATATACTTACTAGCTGACCCAGCAAACATTATTTGCTACTAAAATAGTAATATCGCTATTAAAAGATAGCGGTTGATCCTAGAGGGGTGAAAATAAGGGTTGTATGTTTTTTTTAATGCCTCATTATAACAAAATAAAAAAAAAGTCCAAAAAATAAATGTTAGGTGTGGACAACCCTTATCACTTAGGGGTATGAAAAATAGATAGTAGCCGATTCTCAGACCTACTGAATATGCTTATAAAATTTCATAAAAACGGACAAACCGTTTCGGAGGAGTATGGTAACTAACATTGTGACACGAGAATTTTATAAAGTCAAAGTCAAACTCATCAATTCATTTAGATCAAATTCATGATACTTATGAACGTCATTAAAACAAATGCCAGCATACTTTTTTCCTAAGCCCAATTCGCTGACTAGGGTAGGGCCTCGAGAAGAATTGGCAAGAAACTCGGGCTATAAGATATAAGTATTCAAGTAGACATGACAATCTGTTCCGTTTTTGAAAATATCAATCACTCAAAGCTTGCGGCAATGTTGTAGCAGATGGGCCACAAAAATAAAAGTCGAACATCTTCGACGCTGGCTTTGGCTCAATGTTGAATTCAGCTACTATAGAGCCTCCAGCTGACATCACAGTGGGATATGCGGCCGCTGGGTAGACTAATGAAGATGTACCGACAACAAGCAGCAAATTACATTTCGATATAACTGGATCTGCAAAAAGCAAGCACCCTTCAGTCCCCGCCTTATTAATAAACGTAGTGTAACGAATGAATAGTTACGCAATTGTCCTCTTCTTTTGAATGTCTAATTGCCGATGATAGAATAAGAGATTATATAATTACACCTATTCTTTTCCGCGTTTAATAATAAGGCGGCTAAAGTTTTAACATGGTAGGAGCCTAGTGTAAGAGTAAGACTAAGTTTTTATCGATTGTAATAGTTATGTACACAATCATAGATATAATATAATATACTTTGGGTATTAACAAGTGTTTTTTTTTATACCCCCAAGGTGGCAAACAAGCATACGGCCCGCCTGATGGTAAGCAGTTACCGTAGCCTATGGACGTTTGTAACACCAAGGGTGTCACTCACGCGTTGTCGACCTTTTAAAGTGATTGTTTGCCTATTACAAGCAGTTAGAATGCCTGGCCTGTTGTAAGCCTTTTGGAGTATCTAAATATATAGGGCATCATACAAGCGAGCAAGCCCGACTGGGATGGACCTCCACCTTATCCCCCACGAAATAACTACATACAGCAGTGTAGTTGTGTTCCTGTGTGTAAGTAACAGGTCTCCAGCGCTCATTTACGAATGCATTTTAAAAGAAACGTTTTCCTATCCCGAGTATAGGTACTCCATCCTTACTTATATTATATATGTGAAAGTTTGTGAGAATGGATGGATGGATGGATGTTTGTTACTCTTTCACGTAAAAACTTCTGAACGGATCTGGATGAAATTTGGCACAGAGATAGATTATGGTCTGGAATAACACATAGTCTACTTTTTGCAGCGATAACCGATATCCACGCGGGCGAAGCCGCGGGCAACAGCTAGTCTAATATAATAATCTAAATAGTTAGTATAAAAAGTACCAATTGCATTCACCGTTTCCCATCTTATTCTTTCACCGAAAAATATTATGTGCGGTCTCAGAAGACCACCGCAGTCAGGTTTTTTACAATGTGGAAGATCTTTCTCTTTGATCTTGGAGTATAGTAATTTGGAGTCTGGCGAACCAGCCCCTCTGAGTGCCTAAAAAAAAATTGACAATGATAACTTCGAATAAAAAGGTTTCAAATAGTGTAAATAGGGTACAATGATTTTTTCTGTTAGTTATAAGAAGGCACTTCACTTTATACGAGACCACATCCTATTATAATATTGTTACGACGCACAGGGTGGCCCTAAAAACTACCGCTATCTGAAAACAATAACTATTCATAAAGAGTCTCGAACAATACAGAAAAAACATCATAAAGAGAACAAAGGATGAATAGCGGTCGAACGGAACGTGCGAATAAGAACCTTAGCGTATGGGCGCAAGGTTTATAGCACTTAGCACGGTGACTTGTTTACATCATGAATGAACGTTCGAGTAACGGGTTTCTTCGTAAAGACGTTACTGTAACTTACTACGATCCTCGCGTATATTCTCGATTCCGTGGCGAGTTATATATAAGGGGCCGACGTGCGGCGGACAGCCAGTCTTGGTTGAAGAGTCTTAGTTGAGTCTTCGTTGAGCAGTCAACGAGTCTTCACTGAGAGGAAGACAGCGATACAGGCGATATATCGGGACGATATTGAAAGACTTTAGTGAAGTGTTTTGTGTTATAGTGAAGAGTTTAGTGAGTGAACTGTTATAGTGTGTAATTGTGTTTACGGTGTATTGTAAGTGTCATTGTGTGTTTTGTGTTGAAGTGCTAATATACTCGTTATCGCGTAACCTGGCATTTTAATCGAACCCTATCCTGACAAGTAACTATTGTTGTCGTCATTGAACATAACAATTAGTGTCAGCGGTAGTTCGTAACAACTGGTCTCAGAGCCGGGACGTAACATTGGTCTCAGAAGTGGGACGTAACAATATTATAAACGCGAAAGTTTGTAAGTATGGATGCATGGATGGATGTTTGTTACTCTTTCACGTAAAAACGTAAAAACTACTGAACGGATCTGGATCAAATTTGGCACAGAGATAGATTATGGTCTAGAATAACACATAGGCTACTTTTTACAGCGATTACCGACATCCACGCGGGCGGAGCCGCCGGCAACAGCTAGTCTTCCATAAAACAACCTGGATAATGATATTATGTGTTACAAATATGGGTTACTAATATAATTTTATTATATTCTATGCTATTCTTGTTATAGTAAAATACCGAATTACTCCAAATTTGTTTTTCTCATCGTGTAGTTTATCTGCACAATTATGGTCACCTATTTTCATATATTATTAGGACAAAATACAACATGGTTGAAAAATTATTGTACTGAAATCTATTACTGACTAGCTGTTGCCCGCGGCTCCGCCCGCGTGGATGTCGGTTATCGCTGTAAAAAGCCTATGTGTTATTCCAGACCATAATCTATCTCTATGCCAATCATTTCATCCAGATCCGTTCAGTAGTTTTTACGTGAAAGAGTAACAAACATCCATCCATCTATCCATCCATCCATCCATCCTCACAAACTTTCACATTTATAATACTAGTAAGGATTCTGAACTAACTACTTTCAGCTTTTGCCTTTACAAAGAATAAGCATTGTATATATTGGATAGGTATGTACCTCACAAATAGGATTATCAGTGTTAACAAGGACTTCGTCGCATTTAATACAGCGAGTCTTGAACGAACTGCCATGAAGTTCTATTATATTCTTGGAACCAGCTTTTGCATGCAAATCATCGATGTTTTGTGTTAGAATAGTGATTTTCTTGTTGGCTCCATGTTTGGCTTCGTATTGTGCAATGGCATTGTGACCCTGGAAATTGAAAATTTAAGGTACTATTTCGAATAGAGCTGCTAACGGCAACTGCCGACATTATGCAGCAGCTGCATATAGTTGACCGCAGCAGCATTACTGGTTTGTATGTATTTCTATGAAATGCAGCACGTGGAACCGACAACGGCTGCATGTGCTGCTGCTGCAGTGCTCGGAAGCCATTTCATATAAATACATACAAAACAGTCGTGCTGCTACTGCAAGTGCTGTCGGCAGTTGCCGTTGGCTACTCGGTTCAGAATAGTACCTTTAGAATGTTAAATCCGAGACTTCAAAAGTAAAGAATTATATTTATATTATATTTGATAAAATAAATTTAAACAAATCTAGTGTTGCGGGGGAATATACAAACAGACTAAAGTATAACCAGACTCTAAACAATTGAATACATTTTTTCCCCTTGGGTGAATTGATCATTCAATGCGCAGCACGAAGGTTTAATGGGAATCTTGTTGTCATGTAGCACCATAGTAAAAACTTACCGCGTTAGGTTTAGTTTTCGACAGGAATTCTCGAAAGAAATGAAAATACTCCCATACAAAACCAGGATCGTCCATAAAAACTTGACGGTTGAAGATAACTGTTGCTGGCATATCTCTCCAAATACAAACGTTACTTTTGAAGGTCGGTACACCAGACTCAGCACTTATACCAGCACCAGATAACACAACAACTTCTTTTGCAGTATTTAAGACCTGCTTGAATTTAGTCATATCATTTGAAACTTTTCTTTTACTTAGTATTTGAGGTAATAAAGTTATTTGGATTTGTTTTAGATTTACTATATGATGCATATTTTTGTAAATTTTGAATAGGTTTTATTTGCAAAGTTGTCTCCGACATCGATGGAGATGGGCGAGGAAATAGATCCTGTCACAGAGATGGAAAAGTGCCAGAAAGAACTGTATAAATCACGTTGCGATGGCCTGTGTACAGGTTCTTTAGTAAAACCCCCCAACGCAATGGTCTGAAGCAGGCAGTTTAGGTAGATGCGGAAGGCGGAGGTACGTGTGCTATGGCGCGTGTTGGGAGATGCCTATGTCCTGCAGTGGACTGCGATAGGCAGATTGAGATTGAACGTGGAAGATCCAGAGCAAGGTTTTATGGCACAAACTAAGGAAGGTTTACATATAAAGCATAAATATTCTACATATAAATATAGTTTTTATTCTTGGATTGTTTCGTCGGTGCTCTGAAGTTATGTTGCATCTTTTTGTAGCTATATATCGATTTTATATTAAAATTTCTTGAAATAACAATAGCATTTTCCATGTAAATATTTGTGTCACAGATAATGTTAAGTTTATAAATGTAACTGTCATTAATAAGCATGACAGGTAACTGCTGACAAGGAGTTGAATAACAAGAAGGGATAATGCTTTCTGCGTCAGTTAAACAGAAGATACAAACAAGAGATTTATGAATCGAAGCGTATAGCGCCCTCTGTTGTGTCATGGTGTTAGTAAGATCGCCCTCTCACCAACACCATAGCATGGCAGTCGCTTCGCTGCCATCCACTATCATGTGTTCTATTCTATGGCTGCCATTGTCTTTTCAGTGCCGTTCGTGAAATGAAACTATTGTTTAAATCTAAAAAGCTCCACCAGCATACTGGACGTCATTAGCAGCATGCCGTGTTGCACTGGGTTCATGCACATCTGCATGTCCCCGGAGCGTCAGATGGTGGCAGCAGATATATGAATTAGTGTTGGGATTGTTAACATATTTTATTATTATTAATTGGTACTAACATATTTATAAGTTGTGTGTAATTACTAACAAGGTATGGAGTTGTTCGAAATAAAGTTTATTTTATTATATTTTAATACATAGATGTCTATGTCTATATGCTATTCCAGACTATAATCTATCTCTGTGCCATCCAGATCCGTTCAGTAGTTTTTGCGTGAAAGGGTAGCAAAAATCCATACATCCATCCATACATCCATACTCACAAACTTTCACATTTATAATATTAGTAAGGATCTGGCAGACAATAACCATTGCAAGAGAAGGAAAAACTCGAAACAAACCCTATGTAATACCTGTTTGGCTAGCGTGGTATAGTAGGCTCATATCCCACCAAGTATGGAGGAGAGCCGTGCCCAGCTGTAGGACTTTTATAAATTAAGATGATGATGATAATTATTGTTAACTTGCCTATAAATAAAATAATAAAAAATTAAGAGGAATATGTGTGGAGTCAGAATGCTAGACAGAGTAAAAAACTGTGACATAAGAGATCGATGTGGATTGAAAGAAGATGTAGTGACAAAAGTTGAAAAGGGGATATTAAGGTGGTTTGAACATTTAGAAAGGATGGATGAAAAAATAATAACAAAAGAGGTATATCGTGCAAGAATCAATGGAGATGTCGGTAGGGGCCGCCCTAGGAGAACATACAGCGACCTAGTAGGGGATTTGCTAAAAAAGGGCCAAATTAAAAGTACCCAGAATCTACGTTCATGCATGAAGAGGTTGATGAATGTAGAGGAGGCGAAGGAAGTATGTTTGGATCGAAGCAAGTGGCGTACCATAGTCTCTGCGTACCCCACTGGGACACAGGCGTGATGATATGTATGTATGTAAAAGTTTACTTTAATTTATTTATCTGATCCTTTCTATGAACTTAATTCAAACATAATTAAAGTTATGATCAATAGTATGGTGCCCTACCTCTCTTACTTTCAACTTAACTTTCTCTTTTTTATTCACTCGTTGTTCTAAAAAGGTTTTAAATAAAATAAGGCTGTGTATTTACATTATATTTTGTGACCGAGCACTTGTTGAGCGCGGTTAGCCGCTGTCTAAAGAGAGATTTTCCTTTGAGGATTACGTAATTAAACCTTCAGGTGTGCATAATAAAAGTAGACCGTCTTTGAAGCTCAGTAATTTGCAAAATTGTTATCTTAATTCAGTAACTGGCCGCCTACAGTTAGGTACAATTTTTGTTTATATAGTAAGTTTTGTAGGTAACGAACGAAAGCATATGCTACGGTAACTGCTTACCACATTTAGTTACACATTAGGAAAGCCGTATGCTTGTTTGTCACGTTAGTCGTATAAAAAAGACATTTCAATAACAAAAAGATCCTATCCTGGCCATATATATCCAAACTATACGTGATTTGAAAATGAAACAGTTATTTTATTAAATAATGTTTTCTAGAGAAAAATCTATCCTGAAACAGTTTCAACAAAGTTTGTCCCGTGTGGGAATCGAACTCGCGACCTCCGGCTTAGCAGCCATTAACACTAGGGTCATTAACAACTAGACCAACAGGACAGTAAATAATTATATCGTTAGGAACTATAATTATAGTTACTATAACTATAGTTCTATATTAGAATTCTGAGAAAAATAATTCCGAGCAATATATATTTGTCAAGAAACAATTCTACAAATTGAATCGAGTAACAAGTTCCTTCTACAAATAACAAAACTTTGGAAAACATGTAATTACAAGTTGTTACTGAAAACACGTGTTACTATCGTTCTCAACAAATAGACATAACTATGTAGTTCCATTTTATACAAGTGCCCTATAAAATGGGAGTCGAGTGACCTGATTTCACTCATACTACCATCAACAAAGACTCAACGGTGCTTGTTAAACTCTTTTAAGAACACAATGGCATGACCCTACCCACACTAATTCTCTTTGAATTTGAAGCTCTTTCAAATCACATCAGATAAAATTATTAAGATCTCTTAGGAAAAAAATTGCCGTGCCTCAATTCCGAACTCCTTTTACTTCATGCGGAAGCCTTTCGGGTTTTAGAATATACCTATGCGCTTATATTATAACATACTAGCGTTGCCCGCGGCTCCGCCCTTGTGGATATCGGTTATCGTGATAAAAATATACCCTATTCGCTATTTCAGGCTATAATCTATCTGTATGCCAAATTTTATCCAGATCCGTTCAGTAGTTTTTACGTGAAAGAGTAACAAACGTATAGGTAGATGTTTGTTATGTCCATCCATCTCCACAAACTTTCACATTTATAATATTAGTAGGATAGAATAGGTAGAAAAGGTAATCTCTTGTTATGAGAAATGTTATTGATAGCCCTTTGAAAGATAATATAATAATATCGTGTATTCAAAGTGTAGAAGTTTCAAAGAAGGAGTTTAGCAACCTAATACCTAGCTATTACAAGCAAGCGCCAGCTGCGGTATATCAAATACCAACACCTGTATGCTTTGTGAACGAAACCATTGACGTCATAGTGTAGCGCATGCGTTGTGAATAGCGTCGCCATCGCGGCTTCGGGGTGAGAGGAGGAATTAAAGGATAACACAACGCGGCACGCTGTGACAGCGAGCAGACGTACAGTGAAGAAGAACACATCAAATAACGCGGGAAACCAACCCCGGTAAGTAACGACGTAATAATAATTATACAGATAAAATTAACGCCAGAACCACCCGCTTTTCTTGATGGAAAGTCCATGTTTTATATTAATTTTGTATGTGCGGGTAATTCAGATTATGTTCGAGATTATTAATTTTAGGATTTGGAAGCTCTTTTGTTGTTCCGACGGATAATTTATGCATGATTTGTTATTTTTAATTCGATTTAGATTGTAAGTAAATAATCTTTTTATTGTGATACGGTATCGTGCTATGTTTAATCTTATAATAATTTATTTGTTTGGAATACCTATTTGACTTTTAAAATTGGCCTAACTTTTTCAAGTTTTAAACGTCCGCGTTCGACTTTATTTACATAGAGTGAGTCATATTATATGCACATATAATATTATCACAAACAAATGCCTGTAACATTTGTTTCTTTTATTAGTAAATGAATAAAACTACTATCAATTTACAAATAAGGCCGGCCGATTCAACAGGCATTTATTATTATTAGCGATTTGAACAAGTCACTTAACTTGTTCGTATTACGTGTTGGCAAGGGTCCAACTAGGTATTCTTCTATATTATTTATGTTTTTTGATATTTACATGAATAGTTATTGAAATAAAAGTAATTTAACCTGAACTGTTTATAAAAAATCAGATATTGTATCTATAAATCTGATTGAGGTCGCAGTTCTAAGGAAAGGTGCTCAAAAGACTGGCCACATTGCTACGCTGGATCGCAAAGCTAATACGTTGATCCAAATGAAGGCCAGCCTTAAGACCGTGGGATGACTCGACTAAACGCTTAGGTATATCACGATACAGTTTGTCTTAGTTGTGTTTTTAAATATTTGTCGAAATTCCTAATAAAAAACAATATTATTTCGTACCCATGTCCGTTTATCAGTCTTATGTCTTATGCATGCTCATAAACGGAAGATAATTTTTTTTGTGTAAAATATTGCTTCAGAACTAAACTCGCACATGACTTAAAAATAAAAAATAAACAAAATTAAATCTAAGAAAACAATAAAAAAATAAAATTAGATCTAATGATATATATAGGTAGGATATAAAAATATATAAATCTAACCTAAACAAATATTTAAATGAAGACAGAAAATAAATAAACTGTGATGCGAGTCCGAAAAGGACGCCATCTCAGCATACTGCTGTATACCATAAACGTATACAGCGCTGCCCCTCTAGACAAGTGGCAAAACGGTAGTCGAATCGAAAAGTCAAAAAAGCAAATCTATGGGATTTGACGTAACTTTGCGACATTATAACATAAACTTACGTCAAATTCTCTTTTTTGACTTTTCGATTCGACTACCGCTCATGCCACTTGTCTAGACGGGCTGGTATTGATGGCGTCTTCGTAGTGACGTCACGTTATAACAAATATTAAATATTAGATTTAAATTATAAAAATATATTTAAAAAAATCATAAAATTTTTAAATAGTTATGAAAAATAAAAAATAAAAACATATGAACAAATTTTATATTAAACAAATCTTATGCTTTAACTAAAAGAAAATTAACGTTGCGTTCCATTCCGCACTCACGCGCATGTCCCGCCAGGTAGGTATACGATAAAGAAAAGAAGAAAGGGGTAGTAGGCAGTGGTATAATGGATAAAATAAACTATTTAAACCACCCTTAAATATGGGTAAAAAAGTGTGACGTATGACTTTGATCATGGGTGGCGGTACCAATGTAAATTTCGCTTTGCGACATTTATAGTGCTTATTAAATGACATGGGGGCGCCCGCGTGGTAATTTGGAATATTTTTCCCGATTTTGCAACATATCTCACTACTGATCCGCTCCTATTGATCATAGCGTGATGTTATATAGCCTATAGTCTTCCTGGATTAATGCACTATTAAAAAAAAAAACTACTTATACGATTGCGGCGGAGCCCAAATAGAGGGTCTTTTACAGCAACTTATAGCTATTTTGTTGAAAAATCAATTTTACTTATTATTTAAAAAAAAAAAAATTATAAATTGTTGTTCGGAGCAATTAAATCTGTTAGGTGACTCCACTCTTGCGCCAGTCTTATTACATCAATTTGATCATTGAGATCAAAATATTATTAGGTCACGTTGTCTATACAGAAATTTATTAGCTTAGATATTTCCGATAAATGTTTACGAGTTCGACACGAAATTCTAGATAACATCATATCGTAAACAACTTTGGTTTATAATTTGTACTGGTAAGGACATTGGAGTACCATGCTTATGCCCCCTGTTCGATCTTAAACATAGTAATTCTTTCAGTGGTATTGCCAGCTAGAATCAATCTCTTACCTCTCTTGATTCAAGTTACTTTCTGACTAATAACTGAATAATAGAAATATTGTTCATGAAGTTATTTTGAAATGTAATTTCGGTATTATTTTCTTTTTTCGTTGAAGATAAATGAACTATGATAATAATTAAATATTGTGGATTCTGGAGGGCGTCGAAAAGAACCAATAATTTATTTATTCAATAGCCTCCGTGTTTGATGAAAAATAATTGCTTTTTTCTCAACAATAGAGTAGGTAATTATATACCTTTGTGTGGTAATAAATCTTTTCTTGTAACATTGTGTTGTTTACCTCACAGTACGTGCCAGTCTTGTACAAACAAACTGCTGGAAAGGACTGTAAGGCTTCAAGCAGACATGCTACTTTTAGCATCGGCGATCAGCGTTTTGCAACTTTATCGATGATGCATCGCGTTTTGGTGACTCTCTGCGTTCGGTCGCGAACTTTTCCGTAATATGTATAACAATGAACCAAACTTAGTTTAAATTTATATTATTTTTTACATTCATTTAATATGTATTTACATTTACTACGTACGTACATAAAATAGCGATTAGAATTACAGTAATTCATACCATTTCGTTCAGGCCACAACATTAGAGCTGACATGACGCAGGGACCTTATTTGATTTCTTGTTTTAAGTTTTATTTAATATAGTAATTTTAAGTTTTAATACTTTTAATGTACCTATATTACATTTAAACTTAAAATTACTACTAATCGTTTGAAAGAAAGAAAGATTTTTTTTCAATAGACCAACACAACGAACAAAATCTTTCTTTCTTAAAATTTTTTTCTTGTAGAGTTTGTCGCTCTGTTAAGCTTCCGAAAAGCGACTCAATCGCTGTGTTTGGCATTTGTAAGTATATACAGTGTGGAATGTTTGGTCTAATTTAACTGCTATGCTAAAAGTTGCATGTCTGATGTAGCCTTAAACAGTTTCCAACATGTAAACTTAATTTAAAGTTTGTAAAGTTGAACCCCTCCGGCTCTTCAAGATATATTTTGCTATGAGAATGTTTAAAGTTTAAGGTTTAATATTGTTATAGATGTTTGTTCGACTAATGTTAGCTAGGGTTTGTTGTGGGGTTAGGCAGAGACTATGGTACAAAATCGCTGCCTCTCCATTTATGAAGAACGCTGGAATTGTACTCGAGAAAAGGCGCTTATTGTGGTCATTTGTTGTTTTTTTTCTTATTGTATACGTTCCGTATTATCTATCGCATTCATACTTTATACTTCCGCGTGAAAATATGGCATCAAAACTGAACGCTGCTCGGTACGAAAGTAGCTTTTTTTTTGTTTTATTTTAGTGTAGTTTAGCCTGTCTTATGCCACTGTTGAGTAAAGACCTCCTCTATTAAATTCCGTCTATCCACTACCATATTTCATCAAATTTAAAAAGACAACTCCCGTATTAATTCACAAGCTCTATGAAGTGGAGGACTTTACAGACATCACGAAAAAATTATACCCAGACTCGAAACAAAAATTTATATATTTTGTTCCGAATGGGAATCGAACCCACGACCACTGGCTTAGCAGTCAGCTTCACTAACCACTAGACCAACACTCCAGTTATATATCATGCATCGATGTCGTCACGCCAGCGTAGGTAGCTTATCTTTCTTTAAACATCATTAGCTTTACTACTAGATCAACAAGTGAGTCATAATCGTATTCTACTGGCCATTTGTCTTACCCTAATAACAATTACCTACGTAACATAGTTCACGTGATCCCATTAATCATATTCTCAACATTCTCTGAAATGTACTGCGATAAACCTTATTGTATGAGACTCCGGTTGTGTGACATTTTCCGGCTTTAGCACCTTTAATGATGTCGTAAATATTTTGTATGACAAATTGTCTGTGACATTTTCTCTCTCTTTCTCTCTTCGAAGATTTGGTATAAAAGAAAAGTAGTAGTTTTTGTGTTCAAAATTTTTAGATCAGCCACACGCGGGTGATTCTTCAGCTATATTTATGTACAATAACTAGGTACTAAGAGTACAAGCTTTTTATTTTATGGAAAGCTAATAAGCACTTACTCACTCGTAAGAACACAAAATAGACGAATTCAATACAAAGGTTACGGCCGTGTCGTTACCGTCGTAGGCTCTACATCGTACAGTCTACGGCGTAGCTTCGTAGCAGACACTAACTTATTAATAATTTCACATTATCATGTACTAGCTGTTGCCCGCGGCTCCGCCCGCGTGGATGTTGGTTATCGCTGCAAAAAGTAGCCTATGTGTTAAACCAGACTCAAAATCTATCTCTGTGCCAAATTTCATTCAGATCCGTTCAGTAGTTTCTACGTGAAAGAGTAACAAACATCCATCCATCCATCCATCCATACTCACAAACTTTCACATTTATAAAATAACTAGCTTTTACCCGCGACTTCGTCCGCATAAGTTTTTTTGTTTTCTCCCGGCTGTAAGTCCCCCTGCAACAATGTCCCACTGTCGTGTTCCAGTCCTCAACTTCACATTAAAATTTGTTCAAAAGCAACCTAAGCTACATAATGGATAGCTCCGAATGTTTCCTTAGTAAATATAAAAAGTAAATAATGTAAATCGGTTTAAAATACTACTAACTACCTACCTGCCAACCCCCGATGTTAGACAGTGTGACATCCGTAACATCGTCTGCGTAGGAAGTACTAACTTAATGTAAGTAGTATAATAATGTAGGAAGCTAAAAATAAGAGGCCTTATTACTGTAGTTAATTTTTGTAAACTATGTTCTTTGTTTTTTACTCTCTGGCCAACACATGGAGATTCTGTGGACTTGAAACACGTGAGCAAGCCACGTATAATTGTCCGTGAGAAAAACAACTCTTTTCTAAATTAATGCCGGCTACTTTTAATGTTTGCCCCTGAGCTTTATTTATCGTCATAGCGAATGCGATTTTCAGCGGAAACTGTAATCTCTTAAACTGGAATGGCAAATCTGTCGGAATTATGGGTATACGTGGGATTAAAACGTTCTCTCCTTTTGCCATTCCAGTCATAATGATTGCTTTTACAATATTGCGACCGAGGTGTGTTACTTGCAACCGTGTGCCATTACACAGTCTTGGTGAATCTAAATTCCGCATCAAAAGGACAGGAACGCCTACTTTCAGCCTCAGTTTGTGTGAAGGTACTCCCGACAGTTCTAAAGAATTAAGAAATTCTACAGGGTATGATGTTACTTGTTCAGTATCCATTACAGTGTCTACAGAGAGAAACTCAACAATATCACCTTCCACGCGTGACATAATTTGCTCGTTTATCTTTTTTTTTTTTTTTTTTTTTTTTATTTTTTTTTTTTTTTTTTTTATACTACTTGGGTGGCAAACAGGCATACGGCCCGCCTGATGTTAAGCAGTATCCGTAGCCTATAGACGCTTGCATTACCAGAGGTATCACTTGCGTGTTGCCAACCCTTTTTTTTACACCAGGGCTTTATGATGGAAGTAACCCTGGGATAGGAATACGTTTCTTTCAAAACGCATTCCTAAATGAGCGCTGGAGACCTGTACTCACACACAGGAACACAACTACACCGCTGTGTGTACTCATTTCGCTGTGGTCTTCTGTAAGGTGGAGGTCCTTCCCCAGTCGGGCTTGCTCGCTAGTATGGTGCCCTACCTCTCTTAGTATATCTGTCCCACCATTTCATTCGTCGGCGCTAAAATTGTTCTTTCACATAACCATTCTCTATGCCTCATATTAGTTAGCAGTTCGCTATAGACGAAGTTATTTAGATCATCTGGATTATGCACAACATTGCAGAATTCACGATCCAATGTAATTATGCCATTACCATCCTTTGCCATACGATCTTCTCCAATTTTAAGAAGAGCAGCAGCATATTGGTTAGATTGTACATCATTGTGTAGTTGCACTCTCATATTTGTAGACAGACTAAACGTTTTTACGTGCACCCATAACGTTGACGCTTTTAAACACGCATTTATTTCATCTGCAGGGGTGCCTTTAGTGATAACCGGCAAAGTCTGTCTAAAATCGCCCGCTAAAAGTACCACCATCTCCCCCATGATATTTGGATTACTCTTGATGTCTTTCAAAGTCCGATCTAGAGCTTCAACTGCTCTTTTATGGGACATAGTACACTCACCCCAAACTAATAATTTACATTGCTGCAACATATTTCATGGCATTTCTTCATGGGCTAAGTTTAATGGCAGTTTAAGCACCGAATGTGCCGTTCGACCACCATTGAGCAGAGTGGCGGTAACTGCTACAGCAATTCCTTTATCTTTTCGGATTTGCGCTAAAAGCAAGTTTAAAAGAAAGGTTTTTCCCGTGCCTCCGGGAGCATCCAACAATTTCTGTGGTGTAGGTAATTAGATTTTATCTGTATGTAATGTAACAGTCAGTTGAATAAAAAATCGTATACAAATCAGATCAATAGTTTTGGCGTAATGTGATTCTAGACAGAGTTTTAATGTTGTAGATAGGTAGCTGTGTAAAGGTTTCTGTGGGAATGAGATATTTTCCCGAAGTAAAAAGTAGTCTGAATTTTGGTACCTTCCTACCCTATAAGTTAAGTAGTGTGATGGAATGTCGCTAAGTTCCGATCCAAGTAAAACTGTTAAATAAAGACAGTTGCATCAAAATTTTATCATAAATTCCCTAAATTATGGCGCCTACCGACCCCCTAAGTTAGAAAAGTGATCAAATACTAACTTGAAGTCTTAGTAACACTCAGTTAAAAAAAATAACATCAAAATCATTTCAGTAGCTATGGCGACATGCGCTTCTTGACACGATCACGCTAGATTTCCGCGGGAATGAGGTATTTTCCCGCCGTAAAAAGTAGCCTGTGTCCGTGCCTAGGATCCTATCTTTATATTTACCAAGTCTTATAAAAATCCGTTCAGACGTTAAGGCGTGAATGAGGTAAACTTTTAAAACAAACGATTAAAAATCACTAACTTAATTAGTTTTCTACCTACTGCCTACGCCTTAAGTACGATGACGTGATCATTTTGATCTTATATCCTTTTCTAGGTTACTATCTATCACCTAACTAAATTTCATCAAAATCCGTTCAGCCGTTTAGGCATGATAGAGCAAAACTCCCAGCAAAAACCATAAAAAAATCACTAACTCAATTCAGTTTTCTGCCTACTGCCTAAGCCTTAAGTACGATGACGTGATCATTTTGATCTTATATCCGTTTTTAGGTAACCATCTATTACCTTACTAAATTTCATCAAAATCTGTTCAGCCGTTTAGACGTGAAAGAGCAAAAGTCCCAACAAAAACGACTAAAAATCACTAACTCAATTTAGTTATCTGCCTACTGCCTACCCCCTAAGAACGATGGCGTGATTATTTATAGCCTATGACCATTTCTAGGTTATCATCTATCACCATACCAAATTTCATCAAAATCCGTTCAGCCGTTTAGGCGTGAAAGAGTAACAGACAGACAGACAGACAGACAGACAGACAGAGTTACTTTCGCATTTATAATATTAGTATGGATATGACTAAGGATTTTAGCATCAACTCTTATCCACCCATTGCTGGCTATAGGTTTATTTTCTGCGTATATAATTAAAATTACTCATAGTTCCGTGTGGGGATCAAACCCACAACACGCCGGGCAGTGGATTTTTTAAAACTATTTTCTACCAGTTCAGAATACAATTTCCAAAAATCCTTTCTTAGCGGATACCTACCTATGGTCCAAATTTCAGCTATTTAAGCTATAAGTTGATCGTCAGTAAAAACGCTGAAATAATTAACTTAGCCATCCTTGCATTGCGTCTATAATATACTCGTATATAACCATCATTTTCCATTTAACAATCAATCTATCGCTTATATCTAAAGCCTTTCGTATTTTAAAACCTTTTACAGTAACAAAGAATCTAATCATACTCGGGATGAAAGAATTAATCGATGTTTACTCGAGCATATACTTGAGGTGGATGGAGACTGGTGAATGCCTGAAGGCGAGTACTTTATTATATATTTATAGATTGATATGAGAATATTGTATTCTCTTGAGGTCCCTCTTTTATTTTAATCATGGTTTGAGCGTTTTTGTCTTACGTTTTGTTTTATTTATGTTTTATTGATCATATAGATTCCAGCGCTCATTTAGGGGTACATCTTAAAAAACGTATTCCTATCCAAGGGACGGATGAAAATTGGATCGGCAACAAGCAAGTAATAATGCCTTTGGAATTGCAAGCGTCCATAGGCTATGGTAACTGCTTAACATCAGGCGGCTCGTATGCTTATTTGCCACAGAGTAGTACAAAAAAAGTTAGTTCGACTCGATTCCAACTAGGACAGGACATTATGCAGGACTGAATAGCCGGTTCAATCTTAAAGCCCTGGTGAAAAAAAAGTGGGTAACACGCAAGTAATGCCTCTGGTATTTAAGCGTCCATAGGCTTTGGCAACTGATTAACATCAGGCGGCTCGTATGCTTATTTGCCACCCAAGTAGTATTAAAAAAATGTAAGTTCAACTCGATTTTAACTAGGGCATGGCTTGAGTGGTTACCTCGCCCTTTTACGCACCATTTCTTGGAACACACAAATTTCTGTTCCATTGGTTTTCATGGTTGTTTCGAACCTGGGTTTTTGTCTGATAATGTTGTGATTGGATAGTTCCCGCGATACTGCTCTTGAGTAGTGCAGGAGTTATCTTTTAAAAACAAATACATTTTATAGACACAAAGTACATCCAGACTCGGGCCATCTAACTGTGGAACATTAACACTTTGAAGAACAGAGAACGCCTATAGACCTCATGAGAATAAAATATCTATTGTGTCAACGTTACTGTCCGTAAAAGTGTTAATAATTTAAGAGAATCTAACCTACAATACTAGACGCGGTTTCAGTGACAAGGTGACTATCTCTCCACCTTAACAATTACGTCACGTGTACAGTCAAGTATAACTTACACACAAATATCTCTGAAACTCTTTTAATTTTCTCTAAGTACATAAACAATGATTTCAGTCTTAGGTTAAGTAACCGTCAAAACAATAGTCTTTGTTTTGTTATTCAACATGAAGTCTTCATTCCCAAGTTATTTTGTTCAGAGACCGGATACATTTAAATAAAGCCTGTAATTTAGAGATAAAAGGGGATTAAATTGGATTCTGTTTTTGACTTCAGCTTACACTTGAGGATTTTTTGTTTATTGGTAGAAAATAAAGAAGATATATTTTTTTTTATACTACCAAGGTGGCAAACAAGCATACGGCCTGATGGTAAGCAGTTACCGTTGCCTATGGACGTTTGCAACACCAGGGGTATCACGACCTCAGGCATTGCCGACCCTTTAAAAACCTTATAACTCCTTTCTTGAAGAACCCCATGCTATAGTCTCTTGGGAAAACCTGAGCAGAGAGCTCATTTCACAGCCTAATCGTACGTGGTAAGAAATTCCTCTAGAACCTTCGGTACGGCATGTTTGACGTGCAAACATGCCGTAAGAGACATAGGGAAGTAAGCCCGCCTGGAAAGGACCTCCACCTTACAGAAGACCACAGCTAAATAACTATACACAGCGGTATCGTTGTGTTCCTGTGTGTGTGTTGTTTCAGGTGCTCATTTAGGGATGCGTTTTTAAATATACGTTTTCCTATCCCAGGGATACTCCATCTTAAAACGCCGTTCTAAAAAAATGGGTCGGCAACACGCAAGCGATACCTCTGGTATTGTAAGCGTTATAACCGTAAAGTGAAAAAAATAACTATAAATTTAACTTGAACTTCTTGTTTGTTTTCATTCTTGTTTTAAACAAAAAGTTTATGTGTTAGATCTGACCTATATAAACTTAAAGTTACTAGATACTGCACTTACTCTCCGAAGAAGTGCAATGTTTTCTACTTTTACTTAGTTAACTATACAATAGGAAAAATATTGTTTTTCTGGGAAAATTTATTACATCTACTATATTATAAAGAGGTAAAGTTTGTGAGCTTGTGACGTTGTAGGAGATAATCTCTGGATCTACTGTACCGATGTTGAAAATTCGTACTAATAGAAATAGAAAGCCACGTAATTTGTGAGTGTCATAGGCATATTTGATTGACAAAAACATTACGAGACTCTGGGAAATACCACCGTGCGATTAGGTTATTAGATATTCATTATTTTATATTAATGTCATGTTTTGTTTGAATTTTCCTACACTTTTTTTAGGGTTATGAATAAACAAACAAATTTTGTTTTATCAAGAACACAGATCAATCAAGTGCGTGGGTTGTGACAAGCTTGCGATTACTTTTCTTGGAAAATAAATAAAGAATCGAGTACACACTCTTCAATGGTTTTGAATATCGATATCGTTTTGTTATTTGTAAGAAGTCAATATTAAAGAAGCTGCAATAAAACGAGTTTTTTCATACTAATATTATAAATAAGAAAGTAATTCTGTATATTGTTAACTTTACACGACTAAATGGTTGATCGGATTTCAATAAAAAATAAAAAGAAAGAAAAAGCATTTAATTCAAGCAAAAATACTCTAGGTACAAAAAACAAAGAACAAAAATCTACTTAAAAAAGAAAACAAAACAACAACAAAAAAAAGGTTTATATGCACATGTCACTTCTGCGGGAATTTGGACGCCGCTCAGCATAATGCTGCGGCGCCAACAAATAACAGTTTCAGGACAATAGGAGATAGATATTTGTATAATTTTATAATCATAAGTGTCAATTTATGCAGACAATATCCACTGTAAGAGAGGGAAAACTCGAAACAAAACCCTGTACAAAAACGTCTTGCTAGCGGGGTATAGTAGGCTAATATCCCTCCAAATGTATGAAAGAGACCCGTGCCTAGCAGTGGGACGTTTACGGGTTGAGATGTTGAAGTAGCAACTGCTGCACATAGGTCTCTAAGAAATTCTACAGCATTCGGCCTTAAGCTGACCTTGTCCATCGGTTGCCCGCAACCTTTACTAGGCCGTCGCTCCTAAAATTAATTAGAAGATACATTTTAAAACAAATTTATGTGTACTGGTAGGTACTAATTAATTAAAATTTACATTGACTGAAGAACTCTTACGTGAAGGCCGTACGTCGAACTTATTCATATGAAGATGCAACGTTAAATTTTCGAGAACATTCCTTTTGAAATGTTCCTACCTTAATATTTAAACTCGTTAAGATAATGAGGTGAGAGGAAATTTATTCTTCAGTCTGTTGGGAAACTTTTTTGTTTATACTAAGTACTTGGGTGGCAAACAAGCATACGGCCCGCCTGATGTTAAGCAGTTACCGAAGCCTATAGACGCTTGCAAAACCAGAGGTATAACTTGCGTATTGTCGATTAAATATTTTTTTGCACCAGGGCTTTAAAATGAGAATAACCGTGGGATAGGAGTACGTTTCTTTTAAAACGCATTACTAAATAAGCGCTGGAGACCTGTTCTTACAATTAGCTTTTTCGACATTGTCGATATCAACTTAGCATGAAAATGTATTATGAACTTTTCTTTAGCACACATTTATTTTATTTTAAAACACACAACTGGATGGCTTGTTGCTCTAGTCTAGATGGCATAAATGGTGGATTTTTATCCTGAGGTCATAGGTTCAATCTCTGACTCAGGTAAAGTGGTGACGGAAATTTCAGTCTGAAATTGTGCCTAGAATAAGGCAATAGTCTTGCCCTCAAAGGTTCATGTAATACTTGCACCTCTGTTAACACCTGTGGCAAAAAGGTCTAACAATGTTAACATAAAAATATTAATTGAATTAAACAAAAAAGAAAGCTAATAAAAAAAAATGGAGATGATTGAACCTCAAAGTAATTAAGCTCGAGATTGATTAAAATAACAATTTAAATACAAGTTCAAGGTTATATATTGCACGTGCCGTTTTTGGTAATCGTACGACATGGAGGGCAATGATTCAGAATGTAGATTTTTTTTAAAGACAACTCCTGCACTAGAGAACCTTGTAAAGTCCTCGCGCAACACAGGGCGTGTTGCGGGGGACTTTACAAACACACAATGAACGGATACTCAGACTCAGAACAAGTTTGTGGGTCACACGAAGTTAAGTCCCTGTGTGGGAATCGAACCCACAACCTAGTGCAACGCAGGCGCATACTGCACCCACTGGACCGCGTCAGTCATATCAAAAATCAAATATTTAATTTCATAAGATATTTACATGAATAGTTATTAAAATTAAAGTAACCTAACCTACTTACAAACAATCAGATATTATATTTAAAGGTATTAACCTATAAATAAAATATCTGATTGAGATTTAATTTTGTATAGCGTTTCTTTACACTGAGAAGATTTGCTACAGAATAAACATGTATATTCTCTTCTATGCCCCATTCCCCATGTTTTTTGCAGTCGAACCTTTAAATCTTTACGCGCCACTCTGCGAGATTGTGTTAGGTGATTGATATCCTCCCATGGCCCCTTTTCGAGTCATATATACGCGGTACACGCATAGTAAATTAAAATCGGGATTATTCGCTAAACCGTGACAGAAAGACTGTCGCTATTGGTTGACAGTCGCGGGGTACAACGTTACGGCAATGGAGATAGCTGTACAGACCCTCTAGACAAGTGGCATAAGCGGTAGTCGAATCGAAAAGTCAAAGAAAAATATGTATGGAATTTGACGTAAGTTTACGACATTATATCATAAACTTACTTAAAATCCCATACATTTGCTTTTTTGACTTTTCGATTCGATGTATAAAATTGTGTGAAAGACATTTTTATCTGTAGGGTCTGTAGTGTCTCCATCTCATATTCATATAATTTATTTGCATTCCACAATGTGATATTAGGTGGTAAAAAGTGGCTTAAAGCTATGTACATTATGGACCCTGTCGGGCACAACAACATCTCAGCCATGAGACGTCCACTGCTGGACATAGGCCTCCCCCAAGGTCCTCCACATCTTTCGGTTCTGAGCTGATGTTGTCCATCGGTTGCCCGCGACCTTTACCAGGTCGTCGGTCCACCTTGTAAGAGGTATGCCCACGCTGCGTCTTCCAGTTCGTGGTCGCCATTCTAGAACCTTTCTGCCCCAACGGCCATCGGTTCTGCGAGCTATATGCCCTGCCCATTGCCACTGTTACAAAATTACACAGAAATATATATAATGGATTTCTTTAAACACTAATCTTCATATAGCGGCCTTGTACAGCAATCTCTGTTGCTGACCGTACATCAACCAATGATGACGAGCCATTAGTAATTTTTGCATATTCCATCAGGCTCAGTCACCCGTACTTTATGTAATATATTCTTATATCCCACAGGCTGGACTAAGCATACATAATGCAATCGTATTATCTATACGTTATAAGATATTATAAATTATTCAAGGCATGACTATTTTTAGTCCATCAGTCTCGTACACTGTATTTTTTATACTACTTAGGTTGCAAACAAGATGACATAAATTATATATGACAGACACAGAGATGTTAATTGCATCTACAGGCTCAGCTACTTGATCGGTGTTGCATTCCATATAAAAAACAAAAGACGCACGGGCATAGGACCAGGGCCTTACATTGTTTTGGGCTACCAAAATAATGTAGAATAAAATAAAGTTTAAAAACTAAAACCCGACTACTTAAAAATCGTCCTCTGAAAAGTATGAAATAAATAAATTTTATATAGGTACAGAGGGTAGCCGTGGTCGTATGCCACCTTGCCTTAAGGATCGCTATATTGTTATGTAAAAGGTGTCATACGACCACGGCTACCCTCTGTACCTATATAAAATTTATTTATTTCATACTTTTCAGAGGACGATTTTTAAGTAGTCGGGTTTTAGTTTTTAAACTTTATTTTATTTGAATTATTTTGGGGTTTTATTTTTAAGACAATATTATACAATGCAGCTTTAGGATATATTAAATTTGCATTACATATTACATAATAATAACATAATATAATATGGCAAATGAAAACATATTTAAAAACTATATAACTATATATTTATTCTTTTCTGTAGGTCATCAGACTTTTATACCTAGTCTAAACTATTGGCACATGAGTTTTATATCTAATCATTTTTATTATTTATTTTTGTAATTTACAGATTTTTTATATTCCTATCTTCCAACTTCAACACCACATCCTAAGCACCACCTAAGCAGAAATATAGTTCTCGTCAAGATAAATCCAACAAACATGACGCGGCTATATTGTTTCGTTAGAGTTCCTATGGCCAGTTTTCGACTTCATTATCACACCCTAAACACTACTTATAAGTATTAATATGCTTCTAGGTCACAACTTAGAAGCATATTACCCGTTTTGGTTTGATGGGTAATCTCGTCAAGTTAAATCTAATGAGCCCAAATACGATGCTTCTACGAGTATCTTGTTTAATTAAAAAGTACCTATGGCAACCTTCCGTCTTTCATAATCACAACCTGAACACCTAACTAGGAGTATAGTACTAG